>CM044438.1:105619475-105669878 GCA_024363595.1 Xenopus borealis
GTAACTATATGAACTATAAGATGGAGTGTATCCTCTGCAAAGGAAAAACAAGAGTTGAAAAGGATATGACCATTATATGCAATTTAAACTTGTTTACTCTCGACAGCGCGTTATGTAAACGAATATGCTCTTATAAGCACATTACACATTTTTAGATGTTTAGATCAACTTTAACTCTGCATAAACATTTTACATTTCATTTGTCTGCACAACAAAGTAAATATATTGATGATTATCACCATTTGTGTCACCAAGGATTAATTAGGGTGGCTTATATTGGATTTCCGAGAAAAGTTTGAAGACCAGTTAAAAAACAAAGGTTTGTACCTTGCATGGGGGGAGGGGGGGAGAATGGAAATAAGTGGAGGTAAAAGACAAAGAAAGTAATGAAGCTACATTATACAATGTTGCAAAATGAGCAGTTCTTTCACCTATATGCCCACTTTGAGGTAGGTAATATTGGGATGATCAGTTTATTTGGCCCTCAGGTCAACAATCAGATCAGTCAGATTGAGGACCAAATCAGTGTGCAGACGTAGTACATGATCCGATTGGGAAAACCAAACCTGTCTGATACACATCTGACCAATTATCGGTCATGTAGGCCTGTCAGAGGGCTCCACACATGGGCAGATAAGAAGCCAAATTGGTCTGAAGGTGCCAAATCTGTCAGTGTATATATGGCCATCCTTACAACTTTAGTAGACCAGACATCTCAATAAATGTTTCAGTAAACATAAAAAGATTAAAGGAGAAGGAAAGTCTAAAATTAAGTATTCTTTATCAGAATGATCTATATAAATACAGTAACGCTGCTCGGAGTCCTCTACCAAAAGAAACACAGCATTTCTTTCTTCTATTGTGTACACATGGGCTTCAGTATCAGACTTCCTTCTTTCAGCTAAAACCTCCAGGGCTAGGGTTTGAGCTTGCTCAGTTTGCTCTCTCTCCCACTTCCTTTTCCCCTACCTGTAATCTGAGCCCAGAGCTATGAGTGAGCAGGGAGAGACTCAGGCAGAAAGTGATGTCACACCAAGCTAATATGGCGGATGCTATCCTAAACAGAAAGCCGTTTACACAGGTATGATAAAGCATTCTGCAGAATAAAATTTAGTGTTACAGCTTGCACTATAGGGGCTAAACTATTGGCAATACATTGCCTCATTAGCTTTCCTTCTCCTTTAAGCCGTGTACCATATAGACTACATGCTATCACCTGCTACGTTGTCTTTTAAGGTGGCCAAACAGGGGCAGATTTAAAGGAGAATCAACCCTGTGATAGAAACCCCCCCCTCCCTCATGGCCCTAGGCAAATGTCCCTAATTTTTTTACTTACCCCTCCTGCAGATTCTGGCCATTGGAGTTCACGGCGCTAGCTTATTTCTTTGGTCTTTTTTTGGAAGTAGACTGGCGTTTTTGGCTCATGCGCAGTGCGAAAACCCTGATCGCCGAAAGTCACGAAAATTTCAGAAGGGAGGGTTTTTTTCTATTACAGGTTTGGTTCTCCTTTAAGATGCTGATTCAGACCCTTTAGACCAACCCTGTGCATGCGCTCTCAAGACTGGCCATCTGTGATGAATATCTGCCCAAAAATCAGCCAGTGGTCCACGCTCTTACATTTGCCAAGGTGGCCGTGTCGAGGGAAATATTGGCGGAGTCGCCAAACGATTGAATCTTACAGTGTAAGGCGAACTTTATCTTGCCTACAGAGGTCACAGCTGCCATCATACCTATTTAAATAGCACTAAGAGCAAGTGCAACAGCAGAAATACACTATTTTTAAGAATATTTTAAGACAAATAGTTACCCTTTGTTCAAGCCTGAACTGTTGTTCAGAGTATAGGTACTGCTGTCTCCATTTGTCATGGAAGAGGATGAAGAATAGCTGCTCGTTGATGGTTTTCCAGAGGTAGCTAAATTTCTACTTGTTGCTGTGCTTGATCTGGAAAAATGTTACAAAATAAAAAGGTTTTAAAGAAAATGCAATGCAATGAATATTTTGCACAGAAACTAAACAATGATATTCCGCATTGCATACTTCAAAAAAGCAGCTATGGGCTACTACACTATTGCCTCTGCAGTCAAACAAATACAATTAGCCTTTCACCTGTCCTGCAGACGTCTGAATTAAACAGTACGCAAAAGAACACTGATAACATTACAGTCAATGATATGCACAAAATGCAGTGGCTTATTTTCCACCAAGGGAAACAAACTATGGTGCCTCTAAAGGTCCCCATACACAGGCCGATGACAGATTAAGTTGGCAGCTTATTGGTCAGTGTAGGGGGTGCTCTCACAGGCTTCCCTGATCGATATCTGGGTGAAAGGCAGACAGCTGTTGATCGGGCCGTTTAAAAATCCCTCTCCAAACTAGCGTATCTTTCTATGTATGCCCACCTTAAGACACTAGGAAATTGAGCTTCTGCTAAACTTGAGAGTAAACATATTTCCCAGTAAAGGAATCGGCCATCATCTCTGAAATTTGCACATCTTTATAACAAAGTAACATTGCAGGATTCCCTGGCGTTGATCTAGAACCTCTCTATCCTTCCTGGTATAGTTGAAGATTTTAACAGCATTCTTAATGTCACAAATGGTGAAATATTTAAATATGACTAAATATATTAAAGGTCGACTGTAACCCTGAATAATGAAAGTTTCTATAACCATAATATCAATCCATATTTAAAACATCTCATGTAAATACAAGCTGGCCATAAGAAATACATTTTATTTATTGAGTTTTGTTTTTCTCCCAACCAATGAAACTACAGGAACATTTTATGACATTTAAGTCAGGGGTATAATAGAATAATCTAATACAAGTTACATAAAATATAGGAGATAGAAGTACTTTACAACATATAGCCTTGCAATGACAACTAAAGGTGGCCATACACGGGCCAGAAAAAGCTGCTGACAGACTTAAAGGGGTTGTTCACCTTTGAGTTAACTTTTAGTATAATGTAGAGAGGGATATTCTGAGACAATTTGCAATTGGTTTTCATTTTTTTATTGTTTGTGGTTTTAAAGTTATTTAGCTTTTTATTCAGCAGCTCTCTAATTTGCAGTGTCAGCAATTAGGTTTCTAGGGTACAAATTTCCCTAGCAACCCTGCATTGATTTGAATAAGAGACTGGAATATGAATAGGAGAGGCCTGAATAGAATGATAAGTAATAAAAAGTAGCAATAACAATACATTTGTAGCCTTACAGAGCATTTGTTTTTAGATGGGGTCAGTGACCCCCATTTGAAAGCTGCAAAGAAACAGAATAAAATTGCAAATCATTAAAAAAAACTATGAAAAATAAATAATGAAGACCAATTGAAACGTTTCTTAGAATTGGCCCTTCGACAATATACTAAAAGTTAACTTGAAGGTGAACTACCCTTTTAATGGATGGACTTCCCTGAGCAATATCTGGCCAAAAGTTGGCCAGATGTCGATCAGATGGGACTAAAATTCCCATCTGATCGTGGCTGCATCTTTACGTTGATGTGGTCCCGCGATCCAATTGCCCATATCTCCTCTGTTCTGAAACAATTGTTGGGCCCTAAGTGGGGCCTCAAGGTGGGCATATCGAAGGAGGGATCCACTCGTTTGGCAACAACGCAAAAGAGCGGGTGTATGGCCACCCTAAGTTGCATAAATGTAACCAATAAAAGTTTCACAACAAAGTCTTTGAGTAAGCACTTTATCTAGAATGTTGTGTGTCTAAGTTAAGCAGCAAAAAAGGCCTGTAAAACACGGTTAAAGGGGAATTCAACACCTCCCGCGCAAACCCCCACCCCCCCGTAGGCCCCTCTCTCCTCACCTACCTCTCCCCAGGGGCAAATGCCCCCAAGTCTCCTAAAGGCAGGCTTCCGGGCACCTGCGGCGCATGCACAGTAGGACGCATTTGTACTGCTGCGCATGCGCCGAAAGTTCATGAACTTCAATCTGCGTGACCTTTCAGTGCATGCTCAGTAGTACAAACCGGCAAATGCGTCCTACTGTGCATGCGCCGCAGAGCGCAGACGGAAGAAGACGTTACTGTTGAAGGTGGCGCCCGGGAACCTGGCTGGAGGGGACCTGGCTCTGGGTTAGCGCGGGAGAGTTTGAATTCTCCTTTAGGGGATCTCTCTGGTTACAATGTAAGACTGAACAGTCCCTCTCATGGACACCAGAATGTCCACTCCCTATTGTACCCCATTAAATAAGGGGTTTAGTAGGGGCACGCATTTTTTCCCATGTTTAAGGTATACATGTGTCACAAGAACATCCAAACTGGGAATTTTTCCTGGTTCCAATAAAGAAATTGCTCCCAGATAGTATTATACTCTTCATACCTGCTATTGGATATTTTAAAGAGCTAACATTTTTCCTTTTGTACAAGGCTATAGTGAAAATTAATCAGCGACTGGTTTTACATAAATAACATACTGTGTGCCTACATTTTTGTTGCTTTGATTTGGTTCTTAAAGTGCAAGGAGTGTTCACTACTTCCTGGGAAATTGACAATATGTCAAGCCCCATGTCAGATTTCAAAATTAAATATAAAAAAAATCTGTTTGCTCTTTTGAGAAATGGATTTCAATGCAGAATTCTTCTGTAACAGCACTATTAACAGATGCATTTGGAAGAAAAAAAATTTTCCCATGACAGTATCCCTTTAACTTTCATTGTCCTTTAAACATCAATCAGCAATATAAAAATATACCCTTTATTGTAGTCGCACTAAAGGGATGGTTCAGCTTTCATTTAACTTTTAGTATGCTATAGAATGGCAAATTCTAAGCAACTTTTCAGTTGGTCTATATTACTTATTTTTTATGGTTTGATTTATTTTAATTCGGACTCTTTCCAGTTTTCAAATGGGGGTCACTGACCTCATCTAAAAAATCAAATGCTCTGTAAGGCTATAAAAGTATTGGTATTGTTCATTTTTATTCTTCATCTTTCTAATCAGGCCCTCAACTATTCATATTCCAGTCTCTTATTTAAATCTATGCATGATTGCTAGGGTAATTTGGACTCTAGCAACCAGACTGCTGAGATCTCAAACTGTACAGCATCTGAATAAAAAGCGAAATATCTCAGAAACCACAAATAATAAATGAAAAATTCCCATTTCTCTCAGAATATCACTCACTCCATCATCCTAAAATTAACTCAAAGGCAACCCCTTTAAGTACTTCCCTTAAATTTGGAACCATACTCACTTTGTTTGAGACTGTCTAGGCCATGTACCATCTGCATTCCTTTGCTCAATGACTATCATCTGTAAAGTAAAATAATCACAACTTCAATTTTGTTTGTATTTCCTAAAACGAGGAGGGCAGTCAAATACATTTTAATTCAAGATAGAGATGTCCAACACAACTCTGAATATCTTTTGTCAAGAAAATGTCATTTTCACCCTATCTTTTAACAAAGAGACCCACGCCATAACTGTTTTTTAGGCAAAACAAGTTAATGCACCATCAAGGAACACAGTTAAACAGGTGCATGCACTTAAAGGAACAGTAACACCAAAAAATGAATGTTTTAAAGAAATAAAAATATCATGCTGCCCTGCACTGGTAAAACTGCTCTGTTTGCTTCAGAAACACTACTATCGTTCATAAAAACATATATACATATAAACAAGCTGCTGAGTAGCAATGGATAACAGATTATGTTCTACAGAGGTTATCTGCTGTGTATCCTGAGCCTTTTCTCCTTTGAATAACTGCCCCCATTGCTACACAGCAGCTTATTTATATAAACTATAGTAGTGTTTCTGAAGCAAATACAACAGTTTTACTAGTGCAGGGCAACACTGCATTATATTTTCATTACTTTAAAACAATTACATTTTTTGATGTTACTGGTCCTTTCATTAACTCATAGGTGACAGCAAGAAAAAAAAAAACTCTCGAAAGAAAGAATGGGATTATTCAATCAAAAATGTCACTTCAGATCTTTTTTAACTTCTTCAAAAACCGGTAGAGTAATGTTAACACTAGACCAATCAAATTTTAACCACATCGATAAGATTTAGAAACTAAAACATCCAGTTTTCCTATTTTCTCCTATTTTCATTACCTGGCCCTGATAAAGTCCTGCATCTTGCACAGTGCTTTCTTTTTTGGTGAGCTGTTCATACGTGTTAGTCATGTATCTGTTCCATAACCTTGTCTCTTTCTCAGCAGAAATATTAAAGACGTTTCTCATCTCCTTTTCAATAGTATCTGCATGAGTAAATCAAAACAAATTATAAAACATAATCAGTTGACGGCAGTAACCGCTCATGCATGGAAAATCGAGCATTGAACAAACAAAAAATAACACTTTTACCTATGGTGTCTGCTTTGCTGAAGTGACGTGTAATCACATTTTCTGGGTCACTATCATCACAAAGTTTTATCTCAATGAGGTAAACCTCAACCTTGCAGTTCTTTACAAAAAGACCATGTTCTACCACCTATAAGGAAAAAATAAGAATGACACTTGTTCTTTTGGAAGATAAAAGCGGTTTCAGTGTACTGGCATTTGAACTATGTACAACAGAGGTACAAGTATAGGATGCGTATACGGAAACCCGTTATCCAGAAAGCTCCAAATTACGGAAAGGCTGTCTCCCATAGACATCATTTTATCCAAATATTTTAAAGGATTGCCTTTTTCTCTGTAATGATAAAACAGTAGCATGTATTTGATCCAAACTATGAAATAATTAAACACAACCAACCTAGTGGGTTTATTTAATGTTTGCATGATTTTCTAGTAGATTTTAGGTATGATGATCCAAATTACGGAAAGAGCCGTTATCCGGAAAACCCCAGGTCCCAAGACAAAGTTTTCAGGGCGATCTTATTCACCAGAGTTTTACAAAAATTTTTTAAATAAATTCCGATTGGTCGAATATCGAATTCATGGGAGTTTTTAAAAGCTCGCATAAATTCGAAATTCGATCTTTAATAAACGTGCCTCCCTGTGTTAATTTATCTAAACTGCTTAAAGGGCAAGTTAAGGCAAAAAATTAAATCCAATTCAGTGTACTGTAATTAAAAAATGTGTACCGGTTGTATAAGAAACCTGACTGTGGATAGGAATTGTCAGACGGTCCCTAACTGCTGTGCAGGGAAACGGTCATACTTATGAACAGCAGGGGGAGCCCCCACCTTAATTTCCAGTTGTGCAGAATCCCAGTAGCTTTATTTGTTTCCCTGTAGAGCAGTCAGTGTCTGTGTAGAGAATTGTTTTCGATTTTATTTGTGTCTTTACAAGTGCAGCTGCAAGGACAATTATGGAGCCAGAACTGGGATTCTATTTGGAGGATATTTTGCTGCAGCCACTGGTTCTGCAGAGTCTGTATTAAAAAATACAAAAACTATAAAATCCACATTAGATTATATGACAACAGAGGACCCAGTACTGTCTGTATATTCTGATTATTAATCAGTCTTGCTGTATCGGCTTCTGGCAGATATTATTTGACTTGTGCTGTTTTGATCATTTATGACAATCCCTAAGCTTAGCCCAGATCACACTGAGCATGTGCACAGTCTTGGTCTTGCAAAGATGTATAACAAAGTTACAAGATGACAGCCCCCTGTGGCCAACTTTGAAAGCATAAATCATTTGTTTGATTAGGCTTGTGGTGCAGCAAGTTCATGTTTATGTTCAGTATACAAAATACAGCATTTCTGGCCTTATTCTATTTTAGACTTTCCTTGTACTTTAAGGCTGCCTCTGTTTGTTGGTACAGGTATGGGACCTATTATAAAGAATCATTGGGACCTGGGTCTTTCCATATAAAGGGTCTTTCCGTAATTTGGATCTTCAAACCTTAAGTCTACTATAAAATCATGTAAAAAATAAATAAACCCAATAGGCTGGTTTTGCTTCCAATAAGGATTAATTATATCATAGTTGGGATCAAGTACAAAGCTACTGTATTATTACAGAGAAAAGGGAAATCATTTTTAAAATTTTGGATTATTTGATTATAATGGAGTCAATGGGAGACAGCCTTTCCGGATAACAGAACACATACCTGTACTAAATAAATCCACATTTATTTTACTTTTCTGCCTGTCATGGACTGTCTGGGTGCATGCTCCAGCATACATGAGTATTAACTGCATGCCTCTAAAGCTTTGATGGGTTTTTTTTTTCTTCCATATGAAAGGACAGCATACAACATAAACTTAACAACATGGAAATAAACAGTGAAAAGTATTTTTTATATCAATCTCTTTCATGCACAATTAGATTTCTGCTGTACATCAATGCAAAAAACACCCAGCTAATTGGAGTATTCGAACATTTAATGATATACTGTGCATATATATATATATATATATATATATATATATATATATATATATATATATATATATATATATATATATATACTCTCATTACGTAAAGATATGGTTACATTAATATTGTATGGTCTAATCTCATCTTATATATGACTGCAGAGGCTAAATGATCCCTTGCATACATTTCACATACCTTTCTCACTATTGGATGTTGTCCTTCAGCACTTCCATACCAGTTCATTAATTTTTCCCATGCCTCCGCTGGCACCAACACGTAATCCAGCTCATCAATTAGATGCTCTTTTAATACCTGAGTATCTTGATCTAGGTAAAGTCAGAAAACATAATGGAAATCAGCTTTACTGAAAATATGCATGGGTGTAACAAAGATATTCTCCTTGCTCTTCCACATTAGCAAAGAAAGGAGCAAATGGATTCTGCCTAGTCCACTTTCAGATGCACAGTCAATATTATCAGGCTGTGCTCTCCTCCTGGTCCAAATGGCACATCACTTATTGGGTTCTTATAAAAATAGATTTGGCAAGACACACACAGTATTGTGTTATAAAACAAGAGACAACTCATCGCCCCAAGCAGACTGAGTGCAAAAGATACAAAATACAACACTGAAACAAGTACATTTATCTCAAAATACTTCCATTACATGCAAAATAAAAGACTTGTTTTCAAACTATTTTGGTCACTAATCCGAGTTAAAAGGGAACACCGTCATGGGAAAATAAGTTTTTGTTTTTTTCAAAACACATCAGTTCTCAAAAGAGCAAACTGTTTTTTTTTATATTTAATTTTGAAATCTGACATGGTGCTAGACATATTGTTAGTTTCCCAGCTGTTCCCAGTCATGTGACTTGTGCTCTGATAAACTTCAGTCACTCTTTACTGCTATACTGCAAGTGACATCACCCCTTTCCCCACCCAACAGCCTAACAACAATGGGAAGGTAACCAGATAGCAGCAGCCTGACACAAGTTAGCAGCTCCCTGACACAAGATAGCAGCTCCCTTGATACCCAAAGATCACCATTCCCCAAATAAAGAAGAGCTTACTTAAATATTTAGAAAGTTTGTGGTAAAAAAAACATGAATTTAATTCATACGGTACCTGATACAGCCTTTCAGTTCATATTAGGAAAAATGTGCTTTTACATATAGCCTTTAATACATTAGCAGCAGCTGCAGTATGCATTACCTGCAAAGAGTCCTGAATTGTCAACAGGCCCTGGGTAGAGATTGCTTTCTCCCACATTGTGCACGTCCCAGGCATCAAAACCAACATACTTTTTCCACTGCTTGAACCATCGACTGTCAATGAGATACCTAAAGATAAGCACAGATGATCAGGATGGAAATATATGCAAATAAGCACAAAAAATGCCATTTATCTGCTTATTAAAGTCAAGTCATGAATAAATATTTCTATTTTTAATAATGCAGAATTCTAGTAATCGCTCCCTCCCCCCCCCAAAAAAAAGTTTACAGATCTTTTCTGATAGATATGGCATTTAAATGTAAGTGAAGGTAAAATATACTTTCAAAATAAAACATTTTTTAACATGTTGCAATGAGAATGTCACAGACTATAGGTGGACATATGCAGGCCACAAAACCTGCCGACAGCTCCTTCAGTTGGAGCAAAGTCCCTAGCAGCCTACCAGACTAATATCTGGCACAAAAAGAAAAATCAGCTGGATATCCACCAGGCTGGTTTAAATGCATCAGTTAATAGTGCTGCTCCAGCAGAATTCTGCATTGAAATCCATTTCTCAAAAGAGCAAACAGCTTTTTTTATTTTCAATTTTGAAATCTGGCATGGGGCTAGACATATTGTCAGTTTCCAAGCTGCCCCCAGTCATGTGACTTGTGCTATGATAAACTTCAGTCACTGTTTAGGGCAGGGGCACACGGGCAGATTTGGGGAGATTTAGTCGCCTCTTCCTCAAGGCGACAATCTCCCCGAACTGCCTTCACCCTGCTAAAATGATAAATCGCCTGTGGCAACGAACTCAAAGTGCTTCATTTTCCGAAGACGCCTCATGAGGAAACTTCAGGCAACTTCGGAAATCAAAGCACCAACAGTGGCATTGCACTGGTGTTTTATTTACTGGTGTTTTCTCATTATAGCAGGCACACAAAGATCATTCTCTGCCGAACGACCGATCTTAGTGAAGTCCGACCGATCTGTCAAATTATCGTGAGGTTAGTGGGAGTCGAACGATCGTACATCTTATGATTTTTGGTCTGAAGATTGATCGGCCAGGTTAGAAAATCTTTATCGGTCCCCATACAATCTATCTATGTTTACAGGGCCAAGCAGGCCCTTCAGTTTTGCTGGCAATATCGCCTGAAATGGTCTTTTTAGTTGATGGACACATCAGGCATTTAAACAATCGTTTTGAGACAATCTTGGTCTCACGATAACCATTGGATCTTTCAAAAATCTTTACGTTTATGGCCAGCTTTACTGCTGTACTGCAAGTTGGAGTGACATCACCCCCCTCCCTTTCCCCCCAGCAGCCTAACAAAAGAACAATGGAAATGTAGATGCTCCCTGGAAGATCTAAGAACAACTCTCAACAGTAAAGCTGGCCATAGACGCAAAGATCCGATCGTAAGATGATTCCAACGATCGGATCTTTGCATCTCCCAACCTGTCACTAACCTTCAGATCAACTAAAGTAGTAAAAGCACAGACAGCTGACGTTCTGCCCCTGACAAGGATCGTACGAAAGTTGTACGATTAAAAACCTAGTGACGGTCTCCCACTGAAAATCGTACGATCTGCAATAGACGCAAAGATATTATCGCCAGCCGACAGACATTTTCTAACCTGGCCGATCGACCAAACGACCGATCGGCATGGTACGACAAAAGTCGGAACACTCCACACACGATCCGAAAATCGTACGAATCGAGGATTCGTACGATCGGATCGTTGCGTCTATGGCCAGCTTAAGGGTAAGGCCAGATGGGAAGATTCGAGGAGATTTGTCACCTGGCGACTAATCGCCTCTTTTTTGGGGCGACAAATCTCCCCCAACCGCTTCCCCCGCCTTTAATGAATAATCGCCTGCGCCTATTCACATGCGGTATTGGCTTTTCCGAAGTCTCTCGAAGTTGCCTGCTTAGGCAATTTCGGGAAAGCGCAGTGCGGAGTGTAAATAGGCGCAGGCGATTATTCATTTAAGTTGCTGGAAGGAAGGGGGAAGCGATTCGGGAAAATTAGTCGCCAGGCGACGAATCTCCCCGAATCTTCCAGTCTGGCTTGAGCCTAAAAGCGAAGACCCACTGAGACTGATTCCGTTACATTAAGTAGGAGAAATGACTGGGGGCAGCTGGGAAACCGACACAGACAATATGTCTAGCCTCATGTCAGATTTCAAAATTGAATGTAAAAAAATTTCTTGAGAATTTTATTTCAGTACTGATGCATTTGGAAAAAAAACATGTTTTCCCATGACAGTATACCTTTAAGATCTTTGTTACTATGGTTTAATACAAATAAAATTCAAAGCCTGATTACTGTATTGCTAGTTTACAACTTTTTACTTTAAAATTAAATATGTAATTTCTAAGGGGTGGCCAAATGTTTGCATCCAACTGTAATTGAAAACCGGTGTAGGCTGTGGAATATATATCGGCTCTGTATAAATAGTTCCCCATTAAATTCATGGCTGTCATATTCTGTGCTGAGTCACTGGCATGCAGGTCATACTGCTACCACCCAAACTTAGAAATACGCCTTTCCCTGCCAAGCCAGCTATAATGTCATCTAAAGGAACATGGGTTATTAACATTATCTAAAGCAAACACAGAACAACACCAACAAAGTGACAATCCATCGCACAACTTGATTTCTCCTCCCTGGCTATCCACTGTAGAAGGCAGGGAGGAGAAATCAAGCGGTGCGCGATGGATTGTCGCCTTTTCTGAAGACAAGCAGAAGCGGAGTATAAATAAGTTATTTCTTAATAAAGACTTTGCGAATTTAAACTTAAATGTGTCTTGTTGTTTTTCTTCATTAGCTACAAACTAATTTTTAAAAAATAACTGTTACTGGTCCTTTAAGCAGCATTTTAAAAATGCCCTATTTGTGTTCCATGTTTAACCCTGCGAAAAGCATTTCCAATGTAAAGTGATACTGACACTAAAATAATTTTAACATATGAATGCACATTAAAT
Organism: Xenopus borealis; assembly: GCA_024363595.1. NCBI lineage: Eukaryota > Metazoa > Chordata > Amphibia > Anura > Pipidae > Xenopus > Xenopus borealis. Next base: position 105,631,971 of record CM044438.1, read on the forward strand.
GTAACCTATAGGTCATGCTGATCATTTTTTGCTGAGAGGTTTGTTTTTGTATATAATTGTTAGTTGAAGTTGCTAAGCCTGACTGACACTTTGCCAACCTGACTGTCCCATCTCAGCCTGTTAGTGACAGTTTCTAATGCTAACAGACTCCTGCTGCACAAATATGGCAGCAGGATTTTAGGGGACGGCATGCTGCCCAACCACACCCACATTGGTTCAGAAATTGAAATTTCCTGTGTGCCAATTCCCATTGCTCCATCCAGATGATGAAAAGTTGAGCATATAAAAGGGAAGGGACAGGGGCGACAAACGACAGCGGGCCTAGGGGCACCTGCTATGTAAATCCAGCACTGCCTACAGTGTGTGTTAAGTTGGCCATACACAGGCCGATAAAACCTGCTGACAGACCAAGTTGTAGCTTACCCCGAGGGGTTTCCCAGATTAGGTGACCATCCTAACACAGACAGGATATGTAAGTCTTGTATAATCCCTGTGCATGTTTTAAATGTAACCAGGAATAAAGCTTTTGAATTTTAAATACCGCATGGACCTCCTCCCTAACTCAAAATTGTGCTACAAATGGTTTCCCAGATTAGGTTTGACCTGTTTTCTGGAAAAAAAATACCGGCCTTCCTATATATTTATCTTTTTTCACTATTAATAACATTGGGATCAACCATCATTTTTACTGGCCAGGCTGGTAAAATACCAGCCAGGTGGCAACATTATCCCTGATCAATATCTGGCCGAAAGTTGGCCAGATGTCGATCAGACGGGACTAAAGATCCTGTCGGGTCTCAACCGCATCTGTTCATGAATGTGGTCCTGAGATCCGAATGCCCATTAAGACTTTGTTATGATCCGATGGTTGGGCACTAGGGCCCATGATGGGATCGGCCCTATATCGCTCATCTCAAGGAGGACGCATCAGGGAGAGATCCGCTCGTTTGGCAACATGGGCAAACGAGCGGATTTCTCAGTGTATGGCCACCTTTAGCAGGGGGAGAACACAATGGGATTCACACAACAATCAAGACTACAACTGACCCCACAATAAAAACCTCAGGCGGGGTCCTGCACTTCTGCATAATATATATATCCATCAACACTAGCGGAAGTTCAGCTGAGGGGTGTTCCCTTTAATTCCAGGAACTTCTGCTTTTACCCTGTCATAACACTCATTTTTGGATCAGTGTTACTTTAAAGTAAGGTGGGTGTTCCCTTTAATTCCAGGAACTTCTGCTTTTACCCTGTCATAACACTCATTTTTGGATCGGCGTTACTTTAAAGTAAGCAGTCACGTGACAGCGGATTCTCCAGACTTTGCTATTGGTGTAAACTTAACCCAGTGAAAGGATCTCCCCTCGTGGTGCCGGCTCAGGCCTGCACTCTCTCAAGCCAACGCTTCCGCCATGGAGCCAATGACACAGCACCCCGGGCCAGAAGCTCACAGTCGCTGTCTCTGCCATAAATTAAACTCCCGCCTGACTTATCCAACCTCAGCTTCTCACTCCACACACAACACTCGGCCTCTGCTTACCACTCATCTCCCTTCTTTAGCGCTCCTTTCAGTAATTCCCCGAGCTCGGCCTTTTGGGTCTCAGTGTCAGCACTTTTGCACGGTTCCGGTGTCGGCCCGGGGATGGGTGCTCTTGTGGTACAGTGCCCCTGTGCCGGTCCAGTTTCGCTACCACCACCACCTCCTCCCTCAGCCATAACTGCTTCCCGACTATTCTGCTAGCGCGGGCACGCGCACGCTCCACCGGGGACTGATCTGTAGCGCTGTTAGGCATGCGTGCGCGCGCACTTACCGGAAGAAGAAAAGCGGCCTGTAGGAGCGCGCGCGACGCTAGTAGTGTTTCTTGCGTTGGGACGTTTTTACGTTCTTTGCGTTCCACGAAAGGTTTTGAGGAACGTCTTTTTCCTTACGCTACTGTTTTATCCAACATGTTCACGGTGATAAAATCTGCTCGGCCTTTGTTCATTAACTTTATTACGTTTTGTTTGCTCAGGCGCTCTGCTGTATTGTGGGGAATCAAAATCCTGTCATGGTCATGGCATACCTCCCAACATTTTGGAAGTAAAAAGAGGGACAAAAATGTATTTTGCCCACAGCATGGCAACATTTTTGTGTCCACGCCCATTTTTGTGTCCACATCCCCTAATTACCATGTTTATTTTACTAAATCTGACAGGTTATGAAAGTTTGAAAATATTTTTCCTTATCTAAACTGTTACATTTACTTATTTTCTTATCTCAAAAGTGTTACAAAGCATCTTATTTGCACCTATTAGCTGTTCTGGGCTCTCTGCCAAAAGCCAATTAAGTTAAAATCTTTGTTTCTTTTTCTGGCTGTTCAGTGCAGAGAAAAGAGGGACTTTCCAGTACAAATGAGGGACAGCGGGTTGAGCTCTCAAAAGAGGGACTGTCCCTCCAAAAAAGGGACAGTTGGGAGGTATGTCATGGTATAGGGAACGGGATTTATGGGATTTTTGACGTAAAAATGTTGGTGTATTGCCAGTTTTTGCCAAATGTGACTCATAAGTAGGACCTGCCACCTTTTCTCGAAAAAAATACCGGCCTTCCTACATATTTATCCTTTTTCCCTATGAGTGACACTCTGGGGGTGCCACCTTTTCTGGAAAAAATTTATGGCCTTCCTATATATTTTTGTTTTTTTCAATAACATTGGTATCAGCCTTAATTTTTTACTGGCCAGGCCGGGTGGCAACCCTAACTGGATCAACCATCAATTTGGTAAACTACTGGCTAGGTGGCATAAGTCTGTGCCCATGACTTGACGTTAGGGTTGCCACCTTTTCTTGAAAAAAATACCGGCCTTCCTATATATTTATCTTTTTTTCCTATTAATAACATTTGGATCAACCATCAAAAATACTGGCCAGGCCTGTAAAATACCGGCTAGATGGCAACCCTAGTTGCCACCCGGCCGGTATTTTCTGTCAAGCCTGGGACCAGTATTACAAATCTACCAGCAATGTATTTGCTGGTAATTTGTAATACACTGAAGAAAAGCCCTTGGCCCTCGCTGGAAACTTGCCCTTTCATAATCTTCTGCACATTGCGCAGTGTGGCCCCGCCCCCTTTTCAGCACAATCTGTCCATGCGCCTCCCCTTTTTGCATCACAGTCTGCCCCTTTAGGTCCCGCCCACACCAATGGCCGGTAACATTGTTCCGAAAAGGTGGCAACCCTACTTGACGTCAATACTGGCAAGCTGTGGATGTGGGCAAATGCCAGATGAGCTGCTTTTAGAATAAATGGAATGTGGTGCTAGGGTTGCCACCATTTGTGCAGGTGGAAACCAGGCAGGGGGTGGGGCTGTGAGGTAGAGGGGTGGGTTGTGATGTACTGGGTCTATAATTAGGGTTGCCACCTTTCCCTGTGGTTGAAGCTGGACGGGGGGGCGGGCCTGTGACGTCGGTGGGCGGGCCCGTGATGTCACGGGGCGGAGCTATGACGACTGGCCGATCGTGCCGTCAATCAAGCTAATCCCGCCCGGTTTTCCTTATTTGGAAAACCGGGCAGGAAGCATTGACCCAGGCAGCCCTTCAAAATACTGGGCTGTCCGGGTCAAAACCGGACAGGTGGCAACCCTAGCTATGATGCAGCAACTGGCGATTGGCCAATCGCTGTGTTAATCATGGGAATCCTGCCCGGTTTTCCTAGTTTGAAAAACTGGACAGGAAGTAGAGTTGCCAACTGACTGGTATTTTACCGGCCTGGCCGGTATTTTTGATGGTTGATCACAATGTTATTAATAGGAAAAAAAGATAAATATATACAAAGGCCGATATTTTTTTTCAAGAAAAGGTGGCAACCCTAGCAGGAAGTTTTGCCCTTCAAATTACCGGGCTGTCCGGGTAAAAACCGTACAGGTGGCAACCCTAAATGGAGCTGTTTATTGAGACAGTGAGGGGCTTTTTGGGCCTGGGCAAGGCTGGAGCACAGGTCTTTCAGTTTGAGGAAATAATCAATGATTTCCTTGTGGACACAGAGTGCTAATTAAACCACGAACTTGCTGATATAAGCCAGATAATAATAATATGACTACAAAGGATATTGGAACACAAAGGGGAATATTTATCAAAAAGTGAAGCCATAGATCACCACAGTCGCCTAGAGTGAAAATCCGCCACTCTCCATTCATTTCTATGGGATAAGAGTATTTATCAGTGGGTGAAATTGAATGGAGAGTAGCGGAATTTCACTCTAAAAAAAAGTTCCATAACTGTCAATTGGCCATGTAAACTCTGGTTAAATTCTGCATATGGTCAGGCACAAGTTACCAAATAATATTTACATCATACCAGAATCTATTATTTATTTAGATGAGGACTGGGTATATTATAAATAAAATTTATTATGGAGTAGATTTGTGCATTAGTACCGAGGTTAGAGGCTGACTTTGTTCCGGGTGCTGTCTGAGGATTTCAGAGAAAAGGGAAAATGTATTTTAGATTAAATTTAGGTAAGGTTTTCGTTTGCATCCATTATGTGAAATGGTGAAATTGGGCACATTGGGTATAAGCTACTCCTCAGAGGAACATATAGATACTGAAGTATACAGGGCTCATGAGTGCACAGGAGTAGGGGCTGGGGAAATTACAGGAACTGAAGGCACTTCAACAGCAGGATTGCCAGGCTACTAATTTAAAGGGCAAGGAAAGTGTAAAATAGAATAAGGCTGGAAATGCTGTATTTTGTAATACTAAACATAAACATGAACTTACTGCATCACAAGCCTAATCAAACAAATGATTTATGCTTTCAAAGTTGTAACCTTGTAACTTTATTATACATTTTTGCAAGACCAAGACTGTGCACATGCTCAGTGTCATCTGTGTTGTGTTTGGTAGCCGAGGATGAGGAGGGTATAACATTTCTTTATTAGCAGGTTCATGCAGCCATTACATAACAGCAGTAAGTATGTTTTTGCACAGTGCCACCTGCAGGCCTTTAGTATAAACACCACAATCTGGGCTAAGTTTAGGGATCATCATAAATGATCAAAACAGCACAAGTCAAATAATATCTGCTAGGAGCCGATACAGCAAGACTGATTAATAATCAGAATATACAGACTGCACTGGGTCTGTGTTGTCACGTAACATATTTTTTTCAAACAAAGCTTTACACTTTCCCTTGTACGAAGAACACACAAAAAGGACACATTTATTGTCCCCTTTGCTCTCCACGCCTGTCCCTCCTTTCTCCTTCCATTTTATTTTACTATTAACTCCTATTACCCACTCACACCACAATAACTTCTTTATTTTTTATATTTTGTGCAATTTTTCCCCTGCTCATATTTTTCCAGTCTTATTCTATACCCCACTGACTGTTTCCACTGTTGCATTTCATTCTCTCTGTACCTACAAGAAAGTGTGAGCATTTCACGTATCCCTCATTCTTCTTTGGGCAGAAGACGAAAGCCCCTGTTCTACACACTGCTCTTGCAATGCTTTTGTATTTATTTATCTTTCTTACAAGTCTTAACTGCCGAACAGGGTTTCTAATTCTCAAAACCAGCCAAGGTCAGCTACAAAACCAGCCCAACATTAGCCAAGAGGCACTTCAAAAGTAGGCCAAAAATAGCACAATGTGTGCAGTGAAAAAAAGTATAAAGAAAAAAAAAAAAATATATATATATATGTAAAAATAATATATATAATATATATATATATATATATATATAGGGATATAGGGATATTCTGAGAAAATTTGCAATCGGTTTTCATTTTTTATTGTTTGTGGTTTTATAGTTATTTAGCTTTTTATTCAGCAGCTCTCTAGTTTGCAGTGTCAGCAATTTGGTTTCTAGGGTACAAATTACCCTAGCAACCCTGCATTGCTTTGAATAAGAGACTTGAATATGAATAGGAGATGGACTGAATAGAATGATAAGTAATAAAAAGTAGCAATAACAATACATTTGTAGCCTTACAGAGCCTTTGTTTTTAAATGGTGTCAGTGACCCCCATTTGAAAGCTGCAAAGAAACAGAAGAAAATTGCAAATCATTAAAAAAACTATGAAAAATAAATAATGAAGACCAATTGAAAAATTTCTTGGAATTGGCCCTTCTACAATATACTAAAAGTTAACTTGAAGGTGAACCACCCTTTTAAGAAGGAAATGTTTTGCTTTCATGTGCACAATGGAGCCACTAGATGGCGCACCTTGCTCATCTTGTATATTTAGGTAACCAATGTTTCTTTTCTTTTTTATTAGGAGATGAACATACATATAAAAGTGACTTGAAATATTGCAAGTGTCACTATGGTACACTGTGTAAATGTACAAGTATTTAGTGTATGTTAGAAGGGAGAATTTCTATTGACAATGCACTTTTATGGGCAAGCATTTTTTTCACTTCATTTATTTTTGTGGATTTTGTCCATGTGAGTTTTTTTGTTTGTGTGTGTGTGTGGGGGGGGGGGGGAATGGTAGGGTTGCCACCTAGCCAGTATTTTACCGGCCTGGCCAGTATTTTTGGTGGTTGACCCCAATGTTATTAATAGGAAAAAAAACGAATTATATAGTAAGGCCGGTATTTTTTTCAAAAAAAGATGGCAACCCTAGTGGGGGGGGGGGGGGTTGCCAAGGGTTACCAAATGCATCCAGGCTAGTGCCCCAAAAACACATTTTTACTATAAAGTTAAGAAGGAAAGCTCCATTCCAAGGACGATGCAAAATGTTAGGGCAACCCCAAGAATTGTAACCTGATTCCCCGGGCCAGTTTTCCTGTTAGCAGAAATGCACCAGCCCATAGTACTTGCAGGCGAGAAATCCTATTCCTAAGCTTCTTCTTTCTTCAAAATCCAGTGGCTGATGCATGTGCAGTAAAGCGAAAAAGCTTCAATCCCAACTTTTAACTCTACTGCACGTGTGCCTGAGTATATAAAGAAGGAAGGAAGAGCATCACTTGCAAGTGCCCCGGGCTGGTGTCGTTTTCTGCTAACAGGAGCACCAGACTGGAGTATCAGGTAAGCCATTAAAATCTTTGGGGTGCCTTAAAATTTGGTACCCCCTTTGGAGCTTTGGAAGAAAACCAGGGTGCGGATCTGGGCTTGCGGGCTCCACTGGAGCCGGGGGCCCACCGAGTTTTTTCCCAGTGTCCCAGTCCGAACCTGATTGTATTTTTTTATATTTATGTTAAATGTATGTTCATCGTATATAACATTTATTGTACAGCGCTGTGGAAAATCTTTTATAAATATGTAATAATAATAACAACCCAGCCTTTTATATTACCGGGTGAGTTGCCTGACGCTGTGCGTACCAAATGGGTTCTAACCCCAAGGCTGCTATCAGAGGGGTAGAGGGGGAAGTGTAGTAAGGGACACCATGTAGTAACATAGAAAGTTAGGTTGAAAAAAGACACACGTCCATCAAGTTCAATGAGGGGGCAACCTCTCCCCCCATTTCTAACCTCTCCAATTTGCCTCAGAGGGGGAAAAAAATCCTTCCTGACTCCAGGAATGAGGATGAGCTATCTTCCATAACCCTGTATTCCCTCACTTGCTAATAGGGATGCACGGAATTTTCTATTTGGGATTTGGCTGAATCCCCAAATAATTCATGAGTCATCCAAACACTGAACCAAATCCTAATTTGCATATGCAAATTAGTGACAGGAAGGTAAAGAGTGGAAAAAAACATTGTTTACTTCCTTGTTTTGTCACAAAAAGTTAGGTGAATTCCCTTCCCGCACCTAATTTACATATGCAAATTAAGATTAGGTTTGGCCTGGAACAAGGATTCGGGTAAATCCCGAAACCGAATCATGGATGCAGTGCATCCCTACTCGCTAAAAACCATCCTCTCCCTTCTTAATCTAATGTATCAGCCTGTACAACTGATTCAGGGAGAGAATTCCACATCTTCACAGCTCTCACTCTCTCAATATTTTGCCTGCTCCTCCTTTCTTCTGATCGTAATGGGTGCCCACATGTTCGCTGGAAAGACCTAATGGTAAATAAAGCATTAGAGAGATTAGTATAAGATCCCCTTATACTGTACATAATTATGCAGAAGTGCATGGTGGGCATAATTAACTGCCAACCTTACTGCTGCCTGACATCTCTGCACTGCTCTGAGCTCCACTAGATTTGGGGCAGTACTTGTTTATAAACTTGTGTTTATTCCTCTCCAATTTAAAGAAAGGGCAGATTGGCTGCAGGTTGAGGCATGGCAGATTTGGGTTGATTAGGGTCACATCTCTAGTGTCATGGCATTTTTGGGACCTGAAAGATGTGAAGGTCCGAATTGGTGGGGTTCCAGTTGGGAGGGCCTCCCTCGTAGTCAATGGATTAATAACTGGAGCCCCTGGGGGTAGAGCCTTCTATCTAAGTTGTATGGGGTCCTATGATTTCTAATGAGCCTTGTGGAAAAGTTTCTACTGCTCTCTCAGTAGGGACAGTCATCCTAAAAGGAACATAGCCGCATATACCCTTTTTCAGCCATTTAATCACAGCTTCACACTGGGTCAACAAGCTGTGATCTCCGACTGGGATACTCTGTACTCAACTCACTCAAAAGATGACTTCATTTTATTTCTGGCCTTTACTGGATATTAAAACCCTGGACCTCTACACTTTATGGCTATGCAAATGGGCAGATCACGATGCACTAATTACATGAGGATGCCTTGAAAGGATGAGATATTGAGGCAAGTGTAGTTAAGGCCCTGGAAAATTGCCAAAACAAGATATTTACTAGTGAATTTGTTTATTTGTTTCATCTCAGTGCCAGAAAATAATACATAGTTGTAAAGGTTTATAAACATTGGTAAATGCTGAACTACTCATACCTACATGGAATATAGTCTATCAATGACACTTGATTACTTGACTTGAACACTAGAGGGAGCTGCATACCATACCTCTTCAATATGCCAATATGGGTTTTACTGCAAGCTAATGAAATAACTTAAACCCTGAGATGATAAAGAGCTGTTGTGAAATAACTTTGTGAAATGATAGCCATGCCCTAAATATAAGCATACCCCACTTTTACTGTATGTAATAGTACATATACAGCAGGTACTACTCCTCTCCCCATAGCTCCACTACCAGTTAGATGCAGGTATCCAGTGGTGAACAGTAGTAAACACCCAAGGGCCACCCCTAAAGTTCCTGCCCTAGGCTAGAGCCCCAGCTGCAACCTGAGTCTCAGGCTTATAGATAAGCAGAGATTCATTATACTGAGTAACTAACTGGGAAAGGTACATTGATTAAAAGGTTTTTCTCTCTTTCTACAATTTCTAATTAACCTTCTGGTTGAGATAGGAAAACATAGAAGCATTAATTCCACTTTCACCATAATTGTCCTTCAGATTGGGCACCCCTTCCAGTCCCAGGTCCTCATTTGATACTGCCCCTGCACTGCGAGGGGGCAGTGCTATGCTCAGGGCCACGATAAGAAATCACAGGACCCTGTACAACAACATTTTTGGGGCCCCCTGGGCACCGCCCACCCTGGTGTCCAAGCCCCACCGCTGACCCCGCCCACTCCACATCATAGTTAAAAGACCACACAGACATTGGTGCAAAAGTTATAAAAAGCTATTGATGGTCAGGGCCCCCCATACAAGTTAAAAGAAATTGGGGCCCCTAAAAATATTTTTTTTAAAAACCTTGGCAACAGGGCCCCCCTTAACAGTTAAAAGAAATTGGGGCCCCAAAAAATATTTATTTAAAAAATTGGTGGCAGGGGCCTATAGAGTATTGACATAAAACATTGGTGTCAGTAGAATTGAACTCGTGGCTTCAGGACTTCCATTTTAGTTCCTTTCGTGACTTCGAGTTTTTTCGCCACTTCAGTGCTGGCTCCTTTCGTGACTTTGTTTCTTTTCGCCTCTTCAGGACTTCAATGCCGGCTCCTTCGTGACTTCAGTTCTTGCCGCTGCTTCAGGACTTTGCGTCTGCTCGCCACTTCTGCATTCAGCAGCAGGACATCGGAAGGAGCAACACGGCTTCAACTCTGGTAAGGGGGGCCCGGCTCTTCGAAAAGTGCAGCACTGCTGGGCCCATGACACTTGTCCCCCATGTTCCCCCCTTAATGGCGGCCTTGGCTGTGCTCTGTATCACATCTCACAAAGGTGCAGATTTGTCCTTATTGCCCTCCATGGGGGGCTAGGAAGCAGGTCTCTACTCCATTTTGGAGTGCAAAGACCTTTCCTGGAAAAAAAAACGGCCTTCCTATATATTTATCTTTTTCACTATTAATAACATTGGTATCAACCATCATTTTTACCAGCCAGGCCAGGTGTCAACCCTAAGTGCTGGTCAGGGAGCAAGTATGCAAAACCATGGCAGTTTCACCCATTTTTTTTCACTTTGCACACTGCCCTGCACTTTGTAAATGAGCCTTCCGGAGTTTAGAAACCGTTAGATTGGAGGTACATCGGGTGCAGGTCTCCACTTTTCTGTCTGCCTCCACTAAGCAGAGATAGATGTTCTTCAGGCTGTTCTGGTTCTAAGAAAGGAAGTAAAACATCATTGTTAGGAACATTTCATTACTTAAAATGATGTGACACTTTTTTTGTATTTGCACAACTTTTCCTAAAGCTGCCAAATCTTTGTGCCTACTTTGGTTGTGAGTATAGCACCAAAAGACTTGGATGGACACTTCTAGGCCATGGCCAAATGGATCTGGCATGTCTGGGCACTGCAGGCAATGAATATGCATGAAACTAAAGCAAGGTATTTTCTGTTATTGCCCAGGATTATTATTGCTGGAACCTGCGGCTGAGAAGAAACTGTGGAAACAATGGAATATACGTGTTTCAGAGGAGCTGGAGTTGATCTTGTGCTGATTTCTGTTCTGTTGGTCTGAAAAAAAAACACATTCTGGAATTTCTGTCATAAAGCATAATTAAACAGAGAATTTGTGTGGGTCAGATAATAAAGTTATTCTTATGACGAAAGGTTTCTCTTTAAACACTCATGTTTAATGCAGTGGGTCAATTATCCAGCATGGATGGATTATATTAAAATACTGACATTATATAAAGTAGTATGTGGACCCCTAAAGCAGACTTGGGCCCTAAAATTCCATTAGAGAATCTCATCTTCACTGCAGGCCATCTGTGGGACATCACTGCCTTACAATAAGAGTTGAGGTATTCATTATTAGGTTTAACATAAAGATAGAACAGAATACAAAGCACATCATATGTGTGGGTGCAAAGCTCATATTTCAGCAGGACAGTGATCCCAAACACAAGGCTAAAGTAAAGGTGGCCTAGACGCACCGATAATATCGCACGAAACAAATTTTCATACAGTATTCGGTGCGTGTTTGGTGGGAAACAAGCTGACCGATCGGCAGAAGACTTGGACATTGGTCAGCTCATTGATTGGGCTGGACAGAAAATTTTGATCGGGTGCCTTTGAAGGCACCCGAACATTGCCCACTGTCTAGAGCTGAATCTTCATTTAATACTTTAGTTTGTACCTGTATATCTGATGCTTCCAAGAAAGATTGTAATCATTATGTCTATGGCCAGCTTAACATTGGAGTGGCTTACGAGCTATAATTGTCCACAGCCCTGAGGGTTCCATTACTGTGGGGAGTGGTGCAAAGTGCAAAAAAAAAACAGGGATAACACATACTTGCAAGGCTTAGGATAGCCCAACTGGCGGGCATTATGTACAGGACTGCCTTGTATCTAATAGTGCTAGTAAAAATGTGAATGACTTACATTGGAGCTTAGCAAAAGCCCTGGGATGGAGCCTTGCACAGGTCTGGTTGGGCAAACCCATGCCCAACCCAGACCACCTGACCGGCAATCTGAGTTACACCCAGCACCCTGCTATACAGACTAACCAGACCCTTTACCTGCGCCCAAAGGGTTTACTCACCAAAAAAGTGTTGGAAGTGTGTTGGGGCAAGTAAGTCGGTCTGGGTTGAGTTGTGAACAGGCCCGGACTGGCAATCTGTGGGTTAGGGCAAATGCAAAATGGGCTGCTATAAGGTGCCATAGAAAGTCAGTATTTAGTGGGCTGGTGGGGACTGTTTGGGCCTCTATGTGGGCTGATTGGGCCTCTGTGTATCTGAAATGCCAGGGCCTATTTTGATTCTCAGTCCAGTCCTGGTTGTGAATATGGGTCTGTACCCTATTATAGTGGGATTAAACGTTCTCCTTTCTCACTCATGATTTTTCTGAGCTAGTAAGAGTCAGAAAATCCTTTGAGAGCTAAGAAAAAGCAATAGGGAACTAACTATAAGTTCACCTTTTAATATTTCCATTAGACAAGTACAAAGGAAAAATTATTAAAGGGATACTGTCATGGGAAAAAAAGTGCTTGAAATCCATTTCTCAAAAGAGCAAACAGATTTTTTTTTATATTTTATTTTGAAATCTGACATGAGGCTAGACATTTTGTCAATTTTCCAGCTGCCCCAAGTTATGTGAATTGTGCTCTTTTCTTGTACTATTAACTCTTTACTGCTGTACTGCAAGTTGGAGTGATATCACCCCTCCCCCAGCAGCCTAACAACAGAACAATTGGAAGGTAACCAGATAACAGATCCCTTACACAAGATAACAGCTGCCTGGTAGATCTAAGTACAGCACTCAATAGTAAAAACCCATGTCCCACTGCGTACTATTCAGTTACATTGAGAAGGAAAAACAACAGCCTGCCAGAAAGCAGTTCCCTCTTAAAGTGCTGGCACAATTCACATGACCAGGGGCAGCTGGGAAATTGACAAAATGTCTAGCTCCATGTCAGAACTGAATTTAAAAAAATCGGGTGGCTCTTTTGAGAAATGGATTTCAGTGCAGAAGTCTGCTGGAATAGCACTATTAAAGGGCAAGGAAAGGCAAAGAAATAAAATCCCATTTTTACTTTCTTTAATGAAAAAGAAATCTATCTCCAATATACTTTAATTAAAAAATGTGTACTGTTTTTATAAGAAACCTGACTGTATGCAGTGAAATTCTCCCTTCATTTATTGCTGTGGATAGGAATTTTCAAACAGTCCCTAACTTCTGGCAGGTTAACAATCATTCTTTTGAACAGCAGGGGGAGCCCCTGCCTTACTTACCAGCCATGCAGAACTCAAGCAGCTTTGTTTTTTGATAATTTATGACAATCCCTAAGAAGCCCAGACCACACTGAGCATGTGCGAGTCTTGATATTGCAGAGATGTCTAACAAAGTTACAAGATGACAGCCCCCTGTGGCCAACTTTGAAAGCATAAATCATTTGTTTGATTAGGCTTGTGGTACAGTAAGTTCATGTTTATGTTTAGTATATAAAATACAGCATTTCTAGTCTTATTCTATTTTACACTTTCCTTGTCCTTTAAATTATGCGTTTTGAAAAAAACATGTTTGCTCATGACAGTATCCCTTTAAGGAAGGTTGATTGTTCCTTTAAATCCTTTATCCCCCCCCATCCCTCCAAAAATTAACTAATGAACTACTTACCTTGGTCCCTGCTGAGTCACAACACTCTCCATACAAGCTCTCGCAAATCCTTCTTTGTCAGGATCCAATGAATTCCTAGGCAAATGCTCGCTGCAAGTCCCTAATATCACTATAACTTTAAAATGATCTACTCTGACTTTAATCTGCAGCTTGTGTGCACAATTCTCTATTCTCCCATGAATCTTTGTATTGACACCTAGTATTGCATGGAAGCTTTTTCATCTTTCAGGAAATTATACATCCAAATGCAAATAAGATTGTTTATGTCCCTGAAAAGTGCTCAGAAGGTAGCGGCACACGCGCCTTGGCTAGAGATTTATAGACTACTTGCAATTGTATATGCCATATGAAGGCTGAGCATGGTGCCACTTAAAAGAAGAATGAGATAAATTACAAACTTCAAGGCAAGAAACCAAAAAAAAAAAAAAATGAAAAGAGAAATAATTATGGAACCAAATTACATTTCAGAAACAAAAATGTAAAGTTTTAGCCTGAAGATTTTATCAACAAAATCCATAATTAAATTTGTGGTTTTCCCTTAGAAAAGGAGTTTAGAACTGTGCGGCCTCCAGAGCTTATGCTCTGGGAACTAAACTTGCACCATTTGCCCCTGCCCTGCAGCTAGTAAATGAAAATAACCCCTAATTAATTATTGCACAGTAAATTAATATTTGGCTCCGAATTATGTGCAGTGACTCACAGTTATGAGCAGAGCTGCCATATTGTTGGTTAAAGGGGAACTCCTTCTAAATAAAGGTATGGGATTCGTTATCCGGAAACCCATATTACATAACGCCATCTCCCATTTTATCCAAATAATACAATTTAAAAAAAAATGATTTCCTTACTCTCTGTAATAATAAAACAGTACATGTACTTGATCCAAACTAAGATATAATTAATCCTTATTGGAGGCAAAACCAGCCTATTGGTTTTATATAATGTTTACATGATTTTCTAGTTGACAATACGTCTGAAGCAGGGCCGGAACTAGGGGAAGGCAGAAGAGGCAACTGCCTAGGGCGCAATTGAGAGGGGGCGCTGGGCAGGTACCTGACTTCTGCCTACCCCTAGTCCATGTCGCTGCTCTCCCCTCTGGCGCTCCCCCATCTGCCCCTCCCTTCTGGCACTCCCTGTCTGCCTTCTCCCCTCTGACACTCTCTCTTCCCCTCCCCTTCCCTCTGAAGCTCACCCTCCCCTTCCTCTGACGCTCTACCTCCCCTCCCACACTCTCCCTCCCAGCGCTCTAACCTGCCTGCCTCCCGTCCGGCGCTTTACGTACTCACAATGTGATGTAATATAATGTACTAGAGCGGAGGCCGGCCGGGTTGCCTCGGGCGCTCATTCGGCTTGGCCCGGCGCTGGTATGAAGATCCAAATTAAGGAAAATTATGTTATCTGGAAAACTCCAGGTCCTGAGCATTCTGGATAACAGGTCCTATACCTGTAGCAATTTTTTGCACAGAGAAGGAATGTAATTCTAATTTATCACTTAAAGGAGAAGGCACCCTCAAGTGATTATGTCTACCTTCCTGAAACCCCAGGCTGGTGCTCCTATGAGCAGAAATCTGCACCGGCCTGGGGTTATACAAGTGAGCCCCACAAAGAGATCTACTTCCTTCTTCTTCTGTCTTTGCGCGGCTGCACATGCGCAGTAGAATGAAAGTCCGAACTTTAATAAAACATTTAGCTTTTTCTTTAAACTACGCACGCGGGGAAATCTAAGACAGACGAAAACAGAAGTAGATCGCTCTGTGGTGCCCCAAGTGCCTCCAGCCTTTCCTTCTCCTTTAATTGAAGCATGTTTAATAGTCTCATATTTATTTGTAACAGTAACTGTATTTGAAAGAAATATTTTTTATCCCTATCCCTTCTCCTCCGGGTCTGTTGCATCAGCTATATCTTTTCAGTAAGTTAGTTCCCTGTTGCTTTTTCTTCCAATCACAACTACTTCTACAAATAACTTTACATCCATTTAAAATTGTTATGGTATATTGAAAAGCTGCTAAGAATGATCTATTCTGCCATAATGCAAAAAACAGTGTTTAGATGGAGTAATCCTTTTTATGTCCAAAGAAGACCATTTTCCCCACAATAGCAGCTCCCAGCAGATGGAAGGGGGTGCTGGAGTTAGATGATATTGTGGAAGGAAAATGAAGTACAAACAAAACAGGAAATAATGGCTCGATAAAACAAACAACTGTGTCACTTAACTGTGAGCTGGAAAAAAGTGCCCTTGTGTTTATGTGACTCTGTAATGATGCTCTTGTGTTCATGGATACATTTCATCCCCTGATGTGGACCACTAGTAGTCATTCATGGCATGTACCTGTGATTAGAATTTCTGAGGCATGGGAGACATGAGAGAATGGATTTGAGCAACAATTCCAAACATCAAAGGGCCCTGGATCCTCCAATGAATATGACCAGGAACAATGATATATATAAAAGGCACTATAATATATTGTATAACAAACAGGAACTAGGTAAAAAGTAAGAGGGAATAAGCATCAGATGTCAGTCTACTGAACCTTTCTAACCTATGTATTGCCTGTAGGTGGCAGCCTTACCCCAAGTGTATTATACTGACCCCTGTTGTGAAGATGAATGGGAGGCTCCAATAGATCTGCTGTCAATAACTATCCTGGTTCCTGAAAATGAATGGAACTCCATGGGGGATTTTCAATTCTAATCGTCTTTAGCTGGGTCATTGGGGGGATAATAAAAGTTATTCTTCAATTAATACTGGACCCTCCTCCTTATTTAGGGTTTCCTACTGTTTCTGTTTTTACTTGGGAAAAAACTTTTTTAAGCCATTAGGTGGGGGAACAATGAAGCTGTGACCACACAATTCATACAGAAAATGACTCTGCACTCAGCCCATTTGACATATTTGGCCAGCTTGAATATATTGCAGTGTAAAGGGTAAGGCATTTTTAGTATCTTTAGGCACAAAATGTCTCAAAATCCTTAATATATTGATTATGGGTTGACTGCAGTCTTTGTCTGTTGCTGTTGGACCACCGATATTCTGGACAACATTTTTGTGTGGCCAGGGCACTGTATTTCCTTGCAACGTTCTACTGCTCTCAGCCCTCTTCCTATCCACTTCTGACCCTGTATCCAATCTGTTAAAATGAATGAAGATTAAGAACATTATTGCACTAAAGATGCCTAAATCTGATCAGAGGCGGGCCAGCCAGGTGCCCTAGGGGACCCAACAGGCCAGCTTGTCCCCACTTTCCCATCACATGAGCGGTGATGTCACGTGCATGCACATTGATGGGGAGCTCTGGCGTGCGTTCAAGGCTACATTGCGCGCTTATGCGCATGCGTGACATCACTGCTCATGTACATGTCTAGCGCCCCCCAATTGTTGCAACCTATGTAGCTACCTCTTCTGCCTACCCCTAGTTCCGGCCCTGAATCTGATTATCACCTTAGAAATTAACAGGAACATAAGGCTGCTGACTTTCAACCTAACCAGGCAAATTCAAAGAGAAACCTGGCAGTTCCTGGAGGCCAGAATCTTCTCTAAGATATTTGGTACTAGTCAGGGTAGGACCCAGTGGGCCCCAGGCACTTGGGGGCTCCACCAACCCAAATAGCCAATCACAGCCATTATTTGGTACTCACTTTATAATGCTTGTTTTGCTCCTCAACTTTTTTTATATTTGAATGTGGCTCATACGTAAAAAAGGTTGGGGACCTCTGCTTTGTACCCATTTCTATCTGATGTGGTATACCACAACGTGAGACCTAATTCCATAGGTACTGCCACTGTGTCCCTCCAAGGACTGGCCTCATTGGAGGGGACCACATAACAGTGACTGCAAAGAGGAATTAGGTACAGCCTATTCAGGGGCGATTCTGGGGCTGCTGCTGCCTGCCCAAATGCTACCCCACCCCGCTCCATGCTTAAAAATCAGCATCAAAGGGGATCAGCATCGCTAGTGCAATTAGCACAATAGTGCTCTCTGCACTAGTGGAGCCAAATTTCCTGGTAAAAATCTGGAAATCCGGCTCATAGGGTGGTGGTAGGTGGTAAGATTCTGGGGAGATTAGTCGCCCAGTGACAAATTTACTCTTCTTCGGGCGACTTATGCCTCCCCGCTGGCAAGACTGTGAATCGCCGGCGCTATGGTACTCAGATCACTTCGTTTTGCGACTTCAGGCGACTTTGGAAAACCAAATCTCTTCGGAAACTTAGCGTATGCCAACAGCTGCTGATCCTATGCTTCAGTAGTGGTCAACCTAGATTATGATCCAGAGAATCCAACTTGATCATGATCCAGAGAATCCAACTTGTTTATGATCCAGAGAATCCAACTTGATTATGATCCAGAGAATACAACTTGATCATGATCCAGAGAATCCAACTTGATTATGATCCAGAGAATCCAACTTGATCATGATCCAGAGAATCCAACTTGATCATGATCCAGAGAGTCCAACTTGATCATGATCCAGAGAATCCAACTTGATCATAATCCAGAAAATCCAACTTGATCATGATCCAGAGAGTCCAACTTGATCATGATCCAGAAAATCCAACTTGATCATGATCCAGAGAGTCCAACTTGATCATGATCCAGAAAATCCAACTTGTTCATGATCCATGATCCACACAGTTCAGCAGGTGATGCAGGATGAACACAATGGTGCTCAGAACATATATGCAAAGTGCAAGTTGTGTGTGTTTGTATGCAAGTAACTTTAATGAAGGATGCACAATGTACCCAGCTGCCACGGTGCATTTACCTACAGTAAATTAAGTAAAATAATAGCTGAGAATGCTATACCTGCAGTTACACATGGCCCATGCGAGTAAATACTGTTGTGGGTTCAGTGGTAATTTATCTCTTTAATTTATCCCCACAAAATGCATTTCCAGTGACAGTTGGCACCAATATCAAAAAGATCTTCACGTATTTATGTTCTTGTCACATATAAAGTAACTGCAGCAGCTGAGAAAGCATAACATGACATGTGTAGGAATCCAGGTTACTCAAACAACGGTGCGTTCCAAATCTAACTTAAATACACGGCAATGGTATCAGTAAACATTGCTTTTCTCACACAGCCGCTTAACAGCAAATCTACAGACGCCTTCTCAGGCTTCATGTTGTGATGCAAATGTCACAGGTATACGCAAGGAGATGACACCCACTGGCACACACACGTACAGACAAACACACTATCACAGGGATCTTGTGTGCGGATGCTTTGTAGCCACAGTTTACACAACGTTATCACAAGTCACCAACAAAGAAACAGATTAAGGTTGTTATTGTCACATTCCCTCTATCTCTCATTCTATCAATATCTCCAAAGGGCAATGTCTGATTTCTGCAGCTGTGATACAGGCTATTCAAACATGGAATTCTTTGGCTCCATCTGATGTAAATAGTGTTACCCCCGACACCAACAAACATTGCTCCATTGCAAGAATAACAACAGCTTTTCCTCCAATAATGTGCTGCATTACGGGCAGGTCATTATCCCTTCATCCTCACTGCATTTTGCAAAGACGTTCAAGTGGAAGGATTCAAAGCTTATAGCCAAAATGCAGTTTTTGTGTGACTATTGTGTGTGCTGGTAAGCATCAATAGGTTAATCCCATTCAGCCTGATGTGGGACACATCTGCCCCCACTGCCGCCTTCTGCTTTGTACTGTGCACTGTATGTGACCTGCTGGAGCCTGGACTGATACCTCTGGGGCATAACAATAGGTTTAAATAGCCGACCATTAAATGCTACCTGCTGGTTGGTTGCTACAGTTTACTAGAGCAGGAGTAAATATTATCATTAAACATTTATTTATAAACACCAACAAATTCATTAACGTATTTACATAGGACCTGGTGGAGCTAAAACTCTGGTCGCTATCACATTCACACACACTGTGGCCATTTTTATCAGGACCCAAGTAAAGGCCAAGGAATGGTGGATTCAATCCGTGATCCCTGACTGGTGTCTTGCGAGCACATGTGCTCTTCAACTCATTGGCTGTAGCTCCCAGAGGCCTCAAAGCAGGTGTTTATATTTCAATTCCTGACCTGGAGGCAAGTTTTGGTTGTATAAAAACCAGGAGTACTGCCAAACAGAGCCTACTGTAGGCTGCCAGTCCACATCAAATAGCCAATCATAGCCTTTATTTGGCACCCCAGGGGCTTTTTTCAAGCTTTTGCTGTTCCTCAATTTTAACTGAATGTGGATCATGGGTAAAAAACCCTTGCACTTGGAGTGCCAAAATGTTAGACATCATCCCAAGAATTTAATCACCAGTGCCAGGCCAAATCTGTCCCAAACTGCAGCCAAGACTATGCCAATAGTTACAAGCCAAATATGTCCCAAGGAAGCCAAAATATGGATAGGCAGAGGAGGTACATGCCCCCCCCCCCCACACATACACACATTTTTTGCACTCTATCTATGCATATTTTTGCCTAGTTCCTTTCCAATCTGTAGGTTTTCCCCTTTGCTGGTGCTTCTTTTAGGGAAAGAAATTCAGCCCTGGGGTGATGAAAACACTGCTATGTGGCCATTTTTTTTTACACAGACCCGTGTACCAATGTTGCCCATCAAATGCTTACATGTTCATCATCTCACAGGTACCCAGGACAGTGCACTTGCCATTCTGTATTGCTAGAAGATGTGCCTAGATTATAACTCCCAAAATCCTGGCTTGGTATACATTAAGCATTCAAGCGCACCGCCTCTATGGCTTTGATTGAGCCGCTGTATACTAACCAGAGTTGTGCTCTGCCTTCATGCTGTAATTTTGTTGGTTCTGCATTTGCATCAGCAGTCAACAAGTGGCCCCACTGGTGGACTAAATCATTAAGTGCTACTGAGACCCTTCGGAGACAATGATTAGATTTTTTTTTAGGCATAATCAGCCTGGCAGGATAATTAGTATGTAGACATTGGTAGCTACAGGGACACTTGCCATTTACAATTGTCTCTTGTCAGCTAAGAGAAGTCAGATTAAGCACTATTGGACAGCGCTTTGTTTGGGTATTTAGAGGATTTAAATGTAAATTTAAATGGCTGGTTTTATTAAAAAGGCAGAACTCTTTGAATTTCATATCAGCGTTATTTGTATAGAGTATTTTCACACCTGGATAAGAATGGTCATTTTCTTTTCACATATAATTAGATTTACAATCTTTTTTAGGAATCAACCTGCCCCAAATTCCATTGATCTAAATGAGAACAATAACGCGGCATTGCAAGGTGTCAATGGAATGTCACTGTCAACCCAGCATGGCTGGAATATTGCTCCCTTTGTTGTATACACAGGGTCTAACATGCACCGTTCTTATGGTACCCAGTGTTGGACTGGCCCACATGGATACCAGGAAAACTCCCGGTGGGCCAAGGTGTCATTGGGCCCTCTTGCTTCTAACAATTTGGCCTATTTCATGTTCATTCTCTATTTCTTTATGTGGAAAAAGAGGCTTAATAATGGAAGAATAGAGTATAGTAAGTAGATCTAAAAGAATAGGAGAACAAAGAGGTTAAGTGAGGAGAGAAGGAATAATAGTTTGGAAAGTTGGGCCCCTGGTCTAAGGTTTTCTGGTGGGCCCCTGATCTAAAGTTTTCTGGTGGGGCCCTGGTCTAAGGTTTTCTGTTGGGGCCCTGGTCTAAGATTTTCTGGTGGGCCCCTGGTTTAAGGTTTTCTGGTGGGCCCCTGTTTTAAGGTTATCTGGTGGGCCCCTGGCATCCCAGTCCGACACTGATGGTACCCACCTACAGTACATGCACTTGTGCACTGGCAGTTTGCTCGTCTTTACCCCTCTGAACCTTCCAGTCTTATTTGATCTTGCCAGAAATATAAACATGCACCCAT
The DNA here is from genome assembly GCA_024363595.1 of Xenopus borealis. Classification (NCBI taxonomy): domain Eukaryota; kingdom Metazoa; phylum Chordata; class Amphibia; order Anura; family Pipidae; genus Xenopus; species Xenopus borealis. The sequence continues at coordinate 105,653,290 of CM044438.1, forward strand.
ATCACCCAAGGTTGCATCCAGTGCTTGTGTTAATGGTACAGGCCCCATTTACATATCAGAGAATAGTGATATGCGTGATTTGCAGGTTGACCCGTGGTTGGGCTGGTTTGGGTTGAAATATGGCCAACCATTGCAGGTTAGGATTGGGTTGTGGGTCAGAGTGGGGAAGTACACTCCTCCTCTGCTCTCAGTATTCCATGTTTTCAACCAGAGGTGCGCACATAAGTCAAATACAGAGCAAGATAACATGGGTACAGGTTGGGTGCAGTTCCCACAATGCCAACATTTTGTGGGTTAGGGTCAGTGCAGGTTAAGGTTCTGCAGGTTGGAGTTTTTCCTGATCTGTACATTACTATCAGAGAACCTTCCTTTGAGCAACAACTATGCTGCAAGGTACCTAATTAAAATAGAAAAGTTATCAAGTAAATCCATTGTTATTGGCAAGTTCATAGATATACTTTAATGAGGTGGGAAGTAGCCTCCTCCAGTTGTCCATCTGTTTTTTCAGTTCTGTTCCCAACACAATACACAAACAGGGCTCGGCAGCTCCAGCCTACACAGGATGACAGTTCCATAGAGGGAATTGCTGAGCTGGAAGATTATTTTCTAGGCTGCTTGCCTTTTGTGTGCGTGCCTGTTTTAAAATCTACCTTCTAAATTCTGCACTAGCTATATTTGGTTCCCTAAGGGCAGGGCAGTGATGTGGGGGAAAAAAGGCTAATGAAGGGGAGGGCGGTTATTTAGAGGGAAGATCATACTGAAGCACACAAAGAACATGCTAGGGTAGAACTTTCAGTAACAATTCTCCTAGGCAATAGCAAATACTTGAGTTAGAAGCTTTCTACAACAATCTATTTATCTTGTATCTTTTTGACATGGGTTTGACACTGGTTTTGTCCAAGATTACTCAGGTTTCTCCTACAATGGCAGCCTACATGAAAATTCTCTCAGAGGAAATCTCCTTTCTTCTGTTCTTTCTGATCAATGAGAACACTTAGGCTGAAACCCATGGCTTTTGCTTGATTGAACATGACAGTGGACAAGCCTTTTTCTATCTTGTTCTATCAGATGGACAGATGTATGTTTATTTTTCTAACAGTGATTGTCCCTGTGGTCCACCCTGAATATTAGTACACTTCATTGATATTAGATATCACTAGCACCTTTATTGCTAGCCTTTTTGTACACAACAATATAATTGGGTGCCCTCCTTGCACTCTCCTAGCAGGCACTTATGGAATGTTATGCGGAAACTTAGAGAGTTATCGATTCCCTTACATTTACAACTGCCCCAGAATCCCAAGACATTGAATTAAAATCAGTTCAACACATCCCTGTCAAGGAAAAATCGGTCCTTATTTAAATTCTCTTCATTTTTATATGAAAGCTTATTAAAATAATCTGCCATAGATTTTTTTGCTCAGGGAACAAGGCCAGGCTGGCTTGCCAGAATATTAGAGGCTCTTACATACCCAAAGAATATTTTCACAAACCTCTATTTTCATCATTGTACAGCCTCCAGGTTCTTGACTTCCCTTGAGTAGGTTCAGTAAACCCAGCCAGGGAGCCTTATATATCCACATATTTGTATTTATTCATGTAAGCTGGCAATAATATGAGTATTTTGGGAATATAACCCCATTCAGTGAATCAAACTTCAAATTCACAATTTAAAGTGCCCCCAAAAACCTCCTGCGGGGCCCAAATAGGGGTCAACAAGATGCTGACTTGGTCTGGAGAGGGTTAAAGGTGGCCATACATGGGTAGATCCCCTTGTTTGTAGAGGTCATCAAAGAAGCGAATCTTGCCCAATGTGCCTACCATGAGTGGGTGATATAAGGCTTATCTGATCATGGGCCCTAGGGCCCAATGTTTTGATCACAACACAACAAATGCATGCAGTCAGAACCACATCAATGAACTGATGAAGCCCATGGTCCGACAGGAGTTTTAAAATTGTCTGATCAACATCTGCCCAATTTTGGTCAGGGAAACCCGTCAGAAGGCCCCGTACACTGGCCAATAAGCTGCCAACTTGGTCTGTTGGCAGCTTTTATTGGCCCTGTATAGCCAACTTAAGTTTCCAGCTTTTATTGGCTCGTGTATGGCCTACTTTCCTCTATAACTCTATACAGGTATGGGACCTGTTATCCAGAATGCTCTGGAGCTGGGGTTTTCCATTTAAGGGATATTTCTGTAATTTAAATCCCCATACCTTAAAAATAATTTAAACCGTAAATAAACCCAATGGGATTGTTCTGGTTGATAAGGATTCATTATATCCTAGTTCAAATCAAGTATAACGTACTACTTTATTAATAAAGAGAAAAAGAAAATTGTGTTAAAATTATTTTTTTAAATGGAGTCTATAGGAGATGGTCTTTTTGAAATTTGGAGATAACAGAACCAATACCTGTATCATATAGAAGCTTAATTCATAGTTTTCCATTATGTGTCTTTAAAACTTTCACACACACCACAAGTGGTCAGTATAAAATTCTTTTAATATGTAAACAGAGAATTAAAAATGGGGAGAGAGCCACTATTTCTAAAGCAGTAGTCCAAGTATTCTTCCCTTCTCCAGAAATCCAGCCTTATGTGCCGCGTCCCCCAAACACCCATGTATGAAAAGCACAAGAAGCGCAGTGACAGCATTAGAAGTGATGCAGACATAGCAGTTTTGCAAGTGCACCAGAAATCAAATTTGCATCGATAAAGTGACATTTAAAAATGCAGGATTCACAGCCCTGCAGGTCAAATTATGTTTGAAAGCTGCATTATTAAAAACGTGATATTGATCCCAGAGCTTGCAATCCTGAACTCAGAGATGAACCTCTTTTGCTGGTAAATAATAAGTTTCATTGCATATAACAATATGGTATGTATACATTTGTAAAGTCCGAACTCTCCGAACTAAGGCTGCCGTTGCTCTATACCTCCTAACTTGGTTGATGTTGGGTGCTGGAACTGAAGTGCAAGACCGACTGAATATTCTCTCCATACATATAAATAACAGCCATATTTAATGTAATAAGAAGTTATTTGTAATTATCTCAAGGAGATGGTCTGGCTATTAGCAGACTAGGGCAAATGCAATGTTCAAGGTACAGAGATAAAATCACTTTTATCTGCATTTAAGCCAATAGGCTTGAGTGTTGCTGGAGACCGAGGGTCTTTTCTGTCCCACAATAAAGCCAGCACAGTTGTCAGCTCCTGTGCAGGTGCCTTGCTTGGCAATGGGTTACTTCATCTCTTGAGACAAACTGCTTATATGAAGAATGTCAAAATCCAAGTCCCAAAAGCTTCTGGCCTTTTAAGAATGTCAATAAAAGACCAAGAAAGTCCTTGAATGCATGTAACCAGTATGAGTGGGCAGTGCAAAGTGCTTGCTTTTACATACCCTTCTTATCGTGGGCTGGAGTCCTCTGTGCAGAGAAGAGTCCAAGCATTTCCAAGGCCGGCTCTGGGACGCTCACAGGGGCACTGAGCACAATGGCTACCAGTCTCAGGATAAATTCCCAGCAGTAGGAACACAGTGTGGCCTTGTAACAATGTTTATTTGTACCATTGCTCCTTTCATTAGTTTCGGCTTAAAGAAAAACAGCTTATTATGCAAAAAAACTTTAAAGGGAAAGTGACCTTGTTTTACATATGAGACCTACATTGTTCGGGGGTTTAGTTTTCCTTTAAGGGCACTGTGTAGACTGCTAGCCTGCAGAAGGTTGTGTTTGGTAGTGCACGTGTACCTTAAAAATGCCCCTGCAAGCCAGGAATAAAAAAATAAGCAGCTGCTTTGTTATTCAAAAGCCAGTGGATGGGGATCACTGGCAGGACTGGACTGAGAATCAAAATAGGCCCTGGCATTTCAGGTACACAGAGGCCCAATCAGCCCACATAGAGGCCCAAACAGTCCCCACCAGCCCACTAAATACTGACTTTCTATGGCACCTTATAGCAGCCCATCTGGCATTTGCCCTAACCCACAGATGGCCAGTCCGGGCCTGATCACTGGTGTACAACAACCTTAGGATTAGGGCAGACAGGCAGATTCAGGGAGATTTAGTTGCCTGGCGACTAATTGCCTCTTCTGTGGGGCAACAACCTCCCCGAATTGCCTTCTTCCTGCCTTCAGACTGCTTCAGTGAAGAATCACCTGCGCTAATGCACTTGCGGTGCTTCAATTTCCGAAGTCACCCAAAGTTTCCTCGTGAGGCAACTTTGGGCGACTTCGGAAATCGAAGAGCCGCGAGTGCATTAGCGCAGGTGATTCTTCATTCAAGCAGAAGGAAGACAGTTCAGGGAGATTGTCACCATGCAGAAGAGGCGATGCCCCGACCCTTATGCATGTAAAGGAACCTTAGAGCGATTGCCTCCAGATTTCTTTAAGTGCAAAATTTGTCCTTGAAGGTATTTCAGTCGCTCTTTGTAACATGCACGTTTTTAACTAGCCTTTAATTGTATAATGCAGATCATCAGTGTTATTCTGATTCCGATATTCTACTGTAACTGCTGAATGTGGGCATTTCCATGAACAAAATTGACATTTAAACCACCTGACCTTATCATAGGTGCTATCATGTGCCCTGTTTAAGGGGATTGAAATAAATAAAAATGTTACAATTGATGTAAAATGTACTTGGTGCACTGAGGAATTTACATTTATTTTCTCATTTCTCATTTATCTCACATTTTTGTTTATTTTCTTTTTTGGTGTTTTCAGAGATATTATCAGTTTTAGACAGCTCAACAGTAGCAATACATGTGTTAACTATTTATTGGCCACTCAAACCTAACCCACCATAACCCAATTGGCAAGTGCACCACAGTAAAGTGACTGACACTGAATTCAAAGTAGGGTTGCCACCTTTGATTGTGGCCAAACCTGGACAATAGGCGGGATGATGAAAACGGAACTATTCAGGTCAAAACCAGGTGGTAACCCTACTTTAAAGAGACCTGTTGCTGCACAGGTAGGCCCAAAAGCCATGGGTTGGCCTTGGGGGGCTCTTTGAAGCCAATAACCCTAACTGTCTATGCACTTTTCATGCACTCCCTATATCCACTTCACCCTAGATTGGAGTCCAAAGTCCAAAGGCTGGAATTAGCAGTCCAAAACTACAAATATATCAGAAGCAGGTAAATTCAAAATGTTCTTAGAGAAGCACAAGTTTACATTAATTCACATTTTGGGTTTGGATCTCCTCTAATAAAAGAATCCCTAATGTAGACCCCTTACATTGGTACATGGAGCACGGGTCCTAAATGGCACTTTTCTCTAGACAGGAGTAGTGACTTGCTTCTTCAAAGACTGCATACTGACTCGTGGCCTTGGTCTGATTCCTGGTATAAAGCTGGAAATACACTAGTTGAAATTGGTTGTTTTGAGTCAGGAGCTTATTGGCTCCTATATCGAGCCAAAACAACAGCCTTCCTGAGTATTTGGGAGTATGGTTAGATATTGATGGAGTCTGTTTGAGTGATATGTTCCCCTCATAATAGGACAATGGACCAAGTATTAGGAAATGTCTGATTTTGCACATCAGTTGGATGACCTAGTCTGCTGGTTTGATGAGAATAACCTGGACAAACAATGAATCTGCTGGTGTATACTAAGTTAACTCTACTACCTTCCTTAGCCTCTGCCTTGCAATTCTATAGGGAAGAATTCCTCAGTCTCCATGTTACACATTCTGTGTATGTAGATACACAGCTGTTAGCTGTTAGCAACTAGAAGTGTCAGCACCCACATCCAGTCTGGCCTAACCACTGTATCAGCTTTGAGAATTCCTTTCCCCTAATGACACCCATTCGGAAGCCGGAGAAACGTTCAATAAGGTTTTATGGCATATTTGCACAGCCAGTTGGTTTGGCCTTGCTGTGTACAATGAAATACTGGCTGGATCACAGGCTGAAGGAGACGATACAGCAGTAGAGTGAGACAGAGGTCACACCACATGTCTGCAAGATAAGAGCTGTCTTCACAACACCTAAGCAGAGATATGGTTGCTGTCTCTCCAAGGTTTGAGTGCCCTTCTAATAATTAGCTCAGCTCTGTCTCTGTGTCCTTGGAATGTATTAAAAAGGGTGTTCACAGTAATTCTGCTTTTTTAGGGTAGAGGCACCACGGGCAGATTTGGGGAGATTAGTCGCCCATCAAAAAATCGCCTCTTCTTCAGGGTGACAATCTCTCCAAACTGCCTTCCTGCTGGCAAGAATGTAAACCGCCTGAAGTTTCCACACGAGGGGAAGGTAGTTCAGGGAGATCTTCGCCCAGAAGAAGAGAACATTTGTCGCCGGCTGACTAATTTCCCCGAATCTGCCTGTGTCCCTCTACCCTAAAAGGGTTAATATCCTCTATTTATCACTAGAGTTTTTATTCACTGTAGGATCTTGTTGATATAAGAGACTTGGTACAGTCATCACAGTCATTTGGAATAGTTTTATTAATTCCCAGTGTGACATGCAAGGTCTAATACACAGTAACTGACTATTGCATATTTATAAAGCACCACCATATTCTGTAGCTCTGTACAATTGAAGGGTGTGTGTGGGGCCTACTGGACAAGGGGGCCCATACAGCAGGGTCTGATGATTGATACTAGGGGTAAAGAGATTCGTACTCTTTGGAGCTTACACTACCTGTTGGGGAACAATGAGTCCTATATTCGCCTCTATACATTCTGATTCATACTGCAGCTTTGCATAGTATGAAATTGGGATTTCCTATAAAGTCTATACTGCATGTGGCCCTTTACATTGACCGTGAAAAATGGGCAGCCCTATGCCTAGTGCCACCTTCCACTTTTGTTGCACCAAACAGGGGGGCAGGTGGTGATGTCACAGTGTTGGCGATGTCAGGGGCAGAGTTGGTGATGTCAGGGGTGAGATCTGTGATGCTGGGGACGGGGCTATGACTTGGACGATGACCATGTCAATCTAATAGCGTCCTGCCTGGTTTTCCGGGCAGTCTTGGACCATACAGCCCTCCCAAAGACCGGGCTGTCTGGGACAAAACCGCTCAGGTGACTGCCTGGTTTGGCTAACCATGCACTGGGTCAAATCAGGCTGATCCATTCATTGGATCATACTGTGGGTCTAAGGAAACATCGGGCAAGCATAGCATTGGTGTGTTGGGAATTGTAAAACTGAGCTGAGCTGTCGCGGCGAGAAGTCGCCAGGCGACAAAATGCCCCCGAATCTCCCCGTCTGGCCTAGCCCTTACTACTGAGAGCTGTTCTTATATCTACCAGGCAGCTGTTATCTTGTGTCAGGGAGCTGTTATCTGGTTACCTTCCCATTGTTCTTTTGTTAGGCTGCTGGGTGGGGGAAAGGGAGGGGGTGATATCACTCCAACTTGCAGTACAGCAGTAAAGAGTCATTGAAGTTTATCAGAGCACAAGTCACATGACTTGGGGCAGCTGGGAAATTGACAAAATGTCTAGCCCCATGTCAGATTTCAAAATGAAATATAAAAAAATCTGTTTGCTCTTTTGAGAAATTGATTTCAGTGCAGAATTCTTCTGGAACAGCACTATTAACTGATAGATTTTGAAAAAAAATATTTTCCCATGACAGGATCCCTTTAAAAACTCCATAGATGTTAATCACCTTTGTAACACAGGGCTGACTGACATATGTGCATAATTACGTGAAAAGGACAATGAGCTCCATTACAGGCAATCTGCATCATGGAATTGCTCATGGTCAGTTTCTGAGGATGTGAGATCATTATTGATGTGTGTGTATATATATATATATATATATATATATATATAATAGGAAAAAAATACCGCACTCAACAGGCTCAGTTAGGAAATCTTTCATGGGGGCGCACAGGTCTCAAATCACTCAATTGTGCAGATGTAGGCTCATAATAACAAGTAATGATAATAATAATGCTTTCAGGGGACTGTATTATTTGTGCCGAGCCTTTCAGTAAGGCTTGAGTAATTCCATTTACAGCCAGCAGAACATGAGATTAGAAGCAGCTTGAAGCCACTGTGTAGAGTTAGTGAGACTTGAAAAAGGTGTTCCCAATGAAGGGTTAAATGAGCCACCCTTGCCCAACCTTATGAGAAAGAATTTGTTTGCTGAGGGAAGTGATTTTATCCACTTCCCACCTCCCTCCCCTGGCGCTGCACAAACAAAACAAGGGAATAGGGAACAAAGGGACAAATCAGAGGTGGGGGATGAGTGCTGCATCTGGCACAATGATCTAGGATGGGGGGGGGGGTTCTACCTCTGGTATTCAGCAAGTTCACTGGAGGGAGAAAGCTTTCATGTGATGTGGTCAGAGTGTGGATCAGAAACACTGTAGTAGGAGCTGGGGGCAGTAATAATGACTAAGGGTATGTGCTATTTGGGGGACATTACCCGCCTGGTGTTAAATCACATCTTCATCAGGTGACTAATCTCCCCAAACTTCCTCCAAGCTGGCTAGAATATAAATTGGCGGTTGGATGGCACTAGGAGTGTTTCGTTTTCCGAAGTCATCCAGGGTTTCCTTGTAAGGCAACTTGGGTGACTTTGGAAAACGAAGCGTGGTGAGTACCATCCCTGCCAGCGATTTTCATATAAGCTGGCGAAGAGGCAGTTTGGGGAGATTAGTCGCCCTGAAGAAGAGGAGATTTGTCACCGGGCGACTAATTTCCTCAAATCGCAGCATGTGTCTCTGCCCTTATCCATAGTGCCCAAATAACTGGAACAGGATGGAAGGTGGAATACTACTGGCCCAGATAGCTGGGAATTGTATAAATATCTGCACATTAGATAGAAAAATCAGCCAAAATCAGCAGTACCACGAGGCTGATATGATTCACAAGCAGCACCCAAGAGGAAATCACCCACATTGTAGCCAGTAACCCACTGTGAAGGGAAGCACACAGGCATGTGCAGGTTTCATTCACACCACTCACTGGCTTGGCTTTAGAGATCTCATCCACTGCAGAACCTCTTGGAATATAGAAATATTAGTCACTGTTGTGTGACTTTTGCTGCCTGTGCTTATAGGTCTCTTCTTTCATAACCTCTAGCAATCTCTGAATATTGTATAACACTATTTTGGGCCATTTGGAGCCTAAAAGGTTAATTTCCAGCTATAGCAATAGAAGGGCATGGGTTACATTGGACTCTAACACGACAGGCTGGGCCTTGGCTAAGTGGAAGTTATAAAGGAAAGATGTCGCTGAACAACAACTCACATACAGTAGGCTACCGTGCATAAAAGTAAAGAAATGACGCCAGGAGGTTATTGCAGAAAACAATAGTGTATTTGTCAGAGACAATAGATCCTCTGGGTTATACTCGCAATCCAAGAGGCAAAGTACTTCAGAAATCCATATACCAGGACAGTTAGGCAGAGACAGCACAATGTGAGTTGATGGTGCACATCTAAGAAGAAACTATGTTCCATTTTACCTACTTGTGCTGCCTGATATATACATGACAGCATTTTATTGTTGCCTCATATTCTCACCTAAATGCATTGACCTATTCATAGGACCTTACAGAAAGAAGGGACACACCTGGCCTATGGGAAATATGCCTCTTCAATGTTTTATCAACTCATTCTAGCTCCCGAAAAGTCTCCCAGTCTGCACCCTGAACCCTGTAATAATGATTAAATTAGATGTGTATAGGAAATAGATGATAAAAACCTCATGCAAAATTACCTGCAAGGTTACAACCTTATTTGTTAACATTGGGCAAATTTGCACCCATAGCAGCCAATCAGCTAGCTGCAGGTAGAACAATGCAAGCAATCGTTTGATTTGTTGCCATGGGTTACTGCCCAGGTGCAAACTCAGTGTTAATAAATAACCCCAAAAGTGTGCCATGGTCTTAACAAACAGTCCTAATCTGGCTTCTGATTGGCAGACATCTTCTCACTTTTATTTTTCAGTATGCAGTCATCAAAACAAATTGCTGATTCATTGCTATTGGTAACTGCACTGGGGCAATTAGGCAGAGTAGGCGCCCGCCTCGGGTGCAATCATTGGGGGGGCGCACTTTTAAGGAGAATTTTTTTTTTTACTTTTATTTTTATAAATCCTGGTTTGCTTGGCCTTTAATAGTTTTTCAATTTTATAAGCTGCCTACTCCAACCCCTCTTGCCCATGATTCACGATTAGGGGCAATATCAGTAATGTAACTAAAGGGGGGTGGGCCATGGCACGGGATGTGCAGCCAGGCCCCCCCACCCCACTCCGTATGCGATTTTCGGGATGGAATCAGTGATAATCCGGCCAGAATCAGCAGCCCGAGAGCTGCCAGGGGGCCCCAAGGGGGTGCGGGCCCTGGCCCAATCGCACCCTCTGCTCCCCTGGTAGTTACGCCACTGGGCAATATGATGGATTTTTGGCTGCTGCTGGAACAAGTACAGATTTGGGACAATATGAGGAATTGGCTGCTGCTGGCTCAGGTACACAAATGTTTGGGGCAATATGATGGATTTATGGCTCCAGCTGCCATAGGATCAAATTTGGGGCAATTTTGGTTGCTGCTGGCATAGGAAGTGATTGAGGGCAACAATCTGATGAATGTTTTTGCTTATGCTGGCACAGGTACAGATTGGGGGCTTGAGGGCAATCTGAGGGATTGACTGCCGTTGGCACAGGTAAAAATGGGGGAAATATGATAGGTGCTGGCATAGGTACAGGGGGCAATATGAATGGTAAGGTGGGAAATGGTATTGCAGGATCAGATGGGAGTGGAGGGCACTAATTGAAGCCTTTGCCTAGGGTGCCAAAATACCTTGGCCCGGCCCTGCCGATACCTCTCCTTTTCGCCATACACTGTCCCTAAATGGTTCTGTGCTGATCCACATTCCATAAAATGAAGTTGAAATGAAAGCCCCATCATCTATCACACAAATGCTAATGCGACTAATTGCCTAATGGGAAACACAGCCTAGCAAATAGCTTCCTACGGTGGCTCAAATAAAGATATATTTCAAAACCTATAATTTCTACCTGCCAACCAGCCCATTGAATTCACAGGCAGCAGTTGGCGTAATTACGTTAGTTTTGATAACAGAACCTTATAATGCAGGGGCGGGAGCAATCACATTTCCTTAAATAGTAATGAACTGAATAAAATGTAAAATGAATGCAAATACTGTTAAAGGGGTAGTTGACTTAAAAAAAAACAGATTTTCTCATTCTTTCCCTTTTGACAAAATAGTCAGTTTAGGAAAAAGGGGAATAGTTAATAAAAATTGCTCAAGTTCTGTCACTGCTTATGCATGCAGGGAGAGTCAGGGAAATACAATTAATATGTCAGGTCATGTGCAATAGGGATGTGTGGCCAGCCTGAAACCCACAGGTCAGGTGAGTATGGGCCATGGGGAGATGAAACTTTACCCATTAATTATAAAAACTACATCATAAAAATCATGACAGAATCCCTTTAAGGTTGGGAGCAGGTTGACATTTTGTAGGCCCATATATCACTAATATGAATGGTGCTATAAGCTCTTATTGGATGAAATACTGCAGGTCTTTACAAGGAGACAGTCGAGCAGACGGACAGCAACCTCCAGTCCCCTGGATTGGGTAAAAGCTTTCTTTTAAATAAAGAAATAGGCCCCTGCACCAATTTTTTTTTTTTATATTTTTTGAGGTCCCAATTTTTTTTAACTTGTGAGGGGGGTGGCTTGGGGACAAAGTTTATTTTTTTTAAATATTCTTTGGGGCCTCAAATTTTTTAACTTTGTAAGGGGGTCCTGGCACCATAGTTTAAAAAAAAAAAAAAACTTTTATGGGGGGGCCCTGGCACCACAGTTTTTTTTTTTTACTTATAAAGGGGCCCTGACCATCAATAGCTTTTGTGTGTGGGGGGGTTAAATTTTTAGCGCTGATGTTTGTGTGGTCTTTTAACTGTGGTGTGGGCGGGTTCTGGGGTGGGGCCTGGGTGGACGGGGCCCCAACAATTTTGTTGTACTGGGCCCCGTGATTTCTAATGGCAGCCCTGCTCACACACACTGCACTCTTGCTGCTCACTCCCTTAAAACACCCCTTGGCTGTCCAGACCACCCCCTGGCTTCTTAACCCTCTGGTGTTTCTTAAAGGGAACACTCTTAATGGATGGCTCAGAACCTAAAAACAGGGGATACATATCTGCCACCCACTATAAATCCCATCCGGTTTGTATATTACCTTCCCATTGTTCTGCTGGTGGGCTGCTGGGAGGGGAATTGTTATCACTCCAATTGCAGTACAGCAGTAAAGAGTGATGGAAGTTTATCAGAGCACAACTCAAATGACTAGGGACACCTGGGAAACTGACAATACGTCTAGCCCCATTTCAGTTTTTTTTCATAAGCAACCAAAGCTGCTTATTGAGGATAATGTTATGCTCAATCCCAGCGATACCAAGTCAATGTGTTAGTGTTAATTTGTTTTGTGGTGGTAGCTGCGATGATCTGGTGATGATCTGGTTCAGTGATGCCCAACTAGTAGCTCGTGAGCAACATGTTGCTCTCCAACCCCTTGGATGTTGCTCCCTGTGGCCAAAGCAGGTGCTTATTTTTGAATTACTGGCTTAGAGTTTTGGTTGTATAAAAACCAGATGTCCTGCCAAACATTCTCTCCTGTAGGCTGCCAGTCCATATAGGGGTTACCAAAAAGCCAATCAGAGCTCTTATTTGACATCCACATGGACTTTTTCATGCTTGTGTTGCTCTCCAGGCAATTTGGAGCAATTTCAAAAAGCGCGCCGCTCCGTGTGGATACGCGCCGGCGTTTTCAAGCAACGCCGGTGCGCTTGGGTAAGTGGCTATTCGGGGAGGTTCGGGGGCTACAAGTCGCGGCGAGAAGTCGCCAGGCGACAAAATGCCCCCGAATCTCCCCGTCTGGCCTAGCCCTAAATGTGGCTCACGAGTAAAAAAGGTTGGGGACCCCTGATCTGGTTCATATACTTAATCACCTTCAGCAGTTATTAGATCTTCTTCTTCTTTAATTAGATATAAACAGAGGTTCAGGCTCTTTCCATATCTTTTTTTCAAAATGCCATTCATTATAAACATTTACAGTCTGCAGCATGTATGGAATTCCCTGTTTGGGTTTCCTAGTGAAGCAAAATGAAATGCTCTTCTTTGGGTGCAGCAAATACTTTACATGTTTCCTGACTGAGCGTGATTGAAGCATGACTGTTAAAGGCCAGAAATAACCTGTACATGATCAGAGTGTCTTATTCCTTTCAGGGTGGGACATTGAGCCTGACATGGTACTGTAGATCTCTGTAACGGGAAAGTTCTGCAGGGAAACAGCTTTTTACATTCATTATAGGTGGCCAGTAGGAAGGATCAGACTTGGGGTTTATGGACCAAACCATTCTTATTTGATGATCGGTTCCACCTGCGATAAGTGCTAAAGGGAAATACAGGCTGTGTTTCATTCTGTCCTCCTCTGCGTTGAAATGCAAGAAAACTGACTGCAGGGGAGTACAGGGTGAAACTGCCCATCAGTATGAGCCTGAAGTAATGGGGACCACCACAAAATTCTTATATATTATTCTTCAACTTCTATCCACATTTATAATTTCCACTGGGTGAAGTTGTTGTGAAAGCTGCCCCTGCAAAAAACTTACTCATAGCCATACAAGGTGGCATACATATTCTTCCAAAGTTATAGAAGACATCAACCCAATGTTTCACCCAACACCCGCCTAACATACTAGCAGTGCCCTAGCTGGAATGAATTGCAAACACTAACACACTGAGGCATATTCTGATCTCCAACTTCCCTAAAGCCCTGGTGAAGGACAAACACCCCAGACAGGTTGATCGCTGATGTTTTCCACCAGACGGCAGTGACTGTCAAAACTCTCCTTGTGCCTTAAGCTGGCCATAGATGCAAAGATCCGCTCGTGTGACGACATCACCAAATAGCAGATCTTTCCCCGATATGCCACTAACTGGCAGGGCTATATCGGGGTAATCCGAACGTTCAGCCTTATGCCCGAATGATCGGATTACGAGAAGTGCAATGGACTTCCGATGGGTTGGTCGGAAGAAAATCCGACCTTCCCAATCAATATCGTGTCCAGATATTAGTCGTGAAGACCCGTCGGAAGCCCCCCGTACACGGGCAGATAAGCTTTCAAATCGGTCTAAACGACTGATATCAGCAGCTTTATCTGCCTGTGTATTTCCAGTTTTAAGCTAATAGGTAAGGTCTCATTTGGCTAAAAGCCTGTATGACTGTGTATCTGCAGTTTTACTGTGCCAAACACATTGCTAAATATCCCTATACCCAGCGTCTATTTCCAAGATATCGCTTTCTCTCCTCATTTCATTGTTTGTTTCCATATTAGTCCACCCCCATACCGTGTGGAATACTTTTACTTCTGCATATATGTCACACACCCAAGTCAGCTGCGCTCCTGTCAGCTGTGTGCATCGCACAAAAACACAAGAAACTGTTTTGTGCAGATAATTAAAAGGTGTGTACTGGAATGAGGGAGGCAGAAGCAGACTGGAGAAGCATTTCTGCACAAGATATGTGCATCGCAGCAGGTGTGGAAGTCATCACCAAGTGGGAAGCCTTGATTTAAAGAGAATGGGAAATGTTGGAATTAATCATCTGGGAAAGATCACTGTAATTCATTTTCAGGGCCAATTAAGCCAAGAAATGAAAATGCCATGGATGAATATCAACAGTGCCCTAATCTGCACTGACCAACATAGGATTGTTCAGAAAACTATAGACTTGTGACACATAGGGTATTTCAACCATGGCAAATTAGCAATGACAATAATGTATGGGGAAAAGGCTGCAATTAGTTAAAAGAAGACCTGTCCTGCCTATTTTTCTTGGGGACTTGGTGTTGGCCACCTGCTGGGGGAAGAGAGGTCTCAAGACTCACCTGGTTAGCTCCTCCCTTCTCTGGTTTGGAGCAGGTGTAAATGGGGAGGGCTTTTGGGGATAAAATGAGCATTCAGGGAAGGGATCCACCATTAACTGTGGATTGAGTTCTTCCAATATATGTGGAACTCAGAAAATGTGTAATTGAGTGGAAGAGGAATGCAGCACATCAGAGAAAGCACCAAAGGGTGTGGCTATGCCCAGGCTGTGATTGTACAGAAACCAGTGGTATGTACCACCATGTGGCATACAGAGAAGAGAGAAACCAGCCAGGGCATCTCCTTGGCAGATACTCTTGATGGATGGTGCCGCATTTATTGAGGGGACTGAATTGATAACTATTGTTTAATAAAGCTGATTGCCACAAAAATGGATGTGTTGGTATGATTTGTTCTAAGTTGTGAGTGTTATTAAGGTCACAGTTCATATATGAAGTCTGCTTAGCCGTCCACTATATCTTAGTATCTCATTGCATGCATTTTCACATGCGATAATTTTGAATTGTTTGGTGAAATAAATATATAATAGAGTGGGATCCCTCGTCCAGAAAAAAACGCTGTTTATTTTTAAACGTTTTTTAATTTTCACGTGACATGGTGGTAAATAAATATTGCCTTTGAACTTAATGTACATAAGTTGTGATTTGTCACATTTAAATATGGGTGGGCCAAGCAATTGGAGGTAAAGTCCCAACTTTGTACCTAGATTTATTCACAATCCGATTGTGGACACTCCAATTGCATTTTGCCCACGAACTATCTATGCAGGATATGTTCAGCTGGAGCTCTTTTTGATTTTCATTGTTTTTTTCTTGGTTATAACTAACACAGATAGAGAGAGGGTCATAGAACATTTAGGCCTCATACATAAAGTATTTAATTGACCAGTTTATGGTTAGCTGTAGGACAGAAAGTCCTACAAATTAAAGTAAGGATAACAGCAGGCTGTGATAGGTGGATCACTCTTTAGGGAGCATTTCTGAAAGATGCTTAGCCTTTTACCAAAAGGTTTGCCATAGCCAGAGTGTTTTCAATACATATCTATGGAAGGCACTGGCAGGTGAATAGAGGCATTTTGGCACCATATCATCTAAGCACTCAGCTATCAAAACATCCCATTAGCCTTACTTTCATTTGTAGGGCTTTTTGTCCTACAGCTAGCTCTATCAAAAACATCCAACTTCAGCTGCCCCTCTAGACTGAGTAGTTAACGTATTGAATTATTTAAATGGGGCCATCCAATCAGTCACCTCTTTTAAAAGTACTGTTCACCAAGGACCATGTCAACAATATGCTTCAGTCCTTGACTGTCTAGTGCCCATGGACTCACAGTATGATCCAAACGTTTGACCCCGGCTGACCAATGGATCTGGTTAATTTGGCATCCTCACCAAATAAGCTTTAGACAAGTTTCTTTAAACACATTAAAGATGCCTACCACAAGGAAGAACAACAGCCATATACCCATAATATACATAAATTATTATTGACATGTGTATCGTGGCAAATCCCAACTGACTAGTGCACGACTTGTGGTTTGAAAATGTCAACTCAATAAGGAAGTGAGTGGGGCTGCAGCTTCTTTTCATTTCCTGCTGTTTCTATAGTTCTTAAGAAAAATGAGTAAAACCCGCAACCCGCAGAACTGAATCTATACCCGCACCGGGAAATTCTACCCACAACCAGCAGGGTACCGCAGACCCGCTGCAAGACTCTAGTTCAGGGC
>CM044438.1:105675056-105721191 GCA_024363595.1 Xenopus borealis
CTCTTTAATAAAATACTACTTAAGCAATAACAGTTGAATGCAGTATTGTGCTCAATATAGAGATGGTTTACATCTCTAAAGCTGGCCATAGATGCAAAGATCGGATCTTACGAATTACCAAACAATCGAACATCCCCATCTCCGACCTGCCACTAACCTTCAGATTAAATAAAGTAGTTAAAGGACAGGCAGCCAACCGAATCGACTGAACAACTGATCGGCATGGCAAGAGAAATGTCGGGACACTCCAAACACGATCCGAAAATCGTACAAATCCTCAATTCGTTTGATCGGATCATTTCGTCTATGGCCAGCTTAAGTCTATGAGCAAACTTAGGTTCTATTGCTATACCGGTATAACTCATTCTTTGCCAGTTTACATACTGGTCACATCATGATCCTGTACAATATCTCTCTGGGCACTAGGTCACAAAGACTGCTAGCTTCTTGGAATGGGATTATAAAACTAAAAGCCTATCGAGAGCCTTAAGGAAGGCTGGGCAAACTGCCTGAGACATAGCATTTTAGGAAACACAAAAACTATAGGCAAAGGCAGGAAACCACTGTAAAAAAAACACCACTATAAAAATGGAAATAAAGAAAAATAACATTGAGCTAAAATATTCTCATTATTGATATTCAAAGAGAATATAAAATAAGAATGAAAAAAGTCTATTGAGCTTTTAAGAACAGATATTCACCCCATGGCACATCAGCCCACTATAGAAAATGTCAGGATAATGGAATGTTTCCTTGTCTTTTCCAGGGTAAAGAAATGTATGAGGATAGCAAAAATGCTCAATGCGGAGCCGATTTATGTGGATATCCATTTTTTGAGAAAGTAATTGCCTGTCTGTGCCAAGACCATGTTATTGTCGTAGACTTTTCTCGGAGACAGTTCCTAGTGTTATGTCTAGGCAATTTCTGTAAGAAAAGTTTATTGTCCACTGATAAACCTTGTTTTTTTCCCTATCCTTTATATACCAAATGCTTTCACATTTAGCAGCCTTATATTTCTTGGCATAATGATTGGACTGCCAGGCTTTTCATTCGGGCACTGGTTTTATAGAGAAGGCAGGACATGTCATTACCTATGAGTAAGATATTTACCCAAGAGACGGCCAATGTGTCCCTACCTATTTCTGGCTTCTCAAGTCACCGCAACTGACACCTGATAAAGCAGATAATGTTCCCAAGGCTTTTCCTGCATCATATTCAGTATGAAGCCAAGCTGTCTTTGTACAGACTGAAGGTGCCAGCAGGAAATATTCTGGTTCCTTTAAATCAACTGTTTCTCGCCCAGGAGTTTTAGTTGAAAACCAGTCATATCCTCATGTTATTATCTGGAGCATATCCAGTCAAGAGTATAAAATAGATCCATGTTAAAAATAGCTATTTAGTTTATCAGAGCAATGGGGAAGAGGTATATTGCTGTTGACACTTTACAGCTCAGCAATTGTTCTGATGTTGCCCCTCTGGCTTCGAGAGCAACTGAGAAAGGTATAACAGGCACTTTAAGGTTTTTGGGATTACAAGCCGGATGAGACCCTTCCCAGGTCCCCACATGTAGAACCAAAGAAGGAATCACTGGGGATGCCAAGTTGCTGAACTCCTACCCCGGCTAGTGATAGAACTTGCCCCACATATATTCTACCTCTCATTCTCCTTTAACTTCTGGCAGCACATCAGTGCAGTGGAGAACAGTCTGTGGGTAAAACAGGGGATACTGTAATAGCAGGTGCAACCAGGATATCCAACTGACCTTCAGCTTTTGTTGTATTATAGCTTCAAGTATTCTACAGCAGCCCAAGGTCATATTTCACTAACAGCTGGAAATTGGACATCCTTCCAAAACATTACATATATTATGGGACCCTAAAACTTTCTTTCACCTCCCCACCACAAAGTATCCAATCAATAGGACATGTAGCTACCTATATGGAAAAATGGAATCAGTTTATTATGTCAGTTATATGTAAGCTGATTCACGTGGTATGCAGTATCCAGGCCATTGGTTCCTTATAACACTGACCATTATCTGTGTGACAGCTTTTGTTGTAAGCTGTGTTGGTCAGAGACTGATGATGGATAATATAAAAATATATAAAGAAAAAGTAATAATTGTATATACAGTGTTTGAACTTTGTCACATATGAAGCTCAGTACATTCTGAAAAAATCTCACTCGAATTGCACAGAAAAATACACAGTTGTGCTCAGAGGTCTTGTTTATGAAATGTGTTTTTAGCGCCTTTGTTTTTTTTGACTGTTTTTGCAATCATGAAAATAATTGCCTGTTTCCTATTATACTGCCAAATGGAACATTCTGATTAGAAGTGAAGGGGGATGGAAAGAAAAGAACAGGTAAACAGGATGGGAAGGCATTATACCAGAAATACTGAAATAGTGAACAATTAACGCAATGATATCAGCAGAGGTTTCTCAGCCGAAGTAAAGAAGTCCTAGTGACATCTGGGCAGCAGTTCTATGGGGGGCACCTATGTACTGTCTCTTAACAATTACATCCTCTTCTGCATATCCTGTTAATTATTGTAGCTACTTTCCTGGCTCTTTTGTAACTAGGAAAACATGTTCTAGGTGTAAAGAAGTATCACAACTGTTCTTCATGATACTGATACAGTACTAATACAGTGTTGCTCACCAAAGCCCATTGGCCTCAAAGCAGGGGCTTATTTTGAATTCCTGGCTCGGAGGCAAGTTTATATTGAATAAAAACCAGGTGTACTACCCAATAGTCCACAAAGGGCTACCAAATAGGCAATCACAGCCCTTATTTGGTAAACCCAGAATTTTTCATGCTTGTGTTGCTCCACAAATCTTTTTACATTTGAATGTGGCTCATGGTTTAATGGAGAGCCCTGTTCTAATAAACCCTCTACACTAGGCACTCACAAGATCTACCATCTGCATGGGACTTTTCATGGTCATATTTTTAACTTAAAGAAAGCATTTGTTTTCTCCTGTTTTATATAATATGCATGCAGGAGAACTTCTATACTGTTTTACTGCCCTACAGACAGAACTTTTCTGGCACCGTTGAATCCTACGATCCCAGGAGGCTGTCCTTATTTTTTAATGGCTATTTTCTATTTATGATTACCCAATGGCACATGCTACTACAAAAGTATATTATTATGAAAATTGTTTATTTACATGAAGCAGGGTTTTACATATGATTTTTTTTAATGCAATATCTTTTTATAGACACCAACATGTTTATAGCTTTCACATAGTGAAGTTATGAAATTATGTTTTAAATGGATATAAGCAGTCTCACCTAAAAGAAGAATGAAAATGAATACAATGGACACTCCATAATGATAATGTCTCAATGCACACTGCCACATGGATTAACGAATGAGCACATAATGACTTTCTGTACCTGTCATGTGTAGAGGTCTAGTGTGAAGAGTAGAGATCCATTGTCTCCATCCCTAAATAAATTGTATAAATTGTCAGGCAAACCCTGTAGACAAACATTCCGAGGAGGATTTTTAAAAAATATAATTAAAGAAATAATTGTTCCAGCTGTAAAGGGTACACTGAGGGCACATAAAATCTTCCCTTCCCACTCCAACTACCAGTGGTAATTACTGTATGAAGAGAAACAATTGGTAAAGTGACACAGGGCCTGTGCCTGTAAGGCACTCTATTTCTTTTTAAAGGGAAACTACAGCCCCAAAATGAATACTTGAGCAACAGATAGTTTGTATCAAATGAAGTGGCCTATTAAAGAATCTTATCAATCTATACACAGAGGCCCAATCAGCCCAAACAGCCCCCACCAGCCCACTAAATACTGACTTTCTATGGTACCACCTTACAGCAGCCCCTCTGGCATTTGCCAGAACCCACAGATTGCCAGTCCGGGCCTGATTTAAGTAAATATTGCCCTTTTACATCTCTTGCCTTGATCCACCATTTCGTGATGGTCTGTGTGCTGCCTCAGAGATCACCTGACCAGAAATATTTCAACTCTAACTGTAACAGGAAGAAGTGTGGAAGCAAAAGACACAACTCTGTCTGTTAATTGGCTCATACGACCTAACAAGTATAGTTTGTTTGGTATGTTTGTGTGCACCGTGAACTGTACAATCCCAGGGGGTGGCCCTTATTTTTTAAAATTGCAATTTTCTGTTTGGCTATTTGTCGTTTGGCGACTAAATCTCCCCCCAATGTTCTTGTCTGTCTCTGCCCTGGTGTGCTGTGGCCACTGGCTGAGCAAATCATGACACCACAATATAGAAGCCAATCTGATTATAGCCTTAGAGGGCCATGCATGGATTATATGATCGTTCCCTCATTTTTGTTTTCCTTTTCTTCTCTGTCCAATCCTGTATCTGTTCTCTGTCCCACACTGGGCACAATAGTGTTCCTTTGTCTTGACTTGTTTATGAGCTCTTCATTGGCATTTGGCTATGACAAGTGATTGCATCTCAAACAGTTGTTGTACATTCTGATGCATGACTTATTCCTATGTCCATTCTCCATAGCGCTCATATTATTTCCATTCCAGAGGATGTTAAGACCATGGTTATGCACATTTGCTCCAACATTCAGTGCCAGAAGCCTTAAGAGAGGCAATAATTCCTTGGATCCATAATACAGTAGCTGGTTTGGTTCCAGCAACAGCTGCCAGCCAGGCAAGTCAGGCTTATCAATAGAGATATTCTGATCTCTGCCAGGAAGGCCTCTGGGAGTCAGATGTTTCAGCATTTGTATCTGGGAAACATGGACACTGGTAATAGGGATATAAAATAGCAACATGCAATGTAAAACAATGTAATGTAAAACATTTTTCATATTTTAAATATGGATAAAATTGGGAGAGATCCATGGTACTATAGTTACTGAGATACTAATATATTATGGGTGAATATTACATGAGTACTTGCCGCACTAACAAGCCATCTTTGTTAAACACGACTATTGTGGCTGTATAGAGAAAGCCCACACATGAATCAGTAGTAAGTTCACCAGCAACGCAAAATGCTCAAGGATTTTTGTAGTTGTTATGCTGCAGTAAAACATTACGTTGAGTGCACCAGCCCATTTGTAATTTCTGCACAATTGTTGTGATTCTATGTGCCAGTGGAAGAAAGAAGGTCTGGCTAAAATACCCTCTAAAGCAGTGATCTCCAACTAGGGATGCACCAAATCCAGGATTCGGCCTTTTTCAGCAGGATTCGGATTCAGCCGAATCATTCTGCCCAGGCGAACCAAATCCGAATGAATATGCAAATTAGGGGCGGGAGGGAAATTGCATGACTTTTTGTCACAAAACAAGGAAGTAAAAAATGTTTTTAAAAAAAAAATGGGGTGATTCTCATTTTGGGCAAGTGTATCCGCTACTTGTAAGTTCCCTCTTTTCCAATTTTGAGAAGTATACGAGGTGGTATGTATATGTTATCTGCCAATGCTTATATATTTACATATTGAATTTTGCTACATTTTGTATGATGTTCTTCAGATTGAGTTAAAATATTTTTTGCATACCACCGTATCCTCTGTTTATTTGGAGTGTGCAAGCCCTCTTTTGACAAAGTAAAAAATGTTTTCCCCTGCCCACCCCTAATATGCATATACAAATTATGGTTCTCATTCGGTTCGGTATTCGGACGAATCTTTCTCAAAGGATTCGGGGGTTCGGCTGAATCCAAAATAGTGGATTAAGTGCATCCCTATCCCCAACCAGTGGCTCATTCTGCTGACTAACCCCATCAAAGTTGCTCCCAGTAGCCTCAAAGCAAGTTCTTATTTTTGAATCTAGGCTTAATGGCAAGTTTTGCCACCCCCAAGAACACTTGTTATGCTTTTGTTGCTCCTCAACTATTTTTCTTCTGCTCTCCCACCTGCAACCTTCCTGTGCTTGCTTCTTATTATGGCAGCACCTGCCCTACCTCCTTTAATGATGTCAGAGATGGTCAGGTGGGGCTCAGGACTATAAATAGAAGTGCAGCATGGGTTCTGGTCAGGTGCAGGTTGGGAGCGGATGGGTTAGCGCACAATTGCACAAGATTTTATATACACATGAATAATTAATTATAGTGGGCTTTTAGAACATAATGAAAAAGAGGTGGTAATCATCCATGCCTTACTATGCACCTATAAAATATAAATATTTTTAATAAAATATAGCAATGCTACTTCATCAAATATTTACTTTGCAGAAATAATATAATATGTATAAATGGTGTATATATGGTGTATACAGCTTTGAAATGCTTTACTCTTATTGGTCCTTCAACCAAAAGAATTAAGAAAAGAAACTCATCCACAGTGGCTGAAAGTCTAATACTGTAATGGGAACTGTAAATGATACATGACCTTTCACACAATGAAACTGTTTCTATGCATTTCTGTTATGAAAACGACCTTTGTATCTTCCCATGGACCCCCAAGCGAAGCCTTATATATACAGTAAATGTATAAATCTCCAGTGACCTGGAGAATCATATTTCCCCTGTGGATGATATTGACAAAAAATGTTTCATAGACTTACTGCATCCAACCATGGAGAAACGTGAAACACTCGATCTTTTAATATTAGATGTGCAAAGAGAAGATGTGTAACAGGTGATTTAGGGCTGGTGTTAAGGTGGTCCTATACAGGTTTATTGTTGTTTTATGTTACGGGTGGTCGCTAAAACAAATGACCCATTTGCATTGCTTCAAGTGAATTGAATGAACATCTCTGGAGTAATTCTGGATCTGCAAGTGCCTCAACTGTATGCCAACAAGAGGTAGTAGATCAAGTTTTATCTCCAGAGAGGCTAATTTGAACTCACAGTCTATACAAACTATCCCCCCAAAAATAGGCGTTATTGAACAAGTCGAATGTTTGGACTGTAGATGTGCATGTATAGCCATTAGGAAACAGGGCATCACAGATAATGACCTATGCTTTGAAAAAACTTTTTTTTCAGACTCACATTGTTTTCAATACATGAGAACACAGTCAGTAAAATGGTTGGACCAGTTCTGTTCCCTCATTGCCTGCCTTCCGGGGCTTCTGGCTGTTGTTCTAAAGGGCAAGGTTGTAAAGGACCTGTTCATTTAAAGAGACTAATATAAAAAATAGAAACAGAAATGATGAAAATCCAATTCATCCAGTTTCATAATACAGCAAAGAGCAGACAGATTAAGACACTCACCACATAGCAGTTTGTATATAAGATGTAGGGTCTCTGAAGGGTCATCCTATCCAGCCACGGTTGGCTGCCCCATCATTCAAATTCTCTGGCATTGACTTACTACAGACAGAACATAATGTAAAAATATGATTGTTTGTGCTTGGTCTTGATCCTTGCCATAATCCTTCTTGGAGAACATTACACAACATGATGCTAAGCTTCCAAATATTGGTTACCTCAAAGTGACTGTAACAGATTGAGCTATATATAGCTATATTATGTGTAACTACTACAGTGGCCTTGTTTTTTTGTACCCAGGGGCCCTAAATCTGGTTTGTTTATCTTTTGCAACCCAATTTCTCACAATTGTTTGTTCAAATTAAAATGCTTATACTATAGTTCTTCCCCACAACGTTTCCAATAAATGTATATAAATGATCAGTGATCTAGAATATAGCACATGGGGGCTATATAGTAACAGATGCAAAGTTTACTCCAGATCTAGTAACCAACAGGTAGCTTTTAGTGGTCTACTATGTCAGTACAGATATCCGATGAGTTGCCATTGGTTGCTAGGCTAGTCCTGGAGAAAGCTTTGTTCCTTGAATCATAACACCCCACATTATGGTTCCAAGATTGAAATATTTATTCTTACTTCTTTAGACTGGTAAAAAAAAAAGATGACCCCCCAAAAAGAAGTAGCATTATCTTTCCTGAAAAATTTGAGGCTTAGCAGCTGGAAGACCTTCAGAAAGGTAATGACCCTGAATGAGAGATAGTTGGGCTGGTGGGGTGGCAGAAGCAAATGGGTCACCAAATACATAGATACAGACATTAACATAGATGAATTAATTCCTATTTGTTAGAGCCTATAATGTTAGTTTTGTTCCGGCAGCACAAGGGAAAGATGCTGTTTAGGAAGGTGATGACACTTCTACACATTGAAATGTTTCTTGATCAATTTCAGGCATAAAAATGAGAGATATCAGTCTAATGGCTGATAATGTCATTGTACTGGGATGTGCATGAACTTCCCAAGGAGTGCACCTCCTACCCATCAATCTTTGGCATTCAAGCTCCCACCCCTCCCTACGCTTCCTATCTTAGGTCTAATCAAGACATCAATCTAGGTCATAGACCTGACTGTGTATAACCCCATATCTGCCATTGTTCTTATCGGTGTATATTCATCCATTTATGGCAGCTGCACCCATCCGCACACATAACTCAGCAATCCTCAAACTGACTTGAACTCCCTCTGGAACCGACACTCCCTATTGTGTTATTTTCAGCAAGAATAAAGAGCTTTGGATGCTCTGAAGCCTTGATGATTTATTCATAAGGCATTATATGAATGTCCATGTCATTCTTCAGGTTCCTAGAACATACATTAACACACAGTCAGCTACACATTATAAAATAAATTCATGCAGTTTGAATCTAACATTCCCTCTGAGTTGCAGGGGCCATACTGATGTCCAAGAGTGTTGTCGACCAACCTCAGATAAATCATACTCTCATATAGGGCCGTTCCTTGATATCTGCACCCCTGTGATGCACTAGCGTGGTATTGTTGAAGCTTGAATTTCATTGCCAAGTGCTACTGAACTGATAAACAACAAGGAAAAATAGATCAGCTAAAGCAAGGCCAAATACAGAACTTGAAAAAAGCCACAAAGTACAAACCCAAGTCAATCAATACAAGGACAAACAAGAACTTTCAAAGCAAAAATCAAATGTTTACCTATTCAGTATCCATTATTAATAATCAGGTGATGAGGCAGCTAGCTAGGCCTCAGCACAGAAGCAGAGATCAATGAAACTCTTGTATAAACTTGCCACAGCCAAGGACTCAGACTAAACCAATGAGAAAGTACAAGCATTGGTTATCTTAATATATTGTTTTAATGTACTTTTAAAGGGACACCATCAGAATGAAAAGTAACAGAAGAGAGAAGTCTCTGCATAATCTTTGAAAAATGGCATTGCTGCAAAGGCTCCAGGCAAATGCTTCATGGTAGCAGCTCATCAATTCTGAGCTAAAGGAATGTAGGGTAGTCTACGGCAGGTTGCACCATCACAAGGAAAGGGACCCCCAATTGTAAGGGGATGGTGGGTGGTCTGCGCTTGGTGAGTGACATGTCCATTTAAGCTTAATAGGTTAACATGGGATAAAATTTGAATCACTTAGACTCTAATGCTGGCCATAGATGCAAAGATCCAAACGAGCAGATCTTTTCGGTAGGGAAGACCCCATACATGGGGAGATAAGCTGTCAGATCGGTCTAAACGACTGATATAGGACTTTTTGGTGCAAAACTTGAATTTTATTTTTTTTTAAACAACTTTTTTGGGATTTATTATTCTCCAGTGCTTCAAAATGTCCGAATCTGAAAAATCCATCATCTTAGACCTGCCGAGGATAAGTCAGTGGGAGAGGTCCCTATTCTAGAAATTTCTGTGTTCTGCACTGGAATTAGCCTGAAAATCCGACTATTTCGGGAACAATCTGAAAAAATGTGGGCTTTTTGGGAAAAAGCCAGAAAAAAGAGCGATTCTGGAAAAACCTCACCAAATCATACGATTTGTGGTTTTCGCTCGATTTTACAGAGTTTTTCCCCTATCTGATCTGCTGTTGTAATAATAAATTCAAATCAGTCAAATAATGGATTCTCGTTTGGTTGAACCTTTTTTTATTTAAATAATCAGAACTATTCTAGAAATATTTTAGTAAATAACCCTCAAAATGTAACATTAACAATTCAACTGGTTTGCACTAGAAAAAAAGGAGCCATGGGAAAACATTTATTTATTTATTTCCCCATGATGGTATCTCTTTAAATAGAAGATTTGCAGCTGAGACAGTGTTTCAAAAAACAGCATTTCAAAATGCATCAGTTAATAGTGCTGCTCCAGTAGAATTCTGCACTTAAATCCATTTTTCAAAAGAGCAAAGAGATTTTTTTTAATATTCAATTTTGAAATCTGACATGGGGCTAGATATTTTGTCAATTTCCCAGCTGCCCCTGGTCATGTGACTTGTGCCAGCACTTTAGGAGGGAACTGCTTTCTGGCAGGCTGTTGTTTTTCCTTTTCAATGTAACTGAATGGACAGGCCGCTGTGGGGGGGGGGGGGTGATATCCCTCCAACTTGCAGTACAGCAGTAATGAGTGATTGAAGTTGATCAGAGCACAAGTCACATGACTGGGGGCAGCTTGGAAATTGACAATATGTCTAGCCCCATGTCAGATTTCTAAATTAAATAAATCTGCTTGCTCTTTTGAGAAATGGATTTCAATGCAGAATTCTGCTGGAGCAACAATATTAACTGATGCATTTTGAAAACATTTTTTCCCATGACAGTATGCCTTTAAGTAAGTTCCAAGTAAGGGCTGTGATTGGCTGTTAGTAGCCCATATGTTGACTGGCAGCCTACAGGAGGTTCTGCTTGGCAATACCCATGGTTTGTTATGCAACCAAAACTTGCCTCCAAACCAGGAATTTAAAAATAAGCACCTGATCTGAGGCACAGCCAAGGGGTTGGTGAGCAACATGTTTGCTTGTGAGCCGCTGGTTTGGGATCACTGTGTTAGGCCCCACTGGCATTTCTAGTAATAGGAGAAGGTAAGTTTGAGCCTTTATGTGATTATGCACCTTATCTAGTTTAGTCAAGTCCCACATACCCCATTGGCCTCTCTTAGGGGAATGTTACTGAGATCTTTGAAGGACAGGTATTTTCCCATTATTATCCCTTGTAACATAAATATAGCTCACTTATCCTACAAAGCAGGCACTATGGTTATGGTGAAGAGGTGAAATAAAAAGATGCAGGTCTTTAGTATATTATGCATTTTGTACATTCGTTCACAATTTCATTTTAAGGCCTCCCACCATGATACTGGGGGTATAGGGAAATCGACTCTCTATCATGCCCTTAAATTAGTCCTGGAGTCTTATGCCTGCAAATGAAGAATTTTAAGTGTTCCAGGTATATGAGCCACACACGTATCTTACTAGTGGTTTGCCCTAGTTTCTGCAGCAGAGCAATCTCTTTACATTATTTGACCTTGCAGATAATAATGGCAGTCTCTCCTGAGCTCTGCATTTCATGGCATTGCTGGAGTTTACATAGGACAGACACAATCATAAATATGTATTCTATTCTTACTTTAACTTCCTTGGAGAGACCATAAAGCCCTGGGGAATATTCGGAGCTCTCCCTTCCAACTTCTCATTACTGCTTTGCCTGTATCTGATAATCTGCCAGGTGGATAACTGCTCACCTTTCTCTCTCTCTCACTCTCTTTCATGGCTCAAGAGAAATTGTATAAGTTTATATAATCAGCTCTGTATTTTTTTATGTATACAAATCTTGGCAACTCTCTATCTGTTTTGCATTTTATATTAAAACCAAACAACTGTAAGGACCCCCATCTGGACCACCACCCCTGCTATGGGCACTCACATAGGTGGGCACTTTGTGCAGAGACCATGACAACTGCTCTCACCAAAACAGATGTGTATCTATTTGGTCAGTAACCCATAGCAACCAATCAGCAGGTAAAATGTATTAATCACCTCTTTAAATGCAAGCATCTTATTGGTTGTTGTGGGTTACTGCTCCTGGGCAAACTTAGTACTGTGTAATACATACAGGGGTTATTGTCTTAGCCAGCTTTGGACTGGGGGGTCTGGGCCCACTGGGGCTGCCACATCAGGGGCCCACACCTCCTACACCAATCGTATGGGCCTCCGACCCCCCCCCCCCATACAGGCTGACGGTAGGTCTGTAAGTTACAGTACAACAAAGGAGGGTTTCAGTACTTTAGACATAAAGTACTTTTCCCAATTCTGTAGCTTTATCCTCGGCCTGCTGTAGAACTGCTGGTGGATATACGCTTGGTAGACTGTAAAAAGGAGAGCCTGGCAGAGAACAGACAGTGATATAACTGCCAGTGTTTGATTCCCACATTACTATTTTACAAGCTGGAACATGCTGCACTTTCAATCCAGGGAGTGTCCCTGTCAGAGATCTAAAGACTGGAGCTGAAAGATTGCACCTAGAATTGTTCCACCTTTGAACTTGGTTCCTTATGTGTGGGCTAATTCCCTGCAACTCAATAAGCCACCAGTTGCACTTCCACAGACTCGAGCCTCCTGTTCTCACAGTATTGTGGCAGCAACTTCAATTTTACAACTGCTACACAGGGTTATGTTAAAGGGAAAGGACACACTAGGCTATTTGGGGAGATTGAGTCGCCTGGCGACTAATGACCTCGACTTTGTGGCGACCATCTCCCAGAACGCCTTCCCTCACTCTGCGCCAGACTAAAATGAAAAATCGCTGTCACTAATCACATGTGGCGATTCGTTTTCCGAAATCGCCCGAAGTTGGCTCGAGAGGAAAACGAATCGCCGTGTGTGATTAGCTCCGGCGATTTCTCCTATTTGCAAACTGAAGATACAGGTATGGGATCCTTTATCAGGAAACCCATTATCCAGAAAGCTTCAAATGTCATAATAATTATAATGAAATAATCCAAATTTAAAAAAATGATTTCCTTCTCTGTAATAATGAAACAGCAGCTTGTACTTGCTTCAAGGTAAGATATAATTAATCCTTATTGGAAGCTAAACCAACCTTTTGGGTTTATTTAATATTTACATGATTTTCTAGTAGACTTAAGGTATGAAGAACCCAATTCTGGAAAGATTCATTATGCAGAAAATCCCAGGTCCCGAGCATTCTGGATAACAGGTTCCATACCTATATTATGCTCTGCACTGGGTTTCGTACAATAATTTTCGGTTTTTCTGTGGATGTCACAAAAAAATCTGACTTTTAGTGTCAGACTTGAAAAATTAAGATTTTCGGGCGGTAATCAAGAAAAGTTGCGTTTTTCATGTTGCAAGTTTTTCCCAATCTGATTTTTTTCAATACTGAATAAGGATAAATTGTGGATTTTAGTTTAGTTTGGTCTGACTTTTTTTATTTAAAACATGAGAACAAAGTTGGATTTTGAGAAATAACCCCTTTAATGCTGGTTCACTGTACATCCCACATTTGGAAGCTATGATTAGGGGAGATGATGGGGCAGTACTTGGAGGTGGTGTGACAATCCTATGTCTAAGGCAGGGCTCTACAACTGGAGCCTCTGGGCCAACATGTTTACAGACAGCAAGGGCTGCCAAGGTTATAAACAAACACATGCTTAAAGGACAAGGAAAGTGTAAAATAGAATAAGGCTAGAAATGCTGTATTTTATATACTAAACATGAACTGACTGCACCACAAGTCTAATCAAACAAATTATTTAAGCTTTCAAAGTTGGGTTGTCATCTTGTAACTTTGTTATACATCTTTGCAAGACTAGACTACATACACATGCCCAGTGTGGTCTGGGCTTCTTAGGGATTGTCATAAATGATCAAAAAACAAAGCTGCTTGAGCAGTAAATGAAGGGAGAATTTCACTGCATACAGTCAGGTTTCTTATAAAAACGGTACATATTTTTTAATGAAAGTATATTGGAGATAGATTTCTTTTTCATTAAAGAAAGTAAAAATGGTGTTTTATTTCCTTGCCCTTTAAATTGTCCATAGGCCATAAAGACTACATGGATAAGGAATTGGGAAGAATGGCTAAAGGGGAGTCCAGATTATATATATTGTGCCCAGCTAACCGAGGAAGCTCAGTGCATTTGTGCAGATTTCTTATCAGCTGGTGGCAAGGACACAAAATGCATAGTGTTAATGCCGCTTAGCATCCCTATGGCAACCAGCATTCCAGGAAAAACCCTCCTATTACCAAGAGGACAGGGGTGGGAAGGGGAAAACATTTTTTACTTCCATGTTTTGTGACAAAAAAACCTACAAGATTTCCCTCCCCGCCCCTAATTTTCATACACAAGCTAGCATTTGGTTCGGCTGGTCAGAAAGATTCGGCCGAAGCAGAATCCTGCTGAAAAACTGAACTGAACTGGCTTTGGTGCATCCCTAACTGAAATATACAGGTAGGAGTTGTGGCTGTGGCTCCAGAGCACCATTGAGCTGTTGCTGGACTACAACTCCCATAAACCATTGCAGTTATTCTACAGCTGTAGTACTGTAGTTTGGCTATAATACAGACCTACAAATTATAATTAAGGCTTCTATTAATAATAATAATAATAATAATAATAATAATACAGTTTTGGGTCCTGAAGAAGAGGTGTTTATCCCTGAAATGTTTCCATTTGGTATGGTACTCACCAGTTTAATCTTGGTGAGCGCTGGGCCCCCTTTTCCTACATAAACTATATTTATTGACATGGCCATTTGTCAATTTGTCACACCACCAGAAGTTAAAGTAATTTGTATACACAGGGTGTGATCCAAATTGCTAAATCTTGTTATGGTTCTGTATCTGACTCCATAGTAGTTCCTGTCTCCACAATAGCCATTTCCATTGGGTTCCTTCAGCTGAATATCTGATGAGCTCTCATTGACCACGCACTGCTGCCAACACCTGATTGCATTGACCAAACAGATTGACCCTAAAGTCATTCTAATTAGGCATTATCTCCAAATCCCTCCATGGGGTTCCATCCTTGTCACTGGCAGAGCTCAGGAAATAAACATGTATTCAAGTGTGTGCCGAAGGCTTTTGTTCCAAGCTAAAATATCTAATGACTACCAAGGCCACCAAGTAATTCCACCACTGATCCAATACAATCATCACCAATGTAACCATTAGCAGCTGGTCAACCCCACCACCATGTGTGCTCTTGGCCAGGAGGTGACACTGACATATCTTGCAATATAAGATATACATCATTAAAAAAATTTTGATCAACTGAGTCCTCTGCCCAAAGCCTTGGCCTCGTGCCAGGTGTTGGCACCCACCAACCCACCAGTCTGCTGAAGGGTGCTAGAGGCCCACTGGTTTCCCATTGCTGCTGTAGGGGGGAGTGCAGCTAAGAGATTGCAGCTATTGAATGATAATTAGTAACTGTTAGTTACAACCTTTATGATTAAATAATTATCCCATAAACGAGGCACATTGTTTTTATACTCCATGCACAATAGGAGCTTAATGAACCTGGGATTTCTGTTGGCTTCAGAATAGCTTGGCTTTTGATTTAGCAACAATTAAAGGTCATCTAAAAACTCACAAAAGATTAGACTATAAGAGTATGTACATTATTAGCTGCTGTACCGGCCTGCTGGTTACAGGAGCCCTCATGAAAACTCTGCCCCTCCTTTTGTTCAAATCCGCAGGCACAAATAGAACGTGAATTAGCACTCCAGAAGACACCTACAGAGGCTCAGAACTCACAATGTTCAGGGGAATCACCATAATGGAGAGTATTGAGAGTTTTAGTCCTTCAGGATACTTGGTGATCTTCTTACAGTCTCCCAGCTGTGTGTGATAAAATACAAAAGAATAAAGAACAGTGCCTGGATTTACAAATGGGGCACCCCTAGGCCATCTCTGCTCATCGCCCCCCCCAATCCTCCCCCTCTCTATTTGTGTCCCCCTTCCCTTTCCTCGCCCCGCTTCCTTTCCTTGCCCCGTCCCCTTCTCCATCAGCGTCTCTCTTGCCTTGCTTTCCACTCCCCTTCCGCATCCCCCTCCCCTTCCTCGTCCCCCTCCCCATCTCCATCAGAGGGGTAAATTTATCAAAGAGTGAAGTTCCGCCACTAGAGGGAAATTCCGCCGCTCTCCATTCATTTCTATGGGATTTTGAAAGGCCTATTTATCAATGGGTGAAGTGAAAATTCACCCATTGATAAATACGCCTTTAAAAATCCCATAGAAATGAATGGAGAGCAGTGGAATTTCCCTCTAGTGGCGGAATTTCACTCTTAACTTCACTCTTTGATAAATATACCCCAAAGTCTCTCTTGCCTTGCTTTCCCCTCCCCTTCCTCGTCTCCCTCCCCATCGGAGTCTCTCTTGCCTTGCTTTCCCCTCCCCTTCAGTGTCCTCCTCTCCCCCTTCCTTTCCTCCTCCCCCTCCCCTTCTCCAACAGATCCCCTTCCTAGCAGATGTATTAGAGCTCACTCAAATAACTGATTCCCGTACAAACACAATCTAACAAAATAACTGCCTTTTGCACAAATCTTGCATGTAGAAAGACATTATGTCTAGTGATTTTAATAGCGTGAGCTCTAATACATCTTCTAGGCAAAAGTAGCCCCCCTGTAAGAAATATTGGCTGTAATGGTCAATGAATATCTGACACCCAACTCCTGAATGAAGAGAGAATGAAGAGAAACAGATGCTGAGAGAAGAATAGTGAAGATGAACTTGATCATTTCAGAAACAGTACAGAATATTTAATTGATTGTATTTAGAAAGTTTCTTTTCGTGATAATTCCTCTTTAAAGAAAGATTCACTGATCATGATGAGTGCAATTTTTGCCAGGCTTCACTATAAAAAATTGAAGCCATTAGACTCAAATGGGTGAAAAAATAGTCATGCGTCGAAAAAATATTTGTTCCCCATTGACAATACATTTGCTGTATTTTTCACCATTTTATGAATTTTCTGCGAAGTGAAACAGGTCAGATTTGCCCAGGACTATTTACTGACTACAAAGTACTCACTGAGGTATACAAGCTGTTGTTACACAATATAGTAGCGGGCATGTGGAACTCAATTTGGGGCACAGCTTGCATGACATCTCTAATTGTCAGCGTGTGCTGGCCCTGTGTAGCTGACAGTTAGTAGACGGCAAAGTTATCCACACCAATCATATGAAGGTACTAAGACTTCTCAAATAGGCAAGTTGATGTAGGTTGATGGCAAACAGTTGCAAGCTGTAGCATTTTGGTGGCTGCTTTTGGGTGTCCCCTTATCAGAGAGATGCTTTATTCCAGGGCCGGACTGGGTGGAAAAAGCCGCTCTGGCAAAAGTGTCAAAGCAGCCCATGCAAAGCATGATATATATTTCCAACCCCAAGGTTAACTAGAACTAGTGTTTATTAATAGATATTTTAAGAGTCCATTACCATATAATCCCCAGCAATATTATACACCCTATGTGCTGGAACTGGCCCATACAAGTAATATCTGATATCTGATGGATTAGTGCCCTATACTTACAGTATATTCTAAATTTTCCTTTGTGTACCCCCAGCTAGACCATGCACCCTGGGAAATAAGAGGACTTTAATTACCATGTGTATCACAGGGCCAAACATACCTATCATAAGCATAAGGGACTGGGTATATAGCAAGCAACTCTTATATTACCAGGCCCAGACTGGCAATCTGTGGGTTCTGGCAAATGCCAGAGGGGCTGCTGTAAATTGCCATAGGCATTCATTATTTATTGAGCTGGTGGGGGCTGTTTGGGCTGCTGTGGGGCCTATTTGGGGCCTCTGTGTACCTGAAATGCCAGGGTCTATTTTGAATCTCAGTCCAGACCTGAATATTACTGAAGTTGGTCAGAATCCCTGGTTCCTCCCATAAGCCAGTACTGACATGAGCACTAACAAATGCAGGCATTGGCTTAGCTGTGACTGGCTATTACAGACAGCTCATTTACATTTCTAAAGTGATTGGCTCATTTACATATTAAATACACACCTAATTTGCATTTTAGGTGAGCAGACCATTTACATTTTAAAACAAACCCACAGATTGCCGGGCCTGCTTTATTCACAATTTAACCTTTCCTATGCCACTACAAACACAGTTTCATTTGATCCTGTGGATATTTGGTTGTGCCGCATTAAGATGCAGGTTGGTAGCAACCACTTACATTACTAGTATAAGCTAGAGTTTTTGGAATAACGTAACCCAATGTGTTTTACTGAACATTTATAAACAGGGACTATTTTTACTTTAGATAGGTCCAATATCCAATCCTACATGTGAGGCTTCCCCTTCTGTCTCTATATGAGCCAATATTTGCAACAGTAGAATGATGCATTACCTACTGACAATATGAAAGCATAATATCCATTACTACAGAGGGTGCTCATAGTAGGGTAGTGCACCTATAAAGCAGACCTGTTACCAAATCTCCTAATGTGGTTGGGGGAAATAATAGTATTCTCTGAAGAATATCTCTTCTATCCTGTGCCCTCTGCACCTGGCGCTCACTCAAGGTAGTCACGTAGGGGCACACGCATGGGCATCATGAGCTGCCCCCATTATTTAATATGCTCAATTGTGTAGCCTGATTCCCATGTCATAACAATACATATTTTGAGCAAGATAGGAGGCTTATTCATTATGCAAATGCATGTGCAGCAGCATGGCCACTTGCACAGGGAGTGGGCCCAACAATTGGCCATTACAGAGTCCTATGCATAGCCGCAGGGGGAGGACTGTATCAAAGCGATGGGATTTCCAAACCTTCACAATTAATACGCTCAATTTTTGGTCAGACATCTTTTGTGAAGGCCCCATACAAGGGCAGAAGAGCTGCCACTAGACGCACCGATAATATCATACAAAATGAATTTCTGTACAATATTCTGTGCGTGTATGGTGGGAAATGAGCCGACTGATTTGGGCAGAAGCCTTTGAAGGCACCTGAACATTGGCCACTGTTTATAGCGGAATCGTCAGGCATGGGTAGAATTCTATTGTTTCTACCTGCATATCGGACAATTCAGCTCTACACGTGTGAAACGAACACTCTTTCTTGGAAATATCTTTTTCAAAGAAAGATTGTAATCGTTATGTCTATGGTCAGCTTAAAGCTGGCCATCCACTAGCTTATCAAAGTTGTCAGCAGCTTATTGGCCAGTGTGGGGCCCTCCGATGGGCTTCTCCAAACG
This sequence comes from Xenopus borealis, assembly GCA_024363595.1. Classification (NCBI taxonomy): domain Eukaryota; kingdom Metazoa; phylum Chordata; class Amphibia; order Anura; family Pipidae; genus Xenopus; species Xenopus borealis. Next base: position 105,693,989 of record CM044438.1, read on the forward strand.
TTATCTGTCAAAAAGTTGACCAGATGTTTATCAGACGGGGTTAAAAATCCCATCAGATAGTGAACCACATCTGTTCACTTATGCGGTCCCACTGTCCAATCACTCACATTGCCTCTGTTATGATTCAATCGTTGGGCCCTAGGGCCCACGATTGGATCAGCCCGATATCGCCCACCTCAATGTGGACATATGTGTATGGCCACCATTAGTTTGAAGGGGCAGAATTGGTAGCTGAAATCCACCCATGTATGGCCAGTTTTAGGCTGGTGACTTGTTAGGGCCATACACATTCTTTGTCTTCAGAAAACTAGGAATTTGCTCTTAAAACTCAGAAGGAAAAAGCTTTGATTGGAAGTAACAGAGAGCAGGAGGATCTGTCATTGACATAAAATAGGGCTTAACTCAGGCTGCTTATAGTAAAGTACATTGTTTATTTGTGGATATGGATTTATACAGATGTGAGGAAGGAAAAATAAAAATAACAGATCTGAACATAAAAGAAAAAAATTAAGAATAAATTAAAGCACTGCAGTAGTTTGTGAACACTTGTGTTAATACAGGAGCCCCTAGTCATTACAGAGTCTAGTGCCATGGACAGAAGAACGGCTTTTGGTTGTAAGGCTGGGAAGGAAAGTTCCATTATTATTCTGTTCACTGCCCCTTTGCCTCCAGTTTCTATGGCGACAGAGAACCAGGCCTTGCGCATGGCTGAGACTGGTTGTGGTTGCTAGGGACAACCCATCGAGGTTGGACGGCCTTTTCAGATGATATAGGTATGAGTGAAAATTCAAGCAGTTTAACAGTTCTACAACGGAGAGCAGTCATTTGCCTAATAAAGGGGCATTTATTACTTTACCCCCCATTAGTGTCAAGCCTTAGGATCGCAAAAATAGGACCCCCCCCCCCTTCCTTTTCTCTAGATGCCTCTAAAACAGGGCCATTGTTAACCTTCTGCCTTACTACAATGTGTCACAGACTGGTAACAATGACGCAAAACACAAACTAGATATAAAGTCTTACATTTCCATGTACAACTGCTGCTGGCACTTTGCCTACATCATGACTACAGGGGATGATGGGAGTTGAAGTCGGGCACAGCAAGAGATTCTAATATTGTTATGTGCTGAATGTAAGTGGTTTCCGTACCGTAATAGAACATATATGTATAGCTTTTTTGTCCTGTGGCAGGTGACTCCATCATTGATATACAAATAAGGGGGGGGGGGGAGTATGGGAACATGTCACATGATCAGTATTATTTTCACTTTCCGCAGAGGTTGTGGGCATTATTGAAAGGCAAATCTTGGAAGAATGTGTAAATATATAGAGATAACTCATCAGTTATAATCTGTGATGCCATTTGTCACCCATGTAAAATATGCCGATATTAGTGGCCACCTCAATGTCACCAGGACCTTTATAATAGTACTTGGCCTTTGACCTCACATTTAGGGGAGGGTCAGACAGACCTGAAATCCGCAGGCCTATTTCATCCACTGAGAGCTAACAGAATACACTTCTGCTCATCCGGAAGCTTTGTGTTGGCTCCGGCATGAAAAGGGTGGATTTCGACAAAGTCTTGCATTTCTTCACAGAAACTGGTTTTGCACTGGAGCCGACTCAAGGCTTCCCAACATGAACACAGAAGAGGATTCAGCTAGCTCTCGGGGGCTGAAATCTGCCTGTCTGGTCCTAGCCATATATGGTCATGGAACAACTCGGTCACTTAGAATATCCTTATATGTTACAGTAGGGGGTACTTAATTCCCTATATATAAAGTCTCAGTCTCCTGAACTGCAATGCAAAGACTTCCACTATCTACTTACTTAACCCATTCATGCATATTAAATGGGATTTCATTGAGATGACACTTTCACCCCAAATATGCCTAATGTTAAGAAGTAAAGCACCTAAAAGCCTTTGCCTGACTCACTAAGGGTGCTTAGGATGCCCAGCTGGCCAGTGCTTGTATAAAGGAAAGCAGGCAGTAACCCAAACTACTGTGATTTGGTCATTTGTACACGAGGGGAAAAAAAGAAAAGCATCACCCCATGGAAATCAAAAGCAGGCCCTGGGGATATATCAGCATAAAAAAGTGCACATATGTCCAGATCTGGCTGATTTCAGTTTTCAATCTGGGCAGTTTTGACTGACAGCCTGTGTGCTGTCAGTCTGTCTGAACTGAAAATGCTGAAGCCCATTATTGGGGTATTGGTAAAAGGAGAAGTGCAAGAAGCAGTAGGCCATCTCCAATGATTCATATCCTATTTGTGCAGCTAGCCAGGTCACACAATATAACCCTTAAAGGAGAAGTAAAGCCTAACTATAGAAGTAGGTAGAAATGTTGTACATGATGTTTTGTGCTTGTGTACCAGCCCAAGGCAACCACAGCCCTTTAGCAGTAAAGATCTGTGTCTCCCCAGTAGATGCCCCAGTAGCTCCCCATCTTCTTTTCTGCTGATTCACATGCTCTGTGCTGCTGTCACTTACTGAGCTTAGGGACCCACTCACAATATACCGTACACATAGAATAGAAATATAGTCACAATATAAGGCTGATTAGTCATTAATACAGATAATTACTACATGGCAGCACAGAAACCAGTGCAATTAGCTGCATCAGAATTTAATAATCAATCCTGTAGCATCAGCTTATATTACAGGCCAGCCTCATTTTCTGCTGGATAATTAGTGACGACCCCTAAGCTTAGCTTCTCAACAGCTGCTCAGAGCCCACTAAGCATGTGAGTGTCACAGACACTTTCAAAGATGGTGACCCCCTGTGACAAGTTTGAAGTCCTCCATCATTGCTGCTATTGTCAAGCTGAAACTTTAGGCTGGTGCAATAAGGTCAGTATATAAAATATGGTATTTTTAGCCATATTCATTTAAAGGGTTTAGTTCTCCTTTAAAGGTCAGCAAGGGTTCACATGGCATTTTCTCTGTCAGCATAAATATGCTTCCATCTTGTTTTTAGTATGCACTGACAGACACATCGTCCACTGGTTATTGCACACCTGGGTTTCTGTATTAAACCGATCAAGCGTGCAGTTTTGCACGGAAGGCAGTCTATTGCTTGACTTTCATTTCCCATTGTTCAGATGTGTACAAACTGATCTATGAACAGTAAATTGGGAATCTGAACTTGTAAGCACTACTGTAGGGGGGAAAAGGCAGCCATAGACACTACAATTCTGATCCTTCCAAGAAAGATTGTTGGTTACAGTACAGATGTGTAGAGCTGAATCGTCATATATACAGATAGAAACAATAGTATTCTACCTGTATCTGATGATTCAGCACTAACAATGGCCGATGTTCAGGTTCACCTGATAAAAATTCCCCCCCAGTGGTAATCGATGAGTTGACCAATCCAAGTCTACTGCCCATATCGGTCGGCTCCTCTCCCACCATACACATACTGAATATTGTACAGTATATATCGGTGTGTCTGATAGAAAAGGCAAGCAATATAGCACCTGCCAGTCATATTTATATATATATGTATATATATATATATATATATATATATATATATATATATATATATATATATATATATATATATATATATATATATATATATATATATATATATATAAATCATGTGCTCAAAAAGTGCTATACTCTCATTTTATGTATTAAGAGAATATATAAAAACACCCATTCACACTTTTCAAATGGGGCGGGATGGTGAATTTTCCATGAAAAGGCAGCATTTTATTTATGGACATTTTTGTCTGACAAACGCAGCCGGTGCAGCTCCTGTGATTTTATTCACAACCCTCGCCGTGTAACTCGAACGTGCCATAAACCCGTCCGGCGCCGGCAACGGCTTTGCTCCTTGAAACCTGCGGAATCTTTTCATTTTCTAATCTGTTTATTACAGGTTTCCAGCAAAACATTGGTAAATTGCAAGCAGCTGTCTGTTTAATGCATTTTGCCTGAGAAAAGGGTGTACCTGTAAAAGTAGGCAACTGAATTGGATGATAACGCAGTGACTGTAATAAATGTAAGGAGGCGAAGGACACAAGATTGCAGTTATTCTGGCAGACAAACCTCAAACCTGACGATGTCTACCCCCCTGTTACAGCCTCAATTCAACCATCTCCATCAGTGTCATTTACTCCTAAAGCCTTAGGGGCTATGAAACAAGAAACATGTTGCAGCAGCTACTCAATAGCACTGACTGAAATTTCCAGGTATGTTGCAGAGTCACTTCCTATTGATTGTAATCAAGCAGCTCTTGACTGGCAACGGTCAGCCAGAAAGAAGTCAACTAAACTGCAGAAATCCCTAGAGAACAGATCACTGCTTGAGTAACAACTATTAACTTCTCTGCTCCCTATGCAGGTAAGTAAGGGGCTCCAACAGTCAGCCGTGTCCAGATTCAATTTGAAATAGATCACTAAAGCTGGGGTGGCCCCTTCCTAGAGCAGCATTTCACCGAGGGGGGAACCCAAAACACTGCGCACCACACTCCCGGTATACTGCAATAAATCAGGCTTTCCACTGTGTATCTTCTGTGACAGCTGCATTTTGTAATGAATAAGGGCACTGCTGACCACTGAAGAATCTTTCTTGCTTGCATAAGCACAATTGTGATTTATCCCTTAAATATGGTTGGTCTGTGCACTTGAGTAAAGGTGGCCACAAGTGGACTGATACTAGCTGTCAACTTGGCATCTGCAGACATAGCTGACAGTTTATTGACATGTATGGGGCCCTTGCCAAAGGCCAGCCAGATATTGACCAGGCAGGTTAGAAAATTCCATCGGTTATGGACCACATCAGAGCATTGATTCACTTAAACTCCATAGACCCCCATTATAAATCGGTTGTAGCAGGCCTGGCCTAGCGATCTGTGGATTCTGGCAAATGCCAGAGAGGCTGCAGTAAGGTCCCACAGACTGTCACTATTTAGTGGGCCGGTGGAGGACTATTTGGGCCTCTTTGTACTTGGAAAGCCAGGGCCTTTTTTGACTCCCAGTCCTGGGTTGTAGACCTATTAGTTAAATTATTCAGGTTTGGCCAAGGCTGTTGGTTTTCAAATCAGGTAAAGAGCCAATTGGGACCTCACCAAATAAGCAGGTCTAAATTGATGCCCAGCTTAACTCTACTCTGGGACAGAAACATCCTAAGTTTGCTTACACCTAATCACATATATGTCGAAGACCGTTATATGTCAAGTTAAAGCATTAAGTCTTTTTATAGGTTCCAATTGTGTTAACCACTTTGACTCCATGCAAGAAATTAGGTTCTCTGAGGGCATAAAAGGGATCTGCATATATTTGTTGTCAGTAACTTACGCACTACATAGAAATTCAGTGTTTGTGTCCATTTGTGGCACAACAATGTACTCAAAAACACACTGCAGGACAGTCAATATGGCTTAAATGTGTCTTGTATTATGTGCAACCCTCAACACCCAAAAGGCATGAAACGTTATTGCAAATTTTTTTTCTCCATCTCATTCAAATTAAAAAAAAAAAAAAATTAAAGCAGTCAAAAAAAATAAAATAAAATCATGCTTAGAAATAAAAATTTTAGTTTCGGAGGGGGAAAAGCAAGAGTGTAAAGCCTCTAACAATTCCCCTAAGAATTGATGATAAATACATTAAAACTTAGAGATATCTTTAAAAAAAAAAACAACAAAATATGGCTCTAAAATGTCAACAGTGGCCTATGGAAATCAGAAAAGGCAAGCGATATCACCACTCGTGTTACGCCTTAGGTTATATAAATAGCTTGAAGCATTTCCATTTTATAAGTTTTCTTTTTAATAAAACAATTTGAGGCTGTATCAAAAATTTGCTGTCTTTTAAAAAAAAAAGAGTGATTGCTTGCTTCCTTCTGTTTTGGGGAGAGCACCAGTGTGTGTTGGGTGGTTACTTGCCTGTGATCGTGGGGTTGGTGCAGCAAAGCAAATGACTGAGACTACTGCACAACGTATCTCCGGCATTGGTGGTGAGGGTCGGGGGGAACAGAATTAAAACTACATAAAATATTGTGTCTTTACCTAAAAAAAAAAAAAACCATGACTGTGTTTCAATAAAAGAAGCATTTAAAGCCAAAGACAACAGGCTTTGCATGCATGAGCTCCCGATCAGAAAGCTTTCCATGCCTTGACCATGGTGATGGAGTTTTACAGGCCAGGGAAGGGATATTTAAGAAGTAACTTTGCGTCACACTATGGTTCTCTAATCAGGTATTCACAGGAATACAGCTTTTTGAAACACGTTTGTAATTTTTTTTTTTTTTTTAAGTATAGATCGCTTTCCTTAATATATAAAGAAGACCGGAGTAAATGTCAAAATGATGATGTTCAGTTTCAAGATACCTTTCGTCACACCATTTCGTTATGTTCTGAAGCTCTAGACACACGTGAATGAAAGGAAAAACAAAAATAATAATAATACAGTTAGTGTTAAAGGCAAACAGCAGAGAAACAAAAGGCCACCCCAGTGCTGAACAATCACTTCCTCTTTAGTGTCTTTAAAGCCTGCAATCTGTTAAATATCTAGAACGGAGCACAAATCTGTATGAATACCAATACGAAAAAAAGAATCGTTAGGTAAATGACATATGTCCCATATTTTCCACAATCTGTGAAGGAGGCATGTATAATGCAGAGTTACTATAAAAAGTCTCCAGGTCTTTACTCTTTGCCTAGAACAGCAGAGTTTTCCCGTTACCCGGACAGCAGATTGCAGGCTATCAATGTCTTCGGACAACACTGGTCGGGAACTCACAGCCCCCTTTCTCCTCTCACTCAGCACACCATTCATTAAGGAGGTACATAAGGGGGTGGTGACCGGTATGGGGTCATGTTTTTGGGGCGTGACCCTTTACCTTCCATAGGTGTTGTAAAAGGTGGGGGAGGTTGATAAGGGGGAGCATTGGGGTCCTCATCCCTAAGAGGCATGTACTCCCCAAAGGTGTCTTGGTTCAGGGGGACTGTCTCTGGCACATTCTGATTAGGATACTCAGGAGGAGGAAGGGGAGCTTTCTCCTCCTTAAGAATCAGTGGCATACTGGAAGAAGGAGGAGGCTTGGAGTCATCTAACTCATCTGCAAAAATAATTGGAACGCCCTTCTTGATAAAAGTTGCCTGATCCTCTATGGTCAGCTTGCCTTTCCTCTTCTTCCGATAGCAAATCATAGCAATGATGCCAGCAATTAACAAAATGGCAGCCACCACCACCGCAGGAATAACAGTGTGAAGGTAAACATCATCCTCGCTACTCTTCTCTGGGTTTCTGTCTGCATCTAGGGTCGGTGCCACCGCAGTGGGAATGGGTTCCTCTGGTCTCATAGGTATGTACCTGAAATTTTTATATTTACAGCTTCCAGTGAATGATAAAGAAATATTCAGAAGTTTAAACTCCGGCTCCACTGCGTTAACAAAATGCTGTCGAGGATTGCCTCGGTCATCGTAAATCTTTTTGCCAACACCTTCTACTTGCTCTACTGGACATGGTTCTGTAGGGAAGGTATTGTTTGTCCAGTCCACGACCACAGAACCTTTGGTGATATTATGCAAAGTAATAGAACTGCTGTTTCTATCACCAAAGGCAAAAGCCAGCTTTTTGACTAGCAGAATTTTCTTATTCATATCATTAATCACAGCATTGTGATCCCCATGGAACTTTGCATGAAATCTAACAGGGGATGGTTGTTTTTGGAACAGATTACGGACTTGGATTTCTAAAGCATCCACCGCTGTGCGTCCTGCTTTGTCTGCAGCTCTCAAGTAATACTCATGGTCTCCAATATGTACATAGTCGGGCATTCCATACATAACCTGGCTAGTACTATTGAGCATAACCCACATCTTCTCCCCAGCACTTGGCTTTATTCGTGGCACTAAAGTGAGCTGGAGATTATCAGTGGTACCATCTTCTCTATCATAAAATGTATCAGGTGGAATTTTAACTTCAAAATAGGTACCCACCCATGCAACCACCTTATCAATATGATTTTTAAGTTCAGGGTCAGTGTTGGGTACCCCACTAGTAGAGGTACGGGTACGGCTCGTTGATGTCTCAACTTTTGTTGCCGGTGCTTTGGTAGTAGCAAGAGGCTTGGCGGGTCGGGGTCTTGGTTTTCTGGTGGGTTTCTTTGTTGTTGTGGTAGAAGAGTCTGTAGTTGGTGGTGTGGCAGCCTTTATTGTGGTCACTCTTGGCCTCTTTGTGGTAGTAGAAGGAGGTGTAACTGCAGCAGTTGGTTCTACATGAATATGCCTGGTCATTGTTGGGCGAATTAAGCTAGTAGTTTCTATTATTCTAGTTGGGTGGATTGGACCAAGAGTGGGAGTGTGAATAATAGCACCCCTTGTTCTTATGGTAACCGTTGGTTTTCCTGGAAGAGGAATAGGTTCCCGAACTGGGGGAGCTGTTGTGTCAGTTGGAGGAGCAATTGCAGGAGAAGTAGGAGTTGGCACAATTCTTTCTGGGGGCTCATGAATGGCTGTAGTAGGTGGTCCAATGGCAGTAACAGGGGTTGGTGTAGCATATATTTGCCTTCTAATTCGCTTAGGCATTTGGGGTTTTTTATTTGCAATGTGCCAGCCTACAACGGGATAACCAAGTTGGGCAGACATTGTGCCTTCTTTAGCAGGAACCTCAACAGAACTGATGTTTGGAACAGTGTTCTGATCCAATGCACACCCAAGTTTCCATGACAGCAAGGCTCCATTTTCAACTACTTTTTTTGCATTTCCTGGCCCTGCCATAAAGGCAGACATGTCAAACAGTCTGTTATTTACAACAGGGACTAATTTCATGTGAAAAAGTTCTACCTCAGAGAAATCTCTCATTCTGTTCAGAAGATCTACTCTCTGCTTTGGTGTCATTTTTGTCAAGTCTGCATCCAAAATTACAGTCAAAATTGTTACTGGCTCATCAGTGCCACATAGAAAAGGAATTGCTTCATTTGTTTCCTGCCCTGCCACTCGCACAGACTGAGGTTCATTGTGGTCCTCAGGATGAACCTCTACAGAGAAAACATCTGTGGTCTGGGATACATTACTTCCATTTGGTGCCAGTTGCAGGGAGGCCACAGAAATGTCATAGACTCCTTTGTCACCATCGAGGGGAAGACCTTGCAAAAAATTAGCTTCCCAGTGTAACCAAGAGGGCAATGCGTCCTTTCCAACTTCAGAAATCTAGAAGAGAACAAATATAAAAACTTTTATTAAACACTCCAGTAATATAATTGTTGTGTCACTTATTGTATGTAACATGTAAAATTGAAAGATGTTGTTTTTAAAACTGGCAATATGTTTGCAAATTTGGTTTGGCAATTTGGAAAATTTTGACTCTACAGCCTTGGAATGTAGATCAATTCATGTGTCAGTTAGCCACAGACCATCTTATTGGATCACAGTAGATCTGTTCACACAGAAAACTGAATCTGACAATGTTAAGGCCCCCACACACAGGCCGATAAAAGCTGCCGACAGACAAATCGGCAGCTTATTGGCCTGTGTGTGGGGCCCTTCAACGGGCTTCCCCGATCAATATCTGGCCGAAAGTCGGGCAGATTTTGATCGGACAGGTTTAAAAATCCCGTTGGATTGCGGCCACATTGTGATCCGATCATTGGGCCCTAGGGCCCACAATCGGATCAGTCCGATATGTGAGCATATAGTGGAGAGATCCGCTTGTTTGACAACATCACCAAACGACCAGATCTCCCTGTGTAGGGCCAGCTTTAGAGATGGATGCATTGGCAATTGAGGAAGTGTAAGGAGCAAAGGGAAAGTTAAGCTCACCAATAAACAGTTTTAAATCATTAGGAGGGGGGTGGTGTTGCAATAAGGGTGTGAACAAAAATGGTATACAAAGACAAGAGATTGCTCCATGTTGAAGTTCCCATCAGTCACAGCTACAGTCAGGTTATCCAAGTGGTGGCCAATGAAAAGGGGCAAACATTTGGAAGTTTTTAACCTTAGAAAGAAAGTTGCAGGTAAAACTTCTTAATGAATCAGATGAAAGTACGAGTAGGGTTTGTCAGACCAAGTAAAACATTGACATAGTTGGCCAGCTTGAATATTTTGCAATATAGGGACAAATAATCCTGGTTTTGCTTAAAAGGAAGGGCATTTTTTGTAGTTTTATGTGCAAGATGTCTTAATATCCAAAAGGGATACTGTCATGGGATTTTTTTTTTTCAAAATGCATCAGTTCATAGTGCTGTTCCAGAAGAATTCTGCATTGAAATCCATTTCTTAAAAGATCAAACAGATTTTTTATATTTCATTTTGAAATCTGATATGGGGCTAGACATATTGTCAATTTCCCAGCTGTCCCAAGTCATGTGACTTGTGCTCTGATAAACTTCAATCACTCTTTACTGCTGTACTGCAAGTTGGAGTGATATCACCCCCCCCCCCCAGCAGAAAAGAAAAACGAGAAGGTAACCAAATAACAACTCCCTAACACAAGATAACAGCTGACCGGTAGATCTAAGAAATGGATTTCAGTGCAGAAGTCTACTGGAGCAGCACTACTAACTGATGTGTTTTGAAAAAAACATGTTTTTCCATGACAAAATCCCTTAAATATATTGATGATAGGTTGAGGGCAGAGGGATTCTGGTCTCTGAAGCCACAGTTGCTTCTTTTCATGCAAATCAAATTGTTTGGGCCAAAAGAACAATAGTATGTGGTTATCACCATGAATAGTCAAATGTACAGTATTTTTCTGTTTGGCCCATAGATAATTGAATGCATACAGTCAGCCTTTGTATGCTTACGTCAAGTCTATTCTAGCAGAAGGAAGCTTGTTTTTATACAAAATCAACTGCCACTTTTTGCAATCAAGCTCTATTGGCTCCACTACTGTGGATAAGCACTGCCTTTGATAGTTATATTTTGTAACTAGATGTGCCAAGTATTTTACAGCTTAGCTGTGTCCCTTAAGCACTCATAGGTACAACAACGCTTTATCATAAAAACAATGATTCTTCTATAAATTGTGGCCAGGGAGACAGATAAATCAATTTTGTTTTGCCCAACTTTCTAGTGGTATGCCCCTATATTATACAAAAACCAACCAAGCTCCATATAAATACAACTTTGCATGTTTCTTTAAAATCTCTAGCAGAACGGCTGCTGAAAAATTGTAAAATCACAGTTTGTCTTGTGTTGCTTTTTCCAGAAGCTGGAGGGCTATGCAAATGTATGATTTAGGAAGCCGACTCAACATCACCTACATCAGGGATCATCAGCTTCACATCTTGCTTCTCTTTCTGTCCCTGAACTACCAGACCCCCAAATTGGCCGCCTACATTAGTCTAACTAGCACATACTATTTATAATTAAGGCTTCAGATACACTTATTTCCCCTTAAATAAACAGCCTGAGTGAGGGAGGACTGAGCAACATTTCCCTGCATATTTGCCTGTATTCATAGCAAAGGGATCTGCCCGGTTTGTGCCTTTGGCCTAAGCATTTTCAGTAGCTTTTAAACAAAGCAAATAATTATTAAAAGCAAAGCAAGCAATATGGTACTAAATGCATTTATTTATACAGGGAGGGAATATTTGGTGTATAGAATAACCTACGGTTTCAACTTTTTATATGTAAATAAACTGAAGGTAAATCAATCATGAGTAAATATTTATTTTAGAATTCCAATCAAAATAATTCTCTGTACCTGATCCAATTTATAGACAGAGCATAGATGGACCGCTTTCATGCTCTAGTATCTAGCTAAGCAAGGCATTTGTGGTTGTGTATACAAACGGATAGATTAATATTGCTCATGTATAAAAGTTCTATGGGTTTTCCAGATCACTGTAAAAAAGATCCCAATTAGAGTGAACAATTAACTCAGGTCTGTCGCCCAGACACAAAAATCTGTATAATAAAAGTCCTTTTCAAATTAAACATGAAATCCAATTTTTATTTTTTATGAAAGCATTCAAAGCTGTTGTAAGCTCATTTAAAAATCTTAGCTGTCAATCTAATATTGTCTGCCCCTCCTCTATTCATTCTATTAATTCAGCGTTCCTAACCCCACGAGTTGAGAGGTTAAACCTGCCGAAATCCTGAAAACCATAAAAACGTCCATAAAACTGAACCAATATTAAAAACACTGGCCATTCTTATTGAAGCCGATTACCACTAGGCTTTAATTGATTGCGGATTCAAATGTAGGGAGGCATTGCCAGTCAGCTTTTTATTAGTCTATGACACATATTTAAAACACTGCACTGACTGATTTGATCTCCTTGTCAGCCACATGGAATTCTGGGCAGGAGTTTTACTAAATATAACAGAAGAATATGAGACAGCATTGCCCCTTAATGCTGTGTAGTTTCAGTCTGTAGCCATTTCAGTCTCTAGCCAGCAGCAGACACAAGCACATAAATTTCAATAACAGATTCTAAGTTGGGAACCAGCCTGAAGACTAAATAAAATATGCTTTTTTAGCCTTTTTAGCCTTTACTCGAAGATTCCATTTACAAAGCAGCCAGAAACCAGCATGTCTTGTGTTCTAAATCTTCCCATGGAACAGGAGCTTGGCCCCAATTTCTACCACTAAAGAAAAAAACCTGGCTGAGACGCTTCACTAAATTCTCAGTGATGAGATGGAGTTACAGTTACATATACAGCCTTTGACCTCTGGATAAAACACAGGTTGATATAAGCCGACTCAGCCCCTTGAGGGTGAATTGATCGCTTATTGGTTCATATGGAGCCATCCTGACTGAAAATTGGTTCAACATCTATAAGTAGGGTTGAGTGAAATATACTTGTCGTGTTTCGCCAGCAACAAAAATGCTGCTCAGTTTGAAAAATGTTGGTGAAGTGAAATGGTCAGATTTGCCCATAACATCAGGAAGGTTTGACTATACCATCGGGAGAGATATTGTTCCACTGATGTCAGTTACTTCTGGCCAAGGAATTCAAGCTAACACACAGAGCGACTGCAAACCGGAGTCAAGCCCCTGGTACGTTTATTGCGTCACAACGATTTGGGGGCGGTCAGGTGATACAGAAACATGCGTGCATCACCTGAAGAAGGGGGACCGCCCCCGAAAGGTTGTGACGCAATAAACGTACCAGGGGCTTGACCCCGGTTTGCACTCACTCTGTGTGTTGAATTGCTTTTCCACTAATTATTGGGATTGCCGTCTCCCTTGAGCGTTTAGCACCAAACGTTAACATTAAGGAAGGGCCTGAGTGTGCACGTGATCTTCTTGCATAGTTACTTCTGGGCCCCATTATAAGGCGATTGTTGGCACAACGATCGGTTCATTCCAATTACAAGCATCAGCCATAATTTATAAGAGAAACTTCTGAAAAAAATAACTTGGCTAACTTGTGTTTCTGGTCATTCTATGGTTTCTGGTCAGTTATCCAATAAAAGAAATGATCCTACGCAGAACACAAAATGACACATAGTTGCATGGGTGTATAAATTGTATCTCATAAAAAATGGAGGGAAAAACAGAAAAAAAAACCCATACCTATCTGAAACATCAATATGAAGGCAGCTAAAGATGTTCCAAGAATGGAATGCAACTGGGCTACTGGTTCCTGCCATTTCTAGGATGGCTAATGCTCTCCACACCCACAGAGAAGAAGAAAGCAGGATTCCCTGTCCAAAGAGACCAACTCCAGCCTGATGGGACTGACACAACATCAATGCTGTCGGCCCAGGGCCCATGACTCAAGAGCTTAAAAAAGTCTGGTTAAAAATGACCAAATTGCCAAGTACAACATGGCTGGTTTGACTGTAACAGAGTAGGAAGAATAAGGAACACAATACAGACTAGGGGTGTTACTATGGTCTTCAGGTCTTGTTAACAGGTCACAATGTCAGGATTTCCTCAAAAGGGCCACTGGCGGATCTGTCAGGATTACTTAACCACCAATTCTTTTTTGCAGGATTTCCTGAGACACATTTTACACCGATAAGGGAAATAACATGTGGGAAGATGGAAGAAACCATGCAATACTATTCCATGTAGATATGTCTCAAAGATTCCATACGGTGATAGAAGGTGGGATGGGACATCAACTGCAGAGCGTATCCACGAGTTTAAAAAAATCGCTACTATATGTTGTACCCTAGAAAAGGCCACCAATGGCCATAAACTAAGAAAAAAGAGCACTGGGTATGAACAAACACAACTACAAAAGTCCAACTGAAGGACAAGTGTGTATACTAAGCCTGTTCTGTTGTCAGACTGGTACAGAAGAAGGCCTATGGATAAGCCATATCATTTTCTATTATGTACTTTTGTTCTATAGCCCCCAACTACAGAAAAAACTGAAGGTAGAGAAAAAAGGGCTGCCCCTAATTAGTCTGTTTATGCATATTACCTTTACAGTCTGTTCCCTTGAAAGGTCCATAAACACAAAAAATAAGGAGGATCTAGTATGCGTATAATGATTTTATTTTGGATTCAAAATAAAACATCCCATGTGCAGAGTGGCATGATGGGGCAATTTGGTCATCTGTATTGTAACTGCCCAATACACCATCCACTTGAGTTTGCAGTCACATTGCATGGATAGAAGATACAGAATACCAGAGACAACCTTCAGCATGCGTTTGCAGTCTAGCTGGGTCACACCAACTTCCCACTCCCCTCATGATCCACCCATTGACTTGCATTCACACATCTGTGACATAAAAAAAATAAATTTTAGAGAATGATTTAGAGAATCTGAGATTTGGAATGATGATTAAAGATAAGCTCCAGTTTACCTATTCTTAATAAACAATGTACATACATGCAAATTGCAATGCACAGAGTACATGTACCCCTATCAGTTACGGAGCTGCATGTCATCACTTTCAGACAGCATAAGAATATCAGTTGGGGGAAAAGATAAAAATAGCCTTATTTCTCTGCTGGGAATGGCTACAACATAAAATATTGTACCATTCTGCTGATCGCTGTCTGCTTTGCTGGCAAAGTCCTCATTTAACTTCCACATTCAGTCTTCATAAAATGTTGAAATAAGAACGTGCTCTTTTTCTGTGGTCAGCTGCATATTAAACACTAGCATGGCAAATAACGATGCTACTACTAATGGGCAGGGGCAGGACGGATGGTTATATTTATATGGATTGCATTAGAGCAGGGGTCCCCAACCTTTTTTTTATCTGTGAGCGACATTGAAATAAAAAAGTTTGAGAGAAACATAAGCATATAAAAAGTTCCCGGGGTGTCAAATATGAGCTGTGATTAGCTATTTGGTAGCCCCTATGTGAACTGTCAGCCTACAGAAGGTTCTGTTTGGCAGTACATCTGTTTTTTATGCAACTAAAACTTGTCTCCAAGCCTGGAATTAAAAAATAAGCACCTGCTTTGAGGCCACTTGGAGCAACATCCATGAGCCACTGGTTGGGGATCACTGCCTTAGGGCAGAGACACACACGAAGATTTGGGGAGATGTAGTACCCCGGTGACAAATCTCCTCTTCTCTGGGTGACTAATCTCCCCGAAAAGCCTTCCTGCTGGCTAGAATCTAAATCTCTCTGAGTGCCATCCTACCAGCGATTTAGATTCTAGCCAGT
Organism: Xenopus borealis; assembly: GCA_024363595.1. Lineage (NCBI taxonomy): Eukaryota > Metazoa > Chordata > Amphibia > Anura > Pipidae > Xenopus > Xenopus borealis. Next base: position 105,709,532 of record CM044438.1, read on the forward strand.
GGGAAGACTTTTAGGGGAGATTAGTCACCTGAAGAAGAAGCGATTTGTTGCTGCCTGACTAACTCCGCCGGAACCTTTGAATGCATCTCTGCCCTTCAAGAGTGGTCTGCAATATCATTCATTGTTGATCATTTCCAAATAACAGAGTACATTGGGAAGACATACCTTCTACACACAAATGATCACACTTGCAAAAAAAAAAAACCTCTCTGTGCAAAGCACATACAAAAGTGTCACGTACATCACTTAGAAGGAAAAGTGCCAGGGGATACAAGGCCCTCTGGAGACCTACTATGGCACTGCTATAAGGAATAACAAACCAAGCAGCAAGTAGATCAAATGAAATACAAATTATAGTCAATGTAAGCCAAGCTGCATTGTTTACATTACAATATATTCATTAACCTTATACTTAACACAGATGTATGTTTCCCCTCTACAGGACTAAAATGAATGTTCTTCTGCAGCCAAGGATAGACCCGCAGTTATACCAACTGTATATTGGCAAGCAGAAACATACCTTGAATTTTAGACTTGTAGGTCAGCAATGGTCTTTGTATTTTTACTGAATGTAAATAGTTTGCACTAGAGCTGGTTCTAAACCACTCAACCCCATGCTTTCCAGGTTTCCATCAACACCCTGTACATCACTACACTTTTTGGCAAAAAATAAATAAATTCATACTTAAAATTCACCAAACCCAGTGAAATCCAGCGAGTGTTTAATGGCATATTAGAGCAGCTCCTAAGGCAGCAAACAATCTCTCCTTTTAAGACAGGGACGCCTTTAACACAGGCCTGTCTCTGTTTTGAAGTCTAGAATATCAAGTAGCTGTTCATGCTGAACAAGGTGACCTCCAAATCAAACTGCACTAGGACACAACATTCCCTGTTCACCATTTTAGTACTTTACAATACATAATGATAAGAGCCTTTGCCATGCAAGCAGGGAATCTACAGGCAATGGCCGCTCAAAGATCCATCAGAGGCCCAGGCAGTTCCTCTTTCTCAGGCCTAAACATTTTAAAGGAGAACTAAACACATACTTTAAAAAACCCAAACCTCATTAGACCCCCCTCTCTGCTCCAGCCTCCATGCTACCCTAGGCAAATGTCCCTTATCTTTTTACCTCACCCCTCATGGCAGATTAAGGGCAGAACTACACGGACAATTCCCGTCGGTTTTCGGCGGATGCGACACTGTGCGGTAAGTAATAGAAAAGTCGGATGGTGTTGCAGGGTTGATCTGACGCGACACGACTGTCAGATGAAGACGCAGCTTACAGCATTTTCATCAGTCGTGTTGCGTCGTATCAACCCCGCAACATCATCTGGCTTCCTATTACCTTACCTAGTTCCTGTCGCATCCAACTCATTGTATGTGTTTTTGTGCACAGCGTCGCATCCGCCGAAAATGGACATGAATCTGTGTGGTTCTGCCCTACGGTGTTGGAGTTTAAGGCAGCCATCTTCTTCTCTTCAGCAATCTTCATGTATTGAATACTGTTTTGGCACATGCGCAATTGGAGCGATTTCCTGGTTCCGGACAACTGTGCATGCGCCAAAAGTCACGGGAAATCGCAGAAGAGCCGAAATAAGACACGAAGATTACAGAAGAAGATGGCTGCAGTGCATTCCGATGCCTGAATCTCTTCTTTAAGACAAGAGCGTCATTAATGCCGATTTTTCAGAAGCTTTCTGCCGTGATTGAAAGTAAGTTATGACTAACCTCGTGCTTATTTAACACTACCTGATAGTCTTTGCTCTTTAGAGTTTAAAAGCTAGAACTGCAGTCATTGTCTAATATGCGGAGAATCCAGAGCAAAACAAAAAAGGCAAAGTAACCACAGGGTATAATAACTACATTGTTATATAATGTTCTGGGGTAGAGCAGAAAGGTTTAACCCAAACTCAGGAAAGAGAACATGAAATAAGGCTGTACACAAATCTGGGGTACTTCATGAAGAAACAGACGGACTGTTTTTAATGTAGCATAAATCAAGTATATTACCTGAAACCCCGGGTCAGTGCTTCCTTCAGCAGAAAACTGCACCAGCCCAGGGTTATACCAGTGAGCACAGTGGAGCGATCCACTTCCATCTCCTTCTTTCTTCGAATTTCCCAGGGAAATCACATGCACAGTAGAACTAAATAGCCGAGTTTAAATTTAAAATTCGGCTTTTCGTTCTACTGCACGAGCATCGGCACGAAAAAGGCTGAAGATCCCTGGTATAACCCCGGGCCGGTGTAGTTTTCTGCTGATCGGGTTTCAGGTAAGTCGATACAATCACTTGGGGGTGCCTAACAATTGGCACCCCCAAGTGCTGAAAGCCTTTCCTTCTCCTTTAATGTCCTTCTTTAAAAAATAGTTTCACCAATAGTGTCCACATTCCAAAATCCTCCAGCCCATTGCCAAGTCAAGTAAGGCAGCAAACTGAATGTAAAACATGTATACCAAGGGAAAATACAATATTGGTATGAATATTCACTTTATTACTATATATGCTCTGTAACATGGCAACTCAGTCACATTGATCTCAATAACTGTAAAATGTGTTGATTTATCTATGTTTGTATAACTGGCTACAATATACACTATAGTGTGTGTATTATACACACACAACCACACACCAAATATAGAGCATATTGTAGCCAGTTATACACCAGCTGTTGACCCTTGGGAAACAAGTGGTCTCAGGTGAAATAAGGACCAATATATTCTTATTTCTACAGTCTATGTAGTGGATATACCCCAATGCTTGATTCCTTACCATCTGCTAAAGTGTTTATTAAAGTCCCATTCTGCCCCATACACAAACTGACCTAATGTCCAAGCAATGATGCACAGATTAAATGGATCCCAGATTTACATGAGGGGGGAGGGCAGAATACATTTGTGTATTATATTTGCTTTCCATTGCTAGAAGTGGCTGTTGGAAAGAACAAATAGAAAATAAGGGCTCACGGGGGGCTGGGGTGGAAAAAAAAGTCTGACGCGAGTGGCATTGAATAACATCTTTGTAAAATTCACCACATTCCAACAATCCAATACACTCACAATACTGGTAATTAGGGAAGATTGCTTGGGGTTTATGGTTTGGTAACAGCTGCACAAAATCATCTGAATTTACTTTGTGAGCATGGTTATTTGTCAGCAGCTGGGAAAGTGGTACATCATTTATGAAGAAAGAAAGAAAGAAAGAAAGAAAGAAAGAAAGAAAGAGAGAGAGAGAGAGAGAGAGAGAGAGAGAGAGAGAGAGAGAGAGAGAGAGAGAGAAAGAAATAGAAAGAAAAAGAAAGAAAGAAAAGAATGACTTGAGTAAATCTAGTGATTGAGATACATGAATTCGCTTAGAAGACACACAAAGGCCGATAACAGGAAAGCTTCAGTACTGGAGTCACTCAACTCTGTACAAGCACAAACCTGTCGGAGAGGTATCCCCTTGTGCAAGTTAAACCCTGTGTTTCCACTACATGAATACAAAGTACGGGGGTGACACATTGAGCTAGAATGCAGACAATTTGTTGTTAACATCTGGTAGAACAGAGGACCAAAAACTATAGAGATAGTCCCCAGCATATTAATTCAGTTGTGGAATGACTATTTTGCTCTACAGACTCACCCATAGGCAACTGGTATCTTTCCAGATGTTGAGAAGTTACCACGCCTTGTAAACTACTAACAGATGAAGGCCATAAATACATTTTGGAATTTGGAGCTTCACAAGATATGAGGGCTGACAGTTGTTTATGCCAAAACTAGTCATTGACCACAAGTCTGGACCTTGTGTACAAATTAAATTAATCAAATTATGAATGTGTCCTATGATTGAGTAGAGTGGCTCTGTCACACTTCTGGAGGAAAAGTTTTGCAGGCCATGCTTGGCCCGCAGATTCCTGCTCCTTTAGTGGAGTGACAGTTTCAAAGTGATCATGGGGCCCTTCTAGAAACTGTTTCAAGGTTACCTTAATTTTGTGTAACATCAGAGTGGGTTCTTATTAGTTTTCTGTTTTTTTTTTTGTATTCTTGTACCTAGGTGAATTGTCCTTGAAGCTCAGCCGCTGTTACTCCTTTAGTTTTCCCATACCAGTGAATTGCACAATGATGTATCCCTCATCAGTCCCTTGTACTCCCGTTTGCTCTCTTTACATACCTTTCTCATGAAGCTTATTACCAGTGGGTATATAATGTCTGGTCAATCCTTTGTTCTGTCTCTCTTGAGTACAAGATCCACTGTAGCTTGTGTATGTTCATCATAAAACTTGGTTAACCCTTTCACCTCAAGTGATCTCTGGTCTTTGGATTTTTCCCCAACCCCCTCAACTAGGATATAACCTGCAAATGGATATTTGGGCTATCTACTGCAGTCCACTGTAATGGACACTTCTTTTAAAGGTTTAACATTATCACTTTAGATCAAGCCTTGTACTCACCTTAATTGTTTCTCCATTGGAAGTAAGAAATTCTGTGGGGATATGGATTTTAAAGGGCCTGCCAACCACAGCAGAACTGTCTGGAATTCCTGTCATTGGTGCCACTGTCTCTTTAATGTCAGGGAACAACGAATGCATGGAGGCCTCTAGCTGATTGTCCCAGTCCTGAGCAACTTCAGTTGGATCACTAGGCCAGACAGACCAAGCTGAAGAAGCCATAAGCAGCACCATTATAGTCCTCAGCATGGGAAAGGAAAGTGCAGCACACCTAATATCCATTTTGGTGTTGTGTTGCAGTGTAGGAGGCAGCAGGTCGGGTCTTATTCGTCACAGTGTTCCTCCATTACGGACATCCTGATGAGAGACAGCAGAAAGGAGAGATTGTTAGTACTTTGCAATAGCACAATAAACAGGTGAGTGACACAGGCGCAGAGATTCAGCATTAACATACCTTCTCTAACAAATCACATTTCACACAAATGCAATGTGAACTCAGCATGAAGTTGACCTTAATTTCCTTCAGAGGCTCGGTCAGAAATCAAGGTCAAGGTCCTCCTGCCAATGAATTGGTACAGCCCTTTCCTCATCATCTGGTGGCTTATTCCACTCATTACAGAAAATGCTTAGTTATGACTTCTCAAGTATGTTGAACCTTCTCGATTTCTATTGACAAATTAGGGCCAGCACAAAACACAATGTAGTTCTAGTAGCAAACGTACACTTCTACAATAGAATATTAAATAACAAAAACTCCACAGGCTGCCTGGAATTATATTTTCTTTCATTTTGCAAATAAAACGGTTTTGAGTGGACTTTTCACTTTAAAGGAGAACTAAAGCTTAACTTAAAAGCAGGGAAGAAACGTTGTAGATTATGTTTTGGGCTTCTGCTTCTGTACCAACCCATTAGCAGTAAAGATCTGTGTCTCCCCAGTAGATGCCCCAGTAGCTCCTCATCTTCTTTTCTGATTCTGATTCACTGATTCACATGCTCTGTGCTGCTGTCACTTACTGAGCTTAGAGACCCACTCACAATATACAGTACACATAGAATAGAAATGTCACAATATAAGGCTGGTTAGTCATTAATACAGATACTTACTACATGGCAGCACAGAAACCAGTGCAACTAGCATCAGAATTTGATAATCAGCCCTGTAGCATCAGCTTATATTACAGACCAACCTCATTTTCATCTGGATAATTAGTGACAACCCCTAAGCTTAGCTTCTCAACAGCTGCTCAGAGCCCACTGAGCATGTGAGTGTCACAGACACTTTCCAAGATGGTGACCCCCCCGTGACAAGTTTGAAGTCCTGGATCATTGCTGCTATTGACAAGGTGAAACTTTAGGCTGGTGCATAAAGTTCAGTATATAAAACATGGCATTTTTAGCCATATTCATTTTTAGGTTTATTTCTCCTTTCAGCAAAATATAGCTGTCCATGTACTTGCGATGTGACTAGAGAATACTTATGGAAAGGCGGTATCCCATAGACTCCATTGTATCCAAAATATTTAAACCAAATTTCCTTTTTCTCTGTAATAATAAACCAGTACCTTGTACCTGAACCCAACTAAAGATGGCCATACACAGAGACATCCGCTCATTTGCCAATGTTGGCAAACAAGTAGATCTCTCCCCGATATGCCCAACTTGAGGTGGGTGATAGCCTGATCAGAATGGAGGTATACAGGCAGTCTAACTGCGGGACCGTGTCAAAGAGCAGATGCGGCTACAATCCAATTGTTAGTGCCGTCTGATTGACATCTGGCAACTTTTGGTCAGATATCGATCAGGGAATCGGAGGACACTTTGATTGCCACCTGTATGGCAACCTTAAGATATAAACAATCCTTATTGGAAGCACAACCAGCCTATTGGGTTCATTTAACATTTACATGACTAGTGCAGTTTAGTAGACTTAAGGAATGAAGATCAAAATTACAGTCCCAGGCATTCTGGATACTTTGTGGAAACATTAATGGCGCGTGACAGGTACAAAGGATACACATGGGCAAAGAAATGATGCCCCACATGCTGGCATGCCACCTCTAGGGACTGGCTGTTTTTGCATTTCACATCTCCTAATAGCATTGTAGAGCAGCAGAAGTAGAACAAAGCAGACAGTCTAAAAAAGCTGCCGTCAGACCAATAAGGAAACGATGACAAGAACAAAATGTGTCACGTAGCAGTTATCTGTGTAATCAGTGTTCTCCGCTACATTATGAGACATACTGTAAGTTTGGAACCATGGATGGACCATACCATTTGCACTTTTCTTAAGTGGTCATTTTGCAAATAACAATATTAAAAACGGTCATTATGGCAAGGTATGGAAAGGAACATGCATGTCTGTGACTGAAGCACAAAAACCTTTAATGGCAGTAGACATATAAGCAAGTGAGACTTTCTCTCATTAAGCTAACCTGTGGTAATGCCTGTATGTCCTCTAACAGAAGGTGTAGACAGCTCTATCGGCCCTGTGAGCTCTGTAATATAGAGGGGATCATTAGCTTTCTTTTATTCGGATCAGCTGGCAACTCTTAGAGAGCACTCAAACTCCGCAAAGATGTACTTTACCAGTTCATCTGCTGCCCCACACACAATGTGCCACTAACCCTAGCAGAGAAAAATCAATTTAAGGCAGACTTTTCCTCTTTGTGCAAGTGCCACTCCCAGCGTAAACATAGTACAGTTAGGATACAGGCTATGCAGAATGCTTGGGACCTGGGGTTTTCCAGATATGGGATCTTTCCATAATTTGGATCACTATCGCTTAAAGGACAACTAAACCCCCCGAACAATGTAGGTCTCTATAAACAGATATTGCATAAAACAACTCATATGTAAAACCCTGCTTCATGTAAATAAACCATTTTCATAATAATACACTTTTTTAGTAGCATGTGCCATTGGGTAATCATAAATAGAAAATTGCCATTTTAAAAAATAAGGACAGCCTCCTGGGATCCTAGGATCCAACGGTGCACACAAACATACCAAAGAAACTATAAAGTTAGGTCACATGAGCCAATTAACAGACAGAGTTGTGTCTTTTGCTTCCACACTTCTTCCTGTTACAGTTAGAGTTGAAATATTTCTGGTCAGGTGATCTCTGAGGCAGCACACAGACCATCATGAAATAGTGGTTCAATGCAAGAGATGTAAAAGGGCAATATTTACTTAAATATATATACCAGGTAGGTAAGATTCTTTAATATGTCACTTGATTTGATATAAACTATCTGTTGCTCAAAAATTCATTTTATGGGTATAGTTTTCCTTTAACTCTACTTAACTTCTTTCAAAATTACATAAACCCAATAGAATCATTTTGCCTTCAATAAGGATTAATTATATCTTGGTTGTTATCACATACAAGGCACTCTTGTTATTACAGGCATGGGATCAGTTATCAGGAAACACATTATCCAGAAAGCTCTGAATTACGGAAAGGCTGTCTAACATAGACTCCATTTTATCCAATTCTTTTTTTTTTTTTTTTTTTTTTAACAGATTTCATTTTTCTCTGTAACAATAAAACATTGCAATTGATCCAAACTAAGATATAATTAATCCTTATTGGAAGCACAACCAGCCTATTGGATTTATATAATCTGTACATGACTAGTACTGTAGATGTAAGGAATTAAGGAAATTACAGACAGATCTGTTATCCGGAAAACCCCAGGTCCCAAGCATTCTGGATAACAAGTCCCATACACAGAAAAAGAAGAATATTATTTAAATTAAGGTCTATGGGAGTTAACCTTCCTGAGATAACCTTCAGAGCTTTCTGGATTATAGGTTTCCAGATAACAGATTCTATACCAGTATGACAAGTAATTCCATTGTGTTCCAATAAGCTTCTAACCAGTGTTGAGCCATGGAATCCTGTGTAGAACATTATCTACAGGAAAACGTATACATCCTGCGGGCAAAGCCGACTGTCGGATTCGTGACTGTCAGCACAGGAGAATACGTTTCCCTGCTAGATGTGCCTGTAACACTAGCCTGATGAACTTGACAGGAACAGGTGCATCTAGGATGCCTGAAGGTTGACACGAGACCCTTATAGAAACTATTACGTTCCATTTTAAAGGCTGCCAGATGCCTACAGGCAAGGGAAATGTGCAGAAAAGTAAAGTACTTCAGCAGACATACATAAAAGAAACTGTGTAACTGGATATTCAAAGCAAACTAAACCTCTAGTAATTACATGCCATAAAGTTACCTTAACACACCATGCCCTACTGCGAACAACCTCAACTAAACTTATATTAACAGACCATGGATGGAACATGTTGTGCGGCCACGGTCATCTGCTACTGCCATATTTGTGTGTGTTACTTGAGAGCAACAGCTTAGATGGGGGGCAGTTTAGGACCTTATAGGGCTTCACGGACTTAATTATGTTTTTGCAGGAACCACAGGCAGAGCTCAAGTTTGCATTAAAAAAACAGAGAACAGTTGTTGGAGTGACAAACATAGTAAGCTAGGTCGAAAAAAGACACAAGTCCATCAAGTTCAACCTTTTAACTTTTTTAAGCTGCCTAAAGGTGGCCATACAGGGGCAGATAAAGCTGCCGATATCAGTCGTTTAGGCAGATTTGACAGCTTATCTGCCCCTGTATGGGGGCTTCAGATGGGTCTTCCCAATCGATATCTGGACACGAAGGTTGGATTCTCTTCCTACCGACCTGTCTGAAGTCCATTGCGCTAGTCATAATCCGAACCTTCGGCCCCGACATAGCCCTGCCAGTTAGTGGCATATCGTGGAAAGATACGCATGTTTGGTGATGTCGCCAAACGAGCAGATCTTTTCATCTATGGCCAGCTCAACTGCTAGTTGATTAAGAGGAAGGCAAAAAAACCCCATCTGAAGCCTCTCCAATTTGCCTCAGAGGGGGAAAAAATTCCTTCCTGACTCCAAAATAGCAATGGGACTAGTCCCTGGATCAACTTGTACTATGAGCTATCTTCCATAACCCTGTATTCCCTCACTTGCTAATAGGGATGCACGGAATCCTCTATTTGAATCCTTCATGAAAGATTCGGCTGAATAACGAACCAAATCTTAATTTGCATATGCAAATTAGTGACAGGAAAGTAACGAGTGGAATAAACTTTTTTTTACCGCCTTGTTTTGTGACAAAAAGTTATGTGATTTCCTTTCCCGTGCCTAATTTGCATATTCGGCTTCAATTTGACCAGGTACAAGGGTTCAGCCAGATCCTGCTGGAAGATGCCGAATCTCGAACAGAATCCCAGATTCAGTGCATCCCTACTTGCTAAAAAGCCATCCAGCCCCTTCTTATAGCTATCTAATATCAGATATCAGCCTGTACAACTGATTCAGGGAGAGAATTCCACATCTTCACAGCTCTCACTGTAAAAAACCCCTTCCGAATATTTAGGTGGAACCTCTTTTCTACTGCTACTCTTTTCTACTGCATTCCCAAATGATTTCTTTTGACTTGGAACTTTATTTTCGTGACAATGAATCCAAGGACAGCGAAACTTTGGCAACCTAATTATGTCAGAGTGTTACCGTGGGTACCTAGCTTTACTTTGGGAACTTGTTTATTATAGAAGCTTACCACACCATCTCTACTCATAGCTGAACAGAGAATGTCATACTGATACAATGAATGCATTTTTGTCTTTAACCTTATGCCAACACAAAAAATAGGAAAATATCAATGGGAACTGAAAAAAAAGAGAAATATCAGCTCCTAAACAAGCTTCGTCTTATTTATTTCATCCACAGAGCACGGAAGCCTTTTTTCATAGTATGAATTCTTACTATGGAAGTGGACATTCTTCTGTCGTATCTGTTACACATGAGTAGTAGCACCCACGTTGCTTGCACTAGATGAAGTACATTTATGGGCAAAGAATGGCACCCCCCGCACTGTGTTCTTCTGTGAGGCTATATGGAGGGGGGTCTGTGCCAAAGCAATAAACACAGAAGCTCTCACTTATACCAAGAGAAGGAATCTCCACAGGCTCATATTTTACCTCGTCAGGGAAAACAAATAGAAAACAAAGACTAATTTTGAAACAGGGAATTTAAGGACAAGCTGCCGCTAAAACTAGCTGCTTGTATGGGATAAGAAATAATAAGAATGAATGGAATCTATGCAAAGGGTTGGCAAGGACAATGAATGACATTACAGGTATGGGATCCATTATCCGGAAACCCATTATCCTAGTTACAGGAAGGCCATCTACCATAGACTCCATTTTAATCAAATAATTCGGATTTTGAAACGATTTCCTTTTTTATTTCTGTAATAATAAAACATTGCCTTGGAATTGATCCCAACTAAGATATAATTAATCCTTATATGAAGTATAAAAACCCTGTTGGGTTTAATTACACTTTAAGTAATGTTATACAGGTATAGGATCAGTTACCTGGAAACCCATTATCCAGAATGTTCCCAATTACAGAAGGGCTGTCTCTCATAGACTCCATTTTATCCAGATAATCCAAAGTGATTTCTTTGTCCTCTGTAATAATAAAACAGTAGCTTGTACTTGATCCAAACTAAGATATAATGAATCCTTATCGGAAGCAAAACCAGCTTATTGGGTTTATTTAATGTTTTTAGCAGACTAGTTATGAAGATCTGAATTATGGAAAGATCCATTATCTAGAAAACCCTAGGTTTCGAGCATTCTGGATAACAGGTCCCATACCTGTAGTAGACTTAAGGGATAAAGAGCCAAATTATGGAAAGATCCCTTATCCAGAAAACCCCAGAAATCTGTAATGCTGCACGATGCAGCCCAGGGCCGACATCACTTATCAAGCACATAGCATTTCTGTAGTCTCTTAACTGAATGTATCTCAAATTTACCCTGCACCAACTGTAAATAAATGTTTGCAATATTAAAGTTTGTTTTACAGGGTCAGATTAGAGTAATCTTATTACAAATGACAGATCATTGCTGTGTAAATATCAGAGAGACCTACCCAATAACCTCATTCAATGCTGGAAACAAAAAAAGGAAATACAGATAACAGATAAATACAAAGAAATCCTAGGAAACATGGGTTTTATACTGCAGTGATTAACCTGGTTCCATCTACACGATGGCTCATTCGTGGCTATTCCGATAAAGGAGCTGCAATGTTTATCATGTGTAAAACATTAGCCATATGCATATCCCCTGCTCAAGGCAATTATTTAAAAGGAATTTAAACCACTATATATA
>CM044438.1:105730220-105856292 GCA_024363595.1 Xenopus borealis
TGCAAGTTGGAGTGATATCACCCCCCTCCCTTTCCCACCCAGCAGCCTAACAACAGAACAGTGGGAAGGTAACTAGATAGCAGCTCCATAACACAAGATAACAGCTGCCTGGGAGATCTATGAATAACACTCAATAGTAAAAGCAAAGTCCCACTGATACCGATTCAGTTACAGTAAGTAGCAGAAATAACCAGATCATAGTTCCACCCTAAAGTGCAGACACAAGTCACATGTCAGTTTTCAAAATTGAATATAAAAAAATCTGTTTGCTCTTTTGGGAATTGGATTTCACTGCAGAAGTCTGCTGGAGCAGCACTATTAACTGATGTGTTTTGAAAAAAAAAAACATCTTTTGCCGTGACAGATAGGGTTGCCACTTGCCCCATATTTTACCAGCCTGGCCGGTAAAAATGAAGGTTGATTCCAATGTTATTAATAAAGGAAAAAGATAAATATATAGGCAGGCTGGTATTATTTTCCCAGAAAAGGGGGCAACCCTAATGACAGTATCCATTTAAAGGGTAAGATTTTTTAGTAGCTTAAGCCTTAAGGCAAATGTCTCAATGTCTTAAATACAGGTATGGGACCTGTTATCCAGAATGCGCAGGACCTGGGGGTTTACGGATAATGGATCTTTCCGTAATTTGGATCTTCATACCTTAAGTCTACTAGAAAGCCATGTAAACATTAAATAAAATCAATAGGCTGGTTTTGCTTCCAATAGGGATTCATTACATCTTAGTTTGGATCAAGAACAAGGTACTGTTTTATTTTTTTTTTTGGATTATTTGATTATTATGGAGTCTATGGGAGTCGGCATTTCTGTAATTCGGAGCTTTCTGGAGAACGGGTTTTCCGATAACAGATCCCATACCTGTATATTGTTAATGGGTTGAGTGCAAAGGACCTCTTGTAACGGTCTGTATGAATTTTGTGGTCACAGCCTCATTGCACCCTGTTTAATGGTTTAAAAATGAGCAGTGTTTAGATATGCCACCTGAACCTGAAAGGTTTACCCACTTTTGTAGCCGGAACCTCCCCAAAACCTGGGTTTTCCCCCACTTGAGCATCCTTATTCTGATAATTCTTTAACTATAGCCCCCAGAAACCAAATAACAGTCAAATGTTGTTGATATTGCATATTTTTTTACCTGCGGGATTTTAAGAACACACACACCTGAAACAACCTAAGGCTCATTGCCCCTTATACTCCTCCAGTTTAATTTATCCCAGCTCTGTGAGAAACTCTGCAACTCAAAGCTCCTGTGTAATAAGAGAAGGTTTAAGAGATAATAAATATGCATTATTATTAGAAATGGATAAAAAGCAATACATTTATGAGCTATTCCTTCTCATACCTCATGACAAGAATTAAGTATGGAATTATAATGCAATACTCGGGTAAGAAAAATTTGAAAACGCTCTGCAAAAAACAAGATCATTAATTGAAATTCAACATATATCTTATAGAGCTGCAGTGTGGGCGAGAGGAGTGTTGTCTTATATATCCAGCTGATAATAGTCTTGCAGGTCTCTGACATGCAGAGGGGGTGAAACTAGTTCCAGTCCTCAAAACAACCCAGCACATATTTATGGATAAAAGTTAGAAGCATGCAAAAGAGAATGGCCAAGCTTGGTATATATTATAAATAGGTACATACACATCAGGATCATGGTTATTTGGGTTTTGGCACATTCTGCCCATCCCTCTCTGCGGGTAGGTCTGACAGTAAACAGTTCAGGCTCAGAGCTGTGGCAGCTCACCCATGTAGGGAATGCTGAAAGCACTGGGATATAATAATAATAATAATAATAATAATAATAATAATAACAGACCTCAATACAGATTTGTCAGTGGGCCTTTGCACAACCTTCCTTTCCCTCTCACTGAACTAAGGGACAAATACCGATGATTTTTAAATCAACAACATGCATATAATCCTTAAAATGAACCCTAATGCAAGTATGGTTAATTAATATTATGTTTAAGATCTCTGTGACATCCTCTTATACATATGAAACAAAATGTATCTATCCAGTGTAGTACCATATGCCTGTTTTAGCAAGGGATTGTGATCATTATTCAAATTAATATCCACGTCATCCATGCTTTTCAAATTAATATCCACGTCATCTGAGTGGTTGAAGCAACTGCTGTATTCTAACAAAAACCTAAAATGTGCCTAAAGCAGAAACTAGAAGGAAGTATAATCCTGCTGGACTAGAATCAGTTTCTGCTTTGCATTATTTGCATTATTCCTGTCTTGGGGTGAAGGTTTGAACCATGGGCAAGGTAGGATTTACCAATAATACAGAACATCACTACATAACATAATCTATATAGAAATAACTGCAAACAACAGCAGGAAATCTTTGGTTGGAGGGGTAGGCCACAGCACTGTTTTATTTAAACATAACAGTGTAATTGAAAACATAAGCTATCCTTTTTTGCTTTCAGAAGAACAGACAGCCTCTGATCATACCCAGCAGGCCACCATTTGACTATCCAAAACTTTAACAAAACCAAAACAGTATCCATGCCATATTTATTTGTTATGGCCACCTATTATGAACCATAGTTCCACAATTAATGCTGCAACAGGTTTTTTATATATGAATAATATTATAATGATTTGATTATAATCAACTGGGTGGGGTGGTGGGCGCATTGCTTCCCTGTTAAGATGGCCGGCACAGGTATTTACAGCTGTGCTCATAGGTTTACATACCCTGGCAAAATTTATGATTTCTTAACCATTTTTCAGAGAATATGAATGATAACACAAAAACTTTTCTTTCACTCATGGTTAGTGGTTGAAGCCATTTATTGTTGAACAACTCTTTTTAAATCATAATCACTACACAAACTACCCAAATGATCCTGATCGCGAGTTTACATACCCCAGTTCTTCATACAGTGTATTGCCCCCTTTAATATCAATGACAGCTTGAAGTCTTTTGTGGTAGTTGTGGATGAGGCTCTTTATCTTCTCAGACAAAGGTAAAGCTGCCCAGTTCCCATAAATTCTTGTGCTGTCTTGTATGAACTGCACGTTTGAGGTCTCCCCAGAGTGGCTCAATGATACCGAGGTCAGGAGACTGAGATGGCCACTCCAGAACCTTCACTTTATTTTGCTGTAGCCAATGACAGGTCTACTTGGCCTTGTGTTTTGGATCATTGTCATGTTGGAATTTCCAAGTATGTCCCATGCGCAGCTTCCGGACTGATGAGTGCAAATTTTCCTCCAGTATTTTTTGATTTACTGCAATCATTTTGCCAACAAGTCTGACCAAATTTCCTGTGCCTTTGTAGCTCACACATCCCCAAAACATCAGCGATCCACCACCATGTTTCACAGTAGGAATGGTGTATCTTTCATCATAGGCCTTGTTGACTCCTCTCCAAATAGAGGTGGTTATGGTTGTAGCCAAAAAGTTAAATTTTAGTCTCATGACTGCAAATGACTTTGTGCCAGAAGGTTTGTCTCTGTGCGGTTTGGTATATTGAAAGCGGGATACTTTGTGGCATTTGCATAGTAATGGCTTTCTTCTGGCAACTCGACCATGCAGCCCATCTTTCTTCAAGTGCATCCTTATTGTGCATCTTGAAACAGCCACACCACATTATTTCAGAGAGTCCTGTATTTGACGTGAAGTTATCTGTGGGTTTTTCCTTGCATCCCAAACTATTTTTCTGGCAGTTGTGGCTGAAATTTTATTTGGTTTGAACAGAACCCCTAATTTTACACTTCTTAATTACAGTTTGAACATTGCTGATTCAAAGTAAATTAGGGCTACTTCGACTATCGAATAGCCCAAAATTCGAGTTGAATTGAAAAATTTTGAAAATTCTAATTTTGAAGTACTGGCCATTAAAATAAATAAATTTAATTTTGACTACTCACCACCTTAAAGCTGCCGAATTGCCACTGTAGCCTATGGGGGACCTCCTGGAAGCTTTCCTGTAAATTTTTCCAAGGCCTGGAAAATCGATTTTATGATTTTAATTTGATTGAAAATGGTAATTTTCGATCGAAAATGACCCCCAAAAAAATTTGATGGTCGAATTTATAATTTTTTTTTTTAATTTGAAATTCGACCAATAGTAAGTCTGCCCCTAGGTGTAATCAAACCAAAAAATGTACTGATCAAAGAAAGATCGAAAGTAAAAGGGAGAGACTACATGTACTCCGTTTCCTGCAGTACCTACACTAGCTGTTTGGTATCTGAACTTTAACCAGATGTAAAAGTGTTACATTGAATCAGTGTAAAGGATTCTTCTGCTGACATGATACAACTGTATCAACCAAAGGGTTATTAACAATAGGTTGAGGTTTCTGTTGAGCATGAGATAAGGACACTTGTACTTTAAGTGGCCATAGTGCAAGATGTTGCAAATGGTAGTGAAAAGATAGGAAGTATTGATCCCTATTGGTGAGTGCACACAGACACAAACACTAAAGGCACAATCCAAAGCAGACTAGTCAGAAACAAATGTGTAAATGCAAACTTGTATACAAAGCCAAAATGTCCATCATGTAAGTGTGATAAAAGCAAAGGATATATAATTTCTTCTAGATAATAATCCAAATTAGGTGGGGATAAAAGTCAGAACACTGAATACGGCCTTTGCTGTAATCTTTGAGTTAAACTCAGCACAGCAATGAATCCAACGTCATACATCAAAATTTAATACTTGAAAAATTCATATTTTTTGCTCTATCCTTGAACTTGCCTAAACTGGGCTTTTATAGCATTTTATATGTATGCAGAGTAAATCATTACAACAGAATTTAACTTCCTCTATGCAAGCCCACGAGCAAAGTCCTCTAGTCGTTATTTGTTCCGAAGGATTAACTGCGCTCATTCATCTCTGTAAATCTATTGAAAAGTATGGCAGAAAATAATTTTATTCCAATTTAGAAAATAACAGCAGTTGTTTTATCTCCAGTTTGCGAGATGCCCTTCCTCGTTTCCAAGAAGAAATTCAACCAGCTCCAACACACCAGACTCAAAACCCTTTAGCTTGGTCTGCTTTTGCTTGTATGCTTAGTCGGGAAGAAGTGAAACAACTTGCTTTGCTAGTCAGTAAAACCTTGCACATTCCTCCTGCAGCAGCTGAATATAGATTTTCCCAACATAACACTTTCCCCCAAGTTTATATGCTTTAGACTGCCGAGCACCCTTCATGAATGAAAGAGATTGCTGCAACATTCTAGCTTAAGGGAGTCGCTCTGACACTGAAACTCCAGGCAGACTTGCTGCAGTATCATTTCTCCTAGCTTCCCTACCATTGTTCTGAACTCTAATAATATCACTTTCCTAAATCATTTTTACTGGGCTGCATTAAAGGATCAGTAACACCAAAACGTTGAAGGGCTTTGGAAGCATTTACAGATACTATATTGTCATCTAAATGCAGTCGCAGTGTTTAGGATGAAATTTGCTGTGTTTTTCCCACAATTCAAGTGTAATTTCAGCTAGCTGGCTTTGCATGCTTTTAAGAACTGGACACAATTGAACAATTGGAGCAATTTCTGCCACTTTAGATTAGAACGATTTAAATCTTTAGGGGTGTCTGATGTTCCATTAATTACAACTTGCTCTGGGATCCCTCATCCCTGGTGTAAAGGTGGCCATACACTGGGCGATAAAAGCTGCCGAAACACCGAGTTGGCCATATATCGATCAGGCAGGGGTAAAACTCCAGTTGGATCATTCCATCTGTTCCTTGATGCAGTCCCGCAATCCGACAGCCCGTACACCTTTCATTATGATCCGATCGTTGGGCCTAGGGCCCACAATTGGATCAGCCAGATATCGCCCACGTTTGACAACGTCACCAACGGAGCGGATCTCTCTGTATGGCCACCTATGTTTCAATAAAAAATTAGACTGACTGCACCAGTGGAAGTGGGCTTGGCGTAATTAAGCACAAGCCAAAAGAGCATGTTTAGTCACAATTTTTGCACTACTTCATTTTCAGTTGTGATAGGAGACAAGCTCTTGTGTGTTTGCTTTAGAAGCACTACTACATTTTATAAAAAGTTGCTGCGTAGTAGTGATGTGTGGGTTGTCCTCAATGTGGGTTGTGCCAGCTTTCAAACTTCCAGTTTTATAGGCGTGTGCCTATATTTTTAACCTACTTCTTTAGTTAAGCTTTACTTCTCCTTTAAATTCCATTTGTTCCTCTAAAGGTAGCCATAGACGCAGAGATCTGATCGTTTGGTGATATCGCCAAACGAGCGGATCTATCCCCGATATGCCCACATTTAGGTGGGCAATATCTGGCTGATCCGATCATGGGTCCTAGGGCCCAACGATTGGATCACAATGGATCAGAAATGGGCGGTTGGATCACAGACCCACAGATGCGGCTGCGATCCATCAGGATTTTTTAAGCTGCCCGATTGAGATCTGGACGACTTTTGCCCAGATATCAATCAGGGAAGCCCGTCGGATGGCCCCATATATGGGCCAATAAGCTGCCGACTTGGTCTGAAATGAAAGATTTTCTCATGCAGAATAAAACATTTCTTGCACAGAAAGAGTTTATTAGTGCTACGATAGGCATAAAGGAGCAAATCCTTTTCCTGGAAAGTCACAGCAGGACCCTGCTGTAAAATGCTTCAAATTATAATCACCATTAAGCACCAAAAATATGGCACATGGGTGAGATTATCATGAAAAAACACTAGAATAACCATTTATGCAATTATCATAAAACGATACCTAACACGTAAGAGAAGCAGTGATTTGTAGCATCCCACGGTAGTATTTGACTCAAGAGCAGTCACTGCAACTTTGGCATTTCAGTGCTTTATAATTAGGTATATCTTAATCTTGTGACAAAGGTATTAATAGGGTGCAGGATGGACAAGTGCCATAAAACATAGCAAGAGTGTGGCAGGAGACTGCAACAACAAGACTCGTATGAATCCGGTTCCTCCACTAAACACCTGGAACTTTACTTAAAGCAACTTTTTCTAAAAGGTTTCTTTCAAATGTGTGTCAGTTTTATGGCAGAGCTTTTAAGGCAGCAGTTGTAAAACCGTAGCAAGCCCACACCACGCAAGGCTACACCCAGACAGCTGTGTCAACGTTTGAAGTCTCAGCAATGAGAAACTGGTGAGAAAGAAAATGAAATAAGGATTTCGTATAGTTACTGGAGGATAGATTCTACAAATGACTGTAAAATGTTGTGTGCAAGAACACACAATACTTGCACAAGAACTAGCTTCTGTTGTAAGTAGTCATTTCAGTAATACAAAGTAAAATGTCCCCATCCCATGCCTTGGCTGATCTTTCAATGTCTGTTTTGGGACCTTCCACAAACGATCTGGTGAATGACCAGAAATTCAGATTTTTGTTTTTATAACCAGACTACTGACCTATACCATTCAGCTATCCTGAAAGTGATGAGAGCTCTCAAGCACGAAAATTGCCAGTTCTTCTAAATGAAAAAAAATTAAGATATGAAAATAAATAATTTTTTTCCTCATCCCATATACATATGTGTGTGTGTATTAAAACATTTATAATATATATATATATATATATATATATATATGTATGTATGTATGAAGAATAACTGCACTCTCAGGGTTTTCAAGTGACAAAAGTAAATTATTTTTATTGAACTCAATTAGCCCTTTAAAGCTTATTGCTGATTGGGTGCAACTAGAAACCCAGGTACAACAGTAGACTAAGGGGCATTTAGATTTAAACAGCCACCTATAAATTAGAAAACAAAAGCAAAGCTCTGATGGTATGAGACCTGTTATCCAGAATGCTGGGAACCTGAGGTTTTCCAGATAACGGATCTTCCGTTATTTGGATCTTCCTACCCTTATTATACTAGAAAATATTAAATAAGGATTAATTATATCTTAGTTTGGAGTACAAGCTGCTGTTTTGTTATGACAGAGAAAAAGAAAATTGGTTTTTGGATTATTTGGATAAAATGGAGTCTATGGTAGACAACCATTCTGTAATTTGGAGCTTTCTGGATAATGGATCCCATACCTGTACTACTCATGCCTCCACAATTCCATAAACGTACTCCTGAACGCCAACTGTAACAACCTTGGAGAACTGAATTCCTTACAGTAGTGCAACGGGTGACTATATATCAACAAACAGTAGGAAAACAGACAAAGTAGAGCCCACATGCACAAAAAGGTTAGCGTGGTTGGACCAACTCTTGTTTGGAAAATGGTATGATCTCCCTTGAGCCTGTAGATTTGGACAGAATGATTGACTGATTTCTATTATACGGCCTGCCTGCCTGTCTGGATATGTATAGAACATTAGGTCACTGGTTTGACCATTGGAATATAATATCCCTTACAGAAGACTATTATGAAACTATATAGATTATGAAAAGGATTAAAGGTTTTCTATATATTTCTATAAAACCCTAAAAAATATTGCATCCTGGTACATAGTCCTCAAGTATCTAGAAGACATAATACTAAACAACCAATCAAAAACAATATTTTTTATTTACATGTATGGGATCCATTATTTGGAAACCTGTAATCCAGGAAGCTCGGAATTACAGAAAGGCTGGCCCCCATAGACACAATTTTATCAAAATAATCCAAATTTTAACGATTCCCTTTTTCTCTGTGATCATAAAACAGTGGCTTGTACTTGATCCAAACTAAGATAGAATTAATCCTTATTGGAATCAACCCCAGCCTATTGGGTTTATTTCATGTTTATATGATTTTCTAGTAGTCTTAAGGCATAAAGATTAAAATAAGGAAAACCCTTGGTCCAGAGCATTCTGGAAATAGGTCCCATACATGTACTATACAACTGCCTTTGTATACAGTTACATCAGAGAATCTTATGAAGGCACTGGTAGAAAAACATAGATGTATTTGTAAGTACAGGTATGGGACCTGTTATCCAGAATGCTCGGGACCTGGGGATCTTTCTTTCTGTAATTTGGATCTTAATACCCGACATCTACTAGAAAATAATTTAAACAGTAAATAAACCCAATAGGCTGGTTTTGCTTCCAATATTCTTTGAATCAAGTACAAGGTACTGTTTTATTGTTTTTATTATTTTTTTAAAATTTGGATTCATTTATTATAATGGAGTCTATGGGGTATATGCATCAAATCGTGAAATTCCGCCGGTCTCCATTCATTTCTATGGGATTTTTAAAGGCGTATTTTTCAAAGGGTGAACTTTCACTTCACCCATTGATAAATAGGCCTTTCAAAATCCCATAGAAATGAATGGAGAGCAGTGGAATTTCCCTCTAGTGGCGAACTTCACTCTTTGATAAATTTACCCCTATGGGAGACAGCCTTTCTGTAATTCTGAACTTTCTGGATAATGGGTTTCTGGATAATAAATCCAATACCTGTACATATATGTACTGTATCTACTCATTTTCCATACAGATAACACTGTTCAAGGGCTTAGCTTCTATATGTATATTTGTAGCTATACATCTGATTGGGCGCTGCCATACTGCTAAGCTCAACTGAAACAATCCTTATGGACAACAGACCACCGGAGATTAAAAAGGAAAAAAAAAGCGAAGTGTTTGCTGGTGTTTAAAGAGGAAGAATGTGCCACAGAAAGACAGTAACTATTCAATTATTAAAGCAGAAATGTTTGCTTTGTTCACCTGAAATCAGATCATATAATTTCCAGCATGAATGATATTCCAGCACAGCCTGCAACTAGTTTTCAATTCTAAGGTTATACATTTGTTTTGTAGTCACCCAGTACGATATTTAACCTTCTAGCAACAATGTGCTGGTCTGAATGGCAGACTGACAGATGAATAGAAGTCATGAATACTTTAGTGATCAGACTATTGGTATGGTGCAACTCCTTCTTACAGCCTTAAAGTGGCCATACACAGAGATCTGTGCGTTTGGCAATGCCGGCAAATGAGCTGATCTCTCCCCGATATGCCCACATTGAAGCGGGCAATATCGGGCTGATCCGATCGTGGGCCCTAGGGGAAGAAAAAGGGGTAAGACAAAGGTAAGAGTATGGTCTGATCGCGGGATCAACAAACAAATGCGGCTGCGATCCGACAGGATTTTTAATCTTGCCCGATCTACATCTGGCCGACTTTTGGCCAGATATTGATCGGAGCAGCCCGTCGGAGGGCCCCATACACGGGCCAATAAGCTGCTGACTGGCAGCTTTTATTGGCCCGTGTCTGGCCACCTTTATTCAGCTAAAAAAAACTCTGCACAGGAATGTGAGCAAAACTAAAGATCACCGGTGCAGAAGTGATATTGAACCCAACTGGGTGAAGCTACACTCAAACCCAAAACACTCAGTGCTGAAGAGACCTGACTCTCACTATGGTAGTGAGGTTCAGATAAAAGAATGAAGTTATGTGGCTGTTGTATGGGAAATCTTTATGAGCTTCAGAGTTCACAGTTGACTTCTGATCAGCAGAAGTATCATCACAAAACAAACACACAAATCCAAAAATCCCTTTGATGCCACAGCTGTTGCAGAACTACAACTCCAGACATCCTGTCACCAATAAACATACGGCATATTAAATATCCAATACTTAACGGGAGCTCAGCAGGACCCTATAGCTGCATGTTTAATATGGATGTGGGCTTAATCTGCAAGGAGATTGTGTTTTCTCCCTGGTTCAGAGTGGGTTTTTTCCCACAACAAATACAAGTTAAGGTATTTAGCTCCTAAGGATATTGACCATTAAGCGTGCGTGTGTTTTAGACTGTAAGCTCCACTGGGACAGGGACTGATATTTTGGTGGTATATAAAGGATAAGTGCATAAAAGAAAGCCTTGCAGCAATCTAAGAGCATCAACAGAAATTTACGAGCTACATGTAAGGAAAGGAAAAACAGTTTTGCAATAATAAACTGGCACTACATTGACATTATGCTTAGCGATATTTAAATGCACTACAAAATATGTTGTGAATGGAGATTACTAAATCAAATAGACCAATTTACATATCAAGGAAGATTTTTAGCCGCCGGCGAAGGCCCGGCTCATTACTGAATGTACATTACAAATCACAAGAGAAGTTTTGCTCAGCTATTACTAAAGCAAGCCTTGCTAATGCCCATTCGCCCAACAGTTTGTCCGGCAGAGAGAGGGGTTTGTATTCTTTATGCATTTAAACATAATACCATGCTTAGTTAAGAAAAGAAAGAAGGAAAGCCAACAAAGTGCTACGCAATATGTTGGCGCTATAGAAATACATGTTAATAATAACTAATACACAATGTAAACAAAGTAACTAATACACAATGACTTCTTCCAGCACACAGGAGATGTATGCTCTGCTTCACTCGTTTTGTAGCTTATGTCCAGTGACTGCAGCATACAATTAACCAAAATTCAAATTGGGGCAGATGTATGGAAGCCAGGTCCATTCCTGAACTGGCGAGTGTATTTTTTGTGCAATATTGGTGTGTAGGCAGCCATGTCAGGTCATTTTGCCTGGTCATGGGATTTCAAAAAGAGCCAGCACTTTAGGTTAGTGATACAAGGGCAGATTCAGGGAGATTTAGCCACCTGCGACTAATCGCCTCTTCTTCTGGGCGACAATCTCCCTGAACTGAAAAGTTGACAGTGTTATGGCACTTGCGGCGCTTCGTTTTCCGAAGTCGCTCGAAGTTTCCTCGTGAGGCAACTTCGGGTGACTGTGGAAAACGAAGCACAGCCGGTGCCATACAGCTAGCAATTTTACATTCAAGCCAGTGGTATGGCACGGGAAGGCAGTTTGGGGGAAGATTGTCGCCCAGACGAATAGGCAATTAGTCTCCAGGCGATTAAATCTCCCCGACTCTTGCCATGTGCCCTTACCCTTAGGATGGAACTGCTTTCTGGCAGGATATTGTTTCTCCTACCCAATGTAACTGAATGTGTGACTCGGCTTTTTACTATTGAGTTGTTAGATCTACCAGGCAGCTGTTATCTTGTATCAGGGAGCCGCTATCTGGTTACCTTCCCATTGTTCTGTTACATAGTTATATAGTTACATAGTTAAATTGGGTTGAAAAAAGACCGAGTCCATCAAGTTCAACCCCTCCAAATTAAAAACCCAGCATACATACACACACACACACACATCTCCACTCTTTCAAACACAAACCATATACCTGTATGCCCATAGCTATACTAACTGTAGAGTTTAGTATCAAAATAGCCTTTGATATTATGTCTGTCCAAAAAATCATCCAAACCCCTCTTAAAAGCATCAACAGAATGAGCATCACAACATCACCCGGCAGTGCATTCCACAACCTCACCGTCCTGACTGTGAAGAACCACCTACACTGCTTCAAATGAAAGTCCTTTTGTTAGGCTGCTGGGGGGGGGGGGTGGAGAGAGGTGGTGATATCACTCCAACTTGCAGTACAGCAGTAAAGAGTGACTGGAGTTTATCACAGCACAAGTCACATGACTGGGGGCAGCTGGGAAACTGACAATATGTCTTGCCCCATGTCAGATTTCAAAATTAAATATTAAAAAACTTGTTTGCTCTTTTGAGAGTGAAGAATTCGGCTGGAGCAACTCTATTAACTGATGTATTTTGGGAAAAAAACGGTACATGGGGCTGATGATCCAGTTTTCTCCACTTGCATGTTGTACACAGCCGTAGAGAAAGCATTCTCATCAGTTACTGTGTGTATCTGTACTGACAGGAACTGCAGCAGCCTGTACTCACACATGGAGTGGATTTCAGGGCAAAAATACACACATCTGCATTTCCACATCAAAATACTCTGCTTGCCTCCTGTCTGCAGCTGGAGAAGAGCCCGTTTCCCATTAGCCTAAAGGCACTATCCTATGCCATAATTGCTGTACATTTTACATTCAAGAGGAACAGCCATTAAAAATTCTGTTTGTGCCTTGAGAAGCACAGCAAAGGATTCCCTACAGAATAAATACCGTACTGGAATTTTTGCAGTACTTTATAGAGAATATACATCATTGACACGAGTCCCTACAAACTTCCCTGGCTGGAATTTAACCTAGAACGTGGCTCTGCGTAATTGCTAATTTGCCAATCTCTACCATGAGTAGTGCTATACTCATACTTTACAACAGGGGTATCCAAGCTTTTGGCTTCCCTGGGCCACATTGGAAAAAGAAAAATTGTCTGGGGCCCCACATGAAATACACATGAAATACACAAACACTTTTGATTTGTAAAAGTAAAGAAGATGCACAGAAAAGAACTACAATACCAGTTGGATAACCAGATAGAGCTATACACTGGAATATGGGACACCTGGATATTAAATAGACATTATTATATTATTATTACTACTAAATGGGCAGAGTCCATCATCCTGTCTACTCCTATATATAGCAACATAACGTTTCCTCGGGAACCAAGCATTTCAAGCTGGACCACATTCATATCCATCCTGGGCCGCTTGCTGGGCCACAGATTGAACACCCCTGCTTTACAATGTATATGTGTGAGTAGGGACAACCAGTGCCATCAACAACCTGATTCCCATACTTTACAATGAAGTATGTGCAAGTAGTGCCACAACAGTGTTATTCTCACTCTTTACAGCAAAGTGAGTGCTGGTTTGCCACTAACATTATATTATATCATCTAAACGGATCCAGCATACACACTATATGATTACAGAAGGTTGAAAGTAAATACTAAGCCTTTCTAAAATGAATTATCTGTGTAGAACAGAAAATGTATTATGGAAGTATCGCCCTTGTGTGCCGTCTGGAGACTAATAGTCGGAATCCAGTTTGCTACCTGCCCAAAATAAACTACAAGCTAACCACATTACATGCAGCAAGGGATTAGCAGTGCAACACAATACACTTTAGAAAGTAAAAAAATAAAAAACACTAAGGAATGACAAAAGACTATATTATAATGGCAGTTCGATACACTGAAGGGTACACAGGGAAGGTTATGTTTCAGGAAGTATATTTTTCTGCCGGCCACATCTTACTCACTGGTTCATGTGCATGTTCAATCATTACCATGGGAGTTAACTCATTAACTTTTTATTCCACCTTAGCAAAAACTATTTGCTTCTCCGTAAGTCAGCGAATGTGCTGGGGCAATCATTATGCACGGCTGTTGCTTTTTTTTTTTTTAACACTGAAATTCTCAGGCATGAAGTTATTTCCTTCGTTACAAAAAAGGGTTCATGTGATCACTGCAGGTCAGTGTATTGTAGTTTCCCTGGCAGCAAAAATGGTGATTAAACAGTTTGGAGCTGAATAAATGAGCCACTTAACTTGCTCTTGAATTGTCATTTGTAATTTCAGGCCCAGATATGATCTTCCATATCGCCAGCATTGAGGGCAACAGCTACAGGATAGTGTTTGAATTCTTTCTGGTGCGCACTACTTACATACATCTCCTTCACCCAATGCCAAAGGCCTAAACCTGTTCAACAATAGGGTATATTGTGGCACAAAATCAACAGTTTACATTTTTATTTTCCTATTAAAATATGAATGGTTTAAAGGGGTGGTTCACCTTTAAGTTGACTTTTAGTATATTGTAGAAAGGCCAATTCTAAGAAACTTTTCAATTGGTCTTCATTATTTATTTTTCATAGTTTTTTTTAATGATTTGCAATTTTCTTCTGATTCTTTGCAGCTTTCAAATGGGGGTCACTGACACCATCTAAAAACAAATGCTCTGTAAGGCTTCACATGTATTGTTATTGCCACTTTTTATTACTTATCATTCTATTCAGCCCCTCTCCTATTCATATTCCAGTCTCTTATTCAAATCAATGCAGGGTTGCTAGGGTAATTTGTACCCTAGAAACCGAATTGCAGACACTGCAAACTAGAGAGCTGCTGAATAAAAAGCTAAATAACTATAAAACCAAACAATAGAAAATGAAAACCAATTGCAAATTGTCTCAGAATATCATTCTCTACATTATACTAAAAGTGAACTCAAAGCAACCCCTTTAAGCGGTTGTTCACCTTCCAAACACTTTTTTTTCCAGTTCAGTTGTTTTCAGAATGTTCCACAGAAATAAGGACTTTTTTCAATTACTTTCTATTATTTATTTTTCACTGTTTTTCCAATATCTAAGTTAAAAGTTGAATGTTTCTATCTCTGGTGTTCCAGTCTGGCAGCTCAGTAATTCAGGCGCAGACTCTAAACGGTTACAATTTTGCAACATTTAGTTGATACATTTCTCAGCAGCATCTCTGGAGTATTAGTAACTATTGTATCAATACTAACAGCTGTCTGTAATGAAACCCAGAGATTCTGATCAGCAGGGACAATGATAAGAAATGTATCCATTAAATGTATCAATTTAGAACAGTTTACAGGGTCAGCGACTCCCCCCTTCCAGAGCTGCTTCAGAAGTCAATTTACACTATAACATTAGAAAAACTGTAAAACATAGAAAATGGAAAGTAATTGGAAAAATCATTATTTCTGGTGATCTATCTGAAAACAACTAGTTGTTTGAAGGTGAACCACCCCTTTAAATACAAAGCCTAAAAGGGATATTGATAGGAAAACAAAAGAGCTTTTTCATAAGTGAACATTGCCAAACACTGCCATTCTCCCCACCCACACAAGCAGGACAGTGATCCAGTCCAGTGGTGGGCACCTCTACATACTGCTCGGGGTTATGAAGGATCATGTACCCCTGAAACACCCCTGCGTTCCCTCCATGTAACAGGCAGGAGATTTTCAATAAATCTTAATTCAGTCAGGGTCACAATCCTTTAACATGGGATTAAGCAACACAAAGCTGCACGGCGGTTCTAAACCTTACAGGAGAGCTAAACCCATACTTTAAAAAAAACCTCTCCCAGCTCCCCCCCCCCCAGCCTACTTGCTACCCAGGGCAAATACCCCAAACTTTTTACTCACCCCTTGTGGCAGCTTCAGGCATCAGAGTTTACTGCAGCCATCCTCTTCTTTGGTAACCTTTGTGTCTTCTTTCAGTGATTCCCATGAGTTTTGGCACAGTTGTCCAGAACCGGGAAATTACTCCAACAGCGCATGCACCGAAACGCCTTTCAATGCACGAAGATTACCGAAGAAGATGGCTGACGTAAAGTCCGACGCCTGAATCTGTCGCAAGGGTTGAGTAAAAAGTTAGGGGCATTTGCTGGGGTAGCAAGTAGTCTGTAGGGGGGGACGGTGAGGGGGGGTCTATGGGACTAGGGGTGTATGGGTTTAGTTGTCCTTTAAGAGTGAAAGGCACAGTGCAGGCCGCCGAGCAGAGGAATGTCCAGCTGTGTCCTGCCAGCTGCTCCGTTCCTGCAACTCCCAGCTACAACGGCTGAGTGAGGATGCTGGAAGGTGTAGTTCAACCAACAGCTGAACGCCCGCAGGTTGGACATCCCCAAATTAGGCGAATGAGTGTACTCAGACATATGTACTGAGGAAAATGATTCACACAGACCTCTTTCTGTGCATTAATACTCAGAACCAGATCATGGCCCACTGAATATACATCTACCTTTTATCTGTATGGGCATGTAACATGTTTTGTACTGTATCATGCAATGGGACAATAAATAACCTCTGCTATACAGTATCATATATATACACATGTGTAGGGTTTCTAGGTGTGTGTGTGTGTGTCTATATATATATATATATATATATATACACACACATACACAGATAGGAAAATACAGAGGAGAGATCAGACTATTTCTAGGCACTGGGCTATGCCTGTATGTGTGTGTGTATATATTTATGGGAGACTATACACATTGTGACTATAGAGATCAGCCATGAGATATTAATAGAAACACATACATGAATATCCTGCAGCTGCTCCCCCAGTACAACACGGTTGTTCAGGTATTGAAGAACTACAACTCCCACCCTACGGGGAAACGTTGCAAATGGCAGTCCATAAACACCTGACGGGCCGCAGGTTGGACCCCCTTCCTACAAAAAAATGACTGACGGTCTCTGCTAATGAATAAAAAAAAAAACCGGGACTTACTGCAGCAGCGTGTGTCCTTTCTTGTGCCCCCCTTAGTCGCGGCAGACAGCATACGAAGAATATAACTCCCAGTCTTCTCCTGCCGCTCCCGAGAGGCCGCTCAGCCCGTAGCTGCTACTAACTCCGGCTCCTGTCACAGGCCGCCACTCACTCCCCCCCTCCTCTGTATCCGCTGGCCCAGTCCTCCCCTCTCTGCTCGGTTCGCCCCGCCCGTACACGAAAAGCCGCGCCCACATTCCTGCGCCCTCCAATCAACAGCATCTTAAAAATCCTCCAATCACGATAACGGGGCGAGGCCAAATCAGCTTTGTGATCTCAGTCAGCGTGTTATTCCTCTCTTTATATTGTCGGAGAAGGAGCTTCGACCTTTTGTTGTGCTGAGATTTGTGGCAGTGTGAGACCCTGAGGACTGAGATCAATTCCAGACCGGGTCCCGGGTTCTGGCAAATGCCAGATGGGCTGCTGTTAGTTGCCATAGAAAGTGACTATTAAGTGGGCTGGTGCGGGCTGTTTTGGGCCTCTTTGTTGAAGGAATGGCAGGGCCTGTTTTGAATCCCAGTGCAGTCCTGTTCCAGACCCAGTGCGTTTATTGATTACTGAACATATGAGTGGATGAAGGCCATAGCCAAACGGGCGCCAAGACCATATTTTACACTTCGTCCAGTTTGGCCTACACATTTTCTCCGGAAAAAGTCTTTCCTCATAGCTAAGATGTTCCATACCTTTTACCAGCTTAGTTGCCCTTCTCTGTACCCTCTCTAATTCAATAATGTCCTGTTTGCATGATGAGACCAAAACTGTACGGCATATTCTAAATGTGGCCTTACAAGTGCTCTATAAAGTGGAAGAATGACCCCCTCCTCCCTTGAATCGATGTCCCTTTTAATACAGCTCAAGACCTTATTGGCCCTTGATGCTGCTGACTGGCATTGCTTGCTACAGCCAAGTTTATCATCTACAAGGACTCCAAGGTCCTTTTCCATAATGGATTTGCCTAGTGCAGTCCCATTAAGGGTATAAGTGGCTTGGATATTTTTACATCCCAGGTGCAAGGCTTTTCATTTATCAACATTGAATCTCATTTGCCACTTAGCTGCCCAGATTGCCAGTTTGTCAAGATCCTGTTGCAAGGATGTCACACCCTGGATGGAATGAATTGGGCTGGATTGTTTTGTGTTATCCGCAAACACTGATATATTACTTACAACACCCTCCCCTAAGTCATTAATGAACAAGTTTAATAAAAGTGGACCCAATATCGAGTCCTGAGGGACCCCACTAAGAACCTTACTCCAAGTAGAGAATGTACCATTAACAACCACCCTCTGTACCCGATCCTGTAGCCAGTTTCCTATCCATGTGCAAAGGACTTCATTAAGCCCAACACTTATCAATTATTCAAATGAATGCGTGGTAAAGGCTTGCTTAGGTTTTCCATGGAATAGCCTTGCAACTAAGCCTAGTGGGAACACATTGGGGCAGATTCACTAAAGCGCAAAGCGTCTAACGCTAACGCTAATTCGCCAGCGTGATGTCATTTCGCTACTTCGCAAATTCACTAACACGAACTCTGGCGAATTCTCGCTAGCGAAGTAGATAGACTTGCGCAACTTCGCACCCTTACGGCAGGCGAAGTTGCGCACTGACGAAGGAACGTAACGTCGCAAATTCACTAAAATTAACTTTTTCCTCAACGTTAGCACTTACGCTAGACGTTACTTGGCCTGGTCAGACCAGACGAAGTTCAATAAGTCCCAAAAAAAACGCCTGCGTATTTTAGCATAGGAGGGTGATAGTCTGAAAAAGATCGATAATTTTTTTGGGGGGTTACCCTTCTTCCCCCCTACAATTCCTAACATATGGCAACTCAACTATACAGGGGATACATGTAGGGCAATAGGACAACTTTATATAATTTATTAAAGGTTTCCTGGGCTTGTGTAGTGGAATGTAGTGGCTGTAACATATACTTATATTATAAGTTAAATTTCCCGCAGTATGCAAATTAGGCTTCGCTAGTGTAACAGCGCTCTGCCTAGCGAAGACTACCATTTGCGGACCTGAGCGTAAATTCGAACTTTAGTGGATTTGCGTAGCGCTGGCGAAAATTCGCCTGATGAAGTGCGGCAAACTCTAGCGAAGGCTACGCTGGCGAATTTTCGGATCTTAGTGAATCTGCCCCATTGTGAGAGATCTTAGGAAATAAACCTGAGGAAATGAGATAGAGGGAGAATTGTGAGGAATGGGGACATAGGGTAATTTGCGCCTCATTTCCTTGTAGTTATTATTATTATTAACATGTATTTCTTTAGCACCAACATATTTTGTAGCGCTGTAAAGTAAATGTGATTATACAACTAAATCACATGAATTAGATGCATAAGAACATATGGAGTTACATACATCACAATCGATGCCGGTAGAAAAGGCGAGGAAGGCCCTGTGCAGAAAGAGCTTACAGTCTAAAGGGAAGGGAATGAAACACAAGGTGTGGGAGTGGGCAAGAATAGAGTTAAGAGGGTGAGAGATGTGGTACTATATGTGGTATTGCATTGGGTAGTTTAGAGTGAGGGTAGGCTTCTCTACATAAGTGTGTTTTAAAGGGGAATGAAACCCCCAGTACCATTGCCCTTAGATGCATCTGGGTTTGCTGCCACCACCTCTCCCTTTCCCATGCCTATCTCCTGCAGGACCCACTAGTGTGGCTTAAAGATCTGAAATTCCACAAAAATAAAATGGAAATTTGACACTTTAGGGGCACATTTGAAGTGAAAAGTCGAATAAAATTTGAATTTTTAAAATTCGAATTTTGAAGTAATTTCGGGATACTTCAACTATAAAATAGCCCAAAATTCAATTTGAATCAAAAAAATCCTTTGACTTTGACTATTCCCCAGCTTAAAGTTGCCTAATTGCCATTTTAGTCTAGGGGGGCCTCACAAAACCTGTCCTGGAAAATTCCAAGAATTCAAAGGATTTTGCAGAGAATCGTTCGAATCATTCAATTGATTTGAATGATAGAACGAGTTTTTACTGAATCGAAAATGGACCTATTCGTTTGAAATAGCTCCATTTTTGATCGAAAAAGCCCTTTAAAAATACTTCGAGGGTTGAATTCCGAATTTTTTTCACTTCAAAAAATTTGGCCCTTAGAAATCTGCCCCTTAGGGTGTTACAGTATTTATCAAAGGTAAATTTCAAAGATATGTGAATTTGTTTTAACTGTAATAAATTCAAATGTACTCACAACTTGAACGTCTAACATTCGATCTAATAGGAACGACCTGAAAATCTGAATCGAATCAAGTTTTCCTCTGAAAAGAAATATCGAAGGAATTAACATCTTCAAATGGTTCAAGGAGCCTCTGCCATTGACTTCTACATGCATTCGGCAGGTGAAGTATCGAAATAGAACTATTTCCAGGGTTGAGATGTGATAAATTTCAAATTCTAATTCAAGTTGGTGGTTTTGAATTCAGAATTGTGAGAGTTTTGAAAATTCAAATTTGAATTTACCTGGCAAACCTTAGTAAATCTGCCCCTTAAAGTTACCAGGACAGGTTTTTCCAGTGTTCAGTGGGGCCCACTAGCTCAGCTTTCATCACGGCAGAAACAGCGCTAGTTTCCATTCCATTGATATAATACTGTTAACTGCCCCCCCCTCCCAATGGGCTACCCAGATGATGACTGTTTATGTGGTAACAGCACTTGGCCCTTTAAGCACTTTTTTTACATTCCAAGGATGGTTCAGTATGTCCCAGATTAAAGTAAATTGTTTTGACTGTTTTGGGCTGTATTTAGTTGTCCTTCTTGCTAAGTTCCTAATGAAAGCTTTAGAGAATATACAATAGTTTCTGCTTCTCATTAAGATATATTTTGTCTTTAAGATATGTAGTGCCAGTGACCTTGAACTGATTCACGGGTCTTTTTAGAACAGACACAATGTGACACAACAGACTCACACGTTGATTTAGATTTTTCCCTTTAAGTGTGGACATTATATCTCCTGCTGTATCAGTGAGCAGCAGCCAGTTCTTGCAATGATAAATCAAAGATAAATGGGAGCCATTTCTACACTGGAGCAAACCCATATCAATCAGCTAAATGTTTAAACTGACCTCGATGGTAGCTGAGCTGGACTGCTTGCAAATGTCAAAGAGAACATAGAGAGTGCTTAAATAGTACTATCCTCTTTTTGGATTCCTTTATTACTTTTTAGGGATGTGTAGCAGGCAAACCTTTCATGAAATTTCCATGGGGTGGGGAGGTTGGAAGCAAAAAAGAAAACAAAGCACCAGTAAAGGAACAATTACTGCCAAGTTTACGGAAAACTTTCAAAACCACATATGCTATGTTATATGCCACGCATAGCTTGAGTTCCTGATCTGTCCGATGCATAGATTGCCAAACTGTGGAGCACTGTAGACCCATGGAACTCAAGGATATTATTCCCAGAGTACATATGGACCAGTAAAACATTTGTAATTTGGAGGTACGTACTGTATTTCCCTAGATGCAGACAGAAATAGCGCCAAGATATGGAACTAGCATTCAGGAGCAGATTCGTTATGATTATTCTGTAGCTATGAACACTTGTGGAAAGTGGGAGTTTAGTAGAACTTATTAAATAGAATAAAATAACATAAACGGTTGCACAAATGTTGTATACAAACACAGAAGAAGATGCAGAGAGCCCTAGGATTGAAACACAGTACACAAGATGTGTGTAGGAATAAAATTAGCATTCTGGTTAATAACAGCAGTATAGGCACTGGCAGGGGCGTATTTATATTAAAGGAAAAGTAAATGTTTTTCTTTTTCTTTCTGTAAATTTGCTCTAAACAGCCCCCCAGATTAATGTACCTTAGTCCCTGCTGCAAGTCTGCTCTGGTTTCTGTGTTATCAGCAGCTTGTTTCCCCTTCTTCCTGGTGCAGAGTGAAGCCCCGCCCCTT
Organism: Xenopus borealis; assembly: GCA_024363595.1. NCBI lineage: Eukaryota > Metazoa > Chordata > Amphibia > Anura > Pipidae > Xenopus > Xenopus borealis. The sequence continues at coordinate 105,752,140 of CM044438.1, forward strand.
AGTTTACTGAGCAGTCCATTTGCTGCTGTTCCACAATAGAGAGGAAGAGGGAGCCAGTGTCTGCATTAGTAAGCTAGTTTCCCCCAGCAAAAGGTGCTGCACACACTGGTCTCTGCTATGTCATAGTATGCAAATGATCTCCAGGACTAGTCACAGAGATAAGGTCAGCTCAGTAAACTAAGGGGCGGGGCTTCACTCTGCACCAGGAAGAAGGGGAAACAAGCTGCTGATAACACAGAAACCAGAGCAGACTTGCAGCAGGGATTAAGGTACATTAATCTGGGGGGCTGTTTAGAGCAAATTTACAGATAGAAAAAAAAAAAGGTTTACTTGTTCTTTAAGGCACCCAAGGGCGGAAGGTTTTGGGGGGCGGCCCTTGGGTGCCTATAAATATATTTTTTAAATTAAAAATACATTTGTCCATTGGAAATCTGCTGAAAGAGCTGGGGGTGAGGGGCAGGGGGCCGGGCTGGGTGACGGATGTGATGCAGCACGTGACGTCACTTCCGTAATGTTAGTCACACCCAATGCTTAGGGGGCGTATTTAGGTCTGATGCCTAGGGCAGCAACAGACCTATATACAGCCCTGGGTACTGGTATGAGATCTGTTATCTGGAAACCCATTTTCCAAAAAACTCTGAATTATGGAAGCACATAGACTCCATTTTAGTCAAATAATTCACTTTTTTTCAAATGACTGATCCCTGATCCCAACTAAGATATAATGAATCTTTATTGGACACAAATCAATTATATTGGTTTTAATTAATGTTTAATTAATGTTTAAATTATTTTCTAGTACACGTATGGAGATCTAAATTAAGGAAAGATCCCTTATATGGAAAAGCTCATGGATTGGGATACACCTTTAGGTTAGGTAACAGCTCAAGGTTTGTATAGTGATTAGGGGAAATGGACATTGTGTGAACGAGTGACAGTGAACTTCTGTGCAAACAAGAATGAATTCAAGCAGTGAAATTGGTGGAGAACTTAAGAGGAAAAACAATGACCAAAATTACATAATAATTATAGGATATGTTGGAGAGAGAATGGCTCAGTTTGTTAGGAAGACAATGGAGAGTATGATGAGAACGAAAAAGAAGTACAAAAAGGGGAGAGATGCTTATTAACGCGATACTTGGACACTGAGATAAAGGTTCAAAGAAAAGGGAAGAGACCGAGAGAGCGAAGTGGATGCTATGAAAAATGAGAATGAAGACTTTCCATTTCTTGTTCCTGTTGGAGGAGAAACTGCTAACAGTAAATTGATCACAGCAGAGGTTCTGCACTTAATTGAATAGTACAAGAAGTAGTTATATTAACAGGCGCAGCAAATTCATAATAAGGCACACTAGTCTGGAACATTGATAAACTTGGGATCTGGAAATATCTGAAATGTTATTTTACTCTTCAGTGGGGGGCTACAATCTGATGATATATGCCATGATTGGCTTTCAGGTTTGCCTACCTGGCAACATAATCAGTTGGATGTTCGCATGCTATATGTATATGTATATTATAGATATCATATATTCTACAGTAGGTGAGTTGTGGGTAGATTGTTCTGGGGCAGGTAATGCTATTATGAATAATTCAGGTTTTGAAATATGTGTTACTTGTGCTGCATGAAATCGTTTTTTTCATGAATATGAATGTTTCATTGTTAGAGGATTTGATTCTGTTTTTTTTTTAATTATCTTAAGTATTTGAAATATATTTTAACAAAATCTTTCATTTCACTAACAAGGTTTCAGCCAAATCAAAATGATTGTGCTCAACATACTGCCTGACACAATTTTCGTCCCATTTTCTTTCATTCAGTCTCTACTGCCCAGCACATTCTTAGAATTGTTTTCATAGAGCATGAAAGAGAGATCAAAAGACTTCATTTTAGATAGTCACTACAACAGGCATCAAACATTCCTAGGATGCACTGCATTCACAACTACCACCTTGCCTCTCAGCGCACCTTTTTTCCAAAGCCTTTCCAGCTACCACTCAGCTTATATAATACAGTGATATTCAATCATACTGACATAACCTCCTCAGAAACATTTCAGATAATCCCACTTTGATATTAAGGAGCAAATTTACTATTATTCCCCAAAAAATATTCGTTTTCCCTCGATATTCGATTAGCATTCAATTTTCGAATGCTAATCGATTCGTTTTAGGCTACCCTTTTATCGTTCGATCATTCAAATGAATTATTCGATCATTCTAATGATTCGTGCGATTCGAACGATCGAAGAATTCGATCTTACGAATCCTATTCGATCAGGAGGGTTCCCATAGGCTTCTATTACAATTCAGTAGGTTCAATCTGGCGAAGTAGGCAGTCGAATACTTTTTAAAATTTAAATCCTTCGATGATCGAATATTCGTTCATTCGAATCTATTCGATCGTTTACTATTCGATGATCGAATAAGCCTAATTTGCATATCTGACCAATTGAATTAATCCTACGATCGGAATTCAATCTGATTCGATCTATTCACGTGAATTTAGTACATTGGCCCCTAAATCATAGCAGATAATACAGAATTGAAAATCATGCTTGATCTGCACGGTTTGGCCATCCAAAGCTTTGCACCATCCTCTGACTCAGGGAAATGTTTATTAATATAAATACATACTCAAACTTCAGTGAATAATAATTTTTCCCTAAAAAGGTTTTATATTTTTTTAATAGTTTTGAAATACAAATGATTTATTGTGCGTGCTTTCTCATCCTAACTTTTGTTCTTAATGAAGTCTATGCTGTTTGTCAGAAGTGTATTGCAAATTGCTTGCTAATGCTGGAATTGGCCAGAGAGGACAGGGAAAATCTGTCGGCGACGCACAGCATGATTGTGTTGATTGCAGAAAGAAAGAAACATCAGGTTTAGGAACTCACAAACAAATCATTCACTGTATAGACACCTGTAAGAAAACTGTTGTAAAACTACATTTGAAACACATTTGTTAAACATCTGCTACACTACAGTTTGGCATACTTTTATTTTTCACTACCCAAGCAAAGGAATCATCAGAGTTAGATTGAGATGGGCTATAAAGAGTCAAAGTGCCCTTCTCAATGCAAAACATGCATTCTAAAGCCTTTTCAAATCAGAAAGTATCCACAAGTCACATGCTATGCTCATAGCACTGCCTTAAAACTAAAAATCCAATTACTCCTTAATGTCCCTATGACCAACTATGTATTCAGAAATGCTGGTTTAATAGCACAGATAGAGCCAAATGATTCAGAACCAGATATCCAAACTTGCAGGCAGCCTGTTTCAACCTCCTTGGATCTCATTAGTTCAAAATATTGCAACATGGCTTCTACAGTGTCAAAAACTTTCATGCTGTTTATCAAAAATGAATCTTCTCCTGTCTTTATTGACAAAGCAAATTGAGAGCTCAAAGCTGTTTTAATCTACTTTTAACTAAATGGACATATCATTTCAATGGATATCTTTCTATCACTCCTCAAGCGTTGTCATATTTGAGAAAAAATCAAGAAACAATTATGAATATTGCACAGACCTCACATGAGGGATTTATCATGAAAAACTGATGCTAATAAAAACATTATGCCTTTATAAATGCAAGTAACAAAGTCGTAAATGTCTAACTGGCCAAAACTACAAACACACTTTACAACAAACAAACAAAAACGTATGCTGTAATAATTTAATCATACTTTTTTAATTCGGATCTTTTAATAAATTACAAGGTATTCACAATTAGTAATTGTAGTTTTAAAAACCACTAAAACCTCTAAAATCAGAAGTTTGAAAAATTAAAAATACTGTTCTGGATTCTATGGAGAGACATTGAGGATTGTATGTTAAATTATTTACCATGGTGTACTAGCTAGTGTCCAACTAATAATTATGTGGGTTACAAGTCAGTGGTTGGAATTTGACTACTAGGTTTGCACTCCTTTATGGTCTTTGACAAGTAAAAATCACTTTATCCCATTTTCTTCAGAGCTATTTATTACCTTAGAATACAGTAATATTACTGAAAACACAATATTGAGGAAAATATATATTGTTGCTTTTTTCACATATGCTAGTGGTACTATTTTTTTACTTTTACATTTTTAAATCTTAGAAGAAGTTAACACAATCAGGAAAGAGAGACAGCACTATTTATCCACAACCTCACATTTCCAGTTACATTTTATGAATAAATGTAAAGGGCAATGTGCCACATAAAAATATCAAAGAACATTTTTGAATGCAAAGCTTTTGAAGAGCTAAAATTACAATCTGGTGTTTAGCTCAGGTCGCTATTCCTTTCTGAGTCTTTGTTTTGTGGATATATATATAGTTAGGTCAATAAATATTTGGACAGAGACAACTTTTTTCAAATTTTGGTTCTGTACATTACCACAATGAATTTTAGATGAAACAACTCAGATGCAGTTGAACTGCAGACTTTCAGCTTTAATTCAGTGGGTTGGACAAAAAGATTGCAGAAAAATTTGAGGAACTAAAGCCTTTCTTTTGTTAACACAATCACTTCTTTTCAGGGGCTCAAAAGTGATTGGACAATTGACTCAAAGGCTATTTCATGGGCAGGTGTGGGCAATTCCTTCATTATGTAATTACCAATGAAACCCTGGAGTTGGTTTGAGGGGGGGGGGGTGCTTGTATGTGGAAGATTTTGCTGTGAATAGGCAACATGTGGTCAAAGGAGCTCTCCATGCAGGTGAAACAAGCCATCTTTCAGCTGCAAAAACAGAAATAACCCATCTGAAATTGCTACAATATTAGGAGTGGCAAAATCTACAGTTTGGTACATCCTGAGAAAGAAAAAAATCACTGGTGAACTGGACGTCCACAGAAGACTACAGTGGTGGATGATCGCAGAATAATTTCCATGGTGAAAATAAACCCCTCCACAACAGCCAAACAAGTGAACAACACTCTCCAGGAGGTATGTGTATCAATATCCAAGTCTACCATAAAGAGAAGACTGCATGAAAGTAAATACAGAGGGTGCACTGCAAGGTGCAAGCAAGAATACAGAGGCTAGATTGGGCTTTGCTATAAAACATCTTAAAAAGCCAGAACAGTTCTGGGAAAACATTCTTTGGACAGATGAAACCAAGATCAACCTCTACCAGAATGATGGCAAGAAAAAAGTATGGAGAAGGCGTGGAACGGCTCACAATCCAAAGCATACCACATTATGTGTAAAACATGGAGAAGGCAGTGTGATGGCTTGGGCGTGCATGGCTGCCAGTAGCAGTGGGACACTAGTGTTTATCCATGATGTGACACAGGACAGAAGCAGCCGAATGAATTCGGAGGTGTTCAGGGACATATTATCTGCTCAAATGCAGCTAAATGCAGTCAAATCGATTGGGAGGAGCTTCATGATACAGATGGACAATGACCAAAACATACAGCCAAAGCAACTCAGGAATTTATTAAAGCAAAGAAGTGGAATATTCTTGAATGGCCAAGTCAGTCACCTGATCTGAACCCAATTGAGCATTCATTTCACTTGTTGAAGACTTCGGAAAGAAAGGCCCACAAACAAACAGCAACTGAAAGCCGCTGCAGTAAAGCCTGGCAGAGCATTAAAAAGGAGGAAACCCAGAGTCTTAAGTTTAAGACTTCAGGCTGTCATTGCCAGCAAAGTGTTTTCAACCAAGTCTTATAAATGAATAGGGATGCACCAAATCCAGGATTCGGTTCGGGATTCGGCTAGAATTCAGCCTTTTTAAGCAGGATTCGGATTCGGACGAATCCTTCTGCCCAGCCGAACCGAATCCAAACCCTGATTTGCATATGCAAATTAGGGCCGGGGAGGGAAATTGCATGACTTTTTGTCACAAAACAAGGAAGTAAAAAATGTTTTCCCCTTCCCACCCCTAATTTGCATATGCAAATTAGGGTTCGGTTCTGTATTCGGCTGAATCTTTCTCAAAGGATTCAGGGGTTCAGCCGAATCCAAAATAGTGGATAATATTTTATTTACAGTTTTTTAATTTGTACCCTGAGCCCCCTGAAATGAAGTGATTGTGCTAAAAAAGGCTTTAGTTCCTCACATTTGTATAGAATCTTTTTGTTCAAACCTAAAAGTCTGCAATTCAACTGCATCTGAGTTGTTTCATTTAAAATTCATTGTGGTAATGTACAAAACCAAAATTACAAAAAAGTTGTCTCCGTCCAAATATTTATGGACTTAACTATATAAATATATATATATATAAGATAATCAAAGGACTCGCACTCCAAAAATGCAACTAAGAATAAATTAACACATTTATTCACGAAAAAGAATTGGAGTGCGAGTCCTTTGATTATCTTATCTGAACAGTATTGACCCACGCACCCAAAATTGTTTGAAAAATCTGGTAAGAGTGCATACACTGGATGGACTTTATTTTGATTTGACTTTGATTACTCTGATCTGTACTGTGTTGTAGGAATTTTATAATGCCCTTTCTTAGTGTACCATATTGTTTTGAGCCCCCACACATGCCCAATGGGCAGCTCCTTGAGATTCCATATTGCATGGATACTTTAATGCACACCACAAGATAATATTATATGACAGCAGCAAGGAGGTGACAGAATGATATAGGTGACTGCTTCTCCAAGCAAATCCATCAGAATACTATCTACCACTCACTTCAACTGCCCCACTTCTACATATTTATTATTTAAGGGGATACTGTCATGGAAAATGCATCAGTTAATAGTGCTGTTTCAGAAGCATTCTGCATTGAAATCCATTTCTCAAAAGAGCAAACAATTTTTTTTATATTTCATTTTGAAATTTGACATGGGGCTAGACATATTGTCAATTTCCCAGCTGCCCCAAGGCATGTGACTTGTGCTCTGATAAACCTCAATCACTCTTTACTGCTGTACTGCAAGTTGGAGTGATATCACCACCATCCAACAGCCTAACAACAGAACAATGGGAAGGTAACCAGATAACAGCTCCCTAACGCAAGATAACAGCTGACTGGTAGATCTAAGAACAGCACTCAATAGAAAAAACCCATGTCCCACTGCGTACTATTCAGTTACATTGAGAAGGAAAAACAACAGCCTGCCAGAAAGCAGTTCCCTCCTAAAGTGCTGTCACAAGTCACATGACCGGGACAGCTGGGAAATTGACAAAATATCTAGCCCCATGTCAGATTTCGAAACTGAATATAAAAAAATCTGTTTGCTCTTTTGAGAAATGGATTTCAGTGCAGAAGTCTACTGGAGCAGCATTATTAACTGATGCGTTTTGAAAAAAAAGTTTTCCCATGACAGAATCCCTTTAAATATTTATTTCTACTCTTTCTCCTTTTGTAAACCATCATAATTTATGCTTTCTGTAATGCTGAATTATATAAGAATTACATTTATAGACCATTGAAATCCATAACTGGTTCTCCCTCGATTTATAAACAAATACCCCACCACACCGTTGCTTCTTTTATTACCACTCAGTGATGTTTGTCCCATATCCCCTGTAGCTGTACTCACAGATTGTACACATTGGTTTAAGATATCTTCAAAAAGAATGAGCGAACCACATCAGACAAAAAGAGACAAACCTCTCTTTTCTGGGAAAAGATTCTAAATGGTTTTCAGCTCAGAAAATTCCAGATTAAGCCTGTGAAAAAAGATGAAGATCAGACTAGTGATAAACCTATGAAGTATAAAGACCCCTTTCTCTGTGTTGTGATGAATCTTGTTATGTGGCTGCCTGTGGGTTTGTCTGATATAAGTACAGACAGAATAAAAACCCCTCTTTATTCCCCTGCAACATGTGGGAAGGGGATATCTTCAAACCCAACACTCCTATATTGCCATCAACAAAAGGGATAATATTATATGTAGGGTTCTTCAGCTACCTCTGATGGTTTAGTATGTCATCCAAGACCCACTTGTTGATCTGGTGAGGCCCTAATGATCTAAGTACTAACTACCTCCATCCATCTTAAAATGTAGAATATTGTTTTGCCATTATTTTTGCTAGAATCTTTTCTTTTGGTAGTGAAATGTTGCAATGTTTAAATTATTATTGGAACAGAGAGAATGATCCAGAGTTGGTGGTTAAAGAAACATTTTATTAAAGTTGGGTGTCTCAAGTTATATTTATTTAACACTCATCACTTTTCTTATCCTTATGATGTAACCATTGTACCTGTTTATGTTACTTGAGAGGCAGTGCTCCAGGGAAGGGTTTCTAAGTGCTTTATAAAGTGACATTAGTATCTCTCCTTCCTTCTAATGAGTCTCCCCATACACCTTTCTTACAGCTTCGCTACATTGCTTGTCTACTTTAAAGTCATTTACAATAATTATTCCTAGGTCGCTTTCCGCCTCTGTTATTTACAGTAAAGTATAATTAACAGTATATTGAGTGTTTGAATTCTGTGCTCTTATTGCACAATTTTTCACTTCTTGGCATCTGTTTCTGATCACCATTCCTGTAATTTTCCTAAATCCATATTCATTTGGCTGACCTGAGGAAATATCTTTATGTTATGTGCAGAAAGACAAGGGCCCAAATTCACTAAAGCGCAAAGCGTCTAACGCTAGCACTAATTGACCAGCGTGACGACATTTCGCAACTTCGCAAATTCACTAACACCGACGCGAAGTAGATAGACTTGTGCAACTTCGCACCCTTACGCCAGGCAAAGTTGCGCACTGGCGTGTTTTACCATTGGAGGGTGATAGTCTGAAAAAGATTATTTTATTTTTGGGGGGGTTGCCATCCTTCCCCCCTACATTTCCTAACATATGGCAACACAACGATATAGGGGGCACATGTTTAGGGCAATAGGACAACTTTATTTTATTTATTAAAGGTTTCCTGTGTAGTAGAATGTAGTGGCTGCTACATATACTTCTATTTTACGCTTAATTATTATACGCCGTATGCAAATTAGGCATCACTAGCGTAACTGCGCTTTGCCTGGGGAAGTAACACTAGCGCAACTACGCTACCGTTTGCCGACCTGAGTGTAACTTTGCACTTTAGTGAATTTGCGTAGCACTGTCGAAAATACGCCTGGCGAAGTGCGGTGAACGGTAGCGAAGCCAACGCTAGTGAATTTTCGGAACTTGGTGAATTTGCCCCAATGTCTCTAAACCACTTGCAAAATCGGTTATACACAAAGAACATACTAATAACTATCTCAAAAGGGCATGGGTAGAAGTACCTGTGGACCAGTGGACTGGCCATTTAAAGAAAAAAAAATATTATAAACATTAAACAGTTGTGGACTTCCCACTAAATTCCAATGAACTACATTCTTCTAGCTAGCTAATTATTTGGAGGAGCTGATACATGCAGAATTGTATCCATCCAGCTCCATTTCCTTGTTCTGCTACTGTTCCCCAATACAGGTATACGATCTGTTTTGTGGAAACCTGTTATCGAGAAAGTTCTGAATTACAAGAAGGCTGACTCCCATAAATTCCATTTTAATCAAATAATTTTTTTTTTTCATGATTTCCTTTTCCTCTGTAATAATAAAATGGTACCTTGTACTTGATACAACTATGATATAAATTAATCCTTACTGAAGGCAAAACAATCCTATTAACGTTTCAATAATTTTTTAGAGGACTTTAGATTCAAATTACAGAAAAATCTATTTTGCAGAAAACTCCAGGTCCTGAGCATTCTTATTAACAGGTCCCATGCCTGTTGTTATCTGGTCCTGAGCCCAGTTTGGGTTGATTATCTGACATAACATGTATTTTTTTTGGCAGCAGTATATTAAAATTATGATGATGTACCAATAGCTTTAGGAGGTTGGATGCCAAAAAAGGATCAGATGGATCATTTCATTTGGCTTACTGGCATCCATCTGCAGAATTTTAATGCTAGTTTATCCTTGAGGTTGTGCTATATTAGTGTACCCCAGTTTTTTCCTCCTTAGGACCCCAACCTTCCTTCCTTCCTTCATTTGTTTCAAGCACAGATCTAAGGAGTTTTTTTTTTCCCCTGGGGCGTAAGTGCTAGAGTGCAGTTTAGGGGACAGGAGTGAGACTGCCTACCCATCTTGCCCCTCACCAATACATAACTAACACAGTCAACTCTTTGTTTTAGAGAGAAGTGGTAGGTCTGGTTTGTGCCAGTAATATGCTGCCTACAAAGTGCAACAAATTGGCCAATTGCAACTTTTTTCTGCACTTTGCACACTGCATTGTAAATGATCTCTCTAAAGAGTCTGAAATGAAAATAAAACATATCATGTTGTATAGTTAATTTGTCTTCTAGTTAATAATCGCTTAATATTAAATTGTTTGTAAAGCAGATAGAACTAGTGATGGGTGAATCTGGGGCGTTTCGCTTTGCCAAAATTTTGCGAATTTCTAGGATTTGCAGGATTTTTTTGGGATTTTTCACCCGATTTTCACGAATTTCACCCGAAAACTCTGAAAACTTCGGAATATTGCACGAAACCCAGAGCACATCAAAACATCATTGGGACTTCTCACATTGACTTATATGCAACCTGGACAGGATTTTCAGATTCTGACTTTTCCATCCTCAGGGTTTAATAAATGAGATTTTCACAATTTTTTCAGATTTTCACCCGATTTTCACAAATTTCACAAATTTTTCACCTGAAAACTTCAAGATATTGCACAAAACCCAGCGCACATCAAAAAATCGTTGCGACTTCTCCCCTTGACTTGTATGCAACCTTGACAGGTCTGAGATGCTGGATTTTCAGATTTTGCCAAACAATAAAATCTTCACAGCTGGAAGCTTTAGAGAAGGAAGACTGTAGAAGCAAATTAGGAGTTTATAGGATCACACCAAGTTGAAATCAGCATCCCTTTTCTTATATAAATTTATTTCTGCCCATTATGCAGTATACTATATCTTGGGAACTAGAAGCATTCTCAGCAAAGCCATAATCCCATTCCTGTTTTGGCATATTGGAGATTACTAAACCCTGATCTTTGTGGAAGGTAAAAATGAAAGATGCAAACACCTGCTTTTCTGTTCCCAAAAGAATATGGCACAGCAGCAGAACAATAAAAATCTAATTTTATTGAAAACATATTAAAAAGTTAGTGATGACATGAAGGTCAAACTCAATGGACTTATACTTCCCAAACTGCAATAAATCTTTGTTCTTTGACAGCACGTCTCTTATATGGAAGAGAAAAGAAAATTGTATAGATTTCTATCATAATAAATACAGAATCGGGTTTTGGGCACAGAGGTGGCCAATTGATGGCAGAAGAAACACCACTGTGTTGCTCAGATTAAAGAAGAAAAGCTTCTTTCAATTTAAATAGTCACCTAGAACAGTGGTTTCAGAGTTCGTCATTGTAGCAATATAATTGTTATACAAATCTATACCATTTAAGTACTTTTGACCCCCCCAGTAACAAATATGACATGTATATATTCAGCGAGGCTAATCTGGGATAGCTCAAAACACTCTTTGTTGGGGTTTTAACAATAGTTATTCATACTGTTGGGTAATTCTCCTGCATTGGGGCTGATTAAGGTGTACTTTAGGCCCTATGTGGTTCTTAAAGGGCAACTAAAGTCTAAAATTGAATAATGTTAGAAATGCTATATTTTGTATACTAAATATAAACATGAAATTACTGCACCAGAAGCCTAATAAGACAAATGATTTATGCTTTCAAAGTTAGTGCAGGGGGTGTGTAACTTTGTTCAGCAATACCAAGACTCACATGCTCAGTGTGGTCCAGGCTTCACTTGGGAGGTTAAGATTAGGGATTATCATAAATGATCAAAACAGCACAATTCAAATTATATCTGCCATGGAAGCCAATACAGCACGAATGATTAATAATCAAAATATACAGACTGCACTGGGATTGCGGATAAAAATCTCTACACAGTCGCCGGCTGCTTTACAGGAATACAAAAAGAGCTGCTTGAGTTCTGAGAAGTAAGGTGGGGAACTCCCCCTGTCGTTTGAAAGTATGATCGTTTACCTGCAGAGCAGTTAGGGGCCGTTTGAAGTTTTCTATCCACAGCTGTCAGAGCAAGAAAAACAAAGGGGGAATGTCACTGCATACAGTCAGGTTTATTATAAAAACAGTACATATTTTTTAATTGAAGTATAATGGAGATAGATTCCTTTTTCATTAAAGAAAGTAAAAATGGGATTTTATTTTTTTGCCTTTAAATCCCCTTTAATGTATGGGTCTCTATGGCAGGTGGCCATTGTCTTTTGCCCACACCACCCAGCCAACTTTTTAATTTTCCTATTTCCTCAGGACTGGCAGGAAAAGAAAAGAGGCCTGGATGTCCAACCTTTAGCTGCCAAACCACTAGAGGCAGTTCAGTGTTCCTGAGCCATCCTGCCTTATATACAGGAAAGCTATACCCTTTATCTAGCATATATATTCTCTCTGCATACAAATGTTCGTTTTATATGCAAAGTATTCTTGTGCCCATCTAAAAAAATAATCTTGGTCCATGGGCTTCTGGATCCATATACAGCTCTATGTCCTATAGAATGCTGTTTGCAACTTGAAAAAAGTGACTGGAAAAAATAGCTGCACCCAACAAGCAATAGCTTGGCTTGAAAATGAGAAATAGGGATTATTTTGTATAAAGGGAAGACTGTTAGAGAGGAATTGCATTCTAAACATGGATACTTTCCACTGCTAAGGGAATCTTGTCAACAATCCAAGCACTGGCATAGGCGTGGCAGAAGCCTTTTGCTCTGTGAGTTTTCTATTTTCATCATCTCGCTTTTCGAACAGTAAATGAAGAGTACATTTGATTAGAGAGATTACAATAAGGAAGGCAATTCCGGGAGATATTGTTCCCTGAAATCTCTCTCAGTTCTTCTGTGGCTTTTGCTCTCCCCTGATTAAAGGGTCTTAGAGACTTCAAACAGTAGGGGGATTATTTGTCACAAAGAACGGAAAGTGTATGTCATGGTATTCCAGCGTAATTAGTGAACTTTTTGTTCTCTCTCTGCAGCTTGCTAACCACAATGGCAATGAAAGGGAAATCCACATTAAACAAGTGGACTCTTTTGTCTTTAACTAAATTAAAGGGACACATTTCCAAATACAAATTGCCCAATTATTAAAAAGTATTCTGTTACTTTTCTATAGCTAGACAGGCCAAACAGTGGTGTAATTTAAGTAAGGTACACACAGCCAATTCACAATTTTTCTACTCTTTTGAAATTTGGCATATACAGGTATGGAACCTGTTATTCAGAATGCTCGGGAACTGGGTTTTCCGTATAAGTTATCTCTCCATAATTTGGATCCTCATACCTTGGGGTATATTTATTAACCGGTGAAAATTTGCCAGCGTCTGATTCGCACCCATCGCAACACTTCGCAATGTGAAAATTCGCCCAGATAACACTAACTCACTAACACGCAGAGTTTCATCCTGGGCACCGAACGCTGGTGAATTTTCGCTAGTGTTACTTTGGCAATGTGACCAATTCAAAGCATAGATGCGTTCATCTTGCACTATAACAAAAGAGTTGTTATAATGCCCTACACATGAGTATAGTTAATGTTACATATGTTAGAAAATGTATGGGGGAAACTATTTACACAAAAAAACATTTTTAGGTCTTTTGCAGGCTATCACTCTGAAAAAGAAAAAGACGCCAGCAGTTTTTGAACTTTGATGTATTTTCTACTCACAGAATATGATGTAAGTGACATAAGATTGAGGAAGATCTATGCATTGCATTTCTCCTGGTCTGAGCTGGAGAAGGCAAGTCTGGTGAAAGAGGTAATGTTCAGTAAAATCCCCAAAAGAATAAAAAATGTTGCCTGGCAATAGAGTGGGAATGACCGCTAACGTCTGTCTCTTTTGCTAGCAAATTGGCGCCTGTTAATAAATTGGCGCTGTCCCCGCGCTGGTAACTATAGCAAATTGGCACTAGTGTTTGCCACTTCATCCTTTAATAAATCTGCCCCCATAAGTCTACTAGAAAATCATGTTAAATCATTTAATAAACCCTATAAGCTGCTTTTGGTTCCAATAAGGATTAATTATATCTTAGTTTGGATCAAGCACAATGTACTGTTTTATTATCAAATGGAAGAAGGGTTTCTAGATCACATATCTGTATGTACATACTATATATATATACATATATATATATATATATATATATGGAAACTATTGTACTCTCTGTATTCCTGGGACTGATATGTACATTGTAAAATGTATAATGAAGCAATAGAATTCTTAATTAATCAGATGCAATTTGAGAGTAGGACTGGCCAGATATGGGATGACTTTGACGTAGTTGGCCAGCTTAAATATATTGCAATATATGGACAAACAATCCCTGTTTTGTTTAAAGGGTAAGGCATTTTTTAGTAGCTGTATACACAGAATGTCTCAAATATATTGATAATGGGTTGAGTGCAGAGGATCTCTTATATTTGTCTATGTGAATTTTGTGGTCACAACCTCATTGCACCCCTGGTTAATGTTTTTAAAAATAAGTGGCAAACACAAGTTTCCCTTGTTTGTTATAGTTCATATAGGAGCAGTGACCTTTTGCACAAAGGGGTTGAATTCTCCCTTAAAGGGCACACAAAGCTACTGGGGGAGATTAGTCACCCAGCGACAAAACGCTTCCTCTTGGGTGATTAATCTCCCCGAACTGCCTCCCTGCGTTAGAGTGTAAATCGCCGGCAGGATGGCACTCGGAACACTTTCCTTGTGAGGCAACTTTGGGCGACTTTGAAAAACAAAGCGTTCCAAGTTCCATCCAGCTGGCTATAAGGCAGTTCGGGGAGATGCGTTGCCTGAAAAAGAAGCGATTTGTCACTGGCCGACTAATCTCCCCCAGTAGCTTTGTGTGTCCCTGACCTAAGGTGTCCATACACTGCCTGATAAAAGTCGCTGATGGACCATGTCAGGAGCTTATTGGATGCCCTCCGACAGTCCTACTAGACTGATATCTGGCTGAAAATCAACCATATGTTGATCAGACAAGTCTAAAAATCCCGAGACCGTATGGTTTCATAAAGGGCACTGAACTGCTGCAAAGCAGAACAATGGTTGTGTATTTCTTGCTCATTGCTTTACACTAAAACTTTCCTACAAACCCCAGACCCATTTCATGACTTTTTATATAGTAAAAATTCTATGGCCTCTTCCCAGCCTATGCTTAGATCCTGTGTGTATTCTACATTACACTTTGTTTGTCCTAAATGCACTCTGGTTGCTTACAAAATAACTATTGGCCTTTGCAACGCCCTATGCACTACACTTACAGCTGGAACATTTGGAGCCAGGGTGCTTTCTCGTGTGACTGCAAAGCGTGTCTCTGAAACCTCAGCTCTGGAAAATGTACATGCCTTATTTTTAGCTCCAAATATAAAAAACACATCTCCTCTTATTTGGCTGTAAGCATGCTATTTATTTCATCTGCTGGCTAAATAACTAGGTGTGGGGGGTAAAGTGGAGTTTGGAGGTCACATGGATCTACACGTATAAGACTATGCCGGGTGCTGCTGCTGTGCCCATAAAGAACAAAGAGTGAGGCAAAAATAGCAACCTGTAACAGAATTATCCTGTAACTAAGAGTGACACTACTCTAAACTGCCAGCTATAGAATCTTAAGCTGTGATTGCCAAGAGTGGGCAGGTACTAATCCTTCCCTTGTTTCATTTTTAAATGCCTTACACAGTTTACCATTCTGCTGAGCACACTACATTCACAAACTGAATTTGTGTTGCACTTTGTACCTAACCCCTTGCTTGCCCACACATAATAAGGTGCAAAATCATTGCACCAGTTTCTGCACCTGCTGGCTCTGCATCCAGAAACAGAAATAATGGACAGGTTTTCCTTGCAGAAACGGCAGTCTCCACCTGGCACCAGATTTTTTTATTCTGCGAAATGCGCTTTCATGGCTTGTTGTAAATGAGCCCTGTAATGGAGCATTTTATTCTAAGCATAATGGAAGATAAAAGCAATACAATGGTGTCATTACTGCTTAAAATGGATACCTAACAGTGCTTCTTGGCTGGCCTTCTGGGTGCAAACTGTAAAAGTGCACAAGGCATTTCTGTTCAGTGGGAGCTGATTGCCCCCAAATCATCCAAGTATGCATAGAAGATGAATAGCACCAGTTGTGTAGCTGTAGATAGAGCCTGCAATGACAATGGGCTGTGTTTTGTGCATTTAAGAAACCTGAGGTTTTAGACTGACATCGGCCCTAAACAGACTTGCTACTGATATATAAAGAAAGGGCTGAGGATCCAGCAATGGGGCAAATTCACTAAAGTGCGCAAATTTGCTAACAACGCTTCCACAGCAATTCACTGCACTTCGCCAGGTGAATTTTCGCCAGTCAGCTGCTGATTCACTAAAATGCGAATTTGCGCTCAGGGAGGCGAAATTTAACGAGGTTGCGCTACCCTTACATTGTCAGGCAAAGCACCTTTACGCTAGCGATGCCTAATTTGCATACGGCACAAAGTTAAACGTATAATAGAAGTATATGTTACAGCCACTACATTACACTACACAAGCCCAGGAAACCTTTCATAAATAAAATAAAGTTGTCCTATTGCCCTACATGTGCCCCCTGTATAGTTGTGTTGCCATATGTTAGGAAATGTAGGGGGGAAGGAGGGTAACCCCCCCCAAAAATTACGCTATTTTTCAGACTATCACCCGAAGAAAAGTAAAAGACGCCAGCAAACTCCTATCTATTGTATTGAACTATTGTATTAAAGTCTAGCGCAAGAGGTAACGTTCAGTGAAATGGGAATTTTAGTGAATTAGCGTAGTACCGTCCATTGCGCAACTTCGCCTGGCGTAAGGGTGCGAAGTTGCGCTAGTCTATCTACTTTGCTAGCGAATTTACGCCAGGGACACTGTTAGTAAATTGGTGAAGTTGCGAAATTATGTCACACTGGCCAATAAGTGCTAGCGTTAGACAATTCGCGATTTAGTGAATTTTACCCCATGAGTCACAAAAGTCACAAAAGTTTGTATGACTGCACTATTATTAGGTAATTTCAACATGCAGAATGTGTAAAGATCCAATTTCAGAACACAAGAAATCTCCTTTATTTGAAGAGGTTTCAGGTCCTTAAAGGGATACTGTCATGGGAAAAAATATTTTTTAAATGCACCAGTTAATAGTGCTGCTCCAGCAGAATTCTGAACTGAAATCCGTTTCTCAAAAGAGCAAACAGATTTTTTTTTTATATGTAATGTTGAAATCTGACATGAGGTGAGACATATTGTCAGTTTCCCAGCTGCCCTTAGTCATGTGACTTGTATTCTGATAAACTTCAGTCACTCTTTACTGCTGTACTGCAAGTTGGAGTGATATCATACCCGCTCTTCCCCCCTAGCAGCCTAACAACAGAACAATTGGAGGGTAACCAGATAACAGCTCCCTAACACAAGATAACAGCTGCCTGGTAGATCTAAGAACAGCACTCAATAGTAAAAATCCAAATCCCACTGAGACACATTCAGTTACAGTGAGTTGGAGAAACAACAGCCTGCCAGAAAGCAGTTCCAACCTAAAGTGCTGGCTCTTTCTGAAACCACATGACCAGGCAAAATGACCTGAGATGGCTGCCTACATGCCAATATTACAAAAATACACTTTCTGGTTCAGTAATTAAATTTTAGATGGTAGAGTGAATAATTTGCTGTGCATAGAAATAAAAACACCATAAAAATCCTGACAGAATCCCTTTAAACATTAACCCACCAAGATGATGTCATGAGTCCAACAAATAAGAGAAGAGAGTGAAGAGCATACAAGCTGGACTTGCTCTGACTGTGCAAAGTTTAAATTTCTCTTCTTTAGCCACAATCAAGTGTGTGGAACAGAATGAGAGAGAGAGAAAGGGGTTTCTTTCACTGCAGGGGATGGATTTGGAATCCCCTTTGACCCATTTCCCTATGAGCAGAGCGATTAGCAGGTTTTGAAAAGATTCTGGTTCCCATGGCAACCACACAAAAGCATTTTTCATGGTGCTGGAATTTGAAGAAACATTGGCTAGTGGCTTGTGAATGTGTTTACTAAAGATGCCACCTATCAGGGGATTTCTCTCTTTCATGTATCTTTCCGTCAGTCTCTTTCCCTTGCTAGGAAGGGAAGATGTGCAAAGAAACAACCCCCAAACTTGATGGATTATGGTAGTGCCACTGTGAAAAAAAGAGGAAAAACATTGCTGTTGGATGCCACACAGAAAAGAAATATGATTGGCAGGGATTTTGAATGGCTCCTTTCTCTCTCCCATGATTTGCAGCCCTCCCTACATTAGCCCATCTAGTTTACATCATATTTTCTTCTGCTGTCAGTGTTTCCACTCGGAAAGATCATGGAATGAAATTGAACAAACGGCATTGATTTATTTCGGATGAAATAATAGTCCCTGCAGTTACAGGCAATAATGCGAGAGCGCTTGCATAGTTTGATCGTTTCTTTTGATAAAAAACAAAAAAAATATCAGCTGGTTCATCTCTTTACAGAATCGTAGGAATCGATGATGTGTGAAGAGGTTGCCGTATGACATGAAATAACAGTTAAATAAACATTTCATTGTATTCAGTGGTGTGTCAGAATTACAAAGACCATATTTTATGTCCTGGCCTCAAAGACCTTTGCTGTTTATGCAGATGAAGACCCTGATCATCAGGCCTGGAATGGGCAATCTGTGAGTTCTGGCAAATGCCAGAGGGGCTGCTATAAGGTGCCATAGAAAGTCAGTATTTAGTGGGCTGGTGGGGGCTGTTTGGGCCTCTGTGTGGGCTGATTGGGCCTCTGTGTACCTGAAATAATAGTGCCTATTTTAATTCTCAGTCCAGACCTGCGATCATATTTAGGAACATTATTGTCCTGAACTGGAATATGAAGTGGAACAATATCCACAGTACATTTACAGGACTGGGGGGTCTGGGGCCCACTGCTGCCTCAGGGCCCCCCCTCCAGCCTGCAGGTCCATGACACATGCATGCAATGCTGGCTTACCTGTCCGGAGGGGAAGGCAGGAACACTCTGGCACTAGTAAAGCCGAATTTCCGTTTTAAAAAACGGAAATTCTGCTCATTAAGGTACCAGGAGCGGCAAATAGCCACCTATCTGGCACTGCCGTCTGAGGCGCCGGATCGCCCCAGTGCGTATGGGCATATGCGCAACCGTGCACTAGGCAGGAGAAGATGTGCAGGGTGCAGATCTTGGCCGGCGGGGCCCACAAGAGCCGGGGGCCCACCGGGTTTTTTTCCCGCGAAATTTAAAGCAAGAAGAAGCTGGAAAAGGATTGCTCCATGGCGCTTACTGGTATAACCGGAGCCAGTACACAAATACAGCCACTCTTGCTGCAACACTATACATATTTCCCTGGAGTTCTCTATTTACCAGTATTCAATACTGGTGAAATTTACATATAATTGTGGTTATTTTAAACACATCTATTACACTGTGTTAATATATGGATCTTTCCTAAATCATATATTATTATTACCCTAAGGGGCAAATTCACTAAAGAGCGCAATTTTGCCAACAATGGCTTTGTATGCAAAGTTGCTTTCAGGGTGCTGAACGCTGGCGACCTTTCTCTATCATCACTTTGGCAGAGCGAGCAAATCAAAGCAAAGCTGCGCTGGTGTTCAATTCTGCCTAGCGCAACTTTGCTACAGTTCTTGTGCTCAGGCTAATTTGCAGTGGAATGGCGGGCAATTTAAAGTGGAATGGTGCTATTATCTATGTTACATGGTGCATCTAATACATTCCATTTACACTGATAACTAGACATGCCCAGGGAATCTTAATAAAGTCAATAGAGTTTTTTTAATGCCCTAGCCCACAAGGTGCCATATGGTGGAAAATGTATGGGGGAAACAAGGTGCCTGAAAAAAATGTTATGCCTTTTGCAGCCCAACACCCTGAAAAGATGAAAAGACACCAGCATTATTTTGGAAGATATTACACTCAAAAGTTATGATGGAAGTAACTGAAGATTGAGGATGTTCTATGCACTTTGCCGGGTCAGAGCCGGAGGCAAGTCAGGCTAAAGAGGTAACGTTCAGTAAAATCCACATCTTAGTGAATTTGGGGAGTTACGTCCATTCGCCAGAGTGAATATTTGCCTGGCGTGAGAGTGCAAAGCAATGCTATCGTACATCTCCTTCACTAGCGAAGGTGCACCTGCGTTCTTTCTTCATTCTCATATACTATTGTTTTCTTCCACTAACTTCAATGGCAACAGCATGGGAAATACAAGTTTGAATACTCTTCCAGCTGAAAATGCTCTCTTGCACTTCCATGCAGTTCTTGTTTGAATTCAGTGGTTTTTATCCACTGGCAAATAAACATATGTTTGATATTACCCTTAAATTATTAACCACCCTTTGCCCATCACCCTCATCCATGCCCCTTTATACCCACCAATAGTTGTCATCCTTTTGTTTTCTCTTTATTGTTCTTCAAGCATTCTTGTAAGCATTCTAGCAACACAGGCAGTTTAATTTTGAATCTCCTATTCCAATCAATCTCAGTCACTATTCTTTGAACAGGCTAAACCGTTACTTATATGAAAATGTTATAACAAACACTCAACACAAACTGGCAAAGAACAAAAAATGCAACACCCAGAGACAGCCATTGGCATTTTTACATCAGCATATAAGCGTACACAGATGCTACATCTACATTAAAGGGATCCTGTCATGGGAAAACGTTTTTTTTTCTTCAAAATATCAGTTAATAGTGCTGCACCAGTAGACTTCTGCAATGAAATCCATTTCTCAAAAGCAGATTTTTTTATATTCAGTTTTGAAATCTGACATGGGCTAGACATAGGGGCAAATTCACTAAGTTCCAGAAATTCGCTAGCGTTGGCTTCGCTAGCGTTCGCCGCGAATTTTCGCCAGCGCTACGCAAATTCACTAAAGTGCGTAAGTGGTAACGTTCAGGAAAAAGTTGATCTTAGTGAATTTGCGTAATTACGATCATTCGTCAGTGCGCAACTTCGCCTGGCATAAGGGTGTGAAGTTGCGCAAGTCTATCTACTTCACTAGCGAAAATTCGCCAGAGTCAGTGTTAGTGAATTTGCGAAGTTGCAAAATGACGTCATGCTGGCGAATTAGCGCTAGCGTTAGACGCTTCGCGCTTTAGTGAATTTGGGCCATAGTGTCTGTTTCCCAGCTGCCACTAGTCATGTGACTTGTGCCAGCACTTTAGGAGGGAACTGGTTTCTGGCAGGCTGTTGTTTTTCCTGATTGGAACACAGTGGGACATGGGTTTTTACTATTGAGTGCTGTTCTTAGATCTATCAGGCAGCTGTTATCTTGTATTAGGGAGCTGTTATCTGGTTACCTTCACATTGTTCTGTTGTTAGGCTGCTGGGGGGGGCAGAGGGGGTGATATCACTCCAACTTGCAGTACAGCAGCAAAGAGTGACTTAAGTTTATCAGAGCATAAGTCACAGCTTGGAAATTGACAATATGTCTAGCCCCATGTCAGATTTCAAAATGAAATATAAAAAACTCTGTTTGCTCTTTTGAGAAATGGATTTCAGTGCAGAATTCTGCTGGAGCAGCACTATTAAAGGAAAACTATACCCCCAAAATGTATACTTGAGCAACAGGTAGTTTATATCATATTAAGTGGCATATTAAATAATCTTACTAAACTGGTATATATTTAAGTAAATATTGCCCTTTTACATCTCTTGCCTTGAACCACCATTTCGTGATGGTCTGTGTGCTGCCTCAGAGATCACCTGACCAGAAATACTACAACTCTAACTGTAACAGGAAGAAGTGTGGAAGCAAAAGACACAACTCTGTCTGTTAATTGGCTCATGTGACCTAACTTTATAGTTTGTTTGGTATGTTTGTGCGCACTGTTGAATCATAGGATCCCAGGAGGCCGTCCTTATTTTTTAAAATGGCAATTTTCTATTTATGATTACCCAATGGCACATGCTACTAAAAAAGTATATTATTATGAAAATGGTTTATTTACATAAAGCAGGGTTTTACATATGAGTTGTTTTATGCAATATCTTTTTATAGAGACCTACATTCCTTTAACTGATTCTTTTCCTTTAACTGATTCATTTTGAAAAAAACATTTTTTTCCCATGACAGTATCCCTTTAATAAATATACTTGTCAATAGTTGCGAATCAAACACATTATCTGTATCACTTTCTAATTATGGGGCAAATTCACTAAAGCGTGAAGCATCTAACACTAGCACTAATTCGCCAGCGTGACATCATTTCGGAACTTCGCAAATTCACTAACACCGCAACTTGCATTTTCCTCAACGTTAGTACTTACGCTAGACGTTACTTCGCCTGGTCAGACCAGGTGAAGTTCAATACAATAGACAGCAGGTTAGTCCCAAAAAAAACGCATAGGAGGGTGAAAGTCTGAAAAAGATCGATATTTTTTTGGGGGGGTTACCCTTCTTCCCCCCTACATTTCCTAACATATGGCAACACAACTATACAGGGGGCACATGTAGGGCAATAGGACAACTTTATATAATTTATTAAAGGTTTCCTGGGCTTGTGTAGTGGAATGTAGTGGCTGTAACATATACTTCTATTCTAAGTTAAAGTTCCCGCCGTATACAAATAAGGCTTCGTTAGCGTAACAGCGCTCTGCCTAGCGAAGTAACACTAGCGCAAATACGCTACCGTTCGCCAACCTAAGCGTAAATTCGCACTTTAGTGAATTTGCGTAGTGCTGGCGAAAATCCGCCTGGCGAACTGCAGCCAACGCTAGCGAAGCCAACTCTAGCGAATTTGCGCATCTTAGTGAATTTGCCCCTAAGTGTTTGATCACAATGACAAAGCATAATCAATTTAATGAGATGGAAATGAATGCCACTAACTGAACCTTGGATCACCACCTGAGCCATGCTAGTTGTATTAAAAGACAAATAACAGCGTGACTGCATTTTGTTTTACATAGGTAAAACAAGTCTAATATAATGAACCCTAAATGGAAGCAGAACCAGCCTATTGGGTTTATTTAATGCTTACATGATACAGGTCCAATCATTCAGGATAACAGGTCCCATACCTATATTATTCATGAATATTCTCTACCTTGGATGATATTGGCCATTGTAATCATTTGTGTCCAACAAGGTCAGCCCGTATGTTTGGTCTGTAACCTGCCAATCACAGGGATGACATGGGGAAGAATGGCACATGCTTTTGATATGGCATTTTGGGTTTTAGAAGGGTTCTGTAAATAGAACTGATGCAAAACACCTGAAACTATGTAGCAACTGTGCCTAAAATGGCAAAAGAATCCTAAGGAAGGGGTCCTCATGGTGGTATTCAACTTTATCCTTCTGCTATTAAACCCTGCAGCGTTTGAGCCAATAAACCTGCCTGTATGTTGCTGGAGTACAGAAAGAAGGCAGAGTACCCAGAGAAAAACTATGCAGACATATAGACCATATAAGTCAGTGCATAGCAAATTGATGCTCATGAGAATCTGAATAGGCAGTATTTATTTATAAAGTCTTCAGATGCTCAACCAGACTGAATCTGAGCCCTAGGTTTTTTCGTGATTCGGCAGAATTGATAAGACAAGCTTTTGAAATCACACAAACAAGCAACGAGTTAAAAAGCAGTGAAATAATGAAAAGAGAAATGGAGATTAGTTTCTGTGTCTCTAACTCCTTCGGCATAACTCATTTGGTTCTATTTAATATAACAGGATTGCTGTGGGATTATAGCAATCCCTGTCAGCGCTCAAGAAGCCTGAAGTTGGTGTCTGTAGCCTGGGCTGAAACGACCGTGGCAATCTGCGATTGTCATGGACTTACTCCTGTAACACTCGGAGTCTGACATACTTACACGGTATTTGTGGGCTAAAGCACTGGGCAGGAAAACGGATTCTCCTGCTAAATGCTAGTTCTGAACACATGGCGCTCACAATGCTCTTGTGCCAACGCCCTTCCCCTTGATGCAAAAATCACTTGCACCATTGCATATCAACACTACAGTTATACTCAGAGGACTATTTGCTACCCCCACAAGCTGATTGGACAATGTGAGAGATCAATGCATAGACCTCAAGTAGGGTTTCCACCTGGCCAGTATTATACCAGCCTGGCCGGTATTTTTGATGGTTGATCCCAATGTTATTAATAGGAAAAAAGGATAAATATATAGGAGGGCAGGTATTTTTTTTCTGAAAAAGGTGGCAACCCTAACCTCAAGTAGTGCCATGAATTAATGGTACTTAAGCTGTGGTTGACTATAGCAAATGTATGGGTGTAGAAACAGCCTAACTGGGTGCAGACAGGGAGATTCGGGGAGATTGTCGCCTCGATTAATCGCCAGGCGACAGAATCTCCCTGAATCTCCCTGTCTGCACCCAGTTAGGCTGTTTCTACACCCATTCTTATCAATACACATATACAGATGAGAAGGAATGCTCTGTGCCTACTGTAAATGAAGCACTCATAATTTACATAAAGAAAAGTTTAAAGTTTGCAAGCAGAGCTCACCCGGCTTGATTCCGCGGTCTCTTCACTCCTGCGGCTGCTCTCGCGGGATGCCGGCAACTCCAGGCCGGCTAATGCAGTCACTCTATGTAGTTCCGTATTCGAGCGCACATCGGAGATAACAGAAGAGGTGCTTGGTAATGAAGTTATAGCTGCTTTATTGGCATACACTCCAGCATTATGGGGACAGTGGGTAGGTGAGAGTGCTACGCGTTTCGTGCCCTTCGCTCTCCTGGCACTTCGTCAGGTCACTCATAATTTACACCCAGGAACTAAAACTTAAACTCGATATAGCTTCATAAACTAAACTTGCTTTATTCAAGAACCAAACTAAATATATGAACTGTGCCAGACTTGCAACAAGCGTGTTACTTCCTTATCACAAGATCTTCCTTTTGAGCTTTTATTACCAGAGAAATATGCTTAGGAGATGAAAGTTTTGCCTTAGATTAATGAATTCTAAGTTTACTTAAATAAAGGACCAACACTGAATTGACTAATTTAAAGAAAGCCTATATACAAACATAGGACCTGTTATCCAGAAGGCTTTGAATGATTGGGAAGTCATCTCATTTAGACTACATTCTAATGGTATAATTTAACATTTCAAAACATATTTCCTTTTTTCTCTGTAATAACAAAATAGTATTTGATCCCAACTAAGATATAATTAATCCTTATAGGTGGCAAAACAATCATATTGGGTTTATTTAATGTTTAAATTATTTTTAACAGATTTAGGGTGGTGGCACACATAGCATTCTGGGTAGATAAGCCATCTGAGTGCCATCCCACCAGCAATTCACATTCTAGCCGGCTCAATGGCATTTCAGGGAGATTAGTTGCCAGAAGAAGAAGAGATTTGTCGCTGGGCGACTAATCTCCCCAGATTGCTACGTGTGCCACCACCCTTACAGCATAAAGACCCAAATTACCAAATATCCCTTATCTAGAAATATACAGATATGGGACATGTTATCCAGACCACATAATGGATCTTTCCACAATTTGGATCTTCATACCTTAAGTCTACAAGAAAATCACGTAAACATTAAATAAACTCAACTAGGCTGAGTCAGGTGACAGAACCGTTTATAATTGATGACATCAGAACTCACCGTTTATAAGGCTATAATTTACAAGATATTCATGGCTTTTGTGTATTATATATATATATATATGTATAATACTTGCTCCATAATGTCGGCACTCTCGATAAACCATTACATGCCTGGGTGCAGTGTCCGTCATAATTATCTGCTCCAAATCCAATAAGGTCCGCACTCTCAGGACTTTTATATAAGTAAAAAAGAAATTTATTTGCAAAGTTACAGACTGACGTTTCGGCCTGATCCCAGGCCTTTCTCAAAGTAACAATTTATAAATTGAACCTGCATTATATACATGTTTTGGCGGGATGGATTTGGAGTATATATATATATATATATATATATATATATACAGTTATCCCTTTACATTTTATATGTAACACATTATCTTTGATTTACTCTTATGCTAAGCACCCCATAGTCTGCTTCCTCCCCAAGAAAAATTGTATCTGCTTACCACCTTTATATAATTTTAAAAGTGTTTGTTGAAGCAAGGGTGATAACTAATTATCCTACAAGGCAGATTAACTTGTGTTAGTATTGTTTATGTTTAGCACTGTCCTCGTCAGTTAACCTTGTAGATAGGATTTCATGGCTTTAGTAATATCCTCGACCTGCCATGAGGTTATTTCCAGCCTAATTCTGGTTAGCAGTGTGTTTTTGTTCAGTCAAGTTTGCCTTCGGTCATCCCAAGCCCGATTACAGGTTTTCTTTGGAAAGGAATCTGTTGCTTGCAGGGACATGAATTCTAAAGAAAACTTTTCTCAGGACAC
Source organism: Xenopus borealis (assembly GCA_024363595.1). Classification (NCBI taxonomy): domain Eukaryota; kingdom Metazoa; phylum Chordata; class Amphibia; order Anura; family Pipidae; genus Xenopus; species Xenopus borealis. The sequence continues at coordinate 105,778,500 of CM044438.1, forward strand.
TTGTGGAGCCTCCCTAACTCCTTAGCCTGCAGCCTCTACATTCTTTGAAAGTGTTGAAAGGATGAGCTTACTCATTCCCAACAAGGGCCCATTCCAGAATCACCAAAGGATTCCAATTTATCTGCCTCTCATCTTTATAGAGAGCTGGCCTCAGCATGGACTTACCTGTCTGAAGCTCCTCTCCAATGAGGAGGAGAACAAAACATGGAATGAAAAAAGCCTTGGACTGATAAGCATTTTAAAGTGCCCTTCCCTGTATCATGTAACCCCTAGGGGACCTTGATCACCCTTTGTAGATTAGAAGAACGCAAATTGATGACTGCAGTGAAAAATAAGATTAGTATATTCTAAATACTACATTTGGAAAGCCTTACAATATATATATCCAGTAGTAGATTTTCAGCCTCCTGCAGAACTGTGTATAATATGTAACTTGCAGCAGTGATCCAAATGCAATTTGAAGCTTGATGAGTTTTTGAGGAACTAAACACATCCGTTTACCCTTGTGCGCCAAAGGATGGCCGCCTTCATGCTCGGAGCTTTGTTCTTCTAAGTCTGCCATCCCCGGAGAATGATCAGTTCATAGTGGTTTATACATCATAGGTACAAAACAAATTGCTTTAGGGTTTGTTTCACCCCTTTCAGCATTTCTGCCCAGCCCTGCATGACTCATAGTAGCAAGTAAGGAAAAATGTAAAACAATTGTTCATCATCCTTCCAAGTTGTGGTTTAAGGGATATGTCTCGCATGGCATTTTCTTTGCTGCAGGAAAAAGCACCATTTATCACGGCGAACCATAAAATCTCCATAAGCAGTCACATGATTTACATCTGTCACTGCACTTGCTGGGTGGATTTTGGACAGAAATAGCACAAATGCACATTTTCAGCCCCAAAGCCTCCCTGTGTGTGCATGCCATTGATTAAAGAGGGGTTGGGCATGATATTGGTGTTTAACCAGTCGAGAAAATCCTGCACCTGACATAGACCTAAGGGAATCACAGAGAGCGAATTTGCTCTAGCCCAAGCCTCATATTGAAGGAACAAATGGCATATTGTCATTAAAGGGGTAGTTCAGAGGTTTATATTAACTTTTAGTATGATGTAGACAGTGATAATTTGCAAATGGTCTTCATTGTTATGGCTTTTCATTTATTTAGCTTTTTGTTCAGCAGATCTCCATTTGGTATATTAGCTAGGGTCTAGTGATGGGCTAATCTACCCAGTTTTGATTCGCACGACTCGTTTTTTTTAGCGAATTTTCGGCAGGCGAATTTTCGCTGGTGTTTCACGAATTTATTTGCCCATCACTACTAGGGTCTTATTCACCCTAGCAACCAGTGGTTTACATGATAGATGGGAATATAAATAGCAGAGTGCCTACAGAGAAAGATAAGCAATGAAAAGTAACAGCAACAATAAAACTTTAGCCTTTTTACTGGGGTCAGAGACCCCCATTTGAGAACTAGAAAGAGACAGAAGAGAAAAGTAAATAATTCAAAAACAATAAAAAAATAAATAATGAAAAACAAAAACAAAGTAGCTAGGAATAAGGCATTCTATAACATACTAAAAGTTAACTTAAAGGTGACCCACCCCCTTCAATATCCAGTTAGTATTTAGATAGGGCAGAAATAGCATTTGCAATTGGTTCCCTCTGAACATAGGGCCCCTTTCGATGGAAGAAATATAAAAATGCACAACTTATTTATTTAGGAGTATACCACATGTGACATTTTTTATGCCTGTGTATTCCACCTGGGGATAAATGTCCAGTAGCTTTCTGTGTCACCTGTCATTCAGATGAATGGAAGCCCCCTGTCACTGCTAGTGACAGGCAAATATCAGACTTTAAAATGTACATTTGCATGTTTTCATTCAATTGAATGACAGGCAGCACAGAAGGGAATCAAGGATTTCTCAGTGGTTGATATATGCAGGCAGAGAGCTGACATGTGTGCCATTTGAATTAAAGGTTTTTGACATTTCCAGTATATACAGGATGCTGCAGTTTAGACATCCCTGATAAATGTTATTTTTTCCTAACTTTTCTTCTTTACTATAGCCCTGGGCTAATAATCAGTACACGTTAGGTCCCTGTGCAGACCTCTTAGCCACATTCCACATCCGTGAGCTTATATGGTCCTTTGCCAATGGGATTTCCATTCCTGCCCAAATCACATCTGAACTGAAACAAGCAGATAATTGAGTTGACTAGTATAAGATGAGTTTCACAATGATGCTTTATGTTTTTGCTTGTCACAAACTTTTAGCTTCTCAATTAATGACACGGTAGAGCCCAAGTTGATGCCATAGTTGGTAAATCACTGATGGCGGAGTGGGCAGAATTATAGCCTTGTTATTAAGTCTTGTATATAAGTCTTGTAATTAAAAGCAAGTACCTCACAGGCAGTTGCATAATCTCTGCCCCTCCCAGCAAATTATTTTGAGGCCACCAAAATATCTAGAAATTGACCAATATTTATTGAAATTGAATATGAATTAGGCCCTCTTTACCTCCTGGGCCCCCCCCCCCTGCAGCTGCAGGGTCTGCTTCCTCTGTAGCTATGCCCCTGCTCCCAGGAATAGTTTAGCCATCACTTTAAGGCCGTGGCAGACTAGATGATTTCACAGCAACATTCTCTTAGGGAAGGAATTAGAGAGCCAAAAGTATGCATTCTTGAGTCCCCAGTTTTCTCCTCTTCATATCCGTGTAATAGAAATACGACCAGATGAGATGTGAAAATAAGTCTACTAAGGCATTGCGTCTAGTCAAGCTGTGCTGGGTGTTTTAACCTCAAAATGGTCCTTAAATCTGTGGAACAGTGGAGCTCAGAATTTTTGATCTCATCACTGAGCACCGTCTTTTCATTATTATATTTTTCCCTATGGTATGGGATCTTTTTCTATAGTGTTGATTAAAGGGAGTGAGACACTGAACTCTGAAGCCGTGAAGCCTGGTTTGATTTCTGTGTCAGTTCCTTATGATCTTGGGCATCATTGACAATATAATCCCCACACAGCCAGGCTCAGCATAGCTAAATTGTTCTGTATACTTTAGGGCTCATTTACAATGTATTAACATGGGTGATAATTTGCACAAATGCACTTTATAGTAACAACCAATCATGTTGTTGCTTTTATTTTCTGAAGGTGGCCTATCAAGCCCCCTCCAGACCAAGTTGGCAGCTTAATTGCCTGTGTATATTTATGCAGTATATATAGAGTATTATTGCTTCTAGTTCTGGTTTGAGTTAAATACTTCTTCCAGGACACAAGGAGAGCAATGTTAGGACCTCAACAGTTTTCACTCTATATTAGGAAAGTGTTTAAAAAAAAGAGCAACTGGGCTGCAGCTCACCCTTGTCTTGCAACATGGAACCCAAGCAAAGGAGATGTTGGCCATAGATATGGTATATCCAGTAGTTTAAAGTGACTCAAAGATCATGAGATCTTCATGGAATAGCATCAAGAATGCTCAACAGTGTGTAGCAGCTGAAAGCAAAAGGAACTTAGAAAGTACAGAGTAGCCAAGGTGGGGGGGTTTCAAAACTCAACACAGGAGTTTAAGAACTAGGGAGAGGTTCAGGTAGAGTGAAAGATCAATAACAGGTCAAGAATAGAAAATGCATTAAGTGCGTAAGTTAATAGACCACAATAATACCCTGCACTGGGACTCTTTTGGTCTTAATCAAACTGTTTATTCATTTAGACACCATTACAGTGCCAAAAACTAGACCATTAATATAAAATCATGCTATATTGCGCTGGCCAAATGTACATTTATAGTCTCGTATATAAATATTACTCATCTATGGATGACCAAATATGTTATTGTGATTTATTTAGGGTTTAAGAGTTAAAGTTCTTCAAGAGAAAACTCTAATGTTCATTATATGTTTGCCACCTAAATGTATAATTGGATTTTCAGAAGGTTGCAATACCACTCTACTGTACTACATACAAAGAATCCAATTTTCACCCAGAGAAACACAGCTTCTACCATTTGGCAGTAAGTGAATAACAGATTCTTGGGTTTTATGCACTTGTCACTTTTAATGACTTCCATTTCCTTTTAGTTAGAGCCTGATTATAAAAAAACAGCTAGTGCTGAATATTCTCTTAAAAGCCATAGTAAAGGTGCTCTGCTAAATACTAAAAGGGAGAAAAATCCAATCTGTAAGTATTTTAATTGATAGTTTTCAGCCTCTGGGTCTGAGTGGATGGGGCACTGTCAACCTGTCCTATATCTTGTATGCATTAATTAGAGCAGCAATGTAGCTGTGGGTAGGATGACTTTGGTAAAGTGAGATTGTTGTGTTCAGGGTCAAGGGCCCACCACGCTCAACAATGGCCCACCACACACCCAAAACACTCTGTGAGGCCACCAAATACTAGCCATCCAACCCGCAGTGGGACCCAACAGAACCACCCAGACAGAATGGAGAAACCAGTAGAAAACCTGGTGGGCCTCATCGTCCTAGACCTGCTGCTTGATCAGCAAGGGCAAGTGGGGCAGGACAGGCAGCCACAATAAATGGTGTACTGAGGAGGTATGCATTGGGAGTGGGTGCAGCTTGCTGGTATGAGCTGGGAAGGTGGGTGATTTAGGGGGGTTCATGATATTGTAGGCCTCTGTTGCTAGGTCCTGAAGGTAGCAGTCCTGGTGGGCCTGGACACCCCAGTCCAACACCATGAACTGGTCTCACACTCCTGGTGTTCTGGTGGGCCAGTTTGACCCTGGATTGGATTGGCCCATCTATGACGGCTTTTAAAGTTTATGAAGGAAGTGAGAAACTGAGGAGAAATTCCCATGTACACTGCACTTTTTGATTAGACGGGGACCCTGACTTTACAGCAGTGTCCAGGAGAGAGTTGAAAGATCACAGACCCAGAATGTGCTAAAACCACAAAACGATGTACTAATCTACCATTTGGTCTTTTTTCACAGAGCACAAAGCACTGGGGGATATAAAACCACAGATTGGTTAAATCTATTCCATATGCTTTCAAGTAAAGCCTAGGCCTTGCGGAATCATTCACTTCTATTGTTAGCATACGGAGAACTCTTTTGCAATTATGAGATTATATTTATATTCCCAGCCCCACCATGTAATAAGAGAGCTAATCTGAGACCTATAGGTAACAGGGGGGGGAGTGCAGGGTCTAAGGGCCATTGCAATACATGTGTTTCAACAGTAGTTGGAAATTAAAGGCTAACGCTTTTGCATTAAATAAATAAAAAAAGGGGAATCTGTCTGCAGCGCCTGGCAGTGAGCTTTGCTGCTATTTTTGGAAGGTTTTTGCAAACCTGCAGGGAGAACCTTTCACTCCTCATCACACTCAGTATACTCATCTTTATGTATTAGCCATGGGGTAATGAGCAGCGGAAACAGGCTGCAGCTTAACTCATTTGCTACTAGGAACCTTTTCTAGCCCTTATGCTTATGGTGCAATTGTTCTTAAAGCACAGACTGGTAAATTTAGTGTCAGAACTACAACCCCCAGAACCCTAACAACAGTTTAAAGAGCTATAATTTGCAATATAGATCCATGCAATCTAAAATCAGAAGCATTCCCATTATTCTTCATGTTTTAATTAATCAGCTTTCTGACTTGGCACATGATTAGTGCTCACTAGGGAGTTTATTAGGGTTTGAGATGTAATCAAGGTATTCTCCTGCCTGAGTAATAGAAAAATGTCCACTCCACAATCATGTCTCATACTGTATGTAGGAAGCTGCCCCAATAAGGCATTCTTCTTATTAAAGGTTTCTCATTTAATATATATACAATCTCTGTAGAGAAAAATTCTGTGTAAATACTTATTACAGCAGAGCCCTAAAAGGGCAGTAAACACTTGTGTACAACATAAACCCAGTAGTGCTTGTGATGAAAATCCATGCCGTTTTAATAGAGTAGATCGTTTTGCATTAGAGTTTTGTGTCCTTTCCACTTCTGCACTGAGGTCCTTTGCTATAGAATAGGGGGGCTGAGATCTACCTAATCATGAAAATGTTTCTTTCTGAATAAGACAGGTGGCACATGGGGATATTACTTGAAAGCGATAAATCTTCGCTGTCGCAGGCGACTAATCTCCTCGAAATGCCTTTGCACTGGCAAGAATGTGAATCGTCTGTGCTATGGCATTCGCATTGCTTTATTTTCCGATGTCGTCTGAATTTTCCTTGCGAGGCAAAACAAAATGAAGAAAATTTCATCCCACCAGTTGCCAGTGGGGAGGTATTTTGGGGAGATTAGTCACCTGCAAAAGTGAAGATTTATTGATTGGTGACTAATCTGCCTGGGTGCCACCAGCCTAAATTGACAGTTTCATTAACGACTGATCAGGGTAAGTTATAACCCAGTACTTGGATAGGGGAACAGTAAGAATAAAGTCATGTAGGGGTCCATAGCAAATGCATAATGCTTTCCAGTTCATCTGCTGGAGACCCTATCAATGTATCCACAGGGTTGATTCAGAACAATTTACTATGCTGGGCAAGGTAGACATAAAGGAACACCAGAACTTTCACTGTAACCAAATGAACATGAATCAGTACCTCCTGTTATAAGCCTGAAATTTAAAAATGGGTATAATTAAGCTCGGTCTGTGTGCTGGAAAGCTGAAGCTGTGAGGGAAAAGGAAATTATATGTTTTACCACCAAAGAATATATTAGCAAGGCAAACTATTGTGCACACAACTTTAACCAAAGTATTTAGTGTAGGTAAATGGAATTTATGGAATGTTATCACCTCCAGACTTTTTAACATGAGTGCTGAATGCCACAAATGCTTTTGAAGAAATCCATGGATCAAGCAGTGCTTCTTTCCATTGTTTAAAGATATGTAAGTAGTACTTTTCTGAGAAAAAAGGGTCAAACAAAAAGGAAAATGTGATACTAGATGACATGTTGGACTTAATGTAGACTTGAAGAACTGGGTTGGCTTTGGGCATCCTCTGTGGCATAATAGGGAAAAGATTAGCATAACACTATCTCAACAGCCATCCTGAATCCATAGTAAAAACCCTCCCAAGAGACAGAGGGGGAAATTCACTAAAGCTCGAAGCGTCTAATGGTAGCGCTAATTCGCCAGCGTGACGTCAAATTGTAACTTCACAAATTCACCAACACCGACTCTGGCGAATTTTCGCTAGCGAAGTAGATAGAGTAGTGCAACTTTGCACCCTTACGCCAGGCAAAGTTGCACACTTACGAAGGGTCGTAATTATGCAATTTCACTAAGATGACCATTTTACTGAACGGTACCACTTACGCTAGACGTTACTTCACCAGGTCAGACCTGGTGAAGTTCAATACAATAGATAGGAGTTTGTGTAGTGTAGTGTAGTGGCTGTAACATATACTTCCATTATACTTTGAAATTCACGCCGTATGCAAATTAGGCATCGCTAGCGTAAATCAGATTTGCCTGGCGAAGTAACACTAGAGCAACTACGCTACCCTTCGCTGACCTTAGCTTAACTTCGCACTGGAAAGTGCGGCGAACGTTAGCGAAGGCAACGCTAGCGAATTTTCGCCAGAATCCCTGTGTACCTTTAACTAGAACTAGACCTGTACTGTCCAGTATCTGTGTCAAAAGCTTTTTATACCAGCATCCAAAGAGCTGTACCCATGGCAAAAGCCCTCTATACTTGGAAAACTGTCTATTATTGTCACGGTCGGCACCCTAAACCAGAACAGATGCCAAGCTCCGTGGTCTCGGCTCGGCTTCACCAGTAGTGTGACCGCCTTTGGCTTTGGGAGGAGCCCTCTGCTACTCAGATGCCACCTGGACTTATCGAGAGGAGCAAGGCGAGGAGTTCTGGCAAGCAAAGGGGCACGACAGTTATTAAAGTCAGATAGGCCGAAAGTCACAGTACAATAGGAGTTGGAAAATTCGTAGTCAGACAGGCTGGGTCGAGGCAGGCAGATAGCTCGGATCGTTAGGCAAGCAAGGGTCAAACCAGGTAATCAATCAAAAGGACTTAGACAGGATCGGAGTCAAATAACAGGCAGGAGTCAAACCAGGAAGTCAATAGAAGGGTTAAGCAGAAACAAAGTTGGTTTCAGGCAAGGGTCAGGTTCCAGAGATCAGAGTAGTCAAAACAGCCAGGCAGGGTCAAACACAGGTATCAGATAGACTAGAAGCTTTACAGCACAAAGTAAGAGGCACCAGGAACAAAACCTATCACAGGCAATATGAAAACCAGAAATGCCACTTTAAATATTTCAAGTTTGGCGCCATTGCGCAATGACGTCATACGTCAGCGTGCCTGCGCCTATAACTACACGAAGAGCGTGCGGCGCGCACTAGTAGAGCCGGCGTAGGAAGAAGAGGGGTGGCGTGGCGGGCGTCCCCTCTGCACCACTAGGCCACCAGGGTAAGGCTCTCTTACAATTATCCATAGCATATTCCCTCTACCATAAGAATAGCTCAGTGTCCATGGCAAAATCCATCCCTAAAAAAGAATTTGATTATGACCCATTTGCTCAGTTCAATGATGTATGACATTTTTGCCCGCATTTTACCTCCATATTAAATATATCTTCACATCTAATTCTGTTTCTCCTTTCCTCTAGAAAGTTCGAGGCCTTCAATAAATCAGAGCCTTTACATCATAATTCATTTTACCCCAACCAAATGTGTCCATTTCAGTTTCAGTCATCTAAGGAAATTGTACAGATTGCCTTCTACCCTTTCCAAATCATTACAAAAATATGAGCAGTTTGAGTCATAATACACACCATTTGTGCTGAATGATAAAACATTATTAAACATTACAGGAGACTGCACTCCACTGATATAAACATTTATGACCAGTTTTCAGGATACGCTATTTTTAAACTCTAGTAATGATAAATGGGGCAGAAAACCTTCATGAGCTTGTGGCCAGCCATGTGATGTTCTGTAAAAATACAAAATAATCCTGTATTGTGTTCAGCCTTTTTCTCCTTGATATTTTCAAGGTATGCACCGTATCCACTATTTTGGGATTTGGCCGAATCCTTCATGATTCCTTCATAGGTAAATACATATAAATGCCAGGAAGGGCTAAAGATAAACACGCGTTGTGTGTATGTGTGGTTAAAAAATGTTTCAATTCCTTGTTTGTGTGTCAAAAAGTGTCATGATTTTAAGGATTCAGATTCCATTCAGCCAGAGTATGATTTCCTTTTTCAAAAGCCAATATCCCATGTTAATGTATTGATTATATGAGCTTTGACCTTTTCCTGCTTGACCTTGTACGTTGCCTGCCCTATTCTACTTTCCATACTTGAACTCTGTGCCTTGCCGTGACCTTGGTCTTACCCTGCCCTTGTTATATTTGACTTAGTGAGATCCCTCCTGATCCTTCCACCTGTTCACTTTGACAGCCAATTTGTCTTCCCTAAATGAAGTGCCTGACGCTGCTTGAGCTCTTTTCACAGAAGGAAAGGTCCAACCGAAAACCAAAGTGAACAAATGTAAGAAGAAGTCAGTGCAAACAGACCTCAAGCCGATCTACATGCCTGTAAAAATGGCTAAAATGCTAGATCTTGTACTGTTCTGTATTTTGAAGAGGATTTATGGTGTATGGACACCAGTCCCTTAAGAAATAGGGATTTAATGTTGGAAAGTCAAAAATATGAAATGTATCATTTTAGTAAAATGAAGAAGGGGTCAGAGCCAGAGTGGGAAGTGTTCTCCAGAGATACAATTTTGTTCATTTAGCATTCTTCATAATCACCTTTTGTGTTTATGTACAGTCTGATATTTGTCTATGCTTCATTTGCTCCTTGTCAGTATCTTTACAAACATCCATTAAAATCCTTTCTTTTCATCTGGTTGTCTTCATATTTCAGGCTCGCACATCAGATAGAAATGTAGACACATTGCAGCACAAAAAGTACAAGATCTGTCTGTGTATTGGGACCTCCAGAAGGCTGGCAACACCAATATCTAGCCAAAAATCAGGAAGCTGGACAGGTTTGAATATCTCGGTAGGCGCATTGATCCAGTTGTCCTCCACTGGGTTCCCTAGTCCTGCAGTATGATCCAGTCTGTGGCCTGGTGACTAAATAATCCAGCCTGTGTGCGCAAGAAATCACAGATCACATTCATTCCACATGGCCATTTTATGGAAGACTCAGTGGAGTAAATTCACTAACATGCGATTTTTCGCCAGCATCAGCTTCACACACCTTGCACCACTTTGCCAGATGGAAATTCGCTACGACTATGTCAATTCACTAATATGTGAAGTTTCATCCTGGGCGCCAAATGCTGGTGACTTTTTGCTATCAACACTTCGGCAGTGCGAAATGAATGTTCCATATGTTATGACATGTCTGGAGAAAACCTGTTACCCAAAAAAGTGTAAGTTAGGACTTTTGCAGGCAATCCCCCTTAAAAAAAAAAGGAAAAGTCGCTAGCGCTTTTATGAACTTTGATGCATTTCCGGCAGACAGGATATGGTGTGACATGGAGGAAGATGTAGCTTCTTTTTAGCACTTTGTGTGGTCTGAGGTGACAAAGTCAAATCTGGTGAAAGAGATAAGGTTCAGTAAAATCCACACTTTACTGAATTTGCAGAGTAAAGACCTTGAAAAGTCCCCTGATGATAGAGTGCGAACAAACGCTAGCGACGGTCTCTAGCCTGCACCTGTTAGTGAATAGGCGATGTCCCTGTGGGTGGCAATGCTGGTGAATTGTTGCTCGCATTAGCCACTTCGTCCTTTAGTGAATCTACCGTAGTGTGTTCCATAGACCATATCATCCACAAACTGCACAGCTTTAGATGCTACAATTTAATGAATGGTGCCAGTTTGCATAAAGACAACAGCAAAATTTGTGGGCGTGCTAGTAAATAAGCCCTTTAATTATTATATGTGTCTATATAGATGGATTTTTCATGTCTTTCCTACTGACTGCAATCACATCAGACTTGCAGAACACAGGACCATATTTACTTGATGACACTCGCACAGTTCTGAAATCGAATATTATAGACCACGACTGAAATCTGTGAAATGGGCCGTCGGATTCTAATGAAGTCCAACGATATGTTTATTTTAAACCTGTTATGATAATTTCTTTTTTCAATCCATCTGCTTCCTATCGTGTGTGTTTTGTGTGTGTGTTTTTTTTCCAGAAATAAATAGCTCTGTTCCCACAATTCAAGTAGTCATAAACCAATTAAAATGTGCTATGCCAGGATGTTGACTCCAGGACAATTTCTGGATATGAGCACAAGTAAATTGAAATGTTTAACAAAGGTGAATGTAAAAGACATAATTTAGAAAAAAAATTGTGACTATACTATTAGCTATAATAAATTATGTTTTAAAGTTTATTTATGGATTTCTCTGGTGAGCACATAACTTTCTAATTCAAGGGCATATGTGCATATATAAAATTCCTGGGCAGATGTATGAGCAATGTGCCACGTTAAACATATGCTATTCACTTTAAAAAGAAAAGAAACGAGGCAAGGAAATGGCATAATCACATTACACCTCTGCCCTTAATTTAAAAATTAAGATTTAGTCTGGGGACAGACAGGGAGATTCGGGGATGCGTTTTTTAGCAGGCGACAGAATCTCCCCGAATCTCCCTGTCTGTCCCTACCCTTATGCCTGGCTTTCACAGACAAACTTGAGGAGAGGCTAGATTAGGTTAGAAGCCAGTTCTGGGCTGAAGTATTTTGCCAGTGTTATGCTACTGCTCCAATCAGGCCATAAGCAAAGTCATGTTTCTATCACACATGGAGGCCTATTTATAATTAAGGTCAGATTTTAATGGTTTTAGAGGTTTTTGAAACCACAATTACATTTCTCCAAAACCACGAATGCCATGAAAGTTATTAAAATACCCGAATATATACTTTAAGGTGTGAAGGGGACAAAACAACAATGTGCTAAAATAATACAAATATCTATACAACCTCTACATATTTCAGTTTTTTTGGATAATTACTAGCAAAAAAAAAAAATCTGAAAACCTCTAAAAGTCAGAATTGGTCAGAATAGGATCAGTCTTAATAGGAACAGCGCAGCTCTCACTTATTATTATTATTATTATTATTATTAATAATAACATGTATTTCTATAGCGCCAACATATTTAGTAGAGCTGACTTCTATGGGACTTTGACTTCTTTTACTTGGAGAAGTTTTGTATTGCAGGTTTTTGTGTTTTTTACACTCAAAGTTTTAGAGCTTTAGAGAGGTTTAATGATGAAAAAAATGAAATGAAAAAAAAAAAAGAAATCTGAATTTTATTTAATTTATCTGACTGGGATTTATCTCCATCATTTTATGCCCATAGCCAGTTAGCCATCCTAGCTATGGGAAATAAAAGAGAGGGATGTAGCTAAACAGACAGAGGACAAGAGAGAGCTCCCTTAATTGACATTTACCAAATTGCACGGGACAACACTATGCCTATGGCATGCACAACAGGCACCACTCAAAAACATTCAGTAAAGTTAGACTTTTATTTTTAATGTGCAAAATATCAAGTGTGAGGCGAGAAGCAGTGTTGGGAATTTTATGTTGTGGGGAGAAGTTTGCGAGGGTGATGATATTCAAGTGGGAGAAGAATGCACAGCCCTGAAAATACTGGTCAAAATAGTCAAAGAAGTCAAATACAAATATAAATCCAATGGGGAAATTTTTTGGGTCCTCTTGTACTGAATAGGGTTAAATAATGTTTCTTTTAGGGGTATGATGGCAGTGGAACCCCTATAGTTGTACTACTTATGGCCATGCTCATTTGCTAACTCAAACATAGTAGGCAAATATGGCCCATAATTTGCCATGTTTTACACTGCATTCAAGTGTGCACAAATAACCGCAGGCCTCTGTGCTCGATTTTGTACTGCTTCTATAATAGTTTTTGGTCAGCACTCACCACTCTTCACCTCTTTTTTTAATATAAGGCAGTGCACGTGTCCAGTGGTCCACTTTACACTTTTTTGGACTGCTTCTATTCACTAATACATTGTTGTATAAATAAGGGGTGGCTGGCAGGAGGCACGTAGGGGTTCACACTTCTACCCTGTACATTAGGAGGTGCATCGCATTTTAGGCCCTGTCTATATTGCCTGCCCTAAGGCAAACTTACCGCACAGACTTACTCCTGTGCTCCATGCAGAGATCAACAATTCTGTTAAACCAACAGTATCTTTTTGAAAACCCATCACAGATACCCAAACCTAAATTGGACTAAAGTGTCAGTGAATTTTTATCCCCCAGCCCATTGGCCATATACCAGGCAGAGAACCTGAAAATACGTATTTTGGAGGGCAACAGTTTTACATATTTGGACCATGCCATGAAAAATACAGATTGCTCTTTATGAGGAAAGTATTTCAACCAGTCTGTGTTTTGAACTTGTTTATCCAAGTGGATAATATCAATATAAAAATAAAGATTCCAGCTATTAAGATGTGGACAAGCTTTTTATATACCCTAACAAGTCAGGTATCACAGTAATACAGTTTAGTTCACACAGCCTTTTTGATCAGTTGTAAAATACTGACTTATTGCTTTTCCCAGGTGAAGGTTTATTTTATTAGCTGTTTTATTTTGTTGTGTGTCCAAATGCCCAGCTCAACTCCTTTTTAGAGCTTTAAATTGATTTTCCTTTTCTTTTCTCCGATTTAAATTAATTTGAGATGAAAAGTCACTGAGCGGCTCCAAAGGTCTCCAGAAAAAAAAAATGACAGAAAAGTCAAATGTGATTGAAGGGAATCAGCAGCCTGTGACCCAACTGTAGTATTTTAAAAGGGCAAAGTGGGATCAAAAGTTTTAGTTCTGTGGTTTGCTATGGGGGGGGCAGAAAAAGGGACAAAAACATGAGTAATGTGTTTGATAGAAGGACCATGTGCAGCTGGGGCAGTACCCCAATAGCCTGGCAAATGAAGGATTACTAAGATAAGTGGAGGTGAAGACAAGACATCCCCTGACATTAGTACTAATACCTCTGTAATCACATTAGTTGCTCAAAAGAAGGTGATGGTACCAACTAAAATCAATATATGTTTATTAAAAAATACATTCACAAATTCTTGGGGGCCCTAAAATAATGTCCAGAATTTCACTAAGGCTAGATTTTTAGTAGGGCACAAAGGGCATTTAGCCTTGGCCCCCAGCATTAAAGTTAGCACTCAGAGGGTAAGACTGAGGATAAAAATACAAAAGACATCTTCAGCTCTTATAATCTCAATTTCACCAATATTGGCTGCAACCTGTAAAGATGAGATAAATGAGGAAATGAGAGGAAATAAGATGATTCTAATGCTGGCCACATTGGAATGTTCCACTTCAGTAGGAGTGCACCTTACATTATCTACTCCAAGAATGGGACAGTTGGGGAGGGGGGTATAGTAACAATCGTGAGATTTGCTGCAGATCTAATAACCTAGACCAGTATACCAATAAATGCTGCCTGTTGATTGGTTGTCATGAATTAAGGAAACTTTAACAAACTTGCATATATTGGAAGTGGGCAGCATCCCTCATGTAGCATTTATATCAGAGCTCTCCAGCAATGCCCAAAACAGGCCAGTCACAAGTAGTCCATATCCCCTGGCTGCTGCACAGATTGTTTTGCTGTGGAAAAGTAGCTTCTTTGAGCATGTAAAGGATTGTAAAGGTGTATAGTGTTTTAGCAGATACAGTGCCGTGGCCCATATGTTCAGAGCTTCGCTCCTAGTTTAGCATTCCTGTGCCAAATATCTTCAACTGACATCTGCTCCTGTAACAGGCACAGCAAAGTGGAAGACAGCAGGAGATTGGCGCAGGGACCTATCATCTCCAGGGCACGCAGGATCGGCAACTTGGCCAACAGAGCTTGTTTTTACCCCTAGGGAAAAATATTTTTTTCAATACCAATATTAATTACATCTCTCCCAAACTATCCTGCACTTCCTTCCCCAATTACAGTACATATGTAGGGTACACGTGTTAGAGTGCTAGATACTAGATCTTGGGAAACATTTTGGGGGACCAACAAAATTTTGGGAAATATACAATCACACTGCCTGTGACATGAATATACTTTCCTTGTGTATCCCATAATCCCATGGGGATCACAGCTTTCTCTTCCTCTGCTTTTTTGTAGTCTCAGTCTGGCACCAAAATAGCACTGAATGGAGCAGTGAGGGCGTTTGCCCTGAGCTATCACAGGCCTTGGCATCAGTATGGCTCCTATCCTTACAATTGGAACACCCTTTGATTTTACCTAGATGTTACAAAGTTTGTGAGGGAACACCAACAAGAGAGAGTCAAGCTCGAATTGTGAAAGTCAAAGTTGATCAGAGCCAAGGATGTGTTGGAGTCTATTCCAGAACACTGCAAAGGCTGGAAAAACATCTCTTCAGACAGACTCACAAACAAGTCCAAGGGCATCCCTGGATGCTATTCAAGGTGGACTTCCCTGTAGGACCTTCATGCATGCCTGTAACCTGTGCAACCATGGTGTATCATTCATCTATGCACATCTTTTGGGATTGTGGATTTACACAGAACTTGCTTGATGCCCTAGAACAAGGATCCCCAACCTTTTGAACCTGTGAGCAACTTTCAGAATTAAAAGGCATTTGGGAGCAACACTAGCATGAAAAATGTTCTTGGGGTGCCAAATAAGTGATGTGATTGGCCATTTGGTAGCCCCTATGTGGATTGTCAATCTACATTGACACTCTGTTTGGCAGTATACCTGGTTTTTATACAACTAAAACTTGCCTCTAAGCATGGAATTCAAAAATGAGAACCTGCTTTGAGGCCATTGGAAGCAACATCCAAGTGGTTGGAGAGCAACATATTGCTCATGAGCTACTGGTTGGGGATCACTGCCCTAGAACATGAACTTAGAGACTGTGTGCCCAGGAACTTTCTTAGTCACCACGCGGTGCTGTATGGATTATTTCAGGGCCATATGGAAGGGGCAATTCTGGAAGCCTGGTCTGAACTGTGTTAAAGGGGATATAAAGGCAAAAAAATTAAAATTTTACTTTCTTTAATGAAAAAGAAATCTATCTCCAATATACTTTAATTAAAAAATGTGTACTGTTTTTATAATAAACTTGACTGTATGCAGTGAAATTCTCCCTTCATTTACTGCTGTCTATAGGAATTGTCAGACAGTCCCTAACTGCTCTGCAGGTAAACGATCATACTTTCAAATGGCAGGGGAGAGCCTTTGTTGGATTACCTGTAGAGATTTGTATTCACAGACCCAGAGCAGTCTGCATATTCTGATTATTAATCAGTCTTGCTATATAGGCTTCTATGGCAGATATTATTTGACTTGTGCTGTTTTGATAATTTATGACAATCCCTAAGCTTAACCTCCCAACTGAAGCCCAGACCACACTGAGCATGTGCACAGTCTATTGCAAATATGTATAACAAAGTTACAAGATGACAGCCCCCTGTGCCAACCGTGAAAGCATAAATAATTTGTCTTATTAGACTTCTGGTGCAGTAAGTTCAAATTTATATTTAGTATACAAAATACAGCATTTCTAACATTATTCTATTTTAGACTTTAGTTGCCCTTTAAGGATGTTAGACATCCAGCCACTCCAGCCTTTACAGATTACATATTTGTCTAATTAACTATATTGAAAACATTTTTTGTTTTGCACAGCCTATCCATTGAGCCAGCTTTTATTTTATACTGAACAAATCCTTTAAGTTAAGATGGAAAGGTCCATCTTGGGGTACCAACAATAGAAGGCTGGTGGGTGGTAGCTGAGAGTAACACTGTATTTCAAATACGACTGGAGGCCTAAACTTTGGCCATTTCTGACTCGTGTAAATCCTCACTCCAGTCAGGGACACATCATCTCTAACTCTTCTCTCACCAGGCTTGCTGCATTACCCCTAATTCCTTAACCACACCCTGGCCCAGAAACATACGCATGGGTCCTCAAGAGGCTGGCACCATAGGGATCCCGTGCTGCATCTTGTTTATCAAGTACTGCAGCAGTTGTGGGGAAAAGGGATTTCTTTCTAACCAACAGAAAAAGCTTCTATTGATTGAAAATAAATATTTTCTGAAGATAAATATGGAGTGTTAACCGTTCCAGTACATAACACAACATTTGCTGCATCGCTTCTACATTTACAAAAAACATTTGAACCAACAAGGCACTCAAGACAGTGATGGAAACATTTAACCAGAAAGTAATGAGCCTAGGAGAAAGCATGCAAATAAGAGGAGGCTGCAGGGAGTTAACCACTCTAAGAATATAGGCTGTTGGGCTATTTGGCTATAAGCATTATTATTTTCAATACATTATAATATTCCATATTAATACAATAACATATTCCAAACCTTGTGGTGCTCTTGCTTTTCGTAAGGCCTGGCCAGCTAATGTATTTTCAGTGTTCTATAATCACAAAGCTTTCCTCCTATTTGTCTTAGGGGGTGGACAGACCGGGGAACAGTTAACCATTCTTGGCAGTCTTGTGCAGTACTGAATACATTCTAGACGGTTTTCGGTTACTAGCTCAGGGTTTTCAAGTCAATATCAACTGTTTTTTTTTACTGGGGAGAGAGGAACCACAAAGATGCCACTTTAATTTTATGAAATGCAAAAAAAAAAGTTAAATTAGCCAGTTTGAGGTTTTTGTGTGCGCCACTTCACAAACACTATCATTATGGACACAAGCGGGATAATTTTGAAGGCAGTGATTTCCTCCAAATTCCTCATCATGCAGGGAAAGTGCTAAGAATACTGGTGCAAATTACCATGGGTTTGCACAGCATTCCAGTATGACTGCATTTCTCACAGCCAGGCGCAATCTTTGTTTGAAATTTACATTTCAGAGCAGTTTGCTTCCACTACGTACTGGGTGGTTCAAGTGCAGAACTTGGGTGTTGCATAGCTCTTATATGCATAGCTATATGATGCAAAATCTGCAGGCACAGCACATTCCCTCTCTCTTGCTTCTGAGAAATTGCACCATGTGCTAGTTCTGCCAACATAGGAGCATGGGTGCAACACACAAGTTACATGCACAGAGCTTTAATGTGATATGCCAACCTAAACTGGATGATATCAAGCTTATATGATTGCTGTCATTTTTTGAATTTTTGAAGGTAGAAATGTAACCTTGTTTTGCATAGCTGACACTTGTATTTATGTGCTGTTCTGCTTCTCACAAGTTTTTCCAGTGTCTTTTTCTCCTATGGGCAGCAACACGAGAGCACCACCCATTCATTCATTACCAGAGCTGAATCTTCTGATACCTGATCCTACCCCATTAGTTAGCCATTGTTAGTGTGAGCACTTTTGGCTCTATATGTTATTATGGTATCCTTTTACATGTTTTTCATAGTCATCTGGCAGTGAACTGGAGATTTGTCCTCTAACAAGACCTGGGAAGTTGGAACAACCCCCTGCTCCCAATTTAAGAGTCACATTAAACACAGACCCGTGGAATCTGGTTATGTGCCTTGGGCTGTCTCACAGAGAGCGGCTACACTCTAGTAATCATATGAGTGTTTAATTTATAAATGTTTAATCTTGTATGTAAGCTGCCAAGGATTTGCTGCTAAAACCGGAGCTCTTTCTCATTCAAATGATGTGTTTAAGCATTGATTATGCATAGATTGCACGGCCAGAGTATTTCATAGCTAATGCCTCTTGCAGTCGAGTGAGACCAACTTGGAAGAGGTTAGACACAAACAGCTTTGATTCCCACTGCCCCAGAAATGCAGGCCAATGCATACCCACAAATAGAAAGAAATGTAGTCCCACAGACAACACATGTATGGGCACAAATAGGGACTGTGGCATATTAGTACATATGAGCTTGAAAAAGGAATGTCTGCTCACTGATCAGAGTGTTGCCTAGCCTCTGGCAGAGTGATTATTCTGCTTCTTGATGTTATTTTCTCTAAGTGGATTTTCTCTCCCATCTTCCCGCTCCTGTAACCTTACAGAGATAAACAGCTTTAATCCCCTGGCCAATGAAGGGTGGGATCAGGGGTTGAGAACTTTCACTTGAGTAACTCTATCGCCTCTGAGAGATACTGACAGGACAGGTGCAGGCCTGGACTCCAGGGGTTTTCATTAATCTTTTATCTTCTCCCCTGGATTCCCACCTGGCCCCGACAGGCAAATTGATCTTGTTGTCCTGATGCTTTTCTCACCAGCCAAATATGGCAGTCACAAGGAATCAGAGTATCCACCAGGGATTTTGTAAAATTCAAGCATAAACAACAGTAATCGCCAGTTAAAGAAATATGTCATACAACTGTGAGCAACCGTCATACCAATCATTGTACCCATTAATAATAGTGACCATTACTGTGATTCTCCTGGAGGCACAAGAAAGCTGTGTGGTCACTTCCACACATATTCAGCAGGGTATATCCTGAGATAAAGGTGTTTAGAATATTAAATGACCATTTAATACATTATTTTAAGGACCAAATTAACTTAAGGACTAGTACTAAAAAACTAAAACAGAAAAAAAAATAGTTTTGATATGAAGGTTAAATTAATTCTTTGACTTTTATACCTTTCCTGATTTATTTAAAACCTTTACCCAAAATAATGCCATATGCTACCAAAAAATGTCAGGAAGAGGATCCTTGTCTCTGCCATTAATAAAAATGCCCCATTATATCCCCCTTGCACAATTACATGTGTATCTGGTTCAGGATACAGACATCTATTACATCACTGCTGAGTGGGGGGCGCAAATGAAAAAAAAATGGTTTTCCAGTTAAAAACAGAGAGCTTTGGGATAATTTTCAAAATGCATTGTGTTCTCATTTTCTGGTCTAGTGTTCCTTACTCAGATATATTCACTACAAGGCTGAGGCCAGACGTTGCGGATTTTGGCCTGTGGAGAATCTGCTCCTCTGCTGCTGCTCTTCTGATCGATGTGCTTATACCTAGTAACATTGCCTCCACTTGGGTGCCGACAGATATTTGCATTTTACTCCAAAATCCACCATGGTTGCCTCCACCCAAACCGAGGGAATGTATTCAAGTCGCAGCAGAAAAGCAGTAGAGTAGATTACATGTGGCCCCAACCTTATATTGTCTGAAAAAGCAAACAATAATGAAATATGGCCTAGACCAGTCAGGCCTGGAATCTACAATTACCTAAATCAGAAGTGGCTGGGATAGTTCATGTGTTCTTAGCTTCCAGTGGTCAAACATAGGACCCACATGCTTTATTTGACACTAGTGATAAGCTGCGGAATGCTGTAATACATTTCCGTTGGACTCAGATGCATCATCTATAGATCACCTTTACAAGAAGTCCATGGCAATCCACGCCGTGTTGGAGAGCAAAAGGCATCATAACCAGAAATCATCTGTGTTGTGTTTTGGTCTGATTAGTTGCTATGGCCTGAATCAGGCTTTGTGCCTGTTATTACATTACACCCAGTCATCAATGAAAGCCCCAAGTCATTTGGCTAATTTGGTTGCTGAGTTCGGTTTGCTACAGCTCACAGATTCCTTTGTTCTCTCCAGCACAGCTCTATGTATCAGAGGACAGCAGTCGGCTGTAGGAATCTCATTGCCACTACCTGCCTGCTTTGAATCTCGCTCGTAACAAGCTAATTAGCAGAGATTCAGTAAAGGCATAGCACAGTCACATATGAAACCATCACACATTAATAGCCGAGCACACTGAAACAGTATATAAACCAAATGAAACAAGATTAATACTTTACATTCCTCGATATATGTTGAAATTGCTGTGGTAACACAAATTAGTAAGAAGAATGACTCCCACCCTTTAACTGGTGAATGGCAATAGTAAAGTCTATTACAGATGACTATTTACATGGGATAAAGCACAGATGCAGTAACTTCTTGGCTGGTTTCATGGTTTTACAGGCACCAGCTTTATCTGGGAACTTTATTTTGCTTCTTGCACAGTATAAAGTGTTAATCACAGCTACAAAAGAAGTTGGCGCTATAGAAATACATGTTAATAATAATAATAATAATTCAAAGTGAAGCTACATTCTATGTTCATAAGTAGGTTTTGGTTTCATCTTTCAAAGTCCCTTCATTTTCTACATTTTCTCTTTGTAATACATTATAACACTATATATATATACTGTATAAAGAACATTTTTCTTTGTTTCTCTAGTTTCTATTGAGTAGTTACTGGCACTGCATTCACTTCAGTCATGAATAAGTCTTCTATGTCTTTCTGACCACAATCTTCATTTTTGCCTCACTACTTTCCTTGTTCTCAGATGATATGGCCACAAACCCTAATGTTGTTTGGCTGCTTGGACACAACCTGCCAATATCTTCACTCATAGGCTTGTCTAATATAATAACTCCTAAACTAGAGCCAGCAGAGACCATGGGGTATAACCAGCCAAAAGGTTGGAAACTAAGACTCCGCACCAGCTCATAACTTGTTATGTCTCTATTGCATTTTTTTAATCTATACCTATAAATAGCCAAAGCCATATTTTTTATGTCTCAAAGAAGATGTTTTTTACATTTATCAGCTGTATTTATGATCACTAGAAGTACCATTTCATATAAATCTATGGAGAATGCCTACATGACAACATCACCCAGTCAATAGTATAAATATTAAACTGCAGGGAGCTTCTGTTATAGGCAGAAATCTATATACGGTAATGGTACCCATTACCCAGAATGCTTGGGACCTGGGGTATTCTGGATAACAGATCTTTCCATAATTTGGATCTTATTACCTTAGGTTTACTAGAAAATCATATAAATATAAAATAAACCCAGAAGGCTAGCTCTGTTTCCACTAAGGATTATTATTAATAGTATTGGTTTGGATCAAGTACAAGGTACTGTCTTATTATTAAAGAGAAAAAAGAAATAATTTTTACCAATTTGGATTATTTGGATAAAATGGAGTCTATGGCAGACAGACTTTCAGTAATTTGGAGGTGTATGTATAATGGGTTTCCGAATAATGGATCCCATGCCTGTACACCATAATATGGTTTAAAGAACAGTTAACACACTTACGATGCCAGCCCTGATTCTTGAACGATGGGTCATGTCTTTGAGCCCCTTAATACTTTGTTGGACCTGTGGCTGAAAGAAATGGGATACAGCAATACAGTAAGGTCCTTACTGTAAATCATGGAAGCATCCACGCTAACACTTATTCATATTTGAGGCTTTAAAACCCTAGTGGATTATAAAATTTAACTGCTATAGTATTTAATTTGGTGTCCAAGAACATAAAACCTTTCAGAGTCATAAGACTTTGAATTTGCTTAGCCTTGGATTGTTCCATCTTTTTATTTTAGCATTTTTTAAGTAAGACACTAAGTTGTTATGGGTTGCTATGATCGGGTAACTCACTCACAAGAGTCCCATACACTAACAAATTCAGTGAGTGGGAGATTAACTTTCTGGAATGGTGAATTAATCAGCAGGATGATCATCTGACTATGACAAACTTCCCTGTGGACAGAGACAGTCATGATGTCTTGGCTAGACACTGTCCCCCACAACACATTTTACACAGTGAACAAATGCAGAGAATCACTATAAATAATTCAGACATTGTCAGCAGAGCCATATTGTGGCAAGGTGTGATGGAAAGTCTGCACAGCATGAGAACTGGCACAATGACATGAACAGAACCTAACAGTATGCACACAATGATCATCTGAAACTGGATAGGTTATGACCACTAATCAAATAGGTGCCAGGTAATATTCTCAGACCTTTTCACATGAAAGCCTCTGGAACATGTGTTCCACCTACCACAAGGCCATCTTGTATAATGGACAATATGGAAGAAACAATGAAAACCAGAACATGAAACAAGACTATTAAAGAAAGACTTTTTCACTCAGTCTTCATCTTTGTGAAAACACTGGTGCCAGTGTACCCTCAGGTATATAGGCATGGTCTTTATCACTTAAAGAAAGATGACAACCTCCACGTGCCATTGACATGACAGGCCCATCATTTATGGAGTCAAAACCTGTACTGTCAAGCATGAAATATGTGTTGAACTGGTAGACACCACTATATGGATATAAACGCAATGATTAGTTGTACACAGTTTCATTGATGCTTTAAAGAACAATTTGATAATTGAACTACCAAACCTATGTATGAAGGTAGGCAAAACATCTTCTCTTTTAACATCTTTATTGCACTAGCTCGGTCAAAGCTGATTTCATATTGGTTCAGAAGTAGCGTTGAGCGAATCTGTCCTGTTTCGCTTGTCCCAAAACTTTGCGAAACTGTGTGACATTGTAACAAAATCTTTGGGCGTTTTTTACGCGCAACAATTTTTAAAACCCGCAACAATTTTTCTTGCTCCAAATGCAATAAAGTCAATGGGTTTTTTTTCTTATGGCGACTTTTTTTTCCCTAAGGCATTAAAGTCAATGGGTGTTTTTTCTTATGGCGACTTTTTTGTCCTAATGCATTAAAGTAAATGGGACGTTTTTTCTTATGGCAATTTTTTTCTCCTAATGCATTAAAGTCAATGAGCGTTTTTTCTTATGGTGAGTTTTTTATCCAAATGCATTACAGACAATGGGTGTTTTTTGTTATGGTGACTTTCTTTCTTCAAATGCATGGCTGTTTTTTTTCTTATGGGCAATTTTTTTGCTGCAAATTTATGGCTGGTGAATTAAATCGTTCATCACTATTCAGAAGGGATTACCAGATCATGGCAGCATTCACTATGCAATAATTAGAACACAAAAAGGAATTGGTTCAATGAAAATTAATGTAAGTGGATATTCTTATTGTAAAGAACCTCTAATTGTATCCTATAATTGTATCAGGACTTACCCAAAGTAAATGACCACTAGTTGATGGAAAACATTTAATAAGCATCATTTACACAGCCGTCTCTTCCTTATATGGTCCCCTGTGATGCATGCCTTAGCTAGTGCATGTTTACCATTACAGAACATCAAGGACTCCAGAGGGCAAAGACAAAGATAAATTGACTAATGTCCTTGTATTTTTGGTACTCCAGCTTTGCAAACCCTGCATTTGTGATATAAAATGCCATGTTTTACTGTATTTATAACTCTCTTGATTCTTCCCTTAGTGGATTATTGATTGACATCAATGGTATCTAAATTCTCTCTGACGTATCAGACACTGAGGTAGACCAACCACCTTGTGCTCTTCTCTTTATTGCCTCGGAAGTCTCATAAATTATTGGAAACCGAGTTCAAAGACTTCATTGAAGCTTAGAGCTTACAGCTGCCATATATAAATCATATATGCATTAAATACTTGGCCCTAACCCAAGGTTTATTGTGAGTGTGCAATAAACGTTTTTTTGGTTAACTGTACTCTATAGGATTTAGGATTATATTAACTGCACAGTGTTTGTATTGCTCTGTATTTCAGCAACTCCTTATATTAAAGAATATAAAACAATATCTAATATCACATAAAATCAATCCAATCTGACTGTGCATCCTTTAGGCTTATTGGACAATGAAAACGTATGTTTACAATGAACCAAATAAATAGGTCTTGTTACGTGTTCTAATTAATTCAATTAAGTGGAGATAATTATGTGATCCCTTTTAACCAATCTGATTATTTGCCTTCTTTTCTCCCAACATTGCTCTGAAGAACCCAGGAGGCGGGACCCAATGTAAAATGAAAGTGCTTTCAATTTCACCACTAAGCACTGTCACTTCAAGGATTAACAAAAAGCCCCATATATATTGAACTTGTGTTGAACACAGGTGTATATTACCCTTTTACTAACTGCAAAGACGATGCATGCTTAGCTGTCCACATGATCCTCCTGTAGTTAATATCTCGACTTCATGCATTAATCACCCAATAGGATTAGCACTTGTCTTTTGAAATCTCTCACAAGGGATAATGAAAATACATAAATACAATATTTCATGCCATATTTGTATAATTTGAGAACTCACCTCCATCCATCAATTGCATAGAAATGGATGGCACCCAGATGGCTGGATATTAATGGAACATCAGTAGAGCATGTGGCCAACGCTGTCTGTACTAAGTTCTTCCTAGAGTGTAAAAACAAGGAGCCACATTAGCTAAGTGTCTTTTCCATGTCAAGTTTAAAACGACCATAAGGTGACCCAGTTTAATACTATCTAATAATTATGATCATAAATGTACCTACTGGGTGGTATGTTTATCTCACAATTTGCTTCTCTGAAGTCTCCTGGCTTTGCTTTATAGAATTAGTCACTTCTGAAAGGCAGTGTGATTACCAGGAAGACTAATTCCTCAGTGAAAAATACTGCGTACAACAGTGGTATATATATTTGTGTCCTGGAGGATGTTTAGGTATTGCAATACAGCCTGCACAGTCTTATAATTGAGTCTTGAGACGTGTTCCATAAAGAAGCTGTAAGGTACTCAAACGGAATATATTTCACCTTTGCACCTCTATGGTTTTCCTATCTCCACAGGGTTTCTTTCTCTCTATCATAGATGCTGCTCAGCCCTCTGTGTCTTATCTTTCACTTGAATTTTCAAGTGGTATTAATAAAGCAGCAACATCACAGATACAGCCACAAAAAGTCATACAAGTGTATCAGTAATGATCTCGGTGCAAGATTTTCATATTTGTCCTATCCTCGGGTAATTTTCTACAAAAACATGACCCATATAACCCATATAGTCATGAAAGCATGTATAAAGGCATGGTGCATTCATGACATCATGAATCAGCACATACCATAAAGGTCATCAGAAATGATATGAGGAAAATACCCACTACCATCCTATAAGATAGGATGCATAAAAAATCAATTCTTTAAAGAATGAATACTTGAGCAACAGGCAGTTTATATCATATTAAGTGGCATATTAAAGAATCTTACCAAACTGGAATATATATTTAAGTAAATATTGCCCTTCTTACCTTGAACCACCATTTGGTGATGGTCTGTGTGCTGCCTCAGAGATCATAAATTTTGAAAAATTGGATGGCACTCTAATGTTCATATATAGTTATCACATTCAAAAGAAGCAATCGGTGCAATTAGCCCAAAATATATTTTGCCTCCACTGGGGGCAAGAAATAGACTTATACTATGTATTACATGGGTTTGCACTCAATAAATTACTAAACAAAGTGGTATTTGCTCAAAGATCATTTTACTTCATCACACTGTTCAGAAATACATTAGCAATATCATGTGTACATGAATCACATAAATTGTATACATACCACCTTGTTGTGGTGGTATGTATACAATTTATGTGATTCATGTACACATGATATTGCTAATGTATTTCTGAACAGTGCGATGAAGTAGAATGATCTTTGAGCAAATACCACTTTGTTTAGTAATTTATTGAGTGCAAACCCATGTAATACATAGTAGCTGCCTCAGAGATCACCTGACCAGAAATATTTCAACTCTAACTGTAACAGGAAGAAGTGTGGAAGCAAAAGACACAACTCTGTCTGTTAATTGGCTCATGTGACCTAACTTTATAGTTTGTTTGGTAAGTTTGTGTGCACAGTTGAATCATACGATCCCAGGAGGCTGTCCTTATTTTTTAAAATGGCAATTTTCTATTTAGGATGACCCAATGGCATTATGAAAATGGTTTATTTACATGAAGCAGGATTTTGCATATGAATTGTTTTATACAATATCTTTTTATAGAGACCTACAGTACATTGTCCGGGGGGTATAGTTTTCCTTTAACCCAAATCTGTTTTTGGATACTTACAATTGTGACAATTCTTTGTGGCTTTTACTTGAGTGAAACATACAAGTTATGAAAGAAAATACACAAGAATTTCAGGTGAAGCTTAATAAACCTTGTAGGTTCATACATTGTTGATGGTATGATCCAGCAGTTTGCCGGTAAACAAAAACTTGGGCAATCTGTCTTTCTAATGCAACTTTTCCCTACAATTTATGGAGCAATCTCTGAATTAAGCAGAGTACCTCATCTTTAACATCATTTATTTATATATCACCAGCATGTTGTGCATCTCCAAGATTCTAAAAACCCTCAATAGTTGGGCATAGTACCATTCATTTCAGATTGCTGCCATTGTTTTGTATAGCACAGCAGAATTGGGTAGTATTAAAATAAAAACAAAACATTTTTTTTTAAATTAAACCCCCAGTGAACAAACAGATTATCAGTCAAAGAGGAATTGCAGGACCATAAAAAAAATCACAAGGCTGCAGGGCAATTTATACAGGTCACAGAACTCAAAGGTCACATCTCATGAGCGTTTCCTGTTTGCAAGGGATATGTTACAGCCTAATGTACATGCAACAAATTCATGGGAACATATAATACATATTACATTAATAATAAAATGTAATCTGGAAAATAAAAAATTAGAAAAGAGAAATACCTTTTTATGAAAACAAATATTTACAAACATTTTTTTACCCTGTTTAAAAAAAGCCCTGTAGATTCAAACTAAAGAATAGTTATTGCATATATCCCAATATAAATAGATAAATGATAGATAGGTCATACCTCCCATCATTTTGGAAACAGAAAGGGGGACCAAAAGTTTTGCCGCACTCAGCATGGCAAAAATACATGACCACACTCTGTTTTGTGGACACAACCATGTTCAGTTTACTAAATGTTGCAGTTTATGAAAGTTTGACCACATTTCTGTGGTTTTTATGTGTTATTACAGTTTTGCTAACGAAAGTGAATTTCCCTTTAAGCTGCAAGTCAGTTTCACCAAGGAACCTGCTTGTCTTAAATTGTTGCAATTGCTTATTTGCTTATCTTAAATTATCTAAAGTATTAAAGTATCTAAGTATCTATTCTGGGCTCTCTACCAGAAGCCAATAAAGTTAGAAACTTTGTAACTTTTTCTGGCTGTTTAGTGCAGGAGATCAAATATAAAGTCGGGGGAATTCAATTGAGCTGTCAAAACTGGAACTGTGCCGCAGTTGGGAGGTATTCCACAGATAGAAGCAAACTCCTGTGTCTTCATATAAAAAAGACTTTATTGGCTCATGCCAGAATCAATGTTTCGGCTCTTGTCTAGAGCCTTTCTCAAGATATTACAGGCCCTATTTCAACTTCCCTTTTAAAATCATAATTCTAGGCATGTCCAAATTCAGTTCACCAATCATAAAAAAATTCTCCTATAGCCAGTTAAATCCGTTTTACCTACATATGATAGGCCGCAGGGGCATGTAATCAAATAAATGACAAAAGCTGCTGTGTATGTAATGAGATATCTAATCCTGAAGAATTTCACCCAGTGTCATATAACGACATGAAATACAATTTGGACACCTGTAACAGCCTATTATCTCAGAAAACAGCCAAATTGCATGTATATATTCACTTAAGGAGACGGCAGGGGGTCTGTACAGAAGGGAGAGTGGGGGAGATCAATCCGTAAAAAGTAATGCAACCAACACTTAGGGGCAGATTTACTAAGGGTCGAATTTTGAAAAAAATTCTAAATTCGGCCATGTGAATAGGCAGGGAGTAAAATCCTTCGAATTCGAATATCGAATTCGAAGGATTTTACCGCAATTTGAACGATCAAACAGGAAATATTCGATCGATAAATCGTTCGAATCGATTGATTCGAATGATTTTATCGATCGATCAAATATTTTTTATTCAATCAAAAATAATGAAACCCAATTCAGTAGCTTTGATCTGGCGAACTAGGCAGTCGAATAAAAATTTAAAGGGGAAGTACTTCAACTGTCGAATAGTCGAATATTCAAATTAAATTTTATTCGAATCGATCAAATTTTCAAAATTCACTGGTCGAAGTGGTCTTCAAAAACATTTGAAAATTCAAATTCGAATCTTTTTGAAAATTCGATCGAACTTCGAATCCTTCATGTGAATTTAGTACATGTGCCCCTCACTATTATCATCTGACTTCTTCACAATAACGTGGTCTTTCTATTTTTTTAGTAAAGCCTTTTTTGTATACAGCCAATAGAGCTTATGTTTAGAATTCATGATGCCTTACCTTATAATTACTATTTTATACTGCAGGATGTAAAGCCACTTATTAAAGGTGGATCAAACCAACTATAAACAGCAAGGGAACTGTTTTTGGATCCTGGCATATTTTAAGAACACCTGCTAAATGCTGTAGACACATCCAACCTGCGGTGGTATTAAGTATAATTAAGGCATTTTACCTCTGTATATTTATAGTTATATTTACCTTTCTATTTTTATGTGACTGTGAAAATTTAGCTTGTCCACGGAGCACTGCAACATCAGCAGGAATTTGTGCAGGCAGTTATTTATAATAAACTCAGAAACTGCACTGATATGTACCTGTAATTCTACTGCTAAAAATATTTCCCCTGCACTGATGCCAGAACTGATTGGTTACATATAAATGATTCTATACTATATGGATATAAGAAGTCAATGGGGAGTTTCATGACCTTGGAAAGGCATAGGGCTTTAAACAGGTCCTGAGGCTTCTTTTAATTAACTTTTTTTCCCCCTGGATGAAATATAATCTCTACTACATGTATGGGAGCTGTTATCTAGAATGCTCGGGACATGGGGTTTTCTGGATATTTCCATAATTTGGATTTTCATACCTTAAATCTAATAGAAAATCATTTAACCATGAAATAAAGCCAATAGGCTGGTTTTGCTTCCAATAAGGATTCATTATATCCTAGTTTGGATCAAGTTACAAGATTACAAGGTACAATAGCATTCTTACAGAGGAAAATGAAATGTTTGGATAAAATGAAGTCTATGGGAAATGGACCTTTAACCTGAGATTTTAATGAGTTTCTGGATAAAGGATCCCATACCAGTAGTACATGATTGGTGGGGCTGGAGAAAGTAAACCGAACAATGATTATTATTAATAGTTGTCGGTAATAGATAGAGTGTAGGTAACCTGTTACTAGTGCCCTTATAAGGCTACATGATTCCAGGATGACTTCCTATCATCACTGGATTTTTGGTGGATTTCAGCATAATGGGACTTGGTAGAAGAAGATCAATGGCATGACAAAGAGTGCATGGGTGAGTTTCTTACTCTATCCTACTTGTTGGCAGAGCCTTCTAATTCAATAATATGAGGCCCTTTCAATCCTGATGGTGACCCTGTAGCGACCAGATTTTTGCTTTTTAAAGAAACAGTAACACCAAAAAAGGGAAATAAAATGTACTGTTGTGCTGCAATGGTAAAACTGTTTGTGTTTGCTTCAGAAACATAACTATAGTTTATATATAAACAAGCTGCTGTGTAGTCATGGGGGTGACCATTCAAAGCTTAGAAAGGAGAAAAGGCACTGGATACACAGCAGATAATAGATAAGCTCAGTAGCATACAAAGGGATTATTCAAAACATATCTGTTATCTACTGTGTATCCTGTGCTTTAATGGCTGCCCCCATGGATACACTGCAACTTGTGTTGTGTTTCGGAAACAAACACACCCGTTTAACCAGTACAACCCAACAGTATATTATACTGTCATTCCTTTAAAACACTTTCAGTTTTTGGTGTTACTGTTCCTTTAACTAGGTAGCCAGTAAATGCTGCCCACCAATTGGTTGCTATGGTTTACTAGAACCAGTACAAACTTTGTGCATTATATTACCACCTTAAACCCAAAGAAAATAATGGGGCCCCACACAATCTGAATTGCCCAATGGCTTCTGAGATGGATCTTCTCAGCAAGCACTGGCAGCTGCCAAGAGGATACTGGAAGTTATTGTTTAGCAGCATCTTTGGTCCTATAAATAGATATAATAATCACTTATGGTGGTGGATATTGGACCAGAGGGAAGAAAAAAACCTCTAGAAAATCTAATTATGGTCTATGGAGAAAATGAGCCTGCAGCTAGAGCTTTTCTCATCAAAGTGAATCTTGCCCATTACAGATGAGTAATGTCACAGCTGTAACATAATATACTGCAAACAGTCACTTTCCAATTCTATCATCTATCCATTGTCATTTATTATATCATTATACAAAACATCACTCATATGTCATATTGAGCTTCATTAATGGATTTGAAAATACCCCCCCCCTCATAACAACATCATCTTGCCAATAATTTGGCCATTATTATCACCTACAGATCCAGAGTTAGTTAGCCTTGAATTTGTTATCATGGAAGTAGAGATTAACGGGTTAGGTTAAAATAGGAGACCCTCCACAGTCAAAAGTCCCCACTGCCCCCCCCCGTAGGCCCCCTCCCTGCCCCCTCGCACACTGTTACGCTAGAATTGTGTCCCTTAGAACTTCTGACCTGCACAATGCAGAACAGGGCAGCAGAGCACAGGGGCGCCATGTTTGTCAGCCTTGGCTTCTTCCAGATCATCTTCTTGCCGTTCGATAAGTTACGGAGCTTTCAGGCTCCAACTGCGCATATGCCATATATGGATATGGATCGGCGCTTGCTCAACGAAGAAGTCGAGGCTGACGAACATGGCGCCCCTGTGCTCCTCTGCACTGTTCTGCATTGTGCGGGTCGGAATTTCTAAGGGACACAATTTGCGCCTAACAGTGCACAGGGGGGAGGCAGGGAGGGAGGCCTACATGAGGGGGGTCAGTGGGGACTTTTGACTGTGGAGGGTTTCCTTCTCCTTTAAGTTCATTTTTAGTATGTTATAGAATGGCCAATTCTAAGAAACTTTTCAGTAGGGATGCAGCGAATCCAGGATTCAGTTAATGATTCTGCCTTTTTCTGCAGGATTCGGCCGAATCCTTCTGCCGAACTGAATCCCAACCCTAATTTGCATATGCAAATTAGGGGCAGGGAGGGAAATTACATGACTTTTTGTCACAAACCAAGGAAGTAAAAAATGTTTTCCCCTTCCCACTCCTAATTTGCATATGCAAATTAGGGTTCAGATTCGGTTTGGTATTCAGCAGAATCTTTCTCAAAGGATACGGGGGTTCGGCTAAAATAGTGAATTCGGTGCATCCCTACTTTTCAGTTTGTCTTACCCATTTTTATAAATTTTGATTATTTTTTTATAGATTATAAACTTCTGCCTCCTTGCAGCTTTCAAATAGGGGTCACTGACCCCATCTAAAAAACAAATGCTCTGTGAGGTTACAAATGTATTTATTAATCATCTTTTTAATCAGGTCCTCTCCTATTCATATTCCAGTTTCTTATTCAAATCAATACATTGCAGCTAGGGTAATTTTGTCCCTAGCAACCAGATTGATGAAACTGAGCCAAATAGCTAAAAAACATAGCTAATAGAAAATGAAAAACAATTGCAGATTTTCTCCGAATATCACTGTCTACGTCAAACTCAAAGGTAATTTAAAGATCTAAAAATACAAGTGACTACTTTGGGCCAAATGTTTGATTTATGCAACAGTTGCACGTAGGAAATTTGTGGGAAGACAATGATTTAGCTCACCATCTTTTACAAAAATCATGACAATTAAGTGTCTCTCTCCTAGGAAATCTGAAGTCGTACAGTATTTTAGGAGTCATCTCCCTTCTTTCTATAGTGGATGGTCTCTTGTGAATTCAGACAAGTTTTGTAACACAAGGCATTGCCATTGTTTCCTTTTTTGGGAGTATTTCAAAGTATGAATGTTCAAAGTCCAGGCCGACTGCCAGCCAAAGTGTATGAACAATGATTTGTCCTTAGAACTCTTGTGCTGCCTTATCAGACACTGAAACAGGCTGGCACGCAAAGATTTCTTCTTCTTGAAAGCACAAGCCTGCATGGAAGCCTGGGGGACATATATCTCCATGCAAGAGACAGTTTAAAGAGAAGATTTCTTACATGTATATACAATTATACACTTGTTTCCCAAAATGCATTTGTTGCAGTGCCAATCACCTACTATGTTGGTTGACTTCAAAAATGTGCCAGGAGTTTTGGTGGATACTCCAATGATGATTAAAACAGAATGACTCTAGAATGAAACATCACCCCTAAGCCTCAGGCCACTGATATTATTCAGCTTTTTCAGCTCTAGGACTCATGGCATGGATGACAGGCAGGTTCCATTAAAACATAAGACAGGTTGCATGGCCAATTTCAGGAACTTCTCCGTCAGCGTTAGTACGCCACGTGTAACATCAGTCTAAAACATATATGTCATATATCTCATGAAAAGTATATGTTGCATGTATTGCTCACATCACATAGGATCACCATTACTCTGTGTAGGCCCCTAGGGATGCTATGTGCATGCTGCAGTAGGTTAGGAATTTCTAGCTTTGTGCTGGACTTTCAGATGATGGAATTCTGACAAGAACAGCATTGGCAGGTGAAGCCAGCTTATACTGCTGGGTGAATAATTAAATGGATTGATGAAACTCGTTCTACTTGATAAGACATTAATGACCCACTCTCTCAGGCTGATAACAGTACTGTATGTTGTAAGGGTTAAACGTCTTAACGGGAATCATTAATATTTCATGCTCCCTGCTTAGCAGCAAAGCCACTGCCTGCAAATTGTGTTGCTGTATTGCATGTGGAAAATAATTACAGGCTCCTAGGCTTTTGGTGAGTGAGGGTTGATGGTATAGCTTCTTAAATCAGGTTGTAATGAAACCCCACTATAGAATATATTGATGACTGTTTTGGGCCAGGGGTCAATGTTATTACAATGTTCTTCTAGTACATCGTGAAAGGCTACCTGACTCACTAATGACTGGAAATAATGCAGGCTGAAAAGACTAGGCAATTCAGTCAGTGGCCCTCAAGATGACAAGTGCTGTCATTTAACGATAACTTCGGGGCTGATGATTTCACTATTCCTTGTTGGCTGGGCAATCCTGAAGCAGTAGTACAGTAGTTCTTCCATAGCTGGAATTCTAATTCCTTGCCTGGGGTATAGAATAAAGAAGGCAAAGAAAAGAGGATCTCTCCATGGTGCTTGCTGAAAAGTACCCCTGGCCAGTGCATTTTTTGTTAAAGGAGCATCAGCTTGTGGTATTAAGTGATTAAGTGATCCTTTCCTTTAAACCAGCTCTACAGATGCCTACTTCTTTGTCAGAAATTGGTGCCAATTTATGGCACAACCTTAAGCAGTCCCCTCCTCCTCTATGCTCTTAAAACATCAGCGTCAGAGCGGGTCAAAGGGGGGCAGCATCACTAGTGCAATGAGGGCAATAGCACTTTCTGCACTAGCGGAGCTGAATTTCCTAACGGACTGCATGGAATAAAAAAAAAAGTATAGGGTAACTAATGCAGATGGGTGCCCATGCATGTTGTGGGGGGGGGGTGCAAGAACATTTAGTGAGGCTGCTGTATGTTTTAATAAGTACAGTGACATTCTATAGTAAAATAACGTTAGGTTGGAGCAGTAGCTAGTAGTGATGGGCGAATTTATTCACATGGGGCGAATTCGCGTTGAATTCCCGCGATTCGCCACTGGCGAATAAATTTGCGAATCGCCAGCGAAATTTCGCTTAGCGAAAATTAGCTGGAAAAACGAGTCGCGCGTCGTTTTTGACGCGTCGCGACGAAAACGACACGACGCGCGTCAAAAGCGTCCCGCGACTCGTTTCGCAAATTTTTCGCCAATTTCGGCGAAGTGAATCTCGGGAGATTCGCGCATCACTAGTAGCTAGTCTTTAAGACAAATAATCAGATGACAATAACTGTAAAAGTGATATCTTTTTTATATAGTGAATAAAGTACCCCCTCTTGTAAATTATAAGGATATTATAAGTTACCGAGGAGTTCCAGCATTTATCTACGTGACATTTTATGCATAACCACCACATACCTGGAAACTAGGGATGCTTCGAATCCACTATTTTGGATTCGGGCGAACCCCCAAATCCACTATTTTGGATTCGGCCGGAGAGGGGAAACATTTTTTACTTCCTTGTTTGGTGACAAAATTCATGTGATTTCCGTCTCCACCCCTAATTTGCATATGCAAATTATTATTTGGATTCTGTTTAGCTGGGCAGAAGAATTTGTCCGAATCCAGCTGAAAAAGGCCGAACCCTGAACCAAATCCTGGATTTGGTGTATCCCTACTCGAAACAAGATGATTCTTAATGTCTCTGCTACAAGCACAATATTTTATAGTTATATATATATATATATATATATATATATATAATATATATATATTTATTTTTACACAGCACTCATAATTGCATAATTTCATGCGAAATGCAGATCTTGAGGCTTTTTCAAGCACCTTTCTCCCGATTCTGCCATCTGAGCACCACAAATGCTCTCTTGGATACACTGGTCTCTTAGCAACGCAGCTGTGCTAGGTACTGCCACTTCCGAGTCAATTCTAAATATAATAAGGGTTAAAGGAGGGGTACGAGTTGTGTGATTGGCAGCTGGTTTTATTTTCAAGGTGCTGCTGACTTGTTCGGCATCTTCTCCATTTAATATTCTATAGCAATTGCACAGAAAAAGAGAACTGGCAAGCAATCTTGCCCATTAATTTATCTCTATATGCCTCTGTTTGAAGACCAC
Source organism: Xenopus borealis (assembly GCA_024363595.1). Taxonomy (NCBI): domain Eukaryota; kingdom Metazoa; phylum Chordata; class Amphibia; order Anura; family Pipidae; genus Xenopus; species Xenopus borealis. The sequence continues at coordinate 105,813,897 of CM044438.1, forward strand.
CTTGCACATGCCTTTGTTTAGATGAGTGGGGCCCCTAACAGCTGCTCCTGGTGACATTCAGTTTATAGCTCCTTAATAGAAGTAGCCACTGATAAAAAACAGATCCAAGGGGCCGTTGACGTCAAACTGTCTGGAAACGTTTTTCAGTGTAGTTTGTTACCATTTGCAGAATTGAATACTTTCCCCTATTCTGGTTTACATAATATATACGTCAGCTACGTGGATACAGGTGCTGCATTGAATGAAGAAGTGGTTGGCAAATGTCAAACTCTTTAAATGCCAGTTGGTCTTCTAGGGACTTTGGGGAAGGAGACCACAAAAGCCTCTGCTGAACAACTGAGACTCTTTAGAAATGAATATATGAATATCATCTCTTAAGTTTATTTGTAGTTAACAAATCTCTATGTTAGAACAAAAAAAACAAACAATGCTCAGCCTTGTACTGTAGTTCTTGAAGTATTTTGGCTCCCAGCCAGGACTGGACTGAGAATGAAATGAGGCCCTGGAATTTTAGCCCAAACAGAGGCCCAAACAAACCCCTACCAGCCCAATAAATGGTGACTATGGCTATTTACAGCAGCATTTGCCAGAACCCACAGAGTGCCAAAAACGGGGCAGGCTCCGAGATATGACTTCCTACCCTTCAGGACAGGTCTATTGAGATCGACTGATGAGAGGATGACTGAGAGGGGTCTATTATGTCTGTAATACACAAACACACAAATATATGTATAGAGAGAGAGAGAGAGAACTCAGTACACCACAGGCCATTATATATCTATTGGGTAGGTTTTGGATGATTGGAATATGTCTATGTTTATTCTTGGGATAACTGTAATACAAGATTGGGAATTATGGTATTGCCTGTCTTGGACTATTATTGGACTACGTATTTATGAAGGTCCAGGTGCTAGTGCAAGCAGACGATTATTATGATTCATATTTTGCCATTTTCTTAGTCCCAATGCACATTTTCCTGTGACCTAAGTGGGCAGATAACCTACTTTAGTACAGATTGCATAATAGTGAAAATACACGAAAAGTTGCAGCAATGAAAGGCAACCATTGCAGGCATTGTATTCAATAAAGCACTGGTGTTTAGCTGTGCTTGTCTGTGCCATTTGTGTCTTTTTTGCTGAGTAGGGTGCATGATACAAGAGGGACCTGTACTTAAAATCTGATTTGGGCAAGTGGTAGCTTCAGGGTTCTCTGTGTGATTTGCACTCCAACTTGAGGTAGTTCAATCAGGCACAAGCACCATTATTGACACTGCCAACATTGAGGCCTTCACAATTTGCACTTGAAATACCACACATACCTAATCAGGGATTCCATCTGTAATTATGGGGCCCCATACTACTAAGAGTGCAGGGCCATTAAGGGGGTCCCACTGTTCACCTGGGTTCCTTGTTGTGGGCTCTACCAACTTGTAAAATGGAGTCCGAATGAGAATAAAAAAGTTCCTTTCACACAACAGTCACATCCCAGATCCTCCTGGCCACTGCCCAAAACTCCAATTATATTCCTGCTCCCTGCACGCCCTGACCTGTATATATGATTTTCCACCTTGGGCCCCTTTTGGCCCTGGGGCCACTGAATGCAGTACATCTTGTACCCCCTGATGGTGGCCCAGGACCCAATGCTTACTCACATATTGGTCACTGCATGTCATGCAACTCATGCATGAGCATATTGAATGCTGGGTAAGAATTATGCATTTCGAGTAAAAAGTTTACTTAAGACAGAGTTTTGCTCCTTTTTTGAAGCAACACTTGATGACCCTTTTCTGTCACAGTAGTAAGGTAGTTTACATTCTACCCAAATTCGGGTTGATACGATTGTTGACTCTAGAGCCCATGACCAGTTAATCCATAGGGGCCTACTGAGACCTGTCAGACAAGGATGTACCAAAGCACTCCTTGGCTGATAAGATTTTCGAACCTACCTTATTGATATCTGCATGACTTTCATCCGGATGTCAGGCAGGCCTGTTCAGTGAGCACCATACTCAGCCAGAGGGTTTAGACTTGATATAAAGGGACCACATCTTATATCTGCCCATGTATGACCATCTTTAGACAGGCTTATTGATGCTTGAGGTGTAGGGCAGGCTTAGGGAGCAGTGGGTGGTTACGTAACCTCCTGCTGTGCCATGTGTGAGAATGCAGCTCTAACAAAGCAGATCAGAATGGTGGTGAAAGAAAGCAGATCAGACCACGTGTTTTTGCCAATCTCATGCAGCTTATGCCTCTTATGCTGATTCCAAGCAAGGATAGGAAAAAAAAACTTGTACAGCAGCCAATCGATAACAAGCCAGAAAATTCTCTCTGACCCCAAATAAGGACAATCACTAAACCTTTCGGGACACATCAGACAGATATGCTTTTCCTTCCTTTGGCTGCGGCTTCTAGGTCAGGTATAAAAGATAACGGACGCTGTAATTAAACATTACTGATGTGACAGATATAGATCTCCTAACATTATACTCTGAATATCTTAGCACTGTATTTGATCTGCGTCACTAAAGCCCTCGAATTATTATTGAACTGTATTGAAGTGCTTTGTTAACTGAAACAGAGCTGAATAATGCAGTTGGTTCCGGTCTAGGGCCCTGCCAGTGCAAGAAAGTCTCACTAGTAATGGGAGAGTCTTCACAGGCAATGGAGGGAGGGTCCCTTAACCATTACTATGCCTAGGGCCACAGAAGTTCTTAAAGGGCCACTGTAGCTCCTTATTTTACACATGGATGTGCACACGTTCTCTCCTTTTCACTCTAACGCATGCCTGCTATTGGGCTCTGATCCAATTACAAGCATATAAAAGGGTGCATGGTCTAGTTAGAATGTCTCTTTTATTGATCAATAAATAAAACTTGAACTATAAAAACTGAAATCATCATCAACATAGAATTATAAATGATCTAAATGGAAATAGTTATTAATTTAAGTACATTATTGAGTCAGTTGACCCAAACTGTAAATTAATTTATGTATTTTGAGGTATGGGACATACCATGGCATGGACAAAGTTACTTGGACCATGGATTGTCAAACAGTGATTTAGCAAACACATTCCGTTATATCAACAACAAGCCACAGAGTAAGTCCTGAAGCCAAATCAACAAAGCAGGATTTATAGAAATCCTCAGACAAGTACACGTGAATCAGCAGATCATCCTTAGTGAGATCTCCCAGGCGCCACCTAAGTTCATGCTCAAAGACTTACAATTAGCACCCCTAATGCAGTTATCTTCTCCTTACACAGCTAAAAGGCAATGGGCTTGAAAGGTTACTTTTTAACCTCTGATGTAGCCCCATTGTGACTGAAATGAAGGGGAGAGAGCCAGACTGCCTAATACAGAGATTTCAGCTACAGTAAAGTTCAAATATGATATAATGATATATAGTGGAAAATAGCAAAATGTTATTTAGTGTAGGGATGCACCGAATCCACGAAGTGCGCGGCAAACATTTTTTTAACTTCCTTGTTTTGTGACGAAAAGTCACATGATTTTATGGATTCAGATTCGGTTCGGCCAGGCACAAGGATTCAGCCGAATCCTGCCGAAAATGGCCGAATCCTGGCCGAATACCGAACCGAATCCCGGATTCGGTGCATCCCTAACTTAGTGTAACGTACACACACCGCACACCCATTTCTTGATATGTACTTAAGAAGGACCTAACTTCAATCCATGGATTCTGTAGGTTTTTGCCATATGAATGGCTCAGTCCTGTCCTACATTAGAGAAGAGAAACTAAGTATTAATATATCATGTGCAAGAATGGTAAAAAGCCAAAATTGTCCAATCAGAAACTGGGCATGTGAAGGCAAAAAAAATAAAATCCTTTTTTAATTTCTTTAATGAAAAAGAAATCTATCTCCAATATACTTTAATAAAAAAATGTGTAGCATTTTTATAAGAAACCTGACTGTATGCAGTGAAATTCTCCCTTCATTTACTTCTGTGGATAGTAATTATCATTATCCTGCCTTACTTCCCAGTCATGCAGAACTCTAGCAGCTTTGTTTGTTTCCCTGTAGAGCAGTCGGCAACTGTGTAGAGATTTGTATTGGTTTGTTTTTTTGCCTTTACATCCCCTTTACTGTTTTTCAACTCCAGCTGCAGGGACAAAGATCATGGAGCCAAATTTAAACAGATAAAATGGGATTCTATATGGAGGATTATTTTGCTACAGCCACTGGTTCTGGAGAGTTGGAGAAAGTTTGTATTAAACAATACAAAAACTATAAAATCCACATTAGATTACATGATAACACAGGACCCAGTGCAGTCTGTATATTCTGATTATTAATCAGTCTTGCTGTATCGGCTTCTGGCAGATATTATTTGACTTGTGCTGTTTTGATCATTTATGACGATTCCTAAGCTAAGCCCAGATCACACTGAGCATGTGCACAGTCTTGGTCTTGCAAAGATGTATAACAAAGTTACAAGATTACAGCCCCATGTGGCCAAGTTTGAAAGCATAAATCATTTGTTTGATTAGACTTGTGGTTCCCCGAGGCTGGATTTACATAGTGAGCGTCCCTAGGCCCGCTGTCATTTGTCGCCCCTGTCCCCTCCCTTTTATTTGCTCAAATATTCATCATCAGGACAGAGCAATGGGAAGTGGCACACGGGAAATTTTAATTTCTGAACCAATGTGGGTGTGGTTGGGTTCTCCACAAATCCAGGCCTGGTGGTGCAGTAAGGTCATGTTTATGTTTAATATACAAAATACAGCATTTTTAGCCTTATTCTATTTTAGACTTTCCTTGTCCTTTAAGGTGTTTGTACATGATTGTGAGAGGGGCACGGGGGAGTGCTCTTTTGTATGCAACAATTCATATTATAAAGCATACCAGAAGTAACTAAGACGTCCCCGTACATATCAAAATCATTGTTGACTACAGTATATATATTTTAAATTATGAGCTAGATTATTTGTTATTCTAAATATTTTTTTAAAAACTGTATGTGTATATATTGTTGAACTACATTTCCTAGCATTCCACTGGCGACAAAGCCAAAAAACATGAAAAACTACAGGTTGCTCATCCCTGCTATAATAAAGATGTTGGATAGGGGTTGCTGATTTATGGGTGAAAGAAGGTTCACAAAAGTACATTGGGATAGCATGTAAACACCACCAGTGTTGCCTGTAAGAAGTCAAATGGGGGCTGGAATATACATCAATGTTTGCATATCTCCTAGTCATACACAAGTCTGCTGCTTGTGTGCCAGCTACAAAGCCTCTTTAAAAGAATATGTTGGGCTTGGGAGCTAGCTACTCACAGGGGTGAGGGAAAAGTGAGAATGACACATTCCTGGAGAATGTAGCACTCAGGAGAGCAAGAGAGGAGACAAATAGAACAACGATTTACTTCTTGGTGTTTGGGTGTGACTTTTCACAAGTTTTTGGTTTACAGCAGAAAGGGTTTTCTCTTGTGTCAAGCGGGAAAAGCACTAGAGCACAGGCGCTTAAGACTCTAATACTTATTGGGATTTCCAATGCTTTACATTCCTAGTGATAAAGGGAAGGTCATAGACCAACAATATTCTTTCTCCATACGGGTTCCTAAGGACACAGTGGCTTGCCTACCAATTTATAGTTGTTTTGGGGTTAGACATTGCCTCATCTTACAGTCTGTGCTGTATTGTCCACCTCCATATCACTGCTAGAAGACTTCTTGCATAACTCATTGTTTATCAGATGATTTGCTTTAGGAAAGCTACCATGGCAGTTTATTGCCAACAGATTAGCACAATATTGCAGGACACCATTTTTATTCTGTAGAATGCTTTTCCTTTTTCATATTCAACTTTTATCGAAACATATTGCTTTACATTTCTGTATATGAGACAATGTTAATTATCCCTCAAATAAACATCCTTTAAACATTTGCAATGTCTGTTTTCATTGACATTTCCTGGGATGACATGTTTAGAGAAAAATGCAAAACAAATTTTTTTTCAGCATCTCTTAATATACATCTAAAAAAAAAAGGAAAAGGGGGGGGGGGTAGGGTAGGGAAGGGAAGGATTAGTAAGAAAAAAGGGGAGAGGGAAAGGAGGGAAAAGAATAAATAAATAGAATAAAACAAAAAAAAACATTTTAGGCAAGGTTTTTGTAAATTTGCACAGTTGTCAGATATATTCCTTTTTACCCACAAATGTTAATATTTAAAAAAAACAGCTGTACCTTATTTATTTTCTATATTAATATATTGCATCCAGATGTAGAAAGCTTTTCCATACCTGAGTATACAGCTCTAGACACTGTCTTTGTTAGTTTAGGATAGCAGCTGCCATATTAGCATAATGTGACATCACTTCCTGTCTGAGTCCTCTTCTCTGAGCTCAATATTACAGCAGGGAGGAGAGGGGGGAGAGGGAAAGGAGCAAATTGAGCATGCTTAAGTCCAAGCCCTGGATGTTTAAGGTTAAAACATGAAGTCTGATACAGAAACCCATGTGTACACAATAGAGAGGACTCTGAGCAGCTTTACTTCGAGGGTTTGCTCATTTAATCATCTAAACTAGTGGTTCTTAACCTGGAGGTTGGGACCCCTTTGGGGGTCGAACAACCCTTTCACAGGGGTCCCTTAAGGGGTTCCAGGAGCAGGTTCATCTCTCTCCCCACTAGTGCTGGGGCAAGGTTGTAGCTATCCAGGTGTTGGTGCTGGGAGTTGTAGTTCAGTAACCTGTGTAGGGAAGCCAGTTGCACTACAACTTTCTATATCCCCTTAGTAGGGACTGCCATACAACTCTCCCTGTCCATTTAAAATTTGTAAAATTCACATGGTAATTGGGGTGTGGCTACAAAATGGGTGTGGCAAAAACTATTTGCTACACTACGCACGGAAAATAAACCTTTATGCAGCCACGATGTCTCCTGTACTTTCCTTTTCTGGGCTGGCAACGAAAATATTTTAATATTTTATGGTTTGGGGTCACCACAACATGAGGAACTGTATTAAAGGTTCGCAGCATTAGGAAGATTGAGAATAAACCTTTCTGAAAAAGCTTACTTTGTTTTAACCTCCTCCTTTAAACTGATAACTGGACCCTGAGTTCTATTGCTTTTGCCTACCTGACTTTCAAACCTATTGAATTTATGGGTAATCATGGGACAATAGAATGTATTATTTGCTGTTATTTACATGCAGTGCCAGAATGTGCCCCCCCCCCAGTGAAACTAACATCCAGGGACACTCTCAAAGCAACTATATGCAGACAGTGCTACATGTAATGAATGTTGGTAATGGGCTGATGGCAATTACCCTAGGCTGGGGATCCTAATGTGCTCACAAAGACATTGTATGGAGAATGCACTGCATTTTACCATAATACACTTGTGCACAAGTCAAATTTGCTGCTGTTATTCAATTGAGGAACCTAATCTCAACCAGGAAATTACAGATATGTACTCCTGGCTTTCACAGAGAGCAAGACTCTTGAAAAATATGAAAAGTGCTTGATTTCAGATTTGGACAAAATGTTATCGTTCAGAACCTGCATGAAGTCAAGCTAATTTACTTGCTTTCAATAAAATATCCAGGAAGATTGTGGTGCTACACTTCTAATATATTGCTACTAATTCTACTGGGTCCATACACAGTAGGGCTTTGTCTTAGTTTTATATGATATTTATTCATATTGCTACTAATTCTATGTATCTATGGGCTATACACAATGCAGTACATTCTAAGGTATGTATTGTTTTTATTCACTTATATTGCTACTAATTCTATCCACACTGTGTTCAGGCTTCTACTGGATGCACAGGGGGAGGCATCTATGAATTCCTTGTTGGTCCTTATTTGTGGATTGATAGCAGCCCTGCTTAGATCCTGGGTTTACAGATGTCTGCTGCTTAGCTCAGCCTCAAAGGTAGAGGGTAATTGTTATGCTAGGAGGAAAAGAAAATCATTTTCTACACAGATTTCTTCATCTAATCCCTAGGCCAATACCATTTCCAAAATCCCAGAACTCGAGGAAGGATTAAATGCAGGGTTGATTTAATGTATAATACCCCACTTACAAGATAAATAAGTTAAACAAGTTAACCATTATATATATATATATATATATATATATATATATATATATATATATATATATATATACAGCAGGATAAATCTAGTGACTACTCCATTTAGAATGCCCCCAGAAAACACGGCAGGCTATGGACAGTACCAATTTCATCTATAATAACCAAGAACACATGACAAGTTAAATGCAGTGCCAGTTTGACAAATAATGCCCCCCAGTAAATGGCAGGATAAATGCAATGCTGTCCCATGTATAAAAAGCACATTGGGGAATAAATGAATCACCAATTACATGTATAACATCTCTCAAAACATGTAGGAAGATAGACAGAGTGCTAATTCCATTTATAAATGCCTCCAAAAACATATGGTAGGATAATTACAGTATTACACTTCCATCATGATATTGTAGAAAACTTACTGTTATTGGCTTAGACTTCATTAAGGCCCCTTCAATAAAATCTACCAATGTCTGCCCTAGACGTCTGCAACTACTCCTGTCTGCGATCTTTCTCCTGGTCATTACTCCAGCCAACTACCAAGTGTCTGATTTCCCAAGGACAGATAAGTGATCTTGATTTTTAACACCTGGCAGCATCCAAATAATGCGTAATTCAGATGCCAAGGGCATGGGTTGAAATCACATATTTACAATATTGACATTGTGGGTAACTCACAAATAGAGAAGCATCTAAGCTAAAAAGAGCCCCTTGATATTATCTAGAATAGTCTGGGTGGCAGTTTCTCTCAGGCGAACGATCGTTACTCCGCAAATTCACAAGTGCAATTTTCACCGAACATTACCTCTTTCGCCAGAGTTTCCTTCGCCACCTTAGACCTGGCGAACTTATAAAACGAAGCAACATCCTCCTCAATCTTATGTCAATGACATCATATCCTGTATGTCGAAAGACATAAAAGCTGTAGAAAACGCTGGTGTCTTTTCATTTTCTAAAGCCGGATTGCCTTCAAAAGTTCTAACTATTAAAGTAAATTTTTTTCAATTCAATTTGAGGGTCATGCCACATTTGTTTTAGGGTGGGCTCATGTCTAGGGCATTAGAGGAGCTCTTTAATCTATATTTTGCTTCCTTGGCATTTGTAATAATAAGTGACCACTTTAAGCATTTTAACCATCTCTTCTAAAGATGTCTTTATGACCTGTAAGTACCTTCCCTATTCAAATTGAAGTTTCACTAGGCAGAATTGAACGCTTGAGAAAGGTCACTAAGGAATGCTTGCGCAAAACGGTAGCAAAACTTCACCAGCATTCAGATGCTAAGACACAACTTTGCATTTTAGTGAATTAGCGTAGTGATAACGAATTTATGCTTGGCAAAGTGGCAGGAAGTGTGGCGGAGAGTGGAGTAATTTGCCCCTTAGTGAACCTGTCCCAATGTCATTTAATGATCGTGCAGACATATAGGAAGGCTCAACACTGTAACTCATATGCAGAACTTCTAATCAACAGAGCTTCTCAAAGACATGAAAATCACTGGAAGAAAGGAGCTGCCATCTTACACCGCATTAAAAAAAAAACTTTTGTGATTTATTAAAGTACACCAATTCAGACCTGCCGTTGTCATGTAGACATCAATGGCACTTTCCGAAGGTATCCTTTTGTTATTAGTTAAATAACCATTAGGTCCAAAACAGATGTGAATCCATCAAGTTCAGCCATTAGGTTAACCCTAAAGGACTACAAAAAACATTTAAACCACTTGAAGTCTACTGAAATCAAGAGGGAAATTCCACTTGAACTATAGGTTGTCTTATTCCACATCCCAACAAAAATCCAGCAACACTAATATTATGTTTTGCAAAATGCATATCCAAATTATTTTTAAGCACTTTGCAAGAAAATGTAAGGGGCTCTTTGAAGTAGGCCCAGAATATATTGCCTCACTCTGTGCCAACAGCCCAAATCACTCATTTTAATTCATGCAAACACTAAGGTTTCTTATTTAACAGATCGACAAATAGGTAAATATATATGTATAAATTAATATGTATATGTATAAGTAAAGTATGTTTACTTGTATAGAAATTCTGCATAAGCTTCTACATATGCAAGTATTAAACCGGTAACACAGGTTTACTCTGAAGTTCAAGGGGGCACCATAGACTATATCTTTGTTGTGTTGTAGACACACACATAGATTAAATGGAGATTTCTCCTTGAAGTGGAAAACCTTAAATTAACTTTGCTACAGGTATAGGACCCATTATCTAGGAGGCTCCAGATTATTAGAAGCCCATCTCCTATTAAATAAATAATCAAAATTTGTAAATGTTTTTTTCTTTTTTCTCTGTAATAATAAAACAGTAGTGTGTACTTGATCCCAACTAAGATATAATTAATCCTTATTGGAGGAAAAAAAAACTGTTGGGTTTATTTCAAGGGGAACTCCACAAAAACATAAGCTTTTTGAAAAGTATTATTATTATTAGGTATTTCTATAGTGCCAACATATTGCGTAGCGCTTTGTAAAGTAAACATAATTTCAAGCAACTTTGCAATATTCATCAATTAAAAAATATGCAGATGTTTCATGATTTTTAATGGTTTCCTAAGCCTATCCCTCTGCTCTCCTGCTGATCTGTCTGACTACTTTGCTGAGCTGTCTGACTACTGTTATTTTGTATCAGCAGCAAGCTGTCCTCCATCCTCCAAACCCCACAATTCCCCGCACACGTGCTTTCAATAAGGAAAGGAACATCACAGTGCAATGCATTGTGGGTTATGTAGTTTCTGCATGCTGTCTGTAAGCTGTGGTGAAGTTGTTACAACTTGTAACATCAGTATTTTTGTCCCTCCTTGATGCAGAAAGAGAATAACTGTTACACAGCTAGATTTCAGTATAGAAAATGGCATTTATTCATACTTTTTTAAGAAACAGGTAATGGTGATGTGTATACTAGGAGTTTCTGTGTTATCTGGGCCTCTTTATCAAATTTTGGTTTCAAAGCCAGAGTTCCCCTTTAATAGTATTTTTTAGTAAACTTAGAGTAAGGTGACTCAGATAACTGAAAGTCCCCTTATTTAGAAAACCCTAGGTCCTGAGCATTCTGGGTAACAAGTCCTGTACCTGTATTTAAAGACAATTTAATCAAAATGTAATTCTGACAATGTAAGTATATCATAAATAGAGAAAGTTTTAAACTAAAAAGAGCCCTATAAAAATGATATAATAGATATAGAACTGGAGGACAACCTTTAGAATAACTGGTTGTGCAAATTGGGATTGTCTTCAGTAAAAAAAAGCACCATTGAAGTTGAGAATAACCTTAAAGTAACTTTCAGTATGATGCGGTCTGTGGTATTTAAAGACAATTTTCAAAAGACTTTTTCTTTTATTATTTAGCAACAGTTCAGTTTGATAAATCAAACACATTGCCATTTATCCTAAGGCCAAGCTGGTGTATTCAGCTCTCTGGTGCTTTATGGCGTTACTGTATCTGTAAAATGGGGCATTATGTCACAGATTTTATGTGAAACTCATTGTTTAAAACGCTGTAGCCTGAAGGGCAATAACACACACAGCCTTTTGATTGCCACAATCTCCTCAGAAAATTGGGACATAATTAGAAAAGATGATGACCAATATTTCTTCAATTTTAGAGGCCCAAATTCCTTTGTGCCTGGCTTGTACAAACAATATGTTCTACTTATAGGCAGTTTTGATGGAAAAAAATCCCAGGGGTTTGGAGGAGGTCATACCGTAGCTCTGGGTTTCTCCTGTGTCAACAGATATAGTACAACTGAGCAAAATTTGGAACACGTGAAAAGCAGCAGTGCTGTGTGCAACTATAAGGAAGTGCAAGAATCGCATGTTGATGCAAATATGGATTTGATGAACAATAGCATTTTTCACACAACTGACTGTGGCCAAGTGTGACCTTATCATATTTCAGCCTTTTCAGAGTCAGATTTGGTTGGTGGGATATTGTGAAAAACCTTTGGCTATCATGGACTTCACCAGGCTCACCTAGGATGCTGCTTTAGGCAATCTATAGCTCAGGTCACCCAGTTTTGCACCAACAAAGCCACAAGTTAAAGGGATACTGTCATATGAGAACATGTTTTTTTTTTCAAATCACATCAGTTAATAGTGCTGCTCCAGCAAAATTCTGTTATGAAATCCATTTTTCTAAATAATTTTTTTATATTCAATTTTGAAATCTGACATGGGGCTAGACATATTGTCAGTTTCCCAGCTGCCCCTGGTCATGTGACTTGTACTCTGATAAACTTCCGTCACTCTTTAGGCTAGGTTTACACGAGGAGATTCAGGGAGATTAGTTGCCCCAGCGACAAATCGCCTCTTCTTTTGGGCGACTAATCTCCCTGAACTGCTTCCCCCTGTCTTGCGCCGGTTAAATGAAAATCTCCTGCGGCAATTCACACGCAAACAGCACAAGTCAAATAATATTTGCCAGAAACTAAAACAGCAAGACTGATTAATAATCAGAATATACAGACTGCACTGGGCCATGTGTTGTCATGTAATCTAATGTGGATTTTATAGTTTTTGTATTGTTTAATACAAACTTTCTCCAACTCTGCAGAACCAGTGGCTGTAGCAAAATATCCTCCAAATAGAATCCCAGTTCATCTGTTTAAATCTGGTTCCATGATCTTTATCCCTGAAGCTGGGGTTGGAAACAGGGGATGTAAAGGCAAAAATAAAATCCAATAAAAATCTTTACACAGAGTCGCTGCCTGCAGGGAAACAAACAAAGCTCTGCACTGCCGGGAAGTAAGATGGGGACTCCACCTGCTGTTCATAAGTATGATTGCTTCCCTGCACAGCAGTTAGGGGCTGTCTGACGATTCCTATCCACAGCAGTAAATGAAGGTAGAACTACATACAGTCAGATTTCTTATAAAAACAGTACATATTTTTTAATGAACGTCTATTGGAGATAGGTTTCTTTTTCATTAAAGAAAGTAAAAATGGGATTTTATTTTTTCGCCTTTACATGCCAATTAATGTGACTGGCAGGAAAAAGTTAAAGTCACATGGGTTCAGGTTTGCTAATTTCAGTAATGCTTAATAGTTGGCTTTCTGCTTCTGCATTTCTCAGTCAGGACAAGTACCTGCTTCTACATGTGCAAGACACCATATCAGGAGAAGAGAAGTCTGTCTCTCCTATAAGGCATCTTGGGAATCGGTTATTCACTGTTTTGTTGTATGAAGTGACACGTGTGGTAGAAGTGCTAAAGTTACTGATGGCTTCATATCTGGGCCACTAAGATTTATTTGCCTCTCATTCAAAAGCTGCCAACCTTTGCCCTAGCAGCTGTAATAATGTATATAACACCATTATACTTTCAAAGGACTCTGCAGAAGCTATAAAAATAGAGAATAAATAAGGAGAAAGAGGTAGGGAGCTAATCTCTCACCATAATGTGTCTTGATCGGCATGATGCCAATTACACAGGTCTCTGCTTGCAGGTTTGGAGTCCATGCATGTCTGCTGAGGATAAGTAGAACTCTTGTAGATCTGGTACATTACCTACATCAGAAAAGTGTGTAATAAATCACAAGCTGTGCTGTTTGAACAAGACATATTTTTATTAAAATTAAGCTGGTTACTGCCACTCTACTTGGAAGGGCTTATTTCCAAGGGTGGTGGTTAAATACAAGCACAAAGCACCCACCATGCCTCATACTGTAGGTAAAACTCTTTCACCCCTCTGAATTGAGCTCAAAGAATGCAAACATGGTGGTATATGAGTGGGAGAAAGGTGCAGGGGAGAAGTCGTCAAAGGGCATTCACTACACCCATAAGAAAGGGTGTCACATGACTCAAGATGCTCTAAAGCTCTTTACTTAGTATAGGCCTTATATAAGTCCCTTTTCGATGTGGAAGGACATGTTTGACCCATTAGTGCTTGTATGGCATTAAGAAATCACCCATAAGGTGTTTACAGTCTCAATATGACTGCAGAAAAATGGACACTATTTGAAGACATGTTGAAACCCCAAAAAACTATTATTTCTTTATTAGCCAGTGTGGCCCTGACTAATATACAATTTCAATATACAACTGCAAAATAGATAATTTCCTATACTGGGCCCAATAACATTCCTCCATAGCCCATGTGACCTTTGTCCTCAAACTTCCATTACCATCTAAATCCCTCGTTCAACCTCCAAAAACTTGAACCATCATTTAAATAAACCATACTAAACATCACAGGCTGATAGTGAGCCTATTCTCATCATTTGCACGGAGGTCCGGATACAACTTGTCAGCCTTGTAAATGACATCCTGGCAAGTCCAATATGCAGTGGGGGTTTCAGCCACTGCGGCACAGTTGGGCAAGTGGACGTTTTGCTGAAGACATTATTATACAGTACTGGCTGTGTACCTTAATTGGTAGAAAAACAAAAGGCAGAACATCTATAGCTTTGCATTCATTAGATACCATAAGCTGACCGCACAAACATCAGTTTTATAATTGTTTTTAAATGACAACATTAGAAAGAGAATGAGATCCAGGTACAACAAATACAGGAAATGTAATGTTTTTATGTCTGTAGTAATTATTGAGTTGTTGAAGTATTACCTGACCATATCTCACTATAAAACACTACACTTTTTTACTGCAGTCAAGCACAATTATTCACAGCCTAGCACAAGTGCAAAGTGCACTCACTTTAAGATATTTGTTTGGTGTTTGGTCACCTTTGATGAATTGTAAGTATAATAGGAACATGAATGTAAGGATACATAAAGGGGGGTTGTGGGTGCACGCCTAGGGTTAATTTAAAATATATAAGTATAATGGAAGTGCTATTGACTTGCCCAATTAATCAATGCACATTCCCTGGTCCCTGTCTGAGTAATTCAGTTTATATGCAAGTGCATGTATTTACAAAAACAAGGGTTTTTAGTTACAAAGTTATGATCATAAAATTGATAATCCACCATACCATAGAAATTCGTGAATTGGTGAAAAATTTGCGAAACGAATCGCGTCACATAATTTTTGGCGCGCATTGCTTTTTTTACGCCCGTCTCGTTTTTTTTTTATGCCAGTAAATTTATTCGCCGGCGTGAATCGCGGGAATTCGCCCATCACTAGACACCAACACACACAACTGACGATGCTGGAATTCTGGGAAAATGTTGCATTGTGTTTTAAATACATTGTACTTTGTATGCGTTCATCACTCATCATAAATGACCCCTAGAGATTGGATGGATTGCCTGTGGGTATTCTGTATTATATGCCAGTGAGCACTGGTTGAAATTAACTGTAAACATCAACATTCTGATCATATTCCATATCCATATCATGCAAGCTAGAGTTGGAAACAAAACAACATAGACAAGTTACTACTGAGTAATAGAGTCACTGGTAATGGAGGTGGCCATCGATGTGATAAACTGTCCATTTAAATGGTGTAACAATGCCTTTGGAAATGGGTGTTGGTCTGGGAAGTTTCTCTCTCTTAAAAGACACAAGCGGAGGAGTATTAATCTCATGGAACCAAAGCTGGGGTCTAGGTTATCTCTCCCCTTTGAAAGCTAATGGCGGGGGAGTACTAAGCCCTATGGATGAAACCAATGCCCAGGTCGGGAGACCTTTATTTCAGGTAATGCTTTTTATGCTGGGAGGCTTTAGCATTTCATATTATGACCAGAGGTAAATAGTTAGGGACTGCCATATGGGTTTTACCTTGACGTGGTGGCTTATCAATCTTTTTGTCATAATTTTGTAACTAAAAAACCCCTGTCTTTGTACACATGCATCTGCATACATTACTTGTATGACAGGGGACCAGGGAATGTGCATTGATCAATCTCTCCTCTTCTTCTCTATGTCTTTAGTTAATTTTGCCAGATCAGTAGCACTTCCATTGTATTTTAGTACATTTTTATTTAGCTTTTTTTGCAATGTGATAAATTGGCTTGTCAATAGACTAGAGGATACTCTATGGGGAGAAAGAGTGCTTTGTCAGGTATGTACTTCATAAAGCCTCTGGCCCTGAGAGAGATTCTTCTAATGGTTACACCATGGGTTTCATGGGCACACAAAAACAGCAATTCTAGTCTTTGAGAGTAATGCAAGAATGAAAGACAAAACAGGAGGCCATTTCCATGTATATTCATTTGAATAGATGTATAGGTATCAGTGATGTTTACTTTTTGCATTTGTTGGGCTACAAACCACCCTGAAGTTGGCTATGCACACAACAATTATGTCATGCAAGTTAAGGGCCCCTTAAGGAGCATATGGACAATCAGAGGCTAGTTTAATCACACCAGAGTTGAGAAGCCAACCTAGAATAGGATGAGACACATTTCCATAGCGATCCAAATCTGAAATGATATCTGGCCTATGCCCAAGTAAAACTTCTCATTTATAAAATCACTATAAAATGCACATGGTCATTTTGTTTGCTATGAAGTCACTGAGCTGAAGTCTGCCCTGGAGATCGAGACCAGCTGTAAATACATTTTATTGATATTGCCAGAAGTCTGGCAGATATTGCCCTAATTGCCTGTCCAACTGGATTATATAGACCACCGTACAAATCTTTGCAGACTGTGCTTCAGTCCTGTTGGATAACAGTCGGTCTATATGGACATATGATCCATGGGTTGAGACAATGGCTGACCTAGAAATGATAGGTGCTGCACTTCCCTCTCTCTTCCCTGGTGTTGGCCTGTATATCAGTGGTCTGATTTATTGGATATTCTGATAATAGAAGCTATTAGGCAGTTTAAGAGACAAATATCAAGTTCCATAGCTTTGGTTCTTTGCAAAGACACTGAACACAAAGTAACCATTGTTGCAAATGCATAATCAGTCTGAACCCTTTGATGGTAACAATACAAGACCCTCCTTGGGGGAGCACGGAAACCAGATTGCAAGCTCTTTGCATTAATCCTATATATATAATAGTATAAGCACTGCAGTGAAGGATTTACAGCAGTAACAGATTTCACTTTTTATGCACTTCTTTTCCAAAGATACTTTTCGGGTGCTGTCCTTTAAAATCCACCTCTTATGGTTATTTGCTAAAATCAACATTTCTGCCTTTCTCTACAGATGGTTTTGTATATGGACAATGGGATTGGAAATTGATTGGAGCAGCACTGCAAAAGTGTGTACATAAAGCATCAGTCTCCTTTGTTAAATGACGTTCCTGGGACTGTATCCAACAATTACAGAAAAAAAAGCCACCACAGCTGGTAGCGCTGAGCCACAGCCGTATAGAAGGAAAGCTGAATGCAGAAAATAATTTCTAGCTTGTAAAGCAGACATATCAATGAAGGGTATTTGTTGCAAAGAATTTACCTGTGGGACAAGATCACAGGGAATGAACGTAAATAAATAGTTAAGAGTAAATAGCAATATTATTATGTTTATTATTATATTCCACAGCACTTTTAAGAGATTATACACCATTTCCCATGGTTCCTGTCCCTGTGGAGCTTGCAATCTAAGGTCTTTGTCTCATTTACACACACACTATGGTCACTGTTAGGAGTCAATTTACCAACCTATTTGTTTTTGGACTGTGGGAGGAGACTGGAGTTTCCAGAGGAATACGGGTAGAGCATAAAAACTCCATGCAGATACTCTTCTGACTCAAATCATTTAAACATTTACCTTATAGAATCAGGGGGCAACCTGAGCACCTTACCTCAGACGGCAGTTCCCCAGAACTTACCAGGGGAGGCAAAAAAAACCTCTCTTTAAGAGTCGGTTATTAAACCAGAACCAGCTTTCCAGCACTGAGAGTGCGATTTTGCTCTCTGCGCTGGCGATACCCCCCCACTGGAGATGTTGAGATTAAGCACAAAGGGCAGGGGAGGGGTGGCATTGCCTGAAACAACCCTTTACAGAATGCAGTGTGAAAACTGCAAAAAAAAAAACATTTTTTTTTTGCACATGGTACACTCTACTCTTCTAATGCTCCTGCGGGCATCTGTGCTCCTTTTCTGCCACTTTCCCCACCAAAACAGTGTTGACTGTAACAGTCAATACTACACTGTTTGGGGTGGGAGGGGGCACGTTGATTTCCCCTTACTTAACCCTACCTGAGTCAATTGCCAGGTGGTAAGGACAGGACTGGCCTGTGCCCCCGGACGCTGCAGTCTGTACTGTCTGTTTCTATGCCTGTTCTGTTGTAGTGTTTGGTCCCTGGCAGGGCTGCTATTAGAAATCACACTGTCTCATACAAAATTCAACAATATTTTCATTGACCCCAGACCCCAAGCCCCACCCAGATCCCACCCACTTCACACCACAGTTAAAAGACCACAAAGACATCAGCACTAAAAATGGTAATCCCCCTCCACACACACAGGTTATAAAAAGCTATTGATGGTCAGGTCCCCCTTATAAGTTAAAAAAAACTGTGGCGACCAGGGTCCCCCTATAAGTTAAAAAAAAACAGTGGCCCCAGGTTTTTTTTTAAAAAAAAAACATTGGTGCCAGGGCCCCCCTTACAAGTTAAAAACCGTTGGGGCCCTAGAGAATAATATTTTTGAAAACATTGGTGGCAGGGACCCCCTTACAAGTAAAAAAAAAATTGGGGCACCAAAGAATATTTGGCACTGTAAAGGGGGGCCCAGCTCTTTTGAAAAGTGCAGCACTGCCGGGCCCCCCTTCAGGCCCGGGCCCGATACACTTGTACTCCCTTACATAAAAACCCCTTTAGTGTTACTGAAGGCTTATGACTTCCTTTAAAGGGGACCTGACACACTAAAAAATAATTCCAAATCTTATTTTATGATGTTAGTCATGCAAAATAAAATTTACTTACACTGTATAAATTGTTTAAAATCTTGTTTCCTTTAGTCTTGGCATTCTCACGGAAAATAGGCAGCAGATATTTTGTGAAGATTACTGTTAAGACAAGCTTTGCATCATGCCAACATCTTTTTTATGTGCCAGAATGGGGCACCTGATGACTGGGCCCATGCACTGGTTACACAGTTAGATTGTGAGGAGGGAAGGGGAATGTAAGGAGAGCAGTGAAATCTAGGAAGTGCAGAATAAACAGTAAAAGTAATTGCCTGCCCCGCCCCTATGCCTAAGGCATAGGAACTATTTGATTGACAGCAGTGACTTTTAAAAGAGTTTATAACAGATATGGATGTTTTAATTAAAAAATGTTTTGTGTTTAGTTTTAAAATGACTTTTATTATACAGATATACAGGTCCCCTTTAAGTTTCCCAACACTGTTAGACTTTAAGTTAACTTAGTGTGTTATAGAATGGCTAATTGTAAGCAACTTTTTAATTGGTCTTCATTTTTTCATTTTTATAGTTTTTGCATTATATTCCTTCTTCTTTAGCTTTCAATTAGAGGTCACTGACCCCATGTAAAAAACTACTGAAAAGGAGTGATTATTAATTAAAAAAACATAAATAGCACAGGGAAACTCCTTTATTTCTTGCCTAACATGGACATCCCTGATTTAAATTCATGGCCAATTCAGAAGGTACCATATGTATATATATATATTTTTTTTTTCCAAAGATGGACCAGCACTCCAAATCATTAGTTTATTATAACATCACTCGTGTATCCGTGTGAATGTGCGCTCAGGGCGGCGAACATTAGCAAAGTTGCGCTACCGTTACTCCACCAGGCAAAGTGCTTTTACGCTAGCGATGCCTAATTCATCTTAGTGAATTAGCGTAGTTACGTCCTTTTGTCAGTGCGCTACTTCGCCTGGCGTAAGGGAGCAAAGTTGTGCTTCGCAGTGAATTTGCCCCATGGAGTACTGGCTATCTTGAAAAATATACACATTACTTGATCTAGCACCCACAAGTGGAGTAAGGGGTAAGAGCGAGGGTACTTTCAGAAACATTATATATATATATATATATATATATATATATACAGAATCCTTTATTGGCCATATTTTTATCTATTATTTTGTTTTATTATTGGATCCATAGCCTTCCTTTCTGTCTTTGTAAAACTTTATACAGAGACCTAAGTACAGAGGAAGAAACCTCTGTGACTGCTAGGGAATAAAAATATGTTAAAGTGGCCCTAAAATTATTTTGCTTTGGGGCCCAGTAACTTCCATTTTTGCCACTGGCCTTACTGCTCTCTAGGAAAACATGATCAGATACACAATGTGAAACTACAACTCTAATTGTGACACAGGTATAGGATTTTCCGAAGACCCGTTATACAGAAAAACCTGAATTATATAATTACTCTTTATTGGTGGGAAAACAATCCTATAGGGTTTATTTAATGTGTAATGATGAAGGTATGACATTCCAAATTACAGAAAGACCCCTAATCCAGAAAACCCCATGGCCTAAACATTCTGGGTAACAGGTCCCATACCTATACTATGGTTTTTGTTTCCAACATAGCCAGTACCATCCAAAATGGCTCTTTTGTGATCTGCTTCTACATACGTGGCATTAGGTTCCATCACAGATAATGCAGTAGTTGTGCTATATCCAGCTATTGATCCACAAAAGTGTCATTGTGGAATGTTTTTCTGTCCGTCACATTTGGTGCACAGATTTGCCAGTTAATTTTGAACATAAAATGATGAGAAAATGTATATCCGATCTATGACAAGAATCTGTTTCAGAGCAGAAACTGCTGCCACTTTTCTTTGATGGTGAATGATAATAAATAGAAACTGGATATGATGACATTCTTGATCCTACTTTTGAGTTTGCTGTCTGCCTGAAAAGCCTTGCTAAATATGTATTTCATTTCCAGGCACTCTTTGTATATTTGTCCCAGAGATGGTACCTTGGGGCCCATGAATTATTCGGCCTAGTTATTCTAGCGCAAATCAGCAGCTCTGCATGCAAGTATCATGAGTGTGCCCAGAAGCCTCCAATGCCTGCAGATTTTATTCAACCATTTCTTCTGGTATGCAAAGCCTTAGCAACTGGTTCCTACAAGATAACTGCCACTCAATATTCCTAATATTATTACCCATGTATTAGTTAAAGATGCACCGAATCCATGATTCGGTTCGGAATTTGGCCAAGAAATGGCCTCTTTTCCAGGATTTGGCCAAATCTTTGTGCCTGGCTGAACCAAATCCTAATTTGCATATGTAAATTTGGGGCAGAAAGGGAAATCACATAACTTTTTGTCACAAAATAAGGAAGTAAAAATGTTTTTTTTTCACTTTTTACCTTCCTGTCACTAATTTGCATATGCATATATGGATTCAGATTCAGTATTCAGCCGAATCTTTCATGAAGGATTCGGCACTGCATCAGTGTGCATGTGTGTGCACTCTGCAAAAAATTTTTTGCCTCAACCTCCAACAAAGGGGGTCACTGCCTCAAGAAGAAGATATGGGTGCAGACCTGGGGGGGGGGCCACAAGAGTCAGGTGCCAACCCCAGCATCACTGAAACAGCACAGAAGATCATCTAGCAGGGTTGGAGGGTCAGTTTAACGCAGGTTCGTGGGCTTGGGGCGGCTTTGAGGGGAACTATTCCGGGTGCTGCAACTACTGACACATTCCTATGATTTTTATAGGAACATGTCGGTATTGTTTGAAGGCAGAGTTAAAGGTGGCCATATACATTAAGGGGGTTATTTAGTAAAATCTGAAAATTTCTCATTATTTTCCTAAAACCACTTTTTTTATTGTATGAAACCCAGCGTAGATCATGATATCTTCCAAATGAAAACGGGACACCTGCCATTGACTTCTACATGACCTCAGCAGGTTTCAGATGGAGTATTTTTTTATTCAGACTCAGCAGCCTCAGGGCTTAGTAAATCATGAAATATGTGTTTTCCCCTTTAAAACTCCAATCAGAAAAAAATGGGCTTTAATACATTTTTCTCTCTCAAACGACCAATTCTTGTGCGATCCAATGAATCCGTTAAATTATCGTGAGGTTAGTGGGCACCAAACTATTGTGCATCTAACGATTTTGTCAGAAAATTGTCCAATTGTTTGTAGGGCCAAGCAGGCAGCTACCGACAAAAATACTGGTAAAATACCGGCCAGGTGGCAACCCTACGTGCAGCTGCAGCCCCAAGCCCATGCCCCCACCATACCTGTGTCCAACCCAAGCCCCCATGATCTGTACCGGTGTCAGCAAGTAAAAGGCAGGTGCAGCTGCCAAAAGCCCAGCAGGAAAGAGCAGACAGGTCTCTTCAGCGAGATGCGTTACTGCTCCCCTCCAACGAGCATAGCAGGTCCTATCTGCCCAACCGATCCGGCTTTTGTAATGACTGACTCTGACTGACGTCTCGCACTGGCCCTACAGCCTACTACGCATGCGTGCCAGAGCGTCAATTCGTCAGCATGGAACTGGAAGGCGACAAGTCATGCTCCAGGAAGGGGGAGCCAGTACAGATACACCAGGCTGAAACATGGGTCACGCGAATTTTATAAATTATAATTCTTTTAATAAAGGCCAACAAGCCAAGTGAACTGAAAAGTAAAAATGAAAAAAAAAAAAAAATTCCCTGAGAACCAGACTAGTTGATTGATTCACATTACTCAAGACAGGAATGAACTTAATATGCCTATACCACTACTACAGGTTATTGGGTAGAGCAAGTTAGCAATCTCCACTTTCACCGATGCAAGGTATTAACTGTAGAGAGGGAGGGGGTCTAGAGGGTTAACTAACACCCTAATGGGGTCCAAACCCCTTATTTCACTGCCTACCAGCCTCATCCCGATTTCCTGCCTTCCCTCACATCAGGGCTGGAGTCTGCGTTTTCGGGCACATGTGCAGTACAAGGAATCTGCCGGTGCAGAGCTACTGTGCATGCACTGAAAGTCAAAGGGGGAAATTCACAAAAGCGTGAAGCGTCTAACGCTAGCGCTAATTCCCCAGCGTGACGTCGATTCGTAACTTCGCAAATTTACTAACGCTGACTCACGGCAGTGACGAAGGATCGTAATTACGCAAATTCACTAAGATGACGATTTTACCACTTACGCTAGACGTTACTTCGCCAGGTCAGACCTGGCGAAGTCCAATACCATGGATAGGAGCTTGAAAAAAAAACCCTGGCGTGTTTTACCTTTCTAGGTTGATAGTCTGAAAAAGAGCAAAATTTTTTTGGGGGGTTACCCTCCTTTCCCCCTACATTTCCTAACATATGGCAACACAACTATACAGGGGGCACATGTAGGGCAATAGGACAACTTTATATAATTTATTAAAGGTTTCCTGGGCTTGTGTAGTGGCCGCGTCTCCCTGCATACACGTTTTAATATGAAGCAATAAAAGTTTATCCTTTTAAATTTTTGTTCCACCGTGGATTCATTCTACCAGCCCTATTCTCTACGCTTTTCTCCTATATTTCCGACAAACGCCGCGGCCAGAGCGGCACTGTAGACCTGGGTCGGGTGTCAGGCGGACACGAATACTCTTTCCTCCAGTCTGGCGTTCTCCCTTTGTAGTGGAATGTAGTGGCTGTAACATATACTTCTATTTACACTATCACTAGTGTAAATGCGCTTTGCCTGGTGAAGTAACACTAGCGCAACTACGCTACCATTCTCCGACCTGAACCGAACTTCACACTTTAGTGAATTTGCGTAGCGCTGGCGAAAATTTGTCTGGCGAAGTGCGGCAAACGTTAGCGGAGGCAACGCTAGCGAATTTTCGCTGCTTAGTGAATTCCCCCCACAAAGTTTCCGATCCTTTTTTTTTTTTGTAACGTTCATGACTTTCGGACGCATGCGCAGTTGGAGAAATCTACCGGTACGAAGCTACTGCTCATGCGCCTGAAAGTCATGAAATTCCTCAAATTTTTCCAGCATCAGGAACAGACAATGAAGTCAGAGAGAACTCCCATTATAGGTATTTCCATTATAAGCAATGGATTCCATGCTATGAGCACAAATAGGCAGTTGTATAGTGATTGTTTCATTTTTGGGGCCCAGTCTTTCTTCCTTTCTCTGTGTTCTCTTCCCTGGTGTCAGCCCTGGCCAGGGCAATTGTTATTTTACAATTCCATTCATGGACACTTTATATTTGTTGATAACATAGTGCTTGTTTACAAATACAAACACTAGTGCAAATGTGAATTGCTAAATTGGGAGCAAAATGATATCTGCATTGAAGCTTTTCACAAAGGGACTTGTTCCTATTCACACTGCTTAGCATCTTGCTCCAGGCTCCATCTTGTTTCAGCCTGTTCTGATGAATTTCATGCAAGTACTGGTGTGCAAAGAAAACCTGAAATTAAAGCTAGCCTTACATGGGTCATATCCAGGGGTAGAACTGCAGTAGAACCTATGACTGCTGGGCATTACATTCAGCAGCTCTCCAGTTTGCCATTTTAGCAATGTTACTAGGTTCCAAATTACCCTAGCAACCATGCATTGATTTAAAAAAGTGACTGGAATATGAATAGGGCTTGAATATAAAGAGGAATAATAAAAATTGCATTTTTTTTTTTTTTTTTTAGAGTGACCCCATTTAAAAGCTGGAAAAAGTCAGAAGAAGAAGGCAAATAATTGAAAACTAAAAAACATTAAAAACAAGGGCCAATTGAAATGTTACTTAGAAAAAGCCATTCCTTAGCATACTAAAAGTTAACCTGAAGATGAACCACTCCTTTAATGAACAGTATTTACAGTATTCGTAAAACAGGTCAACTTGTTATAGGGAGCCCTATAAAATGAATCTGCTGTGGGGCCCAGTAACATCTAGTTATGCCACTGCTTGTGTCTACATCAGCAACTGGCTTGTGTCCTGTGAATTGTAGGCTAATGCTGTTAGTAAGACTTGAGCTAAAAGGGACACCATTGGCCAGGGCTGGAACTAGGGGTAGGTAGAGTAGGCACCGCCTAGGCTGCAAACATGAGGGGGGCACATTTTAAGGGGGTTTTACAGATTGGGGGCAATATGAGGGATTAGCTGCTGCTGGCTCAGGTATATGGGGCAATATGGTGTCTACTGGCAAAGGTAAACAGATGTTTGGGGCAATGTGATAGATATTTGGCTCCTGCTGGCACAGGTACAAATTAGGGGCAATATGATGGATGTTTTGGCTGCCGCTGGCATAGGTACAGATTGGAGGTAACAATATGATGGAGGTTTTGGTTTATGCTGCCACAGGTACAGATTCGGGGCAATCTGAAGGACTGACTGGCACAGGTACAAATCAGGGCAATTATATAGGTGCTGGCACAGGTACATGGGGTAACATGATGGCTACTGGCACAGGTACAGGGGGCAATATGAATGTTAAGGTGGGAAATGGTAATGCAGGACTGGGTGTGGGGGGCACTGATTGAACCCCTTGCCTAGGGTGCCAAAATACGTTGGTCCGGCACTGTCATTGGCATAGAATTGCAGTAAGAATAATATGCCGTCCAACTTCCGTGTGACTTTTATGAAAGTGGTTGCACTCGATTTAGAGCAAAACTAATTGGCAGGCATGGGTATTTATACTGGAAGGTTTGGAAAAGCTGCATTGTGGGTAAAAAAATGCCCATGTGTACTTTGCACACTGCACTTGGTATGTAGATGAGCCCTTACATCACTTAGTGGCATTATCTTTATTCTTATACAAATCAACTATATTAAGGCACTTTTTGCTATATTAAGGCATTTTGTTGGAAAAGCGCATCTAAATGTTTGTATCTAAATTATTTAACTGTTATAGCCTTTTAGGGGGTACTTTGTGATTTTATTTTATTTTATTATGATTTTATTGGTCCATTTTTCTTGTATGCCATTTAAAATGAAAAATCAATCCTACAGATTTGCTTGTGTAGACTAATATATCTGTCTGCATTTGTCAGATATTGGAAGAAATTTAGTTTTTGTTTCTTTTTCCCTTTTCTTTCTCTCTGCCAAACAGTCAATAAAAATGAATTATACACAGTCCATCTTTTTTTTTTTATCATGCAATAACTTTGTATCCAATAATATCTTTGGGTAAGCAAGGCTTGATACAGTTTTGTATACATCATTTTTCAGAGACAATGAGACCGTTCCCTATAGAGCTTACTCTAGAAGTTGTGTTGCTAGAGGCTGAGGGAGATTAAGGGGGTTATTTAGTAAAGTCCAAATGCCAAAAACTCAAAAAAATGCAAGGTTTTTTTTACTATAAAATTCAAATTGTAGTGGAAAAAAGACCTTGAATTTTTAGAGTTTTATTATACCCCAAGGATGGAAAAAGTCAGAATCTGAAAATCCGTTATCTCAGACCTGCTGAGGTTGTACATACTGTAAGTCAGTGGGAGACGTCCCTATACTATTGAAAGTTTCTGTGGACTGCACTGAACTTAGCCCGAAAATCTGATTATTTCAGGCTTTTCGTGCAAAAATCTGAAAAATTCGGGCTTTTCGGGAAAAAGCCAGAAAAAAACCTACGATTCCAGTTTTTGTTCAATTTTATCAAGTTTGTCCCCGATCCGATGAAATCATTGTTTTTTAAATAATGTCCAATCGGGAATTCAATTTGCTCGTTTTTTTATTTTTGTATATAGATACAAATAGGGCCCGAAATGATTTTCCCAAGGTCGTATGGAAGTGACACCATAATCTAAATGCGTTGTCATGCTCCTCCAGTGACTTCATCCTCCCTTTTTATATCCTCTTCTTCTTCTCATTTATTTTTAGTAAAACACTTCTAAATTTAAGATATAACCATGTAGAAGAATTATTTTTATATTGGCTGTTTTCAGTAGGATAACAGCAAGCTATAAGACTGGAAATTGCTCTATGAAACTTAATGCTGATGTAAACAAAAGCAACAGCCAAAGCTAAGGATAAATCGGAAAAGATTTCCATGTTATAAGAATAAATAGGAAGGCTTTTCATGCTTTGGCAATACTACTGATTCTCTGTGTTGCTTCATCGCTAGATATTCTGTACATTTATGAGTTTCATCTAAAGGGCACATCTATCAAATATTGAACTGAGTAATCCAGAAATATTCCCAGATGTTCAATATTTTTCCCATTTATCAACACTTTCCTGGTGGTCAGGAAAATGGAAACATTTGTCAGAGCAGATCGATGTGTCAGTTTGGCAGAATGTGTTTGACTGCTTTGAGCAGCCAACCATCCTGGTGTTAGAGATCAGTCACAACACTGTGCTCTAACATTACTGTGAATAGTTAATCCCCACAGATATTTGGAAGCAGGGATTAAAGGGGCAGTATATCCCCTTGTTAAACAGGAGTGTAATAGCACTTGTGCTAAAAAATACTTCTTGCTATTGTTTTAATCCTAAAAACAAATCTATGGTTTTTGTCAACAGGATAAGCATGTTTTTGGTCCTTTCAAGGTAGAAAATTAAATTACCAGCATACATTTCCTCTTTTTACCCTTTGTTGTGACTTTGTTGTAAACAGGAATCCCCTATACAGGGGCATTATTTGTGCACTGGGAATTGAATTATCTACCTTGCAAAGACCAAACATGGAGAAGCATCAGTTTCCCTGTTTACTCTGTTTCGCTCAAATAAAAACAAAAAACAATAGACAAAAAGTATGTTTGGCACAAGCCTTATTCATTGCATGCAACAAGCAGGTAAAATTTCCCCAGAAAGCAATTTTAAAAACTGCAGCACCATCTCCATTTCTAAAATTTATTTTGTAAGTTTTCCCGTGGCTTACCCTGTTCATTCATGTCATCTCTATTTAAGCCACCAATTTGGCAAAGAAATATCAAAAATGGCGCAGGGCCTCTTTCATGACCTGGGCCTTATCTCTGAAGCCTGACCTGCTGAATAGACAAGGGGTCTTTGCGGAACATGCATAGTGTCCGTTTCAGTCCCATGTGAGGGATCAGAAAAAGGTAGTACCATGGAATCACCCATGCTGGAACTGGAGGATGGAAAAGGTCATTATTCTGAACAATTGCACAAATCCACTTGTTTTACTGGTATTTCTGCCTTTGGTTTAAAACCTATTAAAGGGCAAGGAAAGTCTAAAATAGAATAAGGCTAGAAATGCTGTACTTTGTATACTAGACATAAACATGAATTTACTGCACCACAAGCCTAATCAAACAAATGATTTATGCTTTCAAAGTTGGCCACAGGGGCTGTCATCTTGTAACTTTGTTATACATCTTTGCAAGACTAGACTACATACACATGCTCAGTGTGATCTGGGCTTCTTAGGGATCTTCATAAATGATCAAAAAAACAAAGCTGCTTGAGTTCTACATGGCTGGTAAGTAAGGCAGGGGCTCCCCCTGCTGTTCATAAGTATGATTTTTTTCCCTGCCAAAAGTTAGGGACTATCTGACAATTCCTATCCACAGCACTAAATGGAGAATTTTACTTCATACAGTCAGGTTTCTTATAAAACCGGTACACATTTTAATTAAAGTATATTGGAGATAGATTTCTTTTTCATTAAAGAAAGTAAAAATGGGATTTTATTTCTTTGCCTTTCCTTGCCCTTTAAATACACTTTCCTTGTCCATTAAAGGTTCATCTGGGAAAAAAAACAAACTGTATACGTTTTATTAAGTGGTAACCAGCATTGATTAATTGACCCCTATATCCTGGTTCATGGTGGCATAGGCCATGGTGATTCCAGCCTGGGCACTGCAAGTAGTTTGTATTTAGTTTGTATTTATCTCCATGGGTTTCTCCCATGCACCCTGGTTTCCTCTTACAATGGAAGCACATACAGGCAGGTTAATTGACTCCTGATAACAGTAGATTGTAAGCTCTATTATGGGAAGGCACATGAGGTGCAAACATGTTGGTGCTATATAAATAGCAGATTATAATAACATTGTCAGCTTGGACATATGTTACCCTCTTTGATAAAACTTAAGCTCAATTAAAAAGCAAACCTTATTTAGTAATGATTACAATATCATAAGAAGGCTAGGGTGGGCCAGCACATGCTATATAGAAGTGTGGCATTTCTTATAGTTTTATTAGGCAGATGAAGGTTTCCATTAGTGGCTTTGCACATAACAGAATTGCAAATATTTCTGGTCACAGATAAAAGTATGTATCATTTAGGCCTGCAAGAATATCCTTTTAACAGTGATGTATTAATAAGTTAATGGAACAGAGTGTGTTCTTATACATCGCAATACTCAGATTCACCAAACTGCTCATTAGCGGTAGTATGTCAATAACCATCCTCATTAGAGATTATACTGTAAGTCAACACAAACAAGTCTTCATGAATTCATGCAAGAATCCAGACTTTGATAGATGCATAAATACCATTATCGCTAAAGCCATCATTAGGCAGTATATCACCTACAGTGTATAGTATGGGGAGACTGGCTCAGCAAGAAGCAGAGCTGTTCCCTGCTCAGGATTCCACCAGCATTATCACAATGGATGTTCACTGTATGAAGGCTTCTGGAAAAGGCAAGTAACTGTGACGGTCATGCTTGGCACTGAGAAAACTCTTTCATGTCTATAGTTTATGTACACATTCATTCAAGAACATGTCAAGAATCCAGTTGTTTCTAATGCTAGAGAATGGAAAACTGACCAACCTTGATAATGTATTTCCTTATTACTGTGTTATACGCTGGGCCTTCAGCTGTATACAGTGTTCACTCTTCAGTTCATCAAGGAAATATTTACCTTACTAATCACTAGGGGCAGATTTATCAAGGGTCGAAGTGAAAATTAAAATTAAAATAATCGAATTTCAAAGTAATTTTTGAGTACTTCAACAACTTGAATAGGCCAAAATTCCATTTGAATTGGAAAATTCAACCATTCGAAAATTGAAGTACTGTTTCTTTAAAAAATTCAAATTCGACCCTTTCGCCACCTTAAACCTGCCAAATTGCTGTTTTAGCCTGTGTGGGACCTCCTATAACCTTTATGGAGTCTTTTTGAAATTTTTAAATTTTTTTTTGTAGGCAATAGTTCGAATCGAACAATTCAATCAAACAATTCGAACAATTTAATTGATTAGATTTTTTTCCACTTAGCAAGTCGACCCTTGATAAATCTGCCCTAAATATCTTCTCATTAGATTTGCATTTTCTTTTTCTATACTTATTGCAGTTGACTAGTTGGCATTTATCTTAGTTGGGTCAAACTTGCAACGTCATTGGACCACCTTCACCAGAAACCAATATGTGTGCCGGTTTCACTTCCCATACCTGCTCATCTTCTGTTCAATTATCTGACTATTAATTTGATTTATCTGACTCACTCTCTGATTTCAGTGACTATTGACTATATTGTTTTCTTTGAAAGATATGGACTTTTTTTCTTGCCATGTGCTTGCTATCAGTTTTGCCTGAACAAAGTTCTACTCTCTGGTTTGTGTATTGGAGCCCTAAGGTTGTTAGACATGAGCTGGCCTTTGCTCAGCAGTAGGTACAAAATTCAATGGCACTCGTGGTAGGTGCAAGCAGGGTCAAGCCCTTGTGTTTATTCGTGAACAAAGCAACGTTTCAGGGTAACACTCCTTTGTCAACTTTGCTCAACTGTCCCTTGGCCTGAAAGGCCTGGTCCAGGGATACTATGCTTTTGGGCAAACCATGGGGAACACTGCTCTATGTATTTAGTCTGACAATCCAGAGGATTAGTACCTTTAGCAGCTTTCACTTTTTCAGATGGCAATACCCATCCACCTACTAAGAAGGGGCATCTACATTTTTTATCTATTGTCTGAACAAAGCCCATCTCTCTACCTTGTTCTTTGGGGCCTTCTGTTTGCTATACATGGGTTGATCTTTGGGACCATTGCCCTAGCCTGAAAGGAGGAATACTATCCACTCTGGTCATCCATGGCCAGCACTACTCCATTAGTTTGGCCTGGCAACCCAGATGAGGTGCAGCTGCAGCAACTATTACTTTCTTAGCTGCTAATACCAAGAGGTGAAATCAGCTGACAAAATCATGGGTTTGGACAGGCCTATTGTTGTCTTGCAGTCATGATCAAGCAGTGTGATCAAACTGGCCTAACTGTCAGGAATGTTTTGCTAACTGTAGATCCTTTACATACACCAAAAACCTTGCTAAATAACACTACAGGTAATGTACAAATTAAGCAAGTAAAATATGCAAGTGGATTTAGGGACTTAGGTGCTACTGGCTCCTTTAAAATTGCACAAGAAGAATCAGGAATGTAATGTATAGAAACACTGCTCAGGAATGCATTGCTCTGATATTAATAAAAAATACATACCCACAGTATAATAGAAATAGTTAGCATTTGTCTACTTATTAATCTCGATGTGTCTCAAGATAAAATGTTTGAAATTGGCAGTGCTGAATGAGTATAAGAAGTAGTCCATGAACAGCTCAGCTGCTGAGTATAAACGGCATAAAAAACCATCCATAGGAACCTGCTCTTTGCTGCTTCTTTCCCTCGCCTTTGTGAATTTGAGCATAACATGTGTGTTCATTCCATGCCTGTTGTGGATGAGATTGGCAGTTGACTTCACTCTTCCATTCTTTTATGATCTCAAGCATCGCTTGATGTAATGTGAAAAGGATACGGTTTCAAAATGAATGCCATACGATGGACAAAAGTAAGCTGTTGGACTAACTTTAGAACTTTACCCATCAAATGTAGCCTCGTTGTATGGTGGTTAAAGGTGAGCAGCTAAAGGGGATCCAACTGAGAGGCACTTATTCTAGGCTCTCTATCCAGAGAAAGAAGCGGAACTAAAAACTGGACAAAAGGTGAGATGATACTAGAACCACCGATAGAAAAGGAAGTGGACAGAAAAAAAGTACTTTTTTTCAAAGAATGCATTGAGGCAAGAGGATTTTTCAAGCCTTTCTTCGTACTGATGGGTTTGTTTCAAAACATTTATTTACATGTGAATGAGTGCTTGCATCTGAATTTGAATCAAGGCAGAATATGTAGCCCACCAATGGAATGTGTACTCGAGATATGTAATGTCCACCAGACATTAGTGATCAAAGTGTTGTAGATCATAAATGATCCAGATCAGAGAATATGGAATAAAAAACAACATCAAAGCATTTTGGGTGGTAACACAGGTTTCAGGACTTGTGGAACATCCTAACAATAAGAACTGATCCACAGTTTTAATCCCATTTACTTGGAGCAGTGATCATAGCACCTCATGTTAAAAGTAGGAACTTACTTAGCTATTTGTGATATTTGATTAAAGAATGCCTTATAGTAGGGATCATCTGATCTGAATATTGCCCCTGAATTTAAAGTTACAGTTTAATGCAAATATTACACACATACAACTCATTACATTACCTTGACAGAACATTCTGCAACCAGAACAATTGGAATGCAATGTTCTATCCTTGAAGCAACAAAAACAATCTTTTAACAGTTATCTGGTTGCTAGGGTTCCATTCAAGCTGGTCATATATTGAAACATCCGATCATTTGGTGAGGTCTCTCACTTAACTATGGGGATATAGGACGATGGAACAAGGACCACATATACCAGTTGATGTGGTCCTTGTTCCAAGTGGATTCTTAAAACTGCATAATTGACATCTGCCCAATTTTTGGCCAGATAGTGGATAGACAGGCCTATCTGAGGGCCCCATACACAGGCAGATAATCTGCAATCTTGGCCTTCATGCCATCCCTGCCTCTAGTCATTCCCTCTGAATCAGTTTAATTTTTTTTTCTGTTTTTGGTTCTCTGTAATTTGAAGTTATGTGAACGTGATTTGTTATAGATTTATTTGGACATTTTGTTTGGGACTGATATTTTTTCATTTATACTGTCATCTTTTTGTGTCCAGATGCAGCCATGTTTCAGTCAATGGAAAAGCACAGGGTTACTTTTTGGGGTGAGATGGTAATGTTTTAAATGATTTTTAATTAGTCTACATTGTTTTGTGTTGCTATAAAGACTGATTATTTATTGCTGAAAATTGGAATGCACATTCATACAGTTTCTTTGCTACAGTGATGCAACGGTGTTATGGATTATTGCTAATGTATACTTAAAGGGCAAGGAAAGTGTAAAATAGAATAAGGCTAGAAATGCTGTATTTGGTATACTGAACATAAACATGAACTTACTGCACCACAAGCCTAATCAAACAAATTATTTATGCTTTCAAAGTTGGCCACAGGGAGCTGTCATCTTGTAACTTTGTTATACATCTTTGCAAGACTAGACTACATACACATGCTCGGTGTGGTCTGGGCTTCTTAGGGATCGTCATAAATGATCAAAAAACAAAGCTGCTTGAGTTCTGCATGGCTGGTAAGTAAGGCAGGGGCTCCCCCTGCTGTTCATAAGTATGATTGTTTCCCTGCCAGAAGTTAGGGACCATCTGACAATTCCTATCCACAGCACTAAATGAAGGGAGAATTTCACTTCATACAGTCAGGTTTCTTATAAAAACGGTACACATTTTTTAATTAAAGTATATTGGAGATATATTGGAGATTTCTTTTTCATTTGCCTTTCCTTGCCCTTTAAGTACTCTTTTCCGTGGTTGCACTTCTTTGCTCATTGTCATTGTAGTAATTATTGGAGTGAGGTGCATTGAGCTATTTATTTAACTTAAATCTGCCTGTGTACTACCACCTTTGCTCTAGCCACCATTCAGTGATAGAAATGGTCTCCAATGTATAGGAGAGGTTAAAAACAGAAAGATAAGTAATAAAAATAACAGTAACAAAAGCAAGGTTTAGTGTCAACCTGTTGGACCAACAAAACTATTTGCAGTAAATTTTAATTTCAGTCTGGTTGGAAGAAGAACAGCAATATAAATAATAGGAAAAGAAACAGAAAACCAAAAATATAGTGTTATTTTAAGACCACTTGCAAGCTGTCTTAGAATAACACCGTCTGCATCATTTTAGGGTGGAATGCAGTAAAATTAGCAAAGAACAAAACTTTGTGAATTCAAATTTGCCTGTCACAATGTAATATCCTTCGTTAGGCTTTTATTGCATTGCGAATCTTAATTGCTAATTGTGAACCTTGACAAACTTGAGCATGTCTCATTAAGTGGAGGGTTTGGGGCATGAGCACCCAAGTCAAAGAGTCCATCCAGTGAGCGACCAGGGAACAGCCTATTTTGAATTGATTTTGAATGAAAGCAGGCTTAGAGTTTTCTCCCCATATGCGCATTATAAATCTGTTTTTTTAAATATCGGCGAGGGGGTTGGGGGGCTCCGGCTTTTGTATAGTGTAATTGCGAACCTTGCTGTGGACTTTCGTTAAATATTTTGTTGCAAAAAATGGTTTGTGATTGCGAAATTTTGTGACATACACTGCGAGTGTTTGCAAACTTTGCGAGGAAGTAATTGAGGTCTTTAATCAGTCAAAAATGGTGCACACATGGTTTCTACCATTCCCAAAGCTGTTTGCAAACAGTTGACAAAACATTACATTCCCCCAATAGAGTTTAGTTTTAGGTTAACTGTCTGACTAAGGACACTGCAGTGCAGGAGTGCCCATATTTTACTAATGTGAGGTATACTTATAGGGTAGGCCCAGTCTTCATAGGCCGAGTCTTCATAGGCTGACCCAGACCCACTCCCCGCTGTAATCTAATGTCACTTCCCTATGACCTCACCCCCCCAGTCATGGCTGCAGCAGAGTCAGAATATGGGGGGGGGGGCAGCGGGTTGCGACCCTAGTTCAAACTGGTGCAGGTTTGGAGGCCTCTGGGGAGGGCCTAAGGTAGAAGACACGATGAGTCATGGGCAACCAGTCCAGCACTGGTATAATGTAATATTTATGATATACATTCATTTTCTATGAATTGTTCTCAGTGCAGAGGAACAATGAATTGTTCCTCTGCACTGATAACAATTCATACAAAATAATTGTGTTCCTGTAGGTTTGTAGTCATACATTCCTCTGTATTCCTAGAAGCAGTGCAGGTGTTTTAGTCTTTCTTATCTCTGCAAGTGGAGTACAAACAATTACATTCCCATCCATCTGAGAGGGAATCCGCTCTTCTGGCTCCTAGTATGGTCTTTCCCTTTTGCGCCTGAACTAATTCACAGGTCATTCTCTTGAGTTAATATGCAACAAGCAGGTTCTGGTGCTTAACAGACCTAATAAGCCCAGTGAGAGGTGCATTGGTACAAACACTGAGCACTGTACTGAAACCATCACAGCTTCCCTTCTATTGACACAGAACCCCAGTCAGAGTGTTTGCGCAATGCTATAGAATGGAAAGGTCAGGACCACATTGTCACAAGGGGTTGTGTGAGCAGTTAATTGTTTACCTGCTGTAACTGCTCTGGAATGTGAAGCTCATTAATTTATCAGAAAAATCAAAATAGACTTTTCTGCACATTGTTTTGTGCACAGAACTCTAATGTGTTATGGCAGTGACCTCCAACAACTGCATAATCCAAGCCAATATAGCAAATTATTCCTCCTAATGTTATTGGCCCCTTGCAACATTTACTGCTCCATACAATGATATACCCTGCTTGTATTCAGTCTGAAGCAAGGAAAGGCACAACCAAATGCAGAAAAAACTCAACAGGTGCACCAACTCCAGACCCTCAGCTAGGGTTGCCACCTATATTTATATATTTTTTCCTATTAATAACATTGGGATCAACCATCAACAATACCGGCCAGCATCAGCAGCAAAAAGTGGGTACTCAGGCATTCAAGGACTCCACAAGGGCCAAAAAAAACTTGACAGATATGAAACAAACCGAAAAATCCTCTGCAACTGCTGGCAAGCCTTGGTACTTGGGGGGGGGGGGGGCTGTAGGACTTGGTTGAAAAGCAGCTACAATATCCTTTAATCCAATATCCATTAAGAATTATCTTGTTGCCAAAGGTTAGGGACCCAGTAATCCTAATCTAAATAGGCAAGCCATGAATGTCATAATATAATACAGGATAGTCATGGAAGTTTTTTCAGAATTTTTTGTAAGTTGCTCAACTATCACCCCTACAACCCTCCATGTGGCCCTGAGTGCTATAACCCATATTCCTTTTATTATTACTATCATCGTCATTATTATTATTAACAACACATATTTATGAAGTGCCAATATATTTGGCAGTTTTCTACTACAAATAGGTGTGGGCAGTGCTGTCCAGCTTATTACATATAATTAGGGATGCACCGAGTCCAGGATTCGGTTCAGGATCCGGCCTTTTTTAGCAGGATTCAGATTCGGCCGAATCCTAACGCCTGGTCAGGGCCAGGGAGGGAAATAACGTGACTTTTTGGTACAAAACAATGAAGTAAAAAAATTTTTCCCCTGCTGATCCATTATTTGCATATGCAAATTAGGGTTCAGATTTGGTTCAGTATTCGGCCAAATCTTTCTGAAAGGATTCAGGGGTTCGGCCAAATCCAAAATAGTGGATTCTGTGCATCCCTACATATAATAGGCCAATTGTATGTCATATAACATGTTGGAGGGCCAAACTGAATTAAAATGACGATGATGTTATTATTATTAGACATGCAGACAAAATATTGGATATTTACAATATGTAAAGAGGGCCCTGTGCAGTCTTACAATCTAAAAAGGGAAGGGTTAGACACAGGGTGTGGGGGAAGGGAAGGATTGGGAGTTAGCAAGATACCTCTCATATGGCATTGAGTTTAGCAGCAGTGTTACACTGAAGCTATGTTAGGTTAGTTTAGGGTAAACTTGTGTCTTTTAGAAATGTGTATTAAGAAATTGTTTAAAGGCAGAGTGATTGGAAGAACATTAGACAGAATGTAGGAAAGAAGGGTACAGCCCTTGCAAAGAATGTGAGTGGGTGAGGAGGAAATGTTAGAGATGTTGATGAGCAGTTTGATGAGAATTTAGAGTTCAGAGATGCAGGGTTGGGCAGAGTTATAAACTCCATTTACTGTCAGGATTATTTTTTTTTAATTTTATTCTGAAAGTTAGCAGGAGCCAGGGTAGTGACTAGTAGAATGGCATGGCAGAGGAGGAATGGTTGCTTAGGAGTATGAACTTAGCATCAGTATTCATTATGGAATGGAGAGGGTCCCTGGAGGGAAAGATCAATTAACATAAAGTTAGTCATATGTACTGGCAACCAGTCATCGGGCATTTACTCTCATTGTTCTACCAGCAGCTATTGGCTGATTGGATGATCTGCAATACTACATGGGTGCAAATTTGCCTAATGTTTGTAAATGATCCCAGTATGATCAAGAACATTGAACTTGAATTATGTGATGCAGGGAATAAATGGTGACTGTGGACCTATATGGACAATTAGGGGCTAACTGAACTCAATGAAGCTATTCCACAACTACACCTAAAAGAACCGTAGACAAATCAGGTTACATGACTGCAGGTTACCTTTACATGAATCACTATTGGGCCAACTATAGTCCTAGGGATGCTGTTAAGCTACAATTCCAAGTTTCCCACTGACACCAAGACAAGGGGTTCTAGGAGTTGCAGCTGGAGGTTCAAAAGCAAAGCCTGCCAATCAACTAATCCATTGCTGAGCCTAACTTAGTTTGAAGAAGCAAAAGTAAGATGTAGGACATGCAACATTGAATTGTGTTCTCTGAGGTATGTTTGCAGGTGTAACAATATGACTAGCAGTTATTATTGCATGTGATAGTACTAATGTTGATTCTACAATTTAGCATTTGCTGGCCTCTAAGTAGCCCCCTGATAAAATGCCTTATCTGTGAACTGAACCTAGTAATTAATAACTAGAAAATCCTAAGCCTAAGGCTGCGGGGAAATCAAGGAAAAAGGCACCATATAGTGTAGTAAATCAGATATCTGCCCGACGCGTTTCGCTGACGTCATCAGCTTCATCAGAGGCATGATGCCTCTGATGAAGCTGATGACGTCAGCGAAAAGCGTCAGCGGAAGTGAATAGCGCTGCATGTGGGAACACGGTCT
The DNA here is from genome assembly GCA_024363595.1 of Xenopus borealis. Taxonomy (NCBI): domain Eukaryota; kingdom Metazoa; phylum Chordata; class Amphibia; order Anura; family Pipidae; genus Xenopus; species Xenopus borealis. The sequence goes on from CM044438.1 coordinate 105,851,693, forward strand.
GCGAGGAAGAACGAGGAGAAATAACTTTGCCGGCAGAAATCACCAACCTCCCCACTCACGGACCAACCCCGGATAAGAGCCTGCAATGCTGATAAGTGATTGTATCACTTTTTAAATGTGAGTGTAATATTTTATTAAAGTTTGTTTTTTATAAATACAATTACACTATGGGATGCTTGCTTTCTTCCACATTGAGTTAGACAAAACGCTGCAGGAAGAGTTCAACTAAGATTTATTACATGCAACATTTCAAGACTTGGTCTTGTAAGTAGGCACTTCTGCCACATTATTTGAAACACGTTTTGGGTGACCCCGCAGACACAATTTGAGATTTCAAAGGAAACCCCTCGGACATATTTTGAGTTTTTAAAGGAAACCCCTCACTAAAACATTAGTTCCACTCGTCAATTCAAATGCATACGGGTGCCCCAGCAGATATCTGATTTACTACACTATATGGTGCCTTTTTCCTTGATTTCCCCGCAGCCTTAGGCGCTGATCCATATTCTGGTTTTTGAGATTTTCTGCACCCAGCGAGGAGACTGTGGAAGGATTGGCAGGAGGAATTCAAACTAAAGGACTCACTAACATTTCTTTCCATATATACATAATTTATTTGTATATTTTTCTGTTGGTAATTTTGCATTAGGATCCTGTATAGGTTTATATCATATATTTGGACCCCATTCTGTTATTTCTGTCCTTTATAGGTCAGTGTTGTCTCAACCAGTCATATCAATTTCTGATTCCCAAATAACGTGCACACATACTAAAAATCTTTGTCTAGTGACGAGCCCCAAGAGTCCAGAGCAGGTCATTTCAGTGGTGAAATGCGCTGAGAAAAAGCAGCGAGCCACAGAAGGAAGCAGGTGGAAGAAATTCATTTGTCAATAAGCTTGTAATTACTTGTGGCTCTAGGCACAGTTACTGGTAATGACCTGCTTCATCCGGGCTGCAGATAGCATGGAATCCACAGAGGAAGAAGTTATTGCCCCAAATGTTATCACATTATATCACTTTAATACAATCTGCTTTATGGTTGTTATGTAGAAGCCAGAGCTAGAATTCTTATTTGTAATTATCCCTAAATAGCTAAGTAGTTACAAGAAACCAGAAACATTTATATAATTATAGCTAAAATGTAAGTTGATACCATGAAAATATATTGAACATTAACAAATGTATATGTAACACCACCCAAACCTATCCCAAATGATGGGAATGATTGGCTTGAGTGCTGCTCATTAGTGATGGGCGAATCTCACCCATTTCGCTTTGCCAAAAAATTCGTGAATTTCCAGCGAAATTCGCCAATTGGCGAAAAAATTTGCGCATCGTTTTTGACGCGCGTCGTTTCTGTTGCGTCGCGGCAATTTTTGGCGCGCAACTAGTTTTTTTTGGCGAATTTTTGCTAGCGTTTCGCAAATTTATTCGCCAGCGGCGAATCGCGGGAATTCGCAGCGAATTCGCCCCTGGCGAATAAATTCGCCCATCACTACTGCTCATCTTTTCTTCCTTATCCGCCGATGCACCATACAAGCCTCTCAACCAATGAACCTACGCTGAAGTCAGGATTTATTTCAGGATTTAGCTCAATTCTATATACTTTTTTTTTTTTTTTGCAGGATTCAGATTCAGACTAATCAAAGTGTTCAGCTGAACTAAATCCAAGCCCTTAAAGTCATTTGACTTATCAAATAAGGTTTCAGATTCAGTTTCTGTATTTTGCTAAATAATTTGCGGAGGATTTGTTATTTTCAAAATGCAAGAAATTATGCATGAGGTGCATTACTAATACACAGATATCAACTCGGATCAACTGTCCAACATAAATGTACCAACAATGCACACCAGACACACCTATGAAAATATATATACATAGAGGTCAATGTGATAAAAGTTTCGAAGTTTGCTACTGGTCCACGCCCCCTACTGATTGGTTGCTATGAGTTACCAAGTGACATTTTTATTATAATATCCTAATACTGTATACGTCAGCACAGCTCTGCACATTACAAAGCATACAAGTGCTGACCATAAAGATCTGCTGTTATAAAATCATGGTGCAATGTCAACACACTCAAGTACTTATTGTCACGAACGGCACCCAATACCAGAACGGTTACTAAGCACCCTGGTCACAGCTCAGCTTCACCAGTTAAGTCACCGCCTTTGGCCTCGGGAGGAGCCCTCAGCTTACTCAGATGCCACCTGGACTTATCGAGAGGTGCAAAGCTAAGAGTTCTGGCTAGCACGATCGTCTCACCAAGGATACAGGATAGAAGAATACCACCAACTGGAACAGGTGGGCTGGACCAGCACAAGCGGAGTATAATAGTCAGACAGGCCAGGATCAGGATTAGAGAGCATAGAATAGGACAGGCAAAGGTCAGGATTGGAGATTATGAGAGTAAACGGACAGGCCAAGGTCAGGATTGGAGAATAACGGAATAGTCAGGCAAGGCAAGGGTCAATACACAGTAGGACAGGCAGGAAATAGTATAGAAATCGCACCCAGGAACTTCTAGATAGAACCTATCAACGGGCACTGGTCTATAGACAAAGTTCCCTTTAAATACATTTGAAATTCCCACCATTATGCATGACGTCATCACGCCAGTGCATAAACCCGGAAGTGCGTCGGCATGCGTGCCATAGGGAGACCGGCGCTGGAAAGAGGAAGATGCACACGGCGAGCGTCCCCGCATGCTCGGGAAACGTCCACTAGACCACCAGGGTGAATGTGAGTCCTTACACTTATATTTCCAAAATTAAACAAAGAATACCTACAAGATGCATGGGCTGCTTATGAGCAAACTAGGGTTGTTCTTTCTTTGCATTGGACAGGAACAAGGCTCCCAAAGCACCAAAGCAAGTGCACATCGTGTGCTTGAATAAGTCCTTTTGCAGGAGCCGGCAACACTGCCAGAAATAATGGGCATGCTGTTGGCAGCAGAAGGGTATTCCCCTGGCACTCTGGTGCCCGTCATTTCTCTGTATGAATTATAGCCTGTGCTGGGTGACAACACACTGAGCAATGTGGATTTCCAAGCCCTCCATAACTCAGCATTACAGCTATCTGTCAGAATTCTAATGAGAATTACAGGCCTGTCACCTTCTCACCTTCCCTTATGACAAAAGTCACTTTCTAAAAGTTAGAGCAGGGTTGGAGGCGCCTCTTGTGTGAGTTTCATTTGGCAACTTTACAAAGACAGAGTGGTCTGGAGGTAAGAAACTTAACATTAACTCTATTAAGATAATTTTCCCCACCCCATGGAAAATAAATTTAGTTTTTACATAATGGGCTTACTACTTGAACCCTTAGGCCTCCAGCTTTTGTGCAGCATTTACAGTCTAAAACTCAAATTTGTCATTGCCTGGTACTGGAGTTAGCAATTCACATGATGTAAATATGGGAGCCTGGCATCTTAGGATGATAAGGGAGTAGGAAATATAACATACAGACATGCTAGTCTCCAATATTCTTACATAGGAGCACAGGATGGTCGGTAATTATGACAAATTTTTGGGCAGAAATCCAAGCTTTGCTAGCACCTTCTTGCCAAAATGTTCTTCAACTGTAAATGATTACACATTACCTATATTTTTATAGTTTTCGATGGCTGTTGGACGTCCTGCATTGGGTCAGGTACCCGTGGAATACCTACAAAGTGATCGGGTTTTGGGCAGAAAGTTAAGGTTCCCTTATCATGTGGGTAGACAGGTACCTGGCTAAGGTGCTGGACTGGTTCCCCCGCCCCATACCCTCCTGGGGTTATAGCACAACTTTTCCCCTTTACCCATCTGATCAGACTCTGGTGTGACATCACATCCGGTTTGAAGTGACATCAATTCCGATTTTTTGGGCCCCCAGGTCGAAAGGTAAGTTACTATTTGCGGGCTGGGTCAGGTAGAAGGTCTAGGTAGGGGGACATATTGGGTTGTGGGCGCTGGTTGTTGCTGGTCAGCAGGTTGGGGTCAGGCAAGAGTCTCCACAACCGGACGTGCACAGAACTGGAGGGATGCTGGCAGTTCAGAGCCCTAAGTTAAACATCACTTATTTAATATGGTATGATATGATATTTTGTCTCAGTGGGGGTCCAAGGCTTCTAACCTTGCCAGGGCCCCTTTATTTTGTAAGTCCAACCCTGTATATAATGTTAGAGCATTTTATTTTTTCTCAAATAGGTTATAACAGAGTCTATGGCTGCATAAAGTCAGTAACCAGGAGATGGATCTGATTTAAAAGAAGCTGCTAGAGGAATCTAAACTATGTATCTGCTGCTCTCTTACACAAACAGTTTCCAGCAACAGTGGAAGGTTTTGCAAACATTATTCTAGGTGACAGGTTTACTTTAGAGGGAGCTGCTGCCCTCAGAAGTGCCTTCTCAGCGCTCAAGGCATACAGCGTTTCCCCTCCGAAATGCTTGTATCCCTGCAAACGCTCCTCATACTCCCCTCTCTTGTGTAATGCATTCCTTTTACTTGGCTAAAGCAATAAAGGTAACCTGTGATATGACTCTGTTGGAGAAGTAATCAGTGGTGCAACTACCTCAGGAACTGCTGGTGCTTCTCATGCATGAAATACCACTGCAAGAAT
>CM044438.1:105862927-105973649 GCA_024363595.1 Xenopus borealis
AATAACTGCTAATGAGAAGAGATCAACATATAATGTACGCAAGGGGCTTACACTCCCAATTCAATCTCACGAAAGCCGATAAATGGGTGACAGCCTAGTCTGCAATTCAGAGCAGCCTTTAGTGATGCTGGAGCTCAGGACAAAGCCTACCTTGTAGACCACATTAGTTATTTGTATAGAGATATACAATCTGTGGCCCTTCAGCTGTCAGTGGATGAAGGAAATTGCACTATAACAAAGACGAAAGGCCAGAAGATCTAGGACAAATATATCTGCTATCCCACAACCATTTATCTCACTACTACTATTATGCCACTGCTACTATACACCCTGTTCCCCCCCTACTATACCTGCTATCCCACATCCACTATCCCTTCCCAGAGACTATTATCCCACTGTTACTATTGGCACCATCTCTCCCTACTATACCTGCTATCCCACAGCCACACCCCCTTCCCAGAGACTATTATCCCACTGCTACTATTGGCACCATCTCTCCCTACTATACCTGCTATCCCACAGCCACACCCCCTTCCCAGAGACTATTATCCCACTGCTACTATACACACCATCTCTTCCTACTATACCTGCTATTCCACAGTTACAGTCTCCCAGAGACTATTATGCCACTGCTACTATAGGAACTATAGCTCTCTCTACACTATACCTGCTATCCCTGCTAACCTTGCCTCAGGTGGCACGGATCGGCCAGTTACCAGGGGCAGCAGCCCCAGAAACACCCCTGGCTATCATACAGCTGCAGTTCCTTCCCATACATTATTAGTCGCACGGCTATTACAGGCACTATGACTGAGTTGGCATCTTTTTCTTGGTCACTGTATGGCCACCTGAGGGCAGAGACACAGATTTGGGGAGATTATTCGCCCAGAAGAAGAGGAGATTTGTTGCAGGGCAACTAAACTCTCTGAATCTGCCTGTGTATCTCTGCCTTTAGGGCTAGTCCACACGGTAAGATTCAGGGAGATTTGTCGCCTGGCGACTAATGCCGCTTCTTTGTGACAATTGATCTCCCTGAATAGCTTACCCGCTAAAATGTAAAGCGGCCTGCGCCTATTCACACGACGCGTTGCGTTTTCCAAAGTAGCTGAAAATTGCCTTGTGAGGTAATTTAGAGCGACTTAGCCAAATGCAGGTGAGTTTTCGTTATATCGGGTGCTAGACAGGGGAAAGCGGTTCAGGGAGATTAGTCACCCCAAAGAAGAGATGATTAGTCGTCTGGCGACTAATCTCCCAGAATCGGCAGGTGTGACCTTACCCTTAGGGTTGGGGCAGACGGGCAGATTCAGGGAGATTTAGTTGCCAGGTCACTAATCGCCTCTTCTATGAGGTGACAATTTCCCCGAACTGCCTTCCGTCTGCTTGAATGAAGAATCACCTCTGCTAATGCACTTGCGTCGCTTCAATTTCCGAAGACACCCGAAGTAGCCTCACAAGGAAACTTCAGGCGACTATGGAAATTAAAGTGCCATGAGTGCATTAGTGCAGGGGACTCTTCATTCAAGCAGATGAAAGGCAGGAAGTTCGGGGAGATTGTCGCCCCGCAGAAGAGGCGATTAGTCGCCAGGTGACCAAAATCTCTCCTAATCTGTCTGTCTCCACCAACCCTTAAAGTGGCCATACACGGGCAGATTACAGCTGTCCATATTGGTCCTGTGGGGGCTTCCAATGTGTCGACCGATATCAGGCCAAAAATCAGGCTGATGTTAAATGGGCAGGTTTGATTTTTTTCCTGCGATTGAGGACCACATCAGATAGTTGATGCAGTCCTACGACAAGTCTGCACCAATTCTCTTCAATCTAATTAGATTGCTTGGCCCTAGGGCCAGATGATCAGATTAACCCGATATTGCCCTGCCTTTGGTGGGCATATCAGGTTAACATTTGCTGATTTGGCAACCTCGCCAAACAATCTAATCATATTGTGTATGGCCACCTTAAGGGTGGCCATAGATGCACAGATAATATTGTATGAAACAAATTTTTGGTGCGTGTATGGTGAGAGATGAGAAGGCCGATTTCGGCAGGCTGGATGGAAAATTTTGATCTGGTGTCTTTGAAGGTACCCAAGCATCGGCCATTGTTAGTGCTGAATCGTCAGATACAGGTAGAAATCTATTGTTTCTATTTGTGTATCTGACAAATGATCTTTCTTGGAAAGTCGTTAGTTCTATGGTCACCTTTAGTCTAGTGTCACACAGGGCTGGTAAGGAGCTGATTGTAGCATGGGGAGTTTCAGCCCTGTGAGGCATTGGCCTTCGTCTTGCTATAAAACAAACAGATACTGTGTTGATATCAAACCTTCTAGCAGTTGGTCTTTAGCCACTTTGTTGATTGACAGTAAATATGCCAATATCTGATCTTATCATTTCAAGTATTCTAATCTCTGGCAATGGAAAAAAGAACAGGCAATGTCACTCAATAATGTCAAACAATGCATGTCTGGGGAGAAATAAGGAATACTGACATATTTTATCAGTCTTCTTAACAATAGCTGTCCATATACTAAAGGGATCATTTATTAAGCAGATGAGAAAAAAAGTGCAATGTGCAAAAGTCTGTCAGTGTTCACCATGCTTTTACCCATAATTTACCATTCCTCAACTGATATCTATAGCTAATATTGTCCAAAAATCTATCGGGCAGGCAAAAAGCTCTGTCATAAAACCGTATGATATAATTTTTGCCCTCTTCAATAATCCAATCATCTTTGTTTGCCAAAACACTTGGGTGTTGAAATCAGGCAGATTGCAATGTGTATGGAAGTCTCTATTCACGTAAAAAGGCCTTTTTATAATAATGAAGGGATGGTGGCCATTTACAATCATGATGTGAGGTCTTTAACAGTGGGAGATTTCTGGTAAGCAATCACAATCAATTACACATTACATTAAAAAAAAACAAAGAGGTGAAGGGCAGCCTAGTAAATGCTGCTTTACATTGCCCTGTACGGCAATTTTGTTTGGGTTTGAATAGCCTTACTCTATTCTTTCTTCACCCTTCCAATGAACATCCCATTGAACAACTTTCAGACCCTTCATGGCCTTCCCACAACTTTTTGTTTGCCATTTCCATTCTCGCTCATGCTGTTTGCATGCTAATTTGGTAACTATCCCAGACAATAGTTAGAGGATCTCCACTTCCTCATCAGTCCAGATGGCCATTAAGTAGCTTGGTGTTGTGTCCAACCTTTAAATGCCCTGCTGCTTTGTAAACCTTGTTCCATCCATCATTTTTGACACATAGAGCTAATCCTAAGTGTCTTTGGACACCGCTTTTCATATCTGTTCTTGATAAGGCACCTACACTTAGGAACTTGCGTGTCTTCACATAGTACAAACTGAGACTTAAAAAAACACTCCTTGCCTTCTGCACACTTTTGTCTCTAATTAGCCTGAATTAAGGGTCTTTATCTGATTCCAATTTGCAGACACTCTTCTACACATAGTGCATTTATCAAAGTTACGTGGTTTTATTATTAACTCTAATAAATTCTAATGTACTCACAACTTGATTGGGAAGTTATTTATGAAAAAAAGTGAAGTCTAACATTCAATCGAATAGGAATTGAATTCCTAAAAAAACTTCAATGTCAGGAAGGCTATTAACATCTTCAACTTGTTCAATGGACCACTACCACTGACTTCTTGAAACTACTCTTTATTGATGCTCTCAACATCTCCAAGTTCTTCGAATTCTTTAAGGCATTTTAAGTACTGCCCTGTGAATCCATGATTTTAGCTACCATGCCTTTGTTTTCATGTTCCCTGTGTAATCGTCTATTGCTTTTTCTCTAGCTTTAGCGAAGACATTACTGGCTTGTGGTTTTATGTTTGTAGAAGCCACTATTGTTCTCAGGCTGCCTTGCAACAACCTTTCTTAGCTCCCTCCATACATTTTTCTATTGTTACACTTCCCTAACAGAAAGCAAGCTATAGATGGAATGAGTGGCACAGTTAACTTAAAGTGGGCAGAAATGTGCAATTACAAGAACATCATTAACAGGAGTTGCCACCATAAAGAGTGATTCCATAAAGTTATGCCAGCATAGTTATTGACTTGCAATAATATAGAGCATAGTGATTTATTAAAGGGGTGGCTCATCTTTCAGTTAACTTTTAGTTTGTTATAGTTTGGACTTTATATAGCTTTTCAATTGGTCTTCATTTTTTAGATTTCCATAGTTTTTTTTTAATAATTCAATTTTTCTTCTGTCCCTTTCCTGCTTTCAAATACAGTAGATCTTGGCTGATCCCAAGGACCAAGAAATATTGCATTGTAAGGCTACAACTTTATTGAAAGGAGAAAAAAAGGATTAATAAAGACTTAATTATTTCTAAGTTTGGATCAAGTACAAGTTAATGTTTTATTATTACAGAGAAAAGGATAAAATGAAGTCTATGGGAGATGGTCTTTCCGTAAAACTGAGCTTTCTGGATTATCCTTATATTCTTTTCTCATTGAAACTACTGTCTGTTTGCCAGGGTAAAAAGAAACCTAGCAACCAGATAACTGATGAAATACAAAACTGAAAAGCTGATGAACAAAAATCCAAATAACTGGAAATCATTAAATAAAAAATTAAGAACATTTGTAAAGGTTCTTACAATATCAATGTTTATGTCTGGTTAAAAGTAAATATAAATGCAATAAAGTCCAAAGGGAGCACACACTCTCACCTGCAAACCAACACTGGTGCTAACACGTATCTTGGCCACTGGTCAAGGCTAATTCATACAAAGCTTGAAAATTGATTGGACGGAGCACTCAGTAGGTATATGCTTAAAATCTTCTTTTATTGAATAACATTAAAATCATAAATCATAATAGCGTGTGACATATACCCCACACTTGACGTATTTCGTGGTGTCTCTAAGGAAGTGGCGAGACGCCACGAAACGGGTCAAGTGTGGGGTATATGTCACACGCTATTATGATTTATTAATTTAATTTTACTCAATAAAAGAAGATTTTAAGCATATACCTACTGAGTGCTCCGTCCAATCAACTTTCTTGGGGGCTAGGCTCGGTTAGGTGCCACGGTATGTGGGTGTGTTGGGAACTAACCTCAAGTTCGAAATTAAGATGTTACATTTTATGTGATTATATGCAGCCAGCAATTGTTGGTGTATGTGTTTTTTATGGGTGGTCAATAATTTGTATGTAAGAGATTGTTATTTGCAGTAAATGTATAATAAAATAAGCTGCGGCCTTTCCACCCAGATTTATTGGTGTCAGTTATTAGGGAAGAAGAAAAGGACCCCGGCATTGAGGATCCACAAGTCATGGATGTGCCATTTATTTTTCTCTCAAAGCACAGCTCAGAATCCAAATATAAAAATCTGAAAAGGCCTGTGGCACTTTCATTGGGAATAATCATTTACTGAGCAATCACAGAAGCTTGTTCCATAGACCTTAAAGCCAAGGGTCATGCATCTTATTAACAGTGGCCTACTTTAGACCAAATTCAAGACTTATTTTAAAGGAAGGGGGGGTTTAAACCTGCTGGCCAAACTTTTTCTTGACACCAGCTGCACTTCTCCCCAAATACTAGCTGGTTTCAATTCAGCTGTTCTTACTAAGCTTTCTGTGAAGGATCTGCTTATAAATTCCCTTACACTGCACAGCTGTCAGCCAGGAGGAAAGTGAAAACAAGAGGGAGGAAAGAATAGCCTGATGATGGGATGCAGCCCCCAACCGCCTCTTCTCCCAGGACCAGAAACACACATCTCCTAGTTCCAAAACCTGTGTGTAATGTGATATTCTAATTCACCAGAAATAGCTAGCAAGGCTTGAACAGGCACATCAGTAAGCCTTTCTCCCAGAGCTGTTGAGAAGATGTGATTAGCTATTCCTGATGCACATATAAGACAACCTCTGGTTTCCTAGGTGCCTGCAATGTGCTACATTTTGGAATGTTCGAAGAGATTTCAGCCCATGATGTTTTATCTGCAAATTCTTCCATCCAGCGAGGGTGGGGGAGTAATGTTCATAGAACTCTAGATTTTCTTGCGCCCTATACATATATTAGTGATTGTATGGAACACAGACAAAGATCTTTGTCTGACACATCTGCGTAAATATATTCCACTTGGTATAGTTACCTGATATCCTGAGTAGAAACACAATTGCTGCTGGAAATAAAACCTAGACGTCAAAAAATACAATAGAGCTGGCACAACACATTTTTTACATCATTTCAGGAGAGTAAAAGGTATTTTAGATAATGTTTTATTCGACAGACACATGCAGATATGTGGGTAGAATATAGTACTAACTCCCACTTCTATAGCTGCTTAACATTTTAACATTTTAGTTTTTAATAATTCAATAAATGTGAAACTATTTTTAAATTCTTACAGATATGGGGTCTATTATCCAATTCCTCAATATCCAGAAAGTTTCTGTAATAGTAAAACAGTAACTTGTACTTGATGGTAACAAAGCTAAATAAATCCATTTTAATGGCAAAACAATTCTATCAGTTTTATTATGTATACTTTTATTTTATTTTAGTTAAAACGATTCTGTCATGATTTTTATGGTGTAGTTTTTATTTCTAAATTATACTGTTTACATTGCAAATAATTCACTCTACTATATAAAATATAATTCCTGTGTATTTCTTTAGTTTTTTTATACTAATATTGGTGTTATTTTTCCAGATCATGTGCCAGTGCTGCACTATGGAACTGCTTTCTGTCAGGCTATTGTTTCTCCTACTCCATGAAACTGAAGGAGTTGCAGTGGGACATGGAGTTTTACTACTGAGTGGTGTTCTTAGATCTACCAGGGAGCTGTTATCTTGTGTTAGGGAGCTGTTATCTAGTCACTTCCCATTGTTCTGTTGTTAGGCTGCTGGGTGGGGGAAAGGGAGGGGGTGATTTCATTCCAACTTGCAGTACAGCAGTAAAAAGTGACTGAAGTTTATCACAACACAAGTCACTTGACTAGGGGCTCCTGGGAAGCTGAAATATGTCAGATTTCAAAATAAAAAAATTAAAAAAATCAGTTTATACATTTGAAAAAATGGATTTCAGTGCAGAATTCTGCTGGAGCAGCACTATTAACAGATGCATTTTTTAAAAAAAACATGACAGTAAGGGTCACTTTATACTAAAGATTGAAGTGAAAATTCAAATAAAATTAGAATTTTTAAAATTAGAATTTCGAAGTGGGCTACTTTGATTATTGAATAGGCCAAAATTTGATTTGAATTGAAATTCAAATTTTAGAATTTCAAAGTACTTCCCCTTTAAAAATTCTTTGACTTCGACTATTCGCCAGCTTAAAGCTGCTGAATTGGCATTTTAACCTATGGGGGACCTCATAGAACCTGTCCTGAAAAATTTTCTAAGTTCCAAGAATTCTAAGGATTTTGTAGAGAATTGTTTACGATTTTTATTCGATCGAAATAGGTCCATTTTCAATCAAAAAAGCCCTTTAAAAAAACTTTGAGGGTCGAATTTTGAAGTTTTTTTACTTCTAAATTCGGCCCTTAGTAAATCTGCCCCTAGGTATCGGGTTTGTAAAATGTATGAATTTGTCAAAATCCTTCCTGATTGTCAGAATATATTTGCTACATTGGGAAAATATTTAGCTACTGTGAGTCCTTCTGGTTCCCCCATTTTAATATTTTTTATAAATCTTCCTCTAAGGGGGTTATTTACTAAACTTCAAATGCCAAAATTATGAAAAATCTGGGATTTTTTTAAAAATAAAACAGGACTTTTCAAAAATCACAAATTTATCAGAATTTATTAAACCCCAAGGATAAAAAATAAAAATCCGGCATCTCAGACCTGCTGAGGTTGCATATAAGTCAATGGGAGAAGTCCAATTGATTTGATGTGTGCTGGATTTTGTGCAATACCCCAATGTTTTTTGAGCTGTCGGATGTAAAATCTTCAGAGTTCAGAGTTCGGATGTAAAATCTTCAGAGTTCAGAGTTTTTGGATAAGAAATCTGAAAAAATCATGAGAGTTTTTACCGCAAGTTTTCAGGAAAATTTAATAATAAATGAGTTTAAAAACCTGATTAGAAATGCTCGGATTTGTAGCAGCAAATGCTGAGATAAATTCGGAGTTTGATAAATAACCCCCTTAAATGTCAAATTTAAGAAATTAGGTTAATTTCATCAAGCCTCTTCAAAGGCTTATTTAGGGATACAGCTATAGGTAGGGAAGCCTGTGCTCGCTTTTGACATGATTCGCATATAAGATGATTTACAGGATTCTTTGTGGAGGAAGATTGGGGGCCTTTTTCGTGCTTGTTAGATGCAAGGTAAAATGCTTGCGTAGGATATTTGCTCATCTATGTGACTGGTGGTACTGTGTTCAGTTCGCTTATTGAATACATGCCTTATATGTAGTTGTCATAGGTGGCAATTATCAGCCTTGCTTCCTCCTGATCTCAACCAGTGAGGTCCCAAGACAGCTTAATGCTCTTCTATGGTCTCTGTAGCACTGTTCTTGTATTACACTTATGTATTAACATTATTTTTGCTGAATTAGTTCCCTAGGCTACAATGACACTGCAAAATACCCCCGGTACATTTATTATTAACAGGACATCCACTTTGTCTTGGGATTCTTCAGTTTGAAGATGTACTTCTGGTAGGTTATCTACTGCTATACCAACCCCAATCCATCCTGGTAGCCTCTAGGAAGCTGAGGCTGAGCATGGTGAGCATGAGGATGATTAGTTTGCAATATATCTCAAGGTTGGAATTTCTTCTGACCCATCAAGTCCATTGCGCTCGTCATATTAAGCCCATAATTAAATTTGAAATTTGAATTTTATTATTTGAATTTTATTCAAAGTTGCACTTCGAATCACTTCTAACCTTAGTAAATCTGCCCATAAAACTTCATCTTTAATTAATTCTATTAAAACAGATAATAAACTGGGCCACACTACACACCACATGTATATTCGGACTCACTGCTGCAGGTGGACTGTGGGGGAAGTAGCTCTCATCTGTTCCCAACGTAGACAGGTTGAATTTGCCTTTGCAGACTTGGGTCTAAGAAGGGAGGGGGCATGCTTAAAACTTCCTTTAGAGATATATTTTGATAGAGTAGTTACTCTATACCAGTGATCCACAACCAGTAGCTCATGAGCAACATTTTGCTCTACAACCCCTTGGATGTTGCTCACAGTGACCTTAAAGCAGGTGCTTATTTTTGAATTCCAGGCTTGGAGGCAAATTTTGGTTGTATAAAAACCAGGAGCACTGCCTCAATGTAGGTTGACAATCCACATAGGGGCTACAAATTGGCCACTCACGGCTAGGGTTGCCACCTTTTCTTGAAAAAAATACCGGCCTTCCTATAAATGTATCTTTTTTTTCCTATTTCTAACATTGGGATCAGCCATCAAAAATACCGGCCAGGCCCGTATAATACCGGCCAGGTGGCAACCCTGTTCATGGCCCTTATTTGGCACCCCAAGAACATTTTTCAGCCTAGTGTTGCTCCCCAACTCCTTTTACTTCTGAATGTTGCTCACGGATTCAAAAGGTTGGGGATCCCTGCTCTATACCCTTATCCTCCACCTATTGTGTTTTTTTAAATCTTAAATCTGACTCCAATGAATTTCGGCAAAATTTTTACATTTTCAGATTTTTCCTGCAGTTTAATAAATTTTTCAGTGAAGTGAAATGTGCCAGCTTCACTCATCACTAATGCAAAGCAGTTCTGCTTGTCTAGGAATAAAAGTAGACATTGATCCGTAAAGAAGAGGCAGCCAAACTTTCATTGTCATGGGGCAGCTGGGGACCACTATTTTTTTGAATGTCTTGGATGAGCCTCATGTATTGATGCTCTGGATGCAAGTGCTGGAGAACTAACAACACTGTTAGGTGGAAGGCGAGCTTCCTTTTTCCTATGTACCCCTCATAAATCCCTAAATTGCACATTGAATGACATGCAAGTAAGAGGACTGGTAGGGGGAAGGAGGGTGTTTGTGTACCTGCCTCCTCTTTCTCAACCCTCATGAATAAATCAATGTATTCATAGAAGGGAAATGTACTGAAGAACACAGGTGAGGACTATGTCCTATAAACCTATTGCTCTAACAGAAATCATTATTGCACCTACCACTAGGGATTTTGCTTTCTGTATCGTTCTATAAAAAAAACCCTTGTCTTTTCATAGACACCTGCTGGATATGAAATAAGTTATATTAAATTGCATTGCCCTGACCTGTTCAGTTGCCAGCATGCTTATTTGTGCTTCATTATTCTATGCAAACAAGATTTGTTACTCAGAATAAAACTCCACAGTGACAGCCTTGGCCTAAGAGATCTACAAGAAAAGCCATTATCCTGTAAGTGCTTCACTAGCATAGAATTTATTTTACATTATCACTAAAACACTGTTACATGAATGCAGTGTGAGCAAGAAACATAATGGCAAAATAAAATTAATAATAGTTACATCTGAGTACTGTGAGGCTTAGTGAAGTATTAAATGTCATTTTAATTGCCATTTGCCATCACAATAGCTGAAAATCCCTGCTGGGTTATAGGCTGTCTCAACCTATTGACACACAGTTTGTAATACACAGGTTTTAACATTTAATGTAGCTTCAGGAAATGCTGGTGACAATGCCATATTGATGCAAACGACATTCTAGGAAATAAAAGTAAAAAAGCAATAATTATTGCATACAGTATGTTGTTCTTTGCAAAATCTCCGTAATTGTGAATGTGTGTAGAGATGGCATAGTATTCACTATTGCCCACGATAATGCACTGGCTGGTTTGTTACACATTCCAACTTTTGCACGTATTTCAACTCTGAGACATTTAACACACAGCAAATAATATATCCCATATATGTATACTGAGAAAGCTTATGACAGTTATAATTAGATGGATTCCTATATAATTAATACAGTTCCTTATTTTGAATTGTTACCTCTACAACTAGTTCACAGAAATGTGTTCATAGCACAACAAAATGTTTGGCCTAGTACCACTACTTATATGCAAACACATTCATGGGGAAAAAAAATGGTGGGGAATTTTTTGTTATTTTCCAGAACATTGTAAATGCAAGGGTTCAACATCTAGCCTCAGGCCGAAGACAAACTTTAGGAAACATTGAACAAAAGAGCAAAGTATATTGGTTCAGTGAATAGTGTTGTACTGAACTAAAGGTGTCCATAGACGCACAGATAATATCGTACAAAACTAATTTTCATACGATATTCGGTGCGTGTATGGTGTGAGAGGAACCGACAGTTATCGGCAGAAGACGGGTCGACTGGTCGATCAAGCTGGACTGAAAATTTTGATCAGGTGACTTTGAAGGCACCCTTAACATCGGCCATTGTTAGGGGTCCGTTTACTAAAGTGCGGTAAATTTGAACTTAAGTTTCCGCATGTTATCGCTGAGAATATTTTTCCGCCAGAATATTCGCAGCGACTAAGTTTACTAAACAGCGATGTGCTCAGAAGTTATTGCGATCACTTGCGGTAACTACGTTAGCGAACCAGCTTACGTTAGCGGTAATTTTAGCGAGTTGCGAATTTTCTGGCGACAATTTACATTTGCATATATTTATTCTAGAAAATAGTCTTGTTTTATGCGTTAATAATGGCGTTAATTATGGCAATTTTTACTGTGACATTTATTGCCAGAAATGCATCTTCAAAACTCATAAACTTTATTGACTGATGATTATACCATCCAAAAGCATTACAGAGTGACATGTATGCATCATATAAACCCATACTTCATCCATCCACTCACACACCCTTCTGCCAATAGAATCCTATGAACAAGAAATCATACCAGTTATCTCTCTGTATCATTTAAATGCACAGTTTAATGTGAATTAAACTCCCATTGAGAATTTTCTGGCCAAAAAATAAGTTAACGCCACTATATAGATGGCGGTAAAATGTTGCGAATATTCTGGAGTTAATTTTGTCTTTCACACATTTCGCTGCTTAGTAAACCATGCGCTAATATGTACGTAGCGTTATTTTCAGCGGATGCGATAACTGGCGAATACATATTCTTGCGCAAGAAAATTCGCAAATTTATATTTACCGCAGGTTAATAAACTCGCGAAAACATATTCTGCGTTAAATTTGTCTGTATTTTGTGCGCAAATTTTTACCGCACTTTAGTAAACGGACCCCTTAGTGCTGAATCGTCAGATACAGGTAGAATTCTATTGTTACAACCTGTACTGTATATCTGACGAATCAGCTCTACACTTTTTTATTGGAACGAACAATCTTTCTTGGAAAGATCTCCAAGAAAGATCGTAATTGTTCAGTCTATGGCCACCTTTAATACTGAACTAAATTTTTGCCTACTCTTTTAATGAAGAAGTATGTATGTTTTTTGGTTTTTTTCCCTGCAATAAACAATAGATAATGAGCTGATTTGATCTAAAAAGGCTTCACAGTGGGCTGCTGCTTTGTTTTATTTTGTTCTTTGGGATCAGGAAGTAGAATGTGAGTTTAGTTTAATTTTCAAATGTTGCTCTGTTTAGTTCAAGAAATAACAAAAAGCTGTAGCTATTTCCTAATTAATGAAGTAGACCAAAAAGTAAGTTCAGCACATGTCTTCTTTATTGAACCAATTTTGAAAAGGAGGTATAGTGTTCCTTTAAAAAAACAGCATTGTCTTCCAAATAGGATGTTTTTTTAAAATTAAGGTATGCATTTGCACAACCGTCTGTTTTGTTTATCCCACAAATCAAGACCTCACCATTGGAAGTCCTTCCGAAGTTCTGAAACTAATGGCTTTGAATAAGGCAAACTTAACTTAAGGCAACTGGGAAAGTAAGAATTTGACCAATGTATAAAATTTGGAAGGTTTAAGATGATCACACATTAGTCAACCTTCCTGCTATTTACACAGGTGAACAAATAGCTTTGATTCAGACTAATAAACTCATTGTTGCCTTGTAGAAAACAGTTGTGTGAATCACCTTTCTCCTTATAAAATAATGAGCGACCGCTCTGTTTTCTGTTATGTTTTGTTGCTCATATATATATATATATATATATATATATATATATATATATATATATATATATAGTGTGTTTTCATTTAGGTTTGGAAATTCAGTCACATCTTTTTCCTCGGTATAAAGAAATGTCCTGCTAAAAATATGCCAGCAGCATCAACAGGCATTTTTAATTACAAAGCTTATTCCATTTTTTTCCAATTCAGTTTCTACTTTATCATCTGTTAGATCATTAAGAAACACGAAAACAATAATAAACTGCCAGCAATGTTTCATCTCAAAAAAATGGGCAGTGAATATGCTTTGTTTAGGAGGGACAGAGGCAATTTTTGAGCTGTATTGAAATGGGCATAGATTCGAGAGAGTTGGGGGTTATTCTTTCTCTCTACAGAGCTCTGGTAAGGTCGCATCTAGAATATACCATACAGTTTTGGTCTCCAGCGCTCAAACAGGACATTGTTGAATTTGAGAGGGTACAGAGAAGGGCAACTAAGCTGGTAAAAGGTATGGAAAATCTAAATTAGCTTTGAGGAAAGACTGGCCAAGTTAGGAGTGTTCACACTGGAGAAGAGGCTCTAAAGGAATTATTTGCTAACTATGTATATATATAATACACAAAAGCCGTAAATATCTTGTAAATTATATCCTTATAAACGGTGAGTTCTGATGTCATTGGTTATAAACGGTGAGTTCTGATGTCATTTCTGTCATATGACTCACTGAAACTTGTGCATTATAATGAATAAAGTACCCCCAGTTGCAAAATATGAGGATATTAGATTAGAAGTTACCTCGAAGTTCCATGACCTGTATAAAAACACTCGGCCTTCGGCGTCGTGTTTTTATATGGTCATGAAACTCCTCGGTAACTTATAATATCCTTATAATTTACAAGAGGGGGTACTTTATTCACTATATATATAACTTGGCCAATATAAATATATATATATATATATATATATATATATGGGGATTATATAATAATCTCTATAATGCTTTATTTACCAGTATGTACTTAGAGCTGGTCAGATATGGGATGACTGACGTAGTTGACTAGCTTAAATATATTGCAATATATGGACAAACAATCCCTGTTTTGTTTAAAGGGTAAGGCATTTTTTAGTAGCTGTATGCTACATATTGATAATTTGTTGAGTGCAGAGGACCTCTTGTATTTGTCAATGTAGTCACCCATTCCGATTAGAAGAAAGGCTGTTTCGGTTAAATATTCAGAAGGATTTTTTACAGTGAGATCTGTGAAAATTTGGAATTCTCTTCCTGGGGCAAAATTACTAAATGGTGCTCTCTTGAGAAAGGAGGTTGTACCTCCGAAACGTTGTTTGGGGATCTCAATCAAATATTTAGCACAATTGCTAGAGTGTGTGCCATCTGATTTTCTACATTCCATGGAGATCATCTAATGCCACTACACATGACCCTGAAATGTCTGGAAAAAATGTTAACACAAAAAAAAATTTAATAGTACAGATTTTTGAAGGCAATTCTGCTTTAAAAAAGTAAAAGTCGCCAGCGTTTTATTTCCAGCATACAGGATATGATGTCACTGACATAAGATTGAGGAGGATGTCGCTTTGTTTTATCAGTTCGTCTGGTCTGAGGTGGCGAAATAAACTCTTGTGAAAGAGGTAACATTCTATAAAATTGAAATCTTAGTGAATTTGTGGAGTTACAACAGTTTGTCAGAGCTTGCTTGGTAACAGGGTGCAAACAAACTCTAGTGAGGGTCCCATTTGCTAGGTAATTGTCCTCTACGCCTGTTAGTGAATTGGTGATGTCCCTGCAGATGGGATTTAAAGGCAGAAGCACAGAGCCTGTGTCTGTGTGCTGTACGCTGTTACCTAGCAACCAACTATTAAGTGATCTCAGTGCAACGGGAAGTGACACAGCAGCTAAGGGCGGGCTGGCAGGAAAAGGAAGTCACAGAGACTGGCAACAGAAGAAAGCCTGGCATAGAGAACCACATGGTGGACAGAGGAGGAAGCCAGAGAGCTGCTGGTGGGCCCAGAGAGCTGAGAGGCTGCACCAAAAGCATTAATTTGGATCAGGCTGGCACAGGGAAGCCACATACTGTTCCTGGAGAGACAGAGAGTGTGAAAGGAATCCAGACTGGAGGAACAAACAGCAGGATCTTCCTGTCTGAGCATCCAATGGGGCTGGTATTTGCACTGTATGTCTGTCTGTGCTGGATTCGCCTGAAGAGAGCTCTAAAGTTTTCCAAAGAGGATTTGTGAGTATCCTGGTTAAAGGGACAGTACCCAAAAGAGGCTTTGAAGATAAAGATTATTGAAAGCACATTAAATGACTTGACTTTCCATAGTTACGTAGTTACACAGTTTGCACTAGCAAGTCAGTTAGTGAGGCCCTATTGCCACCAGTTAGGAGTGCTGCCTGTATTAGGTGCCCGTTTATTTTAGATAAACAATTGTTTAAGTTAACCAATACTGTGTGTGTGTTATTACTGTATTCCTAGTGGGACCACCCGTAGGTGCATTCCTAGATCCCACTAGGTGGAGGCACTGCGCTAGTAAGTACCAGGTACCCAGTCTCTCCCAATACCACTGCGAACATAAGAATAACACGTGGAGTGTAAGATCAACAAAGAGGTGTTGAAAGGGTTACATATAATATATATATATATAGAGAGAGAGAGAGATAGAAAGATTGTACACCGGTAAACTGCAGCAGTCAGTCAGCACTGAGCTTTCACTGGTCTAATGTAGTCATTATAATTATAAATGCAAAACCTATTAACTGTTCTGGAAAAGCAGACTGGGACTAGACTGGGACTAGACTGGGATGGACAATGTTTGACAATGTTTCCATAAAAGCACAGAAGTCGCAAAGTCTAATAAGCTTGTCATGGTTACCCCATAACACTGGTCTCCTGATGAAAACTGATTGAAATGATATTAAAAACAGCACAGACACATAGAGCCTTATCAAAGTCTAAGCCGGGGTCCAGATGATTAACTTTGAAAATGTGTAACCTAGGGCATCAACAAAAGAGCAATCTTCTAGTGAGTGGCTCATTAGCATAATATTTGCTGTACATTATCACAAATAACTGTTGCCTGACTTCAGCCCATGTTTATGTTATAATGGTAGTAATACTGGCTAAATTGTACATCTGTAATGCTAAATGAAATTTTAAATGTCATTTCAATTGACCTTTGCCATTATGGCATTTTTTCCCTCACATTCTAAACCTAAGTCCCTGTAGGTTAGAGGTTATTTAAACCTGTTCACTTACAATGTGTAATAAATTGAGTGTCAAGATTTAACACAGCCAGGGATGGTAAAGAAAGATGTTTGTAAAAGGAATATCTCCAAGGTCTTTTAAGAGGATTTTCCCTTCTCCTTGTTGTGAAAGCAGAGCACAATAGACTGCATTCTGGTAAGCCAAGAATATATCAGCACATCAGACAACATCTAATTCACTCTGCATTGAAAGATTCACTGTTGTCCAGAACTTCTGCTGCTAAAGGTGGCCATACGGTGGTCATTCTTGTTGGCATACATCCATTCAGGCCAAGGGGTAAGCAGTAAAATAGTTTATGAGCAGATATATGTGGAATGGCCACCTTTCCACCATTGATTCTTGCCAATGACTGAGCTGTGGCTCGAGGGTCAGACTGGAGGGTTTTGGGACACATTGCTGCTGCACTGCATACACCCCTGGGCCCCAGCTGCAAATACCACCAGGCCCCCCAACCCAGCAGCAATACCCCTCCACCACCTTTCCAAATGCATGCATGTTTCCTATTCATGTGCCTGGCAGGTGGGGAAGGTCAGTGTGAAACACACAAAGTGTCATGCAAGGAGTTGGTCTGCGTTGGCAGATTTTTTTCCCAGTGTCCCACTGACCCAGTCCGACCCTGTGCTGAGAGGGATATACTGGCCTACATGGAAGTGGCAAAACTACCAGGGGTGCGGAGGTTGCATTCGCACCAGGGTCTGCACCACCTCAGGCCTGCTGGTAATTTCTGTGACTGCAAATCCCCTGCAAAGATCTTCTCTGGAGGGTTTGGGGAGGGGGGGACCTGGCTGCATGGCCTGCACATGGGCTCTGCACTATGTGATACGGTCATTAGCAGATGAAATTTTCATGGCACAAAGATATCAGACCTGATCACTAACTATTCATACACATGCTGATTATTGAAAGAGTTTTTTGTGCTTAGTTTAGGAAATGATATACTTTTGTAGATCCATTGTATTTCTCGGTACAAACTATGAGACAGCCTAGAAAATGGAGCAACCTAGAAAGTGCTGAGGAGCATTTCATTTTCAGCCCTGTTTGACTGGCTACACCATGAATAATATCACAACTCAGCGAATCAATAGCATCTTCATTGAAAGATCAAAAGTAGTTCTTCTGCCAGATGCATCAATAAAATCTATTCCTTAATCCCTTTTGCTGCAAAACCATGCAAAATATTAATATTAATAATATTAATATTCAAAAATGATTTCCTTTTTCTCTGTAATTATAAAACAGAACCTTGTACTTGATCCCAACTAAGATATAATTAATCCTTATTGGAGGCAAAACAATCCCATTGGGTTTCATGTAAATTATTTATTAATAGTCTTCAGGTATGAAATTCCAAATTATGCAAAGATCCCTCATACTTAAAACCCCAGGCCCTGAGCATTCTAGATAACAGGTCCCATATTTGTACTTGTAGCTTAGAGCAGGCCATAAATGATTAATAGATCAGTGTGTTCTACAAGAGGGCACCCAAGTACACAGCAGAAAACCAGAAATCTGTTAATTCCTGCTTACTGCTTAGATATAGGTTGTGCACTAGCATTTGACGCCTCATAACAAATAAAAGAAAAAGATAACACCCTCTAAATGTAAGAGACACGGAGGTGGCACTTGCAATTTACTGCGTCAGTTATAGAATAACAGAGACACAGGAAGGGAAACAGATAGAAATTCTAAATACAGCATCTCTGTAATACTACAATATTTTTCTCTCCTCTGTCTCCTTCCTGTCTATATCATGGTCTGGCTCTGATCTCTGTGAATATAATTAGACTTAACACAATTAAACTTTAATTCCAAATAATTTCTGCGTTGTCAAAATTGAGGCCTCCTCTCTGAGATATTGTACACAGAATTTCCATGACATGCAGTTACAATTTGATCACTTGAGGTTGGTTGAGCCTTGGAAACTGAATATCAACCTGCATTCCCTTTTCACTATGCTATGTTCTGAGTATTATTTTAATATAGCATAAGCCCTATAAAAAACCAAAATGACAGATATATTCTACCTGTTGTTTAATAAAAACATATTTTTTAATAGGGTGCATAGAGCAAGAACTTTTTAAGACTCTAAGGGGAAATGGAATGAGTAATCAAGACCCCCCCCCGTCACTCCATATTAATCCCATCTTTACAGATGCAGTTACTTGGATTGTGAGTTAAATGCGTCGTGACTTAACTCATCTATCTCATTTATCCCACTTAGCACAGAATATTGTGTCACAGCATCCCATCCAATGAAAGAGTTCACCATTGAAAACAATGGGGCTTTGATATGCTAATGAAAAGGTTAAATGCATTAAATTAATTAAGATAACTTTAGATAACACAGTTTCTTCAATTAGCCCTGAGTCACGACGCATTTAACTTACAAATCCAAGTGACTGCATTTGTATAATGGTCCACCCTTACTTATTAAGAGCATGGGTGTCATGTTTGCCACCCTAAATCCAGAACAGGTGCTAGGCTCCCTGGTCTCGGCTCTGCTTCTGCCTTTAACAGTCACCTTTCACTTCGGGAGGAGCCCTATGCTAATCGGAAGTGACCAGCTCTTAAAAAGAGAGGAGCTAAGCAAGGGTCCTGGACAAGCAAAGGGGTGTGATCATTCACCAAGGATATTGGACAGAAGGCAACGCAGCTCAGAAGAAGGAACCAGAATAGTGTAGGCAGTTCGGGTCGATACAGGCAGAGTTCAAAGAATAGTCAGACAGGCAAGGAACAGGATTGGAGAGTGTAGAATAGTCAGGCAGGGAAGGGTCAGATTGGAGAGGTCAGAGTAGACAAACAGGCAGGCAAGGGTCAATACCGGGATATCTAAGTAATATTCACAAGGAATCAGCACCCAGGAGCTAAATAAGTTAGACCTAACAACAGGCTATGAGTTTTCATTCAAAGCCCCTTTAAATGCATTTGAATTTCGCACCAAAGTGCCGTGACAGAATAAACCTGGAAGCACATGGCCACACGCGCCATAGAGGAACCGGTGCTGAAAGATAATACAACAGGTATGTGCAGAATGACAGGGAAGTCTTTCCAGTTGGGTTTGCTCTGGAGTTTTATCTGTCCTACCCCATGTAATACAAGTGTTAATTGATTTAATTTTGCACTGTGGATCTGTGACACTGACTCAACCCATTATCAATATATTTAAGACATTGAGACATTCTGTGCATACAGCTACTAAAAAATGCCTTACCCTTTAAACAACAGGGATTGTTTGTCCATATATTGCAATATATTTAAGATGGCCAACTACGTCAAAGTCATCTGTGTCTGTGACACTGTTTGCATGCTTGGACAACACCTTTCTAAAAAAGCCACATTTACTGCATCTTTAATGGAGACTATAATCAGCATTTATTAAAACGGGGATTTCTCCATGTCTGTCAGATGTTAAATTCCAGGGTAGGAGCACTGGGGTCCAGATCACAAAGCAAGTGGGATTGCCTCTTTGATAATCATATGAAAATCAAGTCCAGGTAGATTTATTTGACTTATGTTGGTATCTTTACGTTTTGGGATGTACTAAATTCACTAAATCTTTTTAAGACTTGGCTGCGTACCGAACCGAAATTTGAATCCTAATTTGCAGATGCAAAATAAGAAAGAAGGGATAAATAGAACTACACATGGAGCTTGCAGTTTAAAATTCTTTACATCCTTTTTTGTGTGAGGAAATGTCACATCATGTGATTTTTAATATTCGAATTTTGCTGAAAAGGCAGAATCCTTGCCAAATCATGAACTAAATGCCAGATTCGGTGCATCCCTATTTTACGTACTTACCATAGTGAACAGTAATGGGTGGATTTAGCAAGGAAAAATGTTGCAAAGCAACATTCTATCAGGGTTCACAATCATTTGCTAAATTAATTGAAATGAATAGGACTATAGCTGTATGCTTACTGAACTCTTTTCCATGACTACACCATAGAAACTTCTCTATATATCTTTAGTCATACATCACAATAAAACTATTACTGAATAAAGGACTTTTGTTTGCAGTTTGCTAAACCAAGAAATGGTGGAAGGCAAGGTCAGTCTATGTAATATGTTAATAGACCCATAAAGCATTGACTCAGCTTTGCATTTAAATAGACTGGCTAGGAAGACAATAGCAAATTCTTTAGCTGCCATAGCAATCTATCATTGGCCTGACTTTCCTCACCTCACAGGCGTATGAAGTCATAAATGAAGCAATCATGTAAGATTCTATGTGATGTGTTCTATCATGTTCCTGCCAGTCAGCAGGTCTCTGTTTTATGCATAGGGGTTGTATGGGCATTCAGATGGTGCAGATATGTTATGCTCTTCAGGAATTCTAATACTCACCAAGGTGTCTTGCTGCAGGGCGCTGAGAAAAGCTGAGCAGCAAACATTCATGGCTAAACTATTTAAAACAAATAACCTATGCCGGAAGAATATTCCAAAATATTAAATTGTTCCTTTGACTTCACATTTTTTGTCTCAAAAATACATCTCAGATCAACTTAAAGATCAATTAAAGCCTGAACAAATATTTTGCTAGTTTGTTTCTGAAATGGTACAGAGATGGTGCATATTTTGTCAGAGTGTAGCAAATATATTTCTGAGTCTTGAAAAAGGAACTAAAATGTTCTGAAAGCTTGCTATGATTATATTAGTTAGCCAATAAAGGTATCACCTTTATACCATTTTGTTATTTTTTATTTCAAAAGGGTTGCCCAATAACATGAGTCTTGTATGTAATCATTCCTGCTAATGCATAGAGCTGAACATATGCATGATACAAAGGAAAGGTAGGGATGATGGGTGTTGTAGGGCAGGAGGGCAAGATGGTGAAATCAATCAGTGTACCAGCCTGTGACCAATTCAGTTGTTGAAGTACAGTTCACAGCATAGCTGGAAACCCATAGGGGAGTCTATTTTGATCCCCCAAACCCTGTACTACTATTATTGAGGATCCTATCCAGCTATGTGTAGTCTTCTCTGGCCTCATTGTGTCCTCACTTTATTTTGGTCAGGTTTGTGGTGAAGTATTGATATTGCAGGTTTCTTTCAATTCTGGATAAATGGTTGCAAAACCATCATGAGGTCATTGGAATCATGGTGGTTGAATAGGCAAACTGTTTATAGAGTGTACTACGTACATGTAACTACAACTGCACTTAATTTAAGGCTTTGGTTGCCCTATAACGTATGAAAAACCTAAATAATTGGTGCAACACCAGAGACTGGGGTTTTGGGGCTGCTCCAAACTAGTGCAGTGCCCCATTCTGAGTGACTTTTCATATTTATTCCATTGGACAAGGCTGTATCTAAGTACTAGGTTTTTAGGATATGACCAAACGTGGATCCCTGTTGTGCCAGTCATGTAAAAAGACAAAAACAAACAATGCTAAACCATTGTTGTAAGGGCATAGAGTGGGATCCAGTCAGTTACTAATCATGGACAACCAGATATATGTTATTCTATCTACTGCACTAGACAAGGAATTATCAACTTCTGGTGGGTTGTTGTGTGTCATTGCACATTACTATATAACCTGTTAGAATTCTAAGGAACTCTGTTTTTTTCCAGACTTACTTTATTTTCAAAATTCTAAGTGCTCCTCAACTGGTTTACATTATTTTAGAATAAAATGCATACTACTCTGTTATTCAAAAGCATATCACTTATAGGTAGGAGATGGAACAGATCATTTCTCAGATCCCATTTTTACGTTGAACAAATATCAAGTCTGAATAAACAAAATCTGTTGACTCAGCTTATCATGGAAATGTTTGCTATGAGTGCCAGGAACTTCAATAAATCACAACAAAATTAATAAATATATGTTTTTGGAGACTTGTTGATAAACACTTTGCAATGTGAAATGAAAACATTCACTGACAGATAACGGAGGATGAGAAATGTGACCTTGTCGAGTGCCCATGCAGAATATTTTTCTGCTAAGTATCTGTGCTATGTATGGCATTAAATGGGTTGTAAACCCCAAATATGTCATATTTGCAGAGTGAAATCAAATTTATTACTAAGAAATGTTCCAATACATGTTGCTCAATGATTTTAAAGATGTTTTTCAGTGTAATTGTTGTTGATAGTGGTAGAAGTCTACTGCAGTACTGTTTCACTGGCAGTTGTTGTTAAAACCAACAAAGGAGAGAATATTAATTATACAAATGACTTTAAAATCATTGAAGATGTGGAATTCATTTATAAATACATTTTATAACTGGTTGGGACCACTGTTTTATAGGGAAGGGGTTTCCTTTCGAGTATACATATCCATAAAAACAGTCAATATTTTTACACATTGAAAACAAATATTTTCGTTTGTTTTTCTCTACCATTGTAGACCAGAGGAAAGTGGTCAATGTCCGTTGAGCTAACATTCTAAGTAAAAACAAATATTTCCCCAGAGAGCAGGCAATAAGAATTCCAGCTGTTGGCTTTTTGTTTCAGTTTGACAAAAACAAAACCCTCAAATTCATGTAGGCCACCCTGAAACATTGCATATACCCATCATCATAGTAAATGGCAACAATGTTTGTTCTAGTTTAAGACTGATTTGTGCATTCTTATATTTTGATGGTGTATTGTCATGGTGTAATTAAATAGATCCAAGCTCCCATGGTTAGTACAATATAGTTCAAGTCTGATGTATGCTTTCCTTTATTTTGATGGAGTATTGTCTGGTGTCATTACCTAGGTTTAAGCTCCCGGGGTTAGTACAATCTAGTTCAAGACCGATGCATGCTTTTCTTTATCCTGATGGAGTATTATATGCTACCACAATGTTGGTGCAAGCTCCTAGAGATAGTGTGATCTAGTTTAAGGCTTATGGACCAGATGCAGTTCAGTGAGAAAAAGTCTCATGGTGTATGACATGAAAAATCATGGACAAGATTTGATTCAAGAAGAAAACACTTTTCTCCAAAATCACTTCCAGTTTATTCCCATAAGCTTTAAAGGGCAACGAAAGGCAAAGAAATAAAATCCCATTTTTACTTTTCTTTAATGAAAAAGAAATATATCTCTATTATACTTTAATTAAAAAATGTGTACCGTTTTTATAAGAAACCTGACTGTATGCAGTGACATTAGGAAAAAAATAGGAATTGTTAGACGGTCCCTAACTTCTGGCAGGGAAACAATCATACTTATGAACAGCAGGGGGAGCCCCTGCCTTACTTACCAGCCATGCAGAACTCAAGCAGCTTTGTTTTTTGATCATTTATGACGATCCCTAAGCAGCACAGATCATTCTGAGCATGTGCAGGGCCAGAGGCAGACAAATATTTTTAACAAAGTTACAAGATGACAGCCCCCTGTGGCCAACTTTGAAAGCATAAATCATTTGTTTGATTAGGATTGTGGTGCAGTAAGTTCATGTTTATGTTTAGTATACTAAATACAGCATTTCTAGACTTATTCTATTTTACACTTCCCTTGCCCTTTAATAGAGTTTTCACATGATGAACAGTGAGATACGTTTTTCTGATTGAATTGCATCTCAAATTGAAGCAGGTGCTTATTTTTTAATTCCTGGCTTTGTTTGTGTTGCTGTCTAAACCAGAAAAAGTTTGAAGCAGCACGAGTAATAGTTTAGAAACTCTTGCCACAATAGAAACGTGGCCCAGGTGCTCCTGCCCTAGGCCCTCAGCTCAGGGAGCGGACATTCCGTAATTATAATGCAAACGTGGATACCCACGTTCAGATCATATAATATAATCATCTCTCGCCTGACGTGTTTCGTGTCCAAAAGACACTTAATCATAGGATTAAATGTACAGATTGTGAGACAATATTTAAATACAAAAACAACCAAACACAAAACAGGAAGGGGTCAAAGGAAAAAATGCAAAGTAAGCCTCATCACTACAAGATGGGCTTAAAAAAGATGAAAATATAAATATTGCAAACAGCTCCAATTTTATATCACAATATGATAAGAACAATATTGACTTGTTGAAATGAAGTGTATTATGAATAAATATACATGATTGTAAATAAATAAATCACCATAAATAAATGGAAAAAATATGTATATATATATATATATATATGCAAAATTGATGGTTAAATAAATATGAACATTAGATGCAATATGAAAACATATCATATAATAAATGTGATTTCTAAATCGATGATAATTGATTATATAAATATATGTATGTATATAAATATGACATCCAAATAGGTAGCCGCACTCGCAGATGTTATGATCAAAAAAAGTGCTTTATTGCAGAAGAAAAACTTTTTAGTCATAAGACCTGCGAGTGCGGCTACCTATTTAGATGTCTTACTTGAACTGTGGATTTGCACCCAGTCGGAACAACAATCTTTATCATGAGTGCCGTTATCTTAACCATTAAATATAAATATGAATATAAATATATAATTATATGAGTGAACAGGGCTAAAACATTAATTCTTATTCCAATCTGTAGCCATAATAGCAAGACACATCAAAGTCCGAGTTAAGACCCTTAGGAAACCTTGTATCAAGAGTAAAAATCCAAAAGGCCCGTTTAAGCATTTTCTTTAAAGTGTCTCCCCCTCTACGTGATGTCATTATTCGCTCAATACCTTGTACTTGGAAATATTTAATATTTGTGTTGCTCCCCAACTTATTTTAGATTTCAATGTGGCTCACAGGTATGGGGAAGGTTGCAGGAGTAGAGAAATTATTTTGTTGTAATACCATTGCTTCTAGTTGCACCATTGATTTCATGAACCAAAGAAATTGCCAAATCTTGGTCTAACCCATGCTGCAGTGTTGACCAACCTCTAGGATTTCTGGAAAAAACTACTAGTCTTCCTGTATTTTTAGATTTTTTCCCTATTAATAACATTGGGGTCACGCATAATTTTTAGTGGCCAGGCTGGTAAAATACCGGCCAGGTGGCAACCCTATCAACCACTAGCAGGTCAGAGAATGGCATACAAGTGAAATGAACATGAAGAGTGCAGCTTTAGATTAAATTAACTGGAAACCAGAAACATGCACTGAAAAATTATTTTAGCGTTGTTTCTGAATGTCTGTGGTGCAATTGTGCTCCTATTATTATTATTATTATTATTAATAACATGTATTTCTATAGCGCCAACTTATTTCGTAGCTCCTAGTGAATCATAGTGCAGGATTATAACAATGGGCATAGGGGTCCGTTTAGAAACCATATAAGGGCAACATGTGTCTACTCACTGTGTAGCCCCTGTGCTTATATAGTGTTATTGCCCAATTAACCAGCAACAAGTTTCCAGACACAATTCTCTGAGGCAAAGCAAATATCTCTGCAGGAGAACAAACTCTATGTGATGTCATTATTCCATCTGCATTCCCTGACATATTGATGAATGAGTCCTTTCTGGGCTGTCTAGGATGAGCCTTTCCTCTGTTGAAATCATTAAGCCTGGAATTCCTGGAATATTCTGGGGTTTTGCTCCTGTCAGCACAGGCCTGTCCAGGTGAAGATCACCTAAGAAGCCAGGAAACCATTATCTCTGTAATCAGAACCTGGGGAAGTTACCCACAGAGGAATGTGATGCAGGTCACCAGAACTATGCTGAAGTCATAGTTGTTTAACACTTTAGTTGTTTTTATCACTAAATCTTTTTATCTGTCTCCTGTCTGCAGCAGGCTTTCGGAACACATTCAGCTTCTCTTGAAATGCACTAAAAAACAGTCAGTGAAAGGGATAACATACATCATCCTTTTAGTGAGAAAATGCACCCCTTTTTGTATCCAAGCTGCTAAAATAGTTACTGGTCTTAAAGTGGCCATACAAAAGAAAATAAAACTCTCATCTCCAGAGTGAGCTAGCTAGCATTTTGTCTCATGTATCAGGCCTTTCTGATGGCCTGACTAGTGTATATCTAGCCAAAAATACTTTCAGCTGTTACAGTGATGCTATCTTTAACTAACTGGTGTTCAAAGGCCTGCAGTATTATCTGATAGTTGATCCAGGAACAAAATGATCACATCAACCAAATTAAGCTTAGAATGTGGGTGGGCAAATCAGGCAAAGATCCATTCCTCAGGGCAACGTCATCAAAGAAGACATTTATGCCCAACTTAAGACTCAAAGGATTTCCTAGTTAACAGATGTTGACAGATAAATAACATAGGACATGGATCCAAACCATTGGCTTGTGTTTACATATAAACTGATCACAGACTGCTTTTCACTATCGTATTACCACAAAAAGCCTTTTTTATTTTGCTGAACTTTGTCCAGATGGTAAAAGCTTCCATTGATTGACTGCATACTGTTATACTGACTGCATTGGTACCGACCCGACCATTGGCTACACTTCCAGTTCACCATTCTCCAGGGTCGGACTTGGGGGCCCGAGGCCCACTGGAGCTGCTGTTGCAGGGCCACCCTCTGGCCACCCCACATTGCCTGTGTGTGCACGCGTGTATGTGCACTCGCACACTGTGTTTTGCCACGACCTGCCTGAAGAAGAGAGGTAGCGGCAGGAAAAAGAAGGGAAGGGTGTGGATCTGGGTAGGCAGGCCCAGTCCAACCTTGCCATTCTCCTACTACATGAACGTTAGTGAAGCCAACGCTAGCA
Organism: Xenopus borealis; assembly: GCA_024363595.1. Classification (NCBI taxonomy): domain Eukaryota; kingdom Metazoa; phylum Chordata; class Amphibia; order Anura; family Pipidae; genus Xenopus; species Xenopus borealis. Next base: position 105,889,798 of record CM044438.1, read on the forward strand.
AATTTTCACATCTTAGTGAATTTCCCCCTAAGAGTAGCAGTCATTACAGAGTTCTCCCTGGGATTGTTTGTGTACTATTCTGATTCTAGCATATGAAAGGCACACAATGGAACTCAAAAGAAATGATAAAATATAGCCCCCAGTTTTTATCCATAACTGTTTATAATGTCCCATATTATCAATATGTACAGTGCTCAGGACCTGGGTTTTTCTGGATAACAGATCTTTACATAATTTGGATGTTCATACCTTAAGTCTACTAGAATGTTAACATTAAATAAACCCAATAGTACAAGTACAAGGTTCTGATCTATTATTGCAGAGAAAAAGGAAATCATTTTATAAACATTTGGATTATTTGGATAAAATAAAGTCTATGGGAGACAGTCTTTCCTTACATCTGAGCTTTCTGGATAATAGATTTGTGGATAATGGAACTTATACCTGTATATGATTTACATCAGGCCCTGTCTCAGTGGAGCTTATAGTCTAAAGCTGGCCATAGACAAAAAGAATATCTGACAAATGATCTGTCAGTGCCCTTTCCCGACTTGCCACTAACCATTCACATAAAGCATCAAAAAGAACAAACCAGCCAATGTCCTGCCCATCACAGCAATCGTTCAAAAGTTTGCCCGACAAATTCTACTGGGAAGCTCATAGTGTTATCGTCAAATCGGCAATACATGCAAAGATACAGTATTATCATAAACCAACAGAAATTTTTTAACCTGGTCAATCTTCCAAACGACCGACCTCCATGGAACGGAAAATGTTGTGACTCTCCACACACGGTCCGAAAATCATAGGAAACGAGGATTAGTATGAACGGATCTTTGCGTCTATGGCCAGCTTTAGGTCGCAATCACATACAAGAGATTAAGGGCCAGATTCAATTCAGTGAGAAATTTAAGGTTTATCACATGAAAACTAATGGCGTGATTCAATACTTTTCAGCTAATTCACTAACTTTTTTCCCCATAGCCTTTATTAGCATTTTTATTGTGATAAACGGTGAAATAGGTTTTCCTGAACGGAATCTCAAATTGAATCTTGCCCGTGAGTTTTCACGTCAGAAACCTTTTTCTCACTGAACTGAATTTGGCCCTATATATCAGGCACATAAATGAATGCCCCAGTGGAACTTACAATCTAAGGTCCCTATCACAAACAAACACCTTGCAGATAGTACCCAATCCAGAGTTGAAGTCTGGACCCCATCACTACAAGTGCTACCTGCTGAGACACCATTGTTACTTATGGCAAATTCTCTTAACCTACTTGCACTTACAGAAACCTGGCTTTCTCCCACTGACACTGCCTCACCTGCTGCCCTGTCCTATGGGGGCCTACACCTTACTCATACCCCCAGGCCTGGAAACAGACCTGGGGGTGGGGTAGGCTTGCTTCTCTCTCCCCGCTGTACTTTTATGGTTCTTCCACCTGTTCCTGCCTTATCATTCTCCTCATTTGAGGTTCACTGCATTAGGCTATTTTCTCCTGTTTCACTCTGCATTGCTGTCATATATCGACCACCTGGACCTACCGCACAATTTATGGACAACTTTGCTGCCTGGCTTCCTTACTTTCTTTCATCTAACATCCCATCCTTCATATTAGGGGACTTTAATATACCTGTTAACAACATTAACAGCCCTTCTGTTTCTAAACTTCTTTCACTAACATCCTCCCTAGGCTTACTCTCTTCACTCTAATATCTCCGCTATCTCTTATCCTAATGCAGCGAACTCGGTCTACTATAGCACACTCACCACTGCCCTTAATGAGCTTGCTCCTTTAAAAACTAAATGTTCTAGACCCAAACCACTTCAACCCTGGCACACCGCTGATACTAAAGCACTCCAAAGACACTCACGCGCACTTGAGCGTCGCTGGCGCAAATCCCGCTTAGAATCAGACTTTTGGAGCTACAAATCTGCCCTGCGCTCCTATAACACCAGCCTTTCCCAAGCCAAACAAACCTACTTTACTTCACTCATTAACTCCCTTTACAAAAAAATGGCACAACTTTTCTCCACCTTTAACACTCTCCTTTTCCCTTCTCCACCCCTCCATGCACATCTGTCTCTGCTCAAGACATTGCTGAGCACTTCAAAAACAAAATTGACACTATCAGAGGGGACATTACACTACTAAACCCCCCTAGGCTTCCACCACCCTCCCTCCACACTCCCCAGTCTCTCCTGGGCTCCTTCACCCCTGTTACTGATGAGGAAGTCTCAAAACTTTTGGCCTCCTCTCACCTTACCACCTGCCCACTTGATCCAATTCCTTCAAAACTTCTCCGCAATACCGATCCTTGTCTTATTAAAGCCTTAACTCATCTATTTAATCTCTCGCTCTCAACTGGACTATTCCCGTCTCAACTAAAACATGCTCTTGTCACCACCATTCTGAAAAAACCCTTTCTTGATCCCTCTAATCATGACAACCTCCGACCTATCTCTCTGCTACCTTTCATCTCTAAACTACTTGAGCGCCTAGTCTACAACCGATTAACCTCATTCCTCTCTGACAATAACCTGCTGGACCCCTTACAATCTGGTTTTAAAATGCAACACTCCACTGAAACTGCTCTGACCCGTCTAACTAATGACCTTCTAACAGCTAAAGCCAACAAAAAATTCTCACTACTAATTCTGCTTGATCTCTCAGCTGCTTTTGACACTGTAGATCACCCTCTCCTCCTCCAGTCCCTCCATTCGTTCGGCCTTCGTGACACAGCCCTGTCCTGGTTTTCCTCCTACATCACCAATCGTTCCTTCAGTGTCTCCTACAACGGAGTAGCATCTTCCCCCCTACCTCTCTCTGTCGGGGTTCCTCAAGGCTCTGTCCTGGGACCCTTATTATTTTTTCTATATACTTCCTCCCTCGGCAAATTAATCAGCTCGTATGGGTTCCACTACCACCTCTACGCTGACAATACTCAGATCTATCTCTCCTCTCCTGATCTCAACCCTAAACTCCTAACTCGTGTCTCCTCCTGCCTGTCTGCTATCTCTACTTGGATGTCACAACGTTACCTTAAACTAAACCTCTCCAAAACGGAAATGGTTCTTTTTCCTCCAACTAAAACCAGTAACATTCCGGAAGTATCTATCGTAGTCAACAACTCCACTATCATCCCATCTCCCCAGGCCCGGTGCCTTGGGGTTATCCTAGATTCTGCCCTGACATTCACTCCTCATATCCAGTCACTTGTTAAGTCATGTCACTTCCACCTAAGGAACATATCCAAAATACGATCATTTATCACCCAAGACGCTGCCAAAATTCTTATTCACTCTCTTATCATATCGCGTCTAGACTATTGTAACTCTCTCTTAATTGGCCTTCCCCTCCAGAAACTCTCACCTCTCCAGTCCATAATGAACACTGCTGCTAGGCTTATACACCTCAGCAACCGCTCTTCCTCTGCCATACCATTCTGCCAATCCCTGCACTGGCTTACACTCCCCTTCAGAATTAAATTCAAATTACCGACCTTGACATTCAAAGCACTTCATAACTCTGCCCCTCCCTACATCTCTGAACTAATCTCCATTTACTCACCCAACCGCCTACTACGCTCCTCTACTGACCTGCTACTCAACTCTTCTCTCATTACCTCCTCACATGCTCGCATTCAAGACTTTGCAAGAGCTGCACCCCTCCTCTGGAATTCTCTCCCACGGTCTGTCCGACTTTCTCCCAATCTTTCAGCTTTCAAGAAATCTCTAAAAACCCACTTTTTTAGAGAAGCCTACCCTCACTGTTAACTACTCAATGCAATACCGCTTACATTACTACATCTCTCACCCACTTTACTCTGATCTTGCCCACTCCCACACCTTGTGTATCATTCCCCTCCCGTTAGCTTTTTCTGTACAGGGCCTTCCTCACCTCCTGTACCAGTATTTATTGTGATGTATGTACAGTAACTCCATATTTATTGTTATGTATGTAACTCCTTATGTTCTATGTATGTAATTCATGTGATTTGGTTGTATAATCACATTCACTTTACAACGCTACGCAACAAGTTGGCGCTATAGAAATACATGTTAATAATAATAATGGCAAAGCTATCAACACAAGCATTATCTCTTTCGTCAGTTATCATCTATCACCAGCATGCAATGCATGCAGTAAAATAGCTTATACAAACATATCCCTATTAGTGAGCAAACATATGACTTGGACATGCTAGGCTTCAGTCCTGGGGAACCAGGTTTCGGAACATTTCTCCTTGCTTTTAACATGGTCTGTGCTTTGAAAACAGTTAAATGACAAGCTGTAAAACACAGGTAACATTCACAAGCCAACTATAAAAGTCTAGGATTGAAAGTGACTGGTCTCGTTTTTATTGTCTCTTCTTCTTGATTTGTTATTGAAGAAAACAATGTACCCACATTATACTTGACTCTCTGACTCATGCTGTCACTTGGTAGCCATCTTCTTCATGCTCTTCCCATGACTGACATCTTTTCTTGCCTACAACAGACTCAATGATTCATAATAAAATGCACTGGTGCAATGCAGAAGACTGATATCTGTTTTCTGAAATAGTCACCAAACTGAAATTTTTTTTTGAAGGTGAACAACCCCTTTAACCTCTAGCCACCATTGTTTTTTCAACTTGTGGTGGGGCTGGCCATCAGTGGAGTGAGCGGGCTCTGGGGTTGGATGGGACCGCTCGGCTTTCTGATTTTTCTCTCTCTGTGATTGACTTGCCAGCAAGGTGAATCTCAGGGTACATTAGATTTTTTTTTACTCTATGTCTTCTTGGCTATCTGGTTTTCATATAATAGTGTGATGCACATTTTATTAGCATTGGTTTAAGGTGCAATTAGTGCCATACCAAGAGGGTACTGACCCTCCCCACAAAAAAATTTGATAGGGGCTCAACATGCGCAGAGGCACCCTCTCACATGACCCCCATCCCAGCCTACTTGCATGGTAGTAAGAAGATGAGCGTCTGGGGAGGGGGGATTCTAGGCTAGGAAGCAGACTCCATGTTCCGTGCCCCACTGACACCCCCTTGACTGTTGGGTCTGCTTCATCTATATTTATGGTACTTGGGTGCATGTACGTTTGGGTGACATACATGTAGAGTTAAAAGGTAACACTATTTGTTTGAATCTTAGTATGTTAGAGCTCTTTAGCAGATTCCTTAATTCACTAAAGCACGAAGCATCTAACTAGCGCTAATTCGCCAGCGTGACGTCAATTCGTAACTTCGCAAATTCACTAACACCGACTCTGGTGAATTTTCGCCAGCGAAGTAGTTAGACTAGCGCAACTTCACACCCTTACGCCAGGCGAAGTTGCGCACTGACGAAAGATCGTAATTACGTGAATTCACTAAGATGACCATTTTACTGAACGTTACCACTTACGCTAGACGTTACTTCGCCAGGTCAGACCTGGCGAAGTTCAATACAATAGATAGGAGTTTGAAAACTCCCAAAAAACGTGTTTTACCTTTTTAGGGTGATACATTTCATAACATATGGCAACTCAACTATACAGGGGGCACATGTAGGGCAATAGGACAACTTAATTTTTTTTATTAAAGGTTTCCTGGGCTTGTGTAGTGCAATGTAGTGGCTGTAACAAATACTTCTATTATACTTTGAAATTTGCGCCGTATGCAAGTTAGGCATCGCTAGCGTAAATGCGCTTTGCCTGGCGAAGTAACACTAGCAGAACTACGCTACCGTTCGCCAACCATAGCGTAATTTCGCACTTTAGTGAATTTGCGTAGCACTGGCGAAAAATTCGCCTGGTGAAGTGCGGCGAATGTTAGCGAAGGCAAAGCTAGCGAATTTTCGTTGCTTAGTGAATTTCCCCCTTTGAGTTAACCCTGAAAATTCTGAGTGCCAGCAGTAATCCACTTATCTATATCAGACTTACTTACAGGCTTAAATCAGCTGACTGGCTTTAGAACTCTTCATGTGCCTCCAAATATAAGGGGTCACTTACTATGACCATGGGCTAGAGTGCTAAGGCTGCCAGACATGGCTAAAAATCAGTGGGTTGAAAAACGCAGGATAAGAATCAGTCCTTACCCTGGAATTAGCTTACTATCTAGCCTGCACCCAGAATACTTGTGTCGCCCGGGCAGGCACATTTGTTGGATTTCAGAGCAAGATTTCCAACACAGGGTTACTTTAGGGAACATACAAGCACTAGGTACAGTGTGCAGTGAAAAGTCTGCCATAGGGCAGTTGGTAAATACATTGTTCTTACACAAGTTAGGGGACTGGTAGGGGGTGGAAGAGGGGATGGCTATGTGCCTCTTACTGCCTACCCTTCTATTTCTCTTCTCCTGATCTCAACACAGAACTCCTAACTCGCGTCTCCTCCTGCCTGTCCGCTATATTCACTTCCTTAAATTAAACCTCTGTAAAATGAAAATGGTTCTCTTTCCTCCAACTAACACCAGTAACATCCTGGAAGTATCCATTATAGCTAACAATTACACCATCACCCCGTCTCCCCAGGCCTTGTGGTTATCCTAGATTCTGCCCTGTCATTCACTCCTCACATCACGTCACTTGTAAAGTCATGTCACTACCACCTAAGGAACATATCCAAAATATGATTATTTATCACCCATGATGCTGCCAAAATACTTATTCACTCTCTTGTCATATCAAGTCTAGACTATTGTAACTCTATTTTAATTGGTCTTCCCCGCCAGATACTGTCACCTCTCCAGTCCATAATGAACACTGCCGCTAGGCTTATACACCTCAGCAATCGTTCCTCACCTGCCACGCCATTCTGCCAATCCCTGCACTGGCTTCCACTGCCCTTCAGAATTAAATTCAAATTAATGGCCCTGACATTCAAAGCACTTCATAACTCTGCCCCACCCTACATAGTTAAATAGTTACATAGTTAAATTGGGTTGAAAAAAGACCGAGTCCATCAAGTTCAACCCCTCCAAATTAAAAACCCAGCATACATACACACACACACACACACACATCTCCACTCTTTCAAACACAAACCATATATGCCCATAGCTATACTAACTGTAGAGTTTAGTATCAAAAAAAATTCATTTTCAGGGTATAGTTTTCCTTTAACTGATAAACTGGGATTCTATTTGGATTATTATTTTGCTACAGCTACAGCTACAGCTACATGTAGAGTTGGAGAAAGTTTGTATTAAACAATACAAAAACTATAAAATCCACATTAGATTACATGACAACACAGGACCCAGTGCAGTCTGTATATTCTGATTATTAATCAGTCTTGCTGTATCGGCTTCTGACATTTATGACAATCCCTAAGCTTAGCCCAGATCACACTGAGCATGTGCAGAGTCTTGGTCTTGCAAAGATGTATAACAAAGTTACAAGATGACAGCCCCCTGTGGCCAAATTTGAAAGCATAAATCATTTGTTTGATTAGGCTTGTGGTGCAGTAAGTTCATGTTTATGTTTAGTATACAAAATACTGCATTTCTAGCCTTTTTTATTTTAGAATTTCCTTGTCATTAACACAGTAAATATTGTACAACTATTGGGCTTGTTATCCAGAATTCCCAGGACCTGGGGTTTACTGGATAAGGAATCTTTCCATAATTAGGAAATTAGAAAATCATGTAAATAAACCCAATAGGCTGGTTCTGCTTCCAATGAGGATTAATTATATCTGAGTTGGGATCAAGTCCAAGGTACTGTTTTATTATTACAAAGAAAAAGGAAACAATTTGGATTAGTTGGATAAAATGGGGTATATGGGAGACGGACTTTTCATAATTTGGAGGTTTCTGAATAACGGGTCTCCAAATAACGGATCCCATACCTGTATTCCATTCAAAATCACTTCTGTGCCTATATTTTTTGAATACTTGATGAATAAGTCCCTGATTTTACATTTTCCTGGAATTTATATTGTTTTCCTGGTCTCCTGAAAAACATATAATGGTGGTTCTACTGTATATACAGTATATATATATATATATATATATATATATACAGTTATGGTATTTATTATATTCAATTATTAAATATGCAAGTGCATTGAGCTCTATTTTTTTTAATACCTTGTGCCTGAACTAAAGTACCATAAATCCATGTTGAGGTCAAGACAAACCTATGATTTATGTATTTATTCTAAACCTATTGTTGATTTTGATTTTGGATACTAGATCCAATCCTATCAAAAAATATTATTACATAAAGGCAGTTTTAAATGGTAGGTTCACAAGACTGGTCACAATTAAACCATAGAGATTGGTTTATCAGAACTCAGTCATTTGCTTTGGAATTGCATTGCCCTGTCCATAATGCAAATAAGCAGGTTAGAGCACATAAGGGTCTTATCATACAAAACGTGTGGATGGTCCCAGGCTAATGTTCTCCTTCCTGGCTACTAGTTGATAAACCCAGTCTGAGACTTTAGGGTCATGGGAACAGACTGGGAAGCTTGAATGTCTTGAAGTGAAGCAGTGTGTGCTCTCCCCCCTGTAGTCTAATGATGACCCTAATTCATGGGAAACAAGTTATTTTTTATATCAGTGATGGAAAGAGCCTGCTGTCTAAACAGACCTGCATTTATATAAATGATTACAACTATGTAGTTGTTTTTATTATACTTGGCTGAGTATTTTCAGTGTTTGCCTCCCAAAACATTTTTGCCTGCTCTATTTCCATATCTTTATGCAAAACCTAAGCAGAGAGCAGAGCTGTATCATAGAAAGGCCTTGGATATTAATACAGCACATTGTAATATTAGCACAATACAGGTAATTGTTACTTGATTGATATCTTAAGCTCTCTGTTTTTTTTTAAACGCCTTTGATTAAATACCAGGGGGGTCCCCTTCTACCTATGAACCCTGAAAATGTCATAGACTGATATATGTATGCATTCAAATTTATATAACACTGCCATAAACAGGTATGGGATCTATTATATGAAAATTGGTTAACCAGAAAGTTTCAAATTATGGGAAGGTTCTCTCTCCTAGACTCCCTTTTAAATAAATCATTCACATTTTTGTGAATGATTTCCTTTTTCTCTGTATTAATAAAAAAGGAACTTGCACCTTGATCCCAACTAAGATATAATTAATCCATATTGGAAGTAAAAGCAGCTTATTTTATTGATTTAGTGTTAAAATGATTTTCTAGTTGACTTAATGTGAAGATCCAAATTACAGAAATATCCCTTACCCGGAAAAGGTCCCTAGCATTCTGCATAACAGGTCCCATGCGTTTATAAGGAATTGCAGATCTGTTACAGGCTCATGTCCATAGAGGTGCGTTTGGTGGGGCTCTTGTGTTTTTGTTGGATGCAAAGGTTGGATGCAAAGGGTGAAAGTTATAGTTGGATAAGTGAGATAACAAACACAATTTAGAGGCAACAGTTTGGGTGAAAGCTGGAGAGAATATGAGAGAATATGTGAATTAAAAGTAATAAACATAAAGCAAGAAAAGCAACAGGTAGGCTTATTATGCCATCCACGGGCACATGTAGACATGAACATCTACTGGCACAGGTAAGCCTATTGTACAATCACTGGCACAGGTGGGTGATATTGTAGAGTTGAAGGGATAAAGATGAAAGGAAGGCTATATAGATATTGGCTATGGATGAATGGGAAAATGGTGTGTAAGAGAGGGGCTTGGCAGTACAGGAATGGATAGGTAGGTAAAACATTTACATGAAATGTGCACCATAATTAGAAAGAATTCTCTTACAAAGGTCAGAAGGGAGCATTGATCATCAGCCAAGGGTCATTGTGTGTCATTGGTGTTATGACCATATTCTCCATAGCAAAATTCCACTGCAGAAAGCTTAACTCAGCAATACATATAAGGATATAGTGGCACTTCAAGTATATTGCAGGTTTGATATTGCTAGGTAATGCTGAAAACTCTGCCATGAGGACTAAACAATGTTAATTTGATTCAGGTAGACAAGAAAGAGGAAACAGATTTTATCTGCCCTTGAAACTCTATGCCAACTCAAAAACAGTGCAGGCTCTAACCAGCAGCAACCAATCAACAGGGAGAATTTACTGGTCATCTGTTCTAAAGCACCAGTTCTGCAATCTGATTGGTAAGTATGGCTGATGCAAACTTTGCAACACTTATTACATTATCCAAAGCAGCACAACTAAAGCTTTACTAAAAAAGTAGGTAGAAATGTTGTACTGAGCATGTGAATGTCACAGACACTTTCCAAGATAGTGACCCCCTGTGACAAGTTTGAAGTCCTGGATCATTGCTGCTATTGACAAGCTGACACTTTATGCTGGTGTATTAAGTTCAGTATATAAAATATGGGATTTATACCCCTATTCATTTTTAGAGTTTAGTTCTCCTTTACACAAACTTCTGATTGGGTCACTTTTTTTTTTTTTTTTTAAACAGATGGTTATTCAGTTGGATGCAACCAATTGAATATTTATGATTAATGACAAGTAAGACTACACTTCCAGTAAAAGGGATATGATCAGTATTGATTATTGTGTCAATAAGTAGCATCAATCACAATCGATTCAATAATAATTAATGGGCAACCTGGTGTCCAAACTTCCAGTATATGATGATTTCAAGAACACCCAGCTTGCAAGAAAGCGATTTTCTTAACCACTGAATTTAAAAAATCCCTTTGTTAATGCTGTTATTTTTTTTTTATTTACATTTTTATATCACTGTTTGCACTGAAGACTCCCAAAAATGGCCCAAGATCATCAACTTCTTAGGGCTCCTACACACGGGCGTTTTTACCTGCGCTCCCCTGCGTTGCGTTTTGCTGCGTTCAAACGCAGGGGAGCGCAGGTATAGACGCACTCAATTATTTTCAATGCGTCTGAATCTGCGTTCGGCGCTTACACGCGTCTTGTGGGTACAACCTCATTGAACAAAATGAGGTGCGTCTAGACCTGCGCTCCCCTGCGGCTGAACGCAGCCAAACGCAACGCAGGGGAGTGCAGGTCCAAAACGCCCGTGTGTAGGAGCCCTTATAGTAAGGGTAGATTCCAGCATCCCTATAATGAGATTTTAGAGCAATTATCAGCTAATATACAGGGTCATATTTGATAAGGCTATAAGGCAGAGCACATTGCTCAATCAAAATAAACTTATCATTGATGTATGTCTTCTAATAGCGGAAATGTGCTAACCTTTGGCCATCAATCTTCTGATAGCTAAACCAACTAGAGATTCTAGAGACTGGCAGAGGAAGCTGACAGTTGCAGATCAGAAATTGCTGGTATGGCATTGGTTGATTAGACCTGTGCTAGAGATTGGGAAAAATGTCATCCTTGTAAACCACAGCAAATAGAGCCACTTTAGGAACTGATTGGCCATTTTATAGCACTGGTGTTTCCAATTTCATCTGGTTCTTTTCAAAAGGGCAACATATGCTTAAACTATTGACACGGGCATTAAGGTGCCCTTTCAAGAGAATCCACCTGTTTTCTTCTGGACTGGGTTGTATTACCTGTTATAAATTTATCATTGGTTTTTATCTGCAATAAAGTACAAAGAGCCCTTTTGAGATAAAATATAGAGATACATTTATCACAGGTAACAGAATCTATCTAGCACAATGGTATTAGATAGGATACTAAATTATCCTGCTGTCCCCCGGCTACCTTTATTATATTCATTACACTGTGATGTATTAGAGCAGATCTGCGTCTGACATATGACTTGAGGGGGAAAAACATGTTATTCTGTGAGTTGGAAATACATGTGATGGTTTTTACCTCTTTCATGTGCTCACAAATTGTCCCTGTTGTAGCTCTTGTCATCACTCCCAACATTTGGAAAGAGGGAAATTACCATATCAATTTTACTAAATTTGGCAGGTTAGGAAAGTCTGAACAAATTTCTGGGAGTTTTAGGACAATGTTTTATGTTACAACAGTTTTGCTAATGAAGATCATATTGCCCTTTAAGCTGTGAGAGACTCGCTTATCATATAGAGTTACAACTGTATCTTTGCTTATCTTATAATTGTTACAAATGTATGTAAGTGCATCTGTTGAGTGTTCTGGGCTCTCTGCCAAAACGCCTCTTATTTCAATTAAAGGGGAACTCCACATAAACACAACTTAAACTTTTTGAAAAGTAAACATCATTTCAAGCAACTTTACAATAGATTACAAATTATGCAGACTTTTCATAATCTTTAATGGTTTCTGGCAGTTCCCTAAGGCTAGCCCCTTGCTCTCCTGCTGATCTGTCTAACTACTTTGCTGAGCTGACTGACTGCTGTTACTTTGTATCAAGAGCCAGCTGTCCTCAGCCTGCATCCTCCAAAACCCACACTTCCCTGCACAAGTAATTTCAATAAGGAACAGAACATCATAGTGCAATGCATTGTGGGTTATGTAGTTGTAGCTGTATGTTATCTGTAAGCTGTGGAGAAGTTGTAACATCAGTGTTTAGTCCCTCCTTCCCTGCCAGGATTTCAAATGATGCAGAGAGAGAAGAAATCCAACTGGATTTCACCATTAAAAATGGCATTTATTCATACTTTTTGGTATCACAGGTAACTAGACGTCCAAGAAAGGAAAAACTGGCGGCACTTCAGTAAAGTCACAGGTAACTAGGGTTGCCACCCGGCCGGTATTTTACTGGCCTAGCCGGTAAAACACCAGCCAAGGCCGGGGCCGGTATTACAAATTTACCGGCAATGTAGCTGCCGGTAAATTTGTAATACCCTTTTAAAAAGGCCCTTGCCCTGCCTTAAATGCAGTTAAAACTTACCTATCAAGCGACTTCAGCTGATCGCTGCCGGTGGCTCCGCCCATTTTACATCATGCCACGCCCCTTTTATGTCACGACCCGCCCCCTTTTTACTCCGCCCCCCCAACCGGCCGGTATAACATTTTAGAAAAGGTGGCAACCCTACAGGTAACTGTGATGGGTACATTAGGGGTTTCTGTGTTATGTGGGCCTCTTTATCAAATTTTAGTTTGAAAGCCGGAGTTCCCCTTTAAGCTTCATAAACTTTGTATTTTTTTCTGACATCAGTAAAGGAGCTCAAAGAAAAATTCTTAAGACTTCTTCATAAAAATCTGAGACTGTGGGCTGAACTGTCAAAATCAGGACTGTCCTGGGACAGTTGAGAGGTATATTCTTATACAGGGCCACCATTAAAACTCAGGGCCCCGTACAACAAAATTTTAAGGGCCCCGCCCCCCAGATCATGCCCGCTCCACACCACAGTTAAGACACCACACAGACATCAGTGCTAAAAAAGGTAACCCCCCCCCGCACACACACAAGTTATTAAAAGCTATTGAGGGTCAGGACCACCTTATAAGTTAAAAAAATACGTTTGTTTTTTTTCGCTGGTCATGGCCCCCCTACAAGTTAAAACAAATAATTGGTGACCAGGCCCCACTATAAGTTTAAAAAAATTGGAGCCAGGGCCCCTTTAAAAGTTTTTTTTTTTTTTAAACATTGGGCCCCCCCTTACAAGTAAAAAAAAAATTGGTGCCCCAGAGAATATTTTTTTTAAAAACTGTGGCACCAGGGTCCCCCTTACAAGTTAAAAAAATGGTTCCCCAGAGAATATTAAAAAAATAAAAAAATAAATTGGTGGCAGGGGCCCTACAGAGTATTAATATAATACATTGGTGCCCAGGGGATTTAAAAAAAAAAATAAAATTGGTTATGTTCAGTAGAATTGAACTTGTGGCTTCAGGATTTCAACTCCGCTTCCTTTTGTGACTTTGTATCTTTTCGCTGCTTCAGGACATCGGTTTCAGCTGTTTTCTTGACTTTGGGTCTTTACAGTTTCAGGACTTCAGGTCCTTTCAGTGATTCGTTTTATGCTCCACTTGGGAACTTCAGGTCTTTTCACCTCTTGGGGACTTGGGGTCTTTTTGCCGCTTTGGGACTTGGGTACTTTTTGCTGCTTTCGGGACTTGGGGTCTTTTCGCCGCTTTTGGGACTTCAGCTGTTCGGCGGAGGAGGCGGCACGTCATCAGCACGGTCAAGGGGGCCCGGCTGTGCTGCACCTTTTGAAATAGCCTGGCCCCCTTCAGGCCCTGGCCTGGTACAGAAGTAACCCCTGTGCCCCCTGATGCAGCCCTGTTCTTATATTTGTGTTATTACTACAGGTAGATCTGCATTACAGGGCCTTGATGTCCCAAAGTAATTTCTGCATCCTTGACTATTACCAGGGTTGGGCCAAACGACTGGGTGCCCTAGGCAACCTGGCCAGCCCCAATGCCCTCCACATACCGGCGTACAGGTGAGTATGAATGTGCACGTTCATGGCCAGTGCCAGAGAAGAGGCAAGGGAGGGAGGGGAGATTGCAGCTGAGGGGAGGGCAAGGCAGGGGTGGGAGGGGAGAGCAACAAAGAGGGGAGGGAGAATGAAAGAGGGGAAGGGAGAGTGGCAGAGGGGAGTGAACATAGACTACGGGTAGGCAGACCCTTTAACTGATATCTGCCCAGAGACCCCAATTATTGCACTCTAGGCAGGTGCCTCTTCTGCCTACCCCTAGTCCCGGTTTAACTATTTCTGTCTGTGTGTGGGCTCTACAGAACATGACAAGATGGCTGCTTTATGACAGGAATAAAGGAGGAGCCACATCACCTCTTCACTACTTGCATCTATGTCCAAAGTGTCAGATCACTGAGACTTTCACCCCATACAAACAGAACAATAACCTACATGCTATCTGTCCATCTGTCCGTATTCTAAAGAATATGTAAACCCTCAGACACTTTAAATGGAATCTCTTTTGGGGGAGTGCAGGCACAGCAGGTATTCACGTTACAAAAGTAATTTGCATTAAAGGAAAACTATACCCCCCGAATAATATAGGTCTCTATAAAAAGATATGCGTAACAAAAACCAGTAGCACACTGATAAAAGTGAATAAAGTAAATTCGATTTATTCAGCCCATATGCATACAAAAAAGGGCAATGTTTCGGACTCCACTGAGTCCTTTATCAAGCCTTGTGCTACTGGTTTTTGTTACGCATGGAATATTTGGACCTGAAGGGCAGGAGAAGGTCATCCAGTTTGAGCACCTGTTACCTTCATTTGGGTTGTCGAAGCAAGGGTTTGAGCACTCCATTTTGCATAGCATCTATAAAAAGATATTGCATAAAACAACTCATATGAAAAACCCTGCTTCATGTAAATAAACCATTTTCATAATAATATACTTTTTTAGTAGCATGTGCCATTGGGTAATCATAAAAAGAAAATTGCCATTTAAAAAAATAAGGACAGCCTCCTGGGATCGTATGATTCAACGGTGCACACAAACATGTTGTTCGAGTATTCATTTTCTGGGTATAGTTCTCCTTTAATGTATTCTTATGATCTGGTGGCATTTGGCCCCACATTAATGGGAGGGATGACAGGATGTGCTTTCCTGCAAAGGTCAGATCACCCTAGAAACAAAAGGGTTATTCTAATATAGTTTTTCTTTCTCTGTGCCACTGACCAAAGGGTCGCTACACACATCCAAATATTGGAAATCCCTTGACCCCCCCTGGCACATAGGACCATGATACATGAAATCTCAGAAAGGGAAATGCATCCAATATCCATGGAAACCAGGCAGCGTTTGAGTTCACTGCTGTGCTGCCAAGGGAGGGTAGATCCAACGCTCCATGAAATCAATCTTTGCTGCCTCATGAAGCTACACTGCCAAGGTTGAACTGGCTGAGGCGAAGGGTTAATTACCTCGAAATTGTCTCCTTTTATTTATGGGGCAGTAGCTCAAGGTCAGGTGCACTGAGAGGAAGGGTTAATGTAAACAAAGACATGATTTACTGGCACACAAATAAAAAAAACCCAGTGTAAGTGGCCCAGTACACAATCAGTCAGAACCGGAACCCACTGTGGAAATACAGCGCTGAAACAGCTCTCAAAACTTTGTTGGACACATACAACTGCCTTCTGCATCACTACTGTAATGTGTGTCAATTGTAATAACCTTTGAGGGTTATGAAATAAATGGTGTAAGATTGCCTACAGGTGTAGTTACTAGCAGGGGAATAACCACAGAGGAAGCAGACCCTGGGGCTGCAGGGGGAGGGCTCCTTAGTAATAGAGGCCCCACAAGCCCTACCTCAGATACAATTTGAATACATATTGGTAAAGGAGGACAACCTATAGACATTTTGGGGGTCTGAAAAATAATTTGCTGTGAGGCCCAGTAATATCTAGTTACACCACTGGTTCCTAGTAAAGTACCAGCCAGACCAAAGCCTGCAGGACTTGGGTTTATCAGTGGGTCAGGCAGGCTCGGGCCGACACTTGCGTCGGGCACAAGTGGGTTCAAGCTGAGATCCCTTGTCAAGCTCCCTTGTCGCCCTTCCTGCCTCCTAATATACTGTGGTCTACTTCCACATTCGGTGCATAGCTGCCCTGCCCCTCTGTGACTTCAGAGATGGGGCAGGTAGGATGTGGATATATAAACAGATGTGGACCCATGGCCTGGGTTTGGATTGTGAAGGGGCAGGTAAGGATCAGGTGCTGTTTGACAATTTTTTGACTTGCTCATTACTATTTGTTACTCCTATCACCCAATTAGCAGGTGGCTGAACGTAAGGTATCTCAAACTCAAAAGGACTCCAAGGACTCGGTCGCTGCTCAGTCTTCTGCCTATAGCTTCAGGAGGAGCCCTCTGATAATCAGATGCCACCAGGACTTAATGTGAGAGGACAAAGTAGAGAGTTCTAAGCAGGCAGGGGAACCGAACACATGCAAGATGTGAACAGGCAGGGTCAATACCAGGGTGAGGGTCAAAACGCAAAATCAAAACAGCTAATGGAAGAGTTGTCGAGGTCACAGGCCAAGTCAAACCAAACAGTAGGGTGGTACAAAATCAGCAAAGATTGGAACTGACAAGGGTCAGGAACAAGATCATACTAGTTAAGCGCACCCAGGAACAGCAATAGACCATTATTTTGGGCAATTGGAAACAGGACATTTGCATCTATAAATATTTGAATTTCATGCCAACCACGAAGACTTCATTCGGCACAACGAAGAAAGCTGAAAATACCAGAGCCACGCGAAACCCAGCATTCAGGAGTGGCACAAGGAAGAAGAAGGCGGCAACCATCCCTGCAGTGGGCATTGGTACTTACTGTATACAGTAGCATTCACTAGACAAATATTACAAAACAGAATATGATTGGTTGTTATCAGCTACTAGACCTGGGCAAACCATATAAAAAAGAACCTTTGCACACTGCACACAGAAGATAGTCACACTCCAAATATGAGCACAGAGACCCACATGCCCCCAGTGAATACCCTGGTGCCTGTGTCTGGCAGCAGGTATTCAGAAGGGACACAGGGGGAGGCATTTAGGCATCCAACACCCACTGATTCCCTAACTTGCACAGTATTAACTTATGAATGCTGCACTCTGCACCCCACAACAGATTTTTTTAATCGGCCACAACGTACAAAGTGCAGTAGAATTGGTCATTTTTGGTTGAATTTAGGAGGTACATTCAGATGGGTTGAGACAATATATATGTTGTCAGATTGAGGATAGTACAAGCTTTAAGTCAACTAATACTTGTAAAATGTATCATTTGAGGCATCATTTCACGTGCAAAACCACTTCAGTTATGTATAGGGTTGCCACTTGGCCGGTATTTTATGTTAAACCATAGAGAAGTCTATTGGATTTTTGCATTACAGACTAAGGCACCTAATGGGTTAAATAAGTGCGGGGATGAGGACTGTCTTTGGTGATGAATGTTTATTTTTATATTCGTGCTATAATTGACTGTAATTAAGCATGTGACCATTAAGAACACGTGACCATTACAGAAATTGTTCAATATGAAAATTAAGACTGGGTAAACAGACAGGCTGCGCAAAATTAAAAGCGTTTTCAATAAAGTGATGTAATGTGTAAAGACTGGAATGACTGAATAGAAGAGAAAACGGGAGCACTCACTTGTTCCAAAAGCCCTCGTTGCGATGTGCTGCAGCGTATGAAGATGGCCCCCAATCACCAGATATCCGTCACAGAAAAAGTAGAGTACGGAGCACCATCGCTGGGGCTAAAATTTGAATTTTATTGAAAAAACCTTAAAATCATGGAGCTAGTACGCTTGACGCGTTTTGTGGTTATCCACCACTTCCTCATAAGCATAATGATGTTATGCTTATGAGGAAGTGGTGGATAACCACGAAACGCGTCAAGCGTACTAGCTCCATGATTTTAAGGTTTTTTCAATAAAATTCAAATTTTAGCCCCAGCGATGGTGCTCCGTACTCTACTTTTTCTGTGATGGAATGACTGAATGTCTAACATAATAGCCAGAACACTACTTCCTGCATTGCAGCTCTCTTGGTTTCCACAGACTGTAACCAATCAGCAACTTGAGGGTGGGTCACATGGGTCATAACTGTTGCTTTTGAATCTGAGCTGAATGCTGAGGATCAATTGCAAACTCACTGAACAGTTATGTCCGATGTGGCCCCCCCTTATAGTCACTGACTAACTCAAAGTTAGAAAGCTGAAAAGCAGGAAGTAGTGTTCTGTTCTGTTAGACATCCAGTCACTCCAGCCTTTAAACATTACATTTTTCATAACTCCCAACTGTCCCTTTTTGAGCAGGATATTCCCGCTTTTGACATCTCAATCCACAGTCCCGTGTTTGTACTGGAAAGTCCCTATTTCTATGTACTGAACAGCCAAAAAAGATACAATGTGTCTAACTTAATTGGCTCTTGGCAGAGAGTTTTGTCTCTTGGGTGAAGTAAGACTCACAGCTTAAAGGGCAATTCACCTTCATTAGTAAAACTATAATAAACATAAAGACTACAGAAACGTGTTCAAACTTTCATAACCTGCCAAATTTTGTAAAATGGGCATGGTAATTAGAGGGTGTGGCTGCAAAAAGAGGCATGGTCAAATATTTTTGTCCCGTTTCTGTTTACAAAATGTTGGGAGGTATGCATTTTTTGCCGACTGGCTATATTAGAAACATTTTTTTATTTTGCAATGTTTGCACAATGATTTTAATCCATTTGGAATAAAAGTGAAGTTTTACACAGATTGGGTGTGCAGCATGATTTATTGTTTGCAAGATGTAAGATGGGAAGTATTTGGTTGCAGCACTCGTCCTGATTGTGGATCTTCGGACCTTGTTTTTGTACAAAGTGCAGACAAACCTGGGCTGGGCCTGTAAATGACCCCTTATTTCTTGCCTTATACTGAAATATATATGTACATACATACATATATTAGGGACGCACCAAATCCACAATTTTGAAATTGGCCGAATCCCCAAAACGTTTGTGAAAGATTTGACCGAGTACATAACCGAATCCAAACTTCCTTGTTTGTGTGACAAAAAAAAAGAATCACATGAAGCAGGTGCGATCAGACAAGGTCTACTTTTTTTGTTGCCCCATTAAGATCTACATCCATAAAAGCATTCTGTTCCATGGAAATATCACTTAAATACTGATATATGGGAAAATGTACATTGTTATAGTTAACAAACAATTATTTCTTATGTAACCTTAAGGTAATAAATATCTAAATGAAAAGCATGAAACAGGAGGGTGATATAGACAAACTGTTTGTTGGCAGTGTCTTGAGATCTACTGATCACCATATAAAGGTCTACTGCTAGTTTTCTGTAGGGCCAGACTCCGCCAAAGGTAAATGACATACATACTGCAAAAAAGACCAGCAACACCGAGATATTTTTTTTTTGCAATCTCTCTCTCTCTCTCTCTCTCTCTCTCTCTCTCTATATATATATACTGTACTGTATAACATCAAGGATGATTCATTTTGACCATGTACACTGGAGATTGCCCAAGTAAAGCGAGGACAAGATTTTTTGATATTAATAAATATAAATGTATATATATATATATATATATATATATATATATATACTGCATCCAGCCTACCTGTTCCACTATTACCAAGTTCAGCAGCTGTGAGCATTGCTGCATTATCATGCCAAACCTGTGTGGCTCAACTTTTGTTGGCTAATTAATGCAAACGCCAGGGTCCCACACTATTGGCGTCACCTTCAGAATCCCACTACCTAGGGTGAACTAAAAATAGGAATTTTATACTGCTGCTAGTCACTTGTTTGTGGTCTCCTTCCACTGCAAATAAATCAGCAGGAAAGTAAAGCAAAACTTTAGCATTCAGTACTCACTGCCTATATTCTCCCGGAATCCAATGTCAGAGCCAGGCAATTACACAATGCATTTATGTCCAAACAAATAAACATGATTTCCCAAATCAAAGCAGAAAGAACAAGGAAAGTGCCTTGGCAACCTTCATTTAACTCTTGGAGCTATACTGGAACATTAAGCGTTGAGAAATAAAACAAGTGTCTCCTCTGTCAGCTGTATGTATATTATTATGAATTGTTAGATATTTCAAGTAGGTCAAAGCTGCTCTTATACAGAATGAAACGGCAGGCTGCATAGCGATTCCATTCCTGCCAGGGAATCTGGAGAGTGGCACGCATTAACAAGCTCTTTTGGCTTCTTCCCACTCTCTTAAATACTTCATGCCAACTGTACTTAATGCATTTGTTTCTCATCTGAATATAAATGTTTATTATTATTATTATTATTATTAACAATGCCCAAGTAGCCGTTAACCCTTTAGGCAGCAAATGTAGAATATACATGTTTTCTACATTAAAAGACAATTGTGGCAATGACATAAGTTCTACTTTTCCGGTCAGCTCTTTGATCTATGCCGCATGTTTGTATATATGACAATGCAAGGCATAAATCGGAAACAACCACTGGCACAAAAAGGTTTAATCCATAGCCACTTTATTATACTGTAGTTTCATTCTGACCATCATTTTGGGCCACCCTGATTGGCCAGCCCAACAACACTGGCAGTTATGGGTGAACCTCAACCATTGGCTTGTAAGCAACATGTTGCTCACCAACCCCTTGGATGTTGGTCCCAGTGGCCTCAAAGTAGGTGCTTATTTTTGTATTCCTGGCTTGAAGTCAAAACTAAAGTTGCATAAAAACTATTTTGACTGACAAATAGAGCCCCCATTATGTTGCCAGTCTACACCTGGTACATTTTGGATGCTTATTTTGCTCCCCAACTTTTTTTACATTTGAATGTGACAAATGGGTAAAAATGGTAGGGGATCCCTGTAAAGGAAAGGAGGGTCAATCATGTGTTGAGAGTTTGTATTTGTTTTACCATGTACTGTTAAGAATGAAATACATTTTCTCTCAATTTAATGTCTACATGTGTGTACTGTATGTTATGCTTTGCAACTGGTGTCTTCATGGCAGGTATAATAGATTATTATTGGCATGCTTCCTTCACAAGGATAAACAATATTATATAAGTGCCTGGAGGTGGCTGAATAGTTTCAAATCCAAAGTAGCCCCCATTTGCCCTCCTCCACACAAAGTCCACTATTTAGAAAAGTGTTGCAAAAAGTTGCACAGATTTCTCCATGCAGAGTAGCATGCACAGTTGGAGCTGTTTAAGGCTGGGGACAGACAGGGAGATTCGGGGAGATTCTGTCGCCTGGCGTTTTTTAGCAGGTGACAATCTCCCCGAATTACCTTCTCCCTGTCTGTCCCTACCCTTATAGAAGAAGATGGCACCTGTGAGCTTCGCTGTACTAAAAAATAAAAACCAGTTGCAAATTGTTTCGGAATATCACTCTCTATGTCATACAAACATTAATTTAAAGGTGAACAACTACTTTAAACAAAACAACTATCAGCAATAAAGAAATTACCAACAGCTTACTATTATCCATGCTGACCTCATCATATACTGCCCCTATCTGATGACTTATAGATAATGGTAATTCACATGCTATAAAGTCGGGAAGTACTGTATCTAGTAGAAGATTTTTTCAGGGAAAAGTCACTGTACATTATACAAAGTGAAACAGATACTATTGTAGGAGCATTATTATTGGTATAAACTGAGAAACCTCCATATGTGATATGGTTGGAAATTCAAGTGAGTGTATAAAGAATTACAGTATACAAAGTTCTTAGAAAATAAGCGTAATGGATTCGGTTTGATAATAAAATATGTCAAAAATGAAAAAGAGAACCTGAGTTCTTAGAGATAGGAAGGTGCTGATTTATTAAATGGATCCATGAGTCCTTAATTTCTGGAGAAATACATTATTTTCAGAAACCTTTAGTAGTGATACAGTCTACGCCTATAAGTCAGCCGGGAATCTACCACAAGCCACTGATGGAAAAAAGGTTGCTCATCGTCAAAGCCTTAAAATCATTAAAAGACAATATTGTGTTATTCTGATGTGGTTAGTGTTTTAATTAGGTTAAATATACAATTGCAATTCAGACCACCAGCGATGCAGAAAATGACTCTGTAATTGGACTGTAATTGGAAATGTTGCCATATTAGAAGACAAACATCTTGACACGACTTGAACTGGATTCCATTAAATAGATTTTGCAACATTCATTGCTCCATTCTGTATTTTCAATGGGATATTGATCCATTGTCCTGATGCGGATGTGCTGGAAGTATGCTGATAGGATTCAAGGCTGTGACAAACCCCATTGCCAGAGTATAAATAAAAATGATTCTACTGCTTTAGAAACCAGGTAGGATATTTTCCATCATATACTGTATGTATAACCTGCTTCTATATCTAATATACGTAATTCAAAAAACAACTGGATTGCTGAAAATTTTTAATGAAGATGTTTCACTGCTCATCCAAGCAGCTTCTTCCGTTCAACTGACTGGTGTGGGGAGTTCACAGCATATAGACTCTTCCATCAATCAAATCACAATGGCAAATGGTAACTCTTCGGAGAGGTGACATCTGAAATTCACAGAGGTGTTGATTCTGTGTAGTTATTGTGATAGGATTACCAATGTGTCATGCAACTCATATAAACGGGTGTTACTTGTGAGAGTTCCATGAATGGATGTGTGAACTGTTCTGAAACCGCCGGGGTACAGATGTGAGAACAGCATGGTATGTAGCAGACAGGTGGTGTCGAAGGCCCCCGCCTCTGTTCAGGGATGGTTTCTCCACTTCCTCTTCCACACCTCTTTCAAAACAGCGGTCTTCTTTATCCAAGATTTTTACATGGCATCTTCAAAGGAGTGTCCCTTGTCTTTTAGGTGTAGGACAGCAAAGTCTTGCCCTGAAGAGTTTGCCCTCCTACGCTGAGCCATTCGCTTGGTGAGCAGTTGTTTTGCCTCCCCAATGTATAGATCAGTGCACTCCTCGCTACAACGGACTGCGTATACCACATTGCTTTGTTTTTCTTTAGGAGTTGGGTCCTTTGGGTGTACCAGTTTTTGTGTGTTGCTAGGTTTGAAAAAAAACAAGGATGTGGTATTTTTTGAATTACTTATATTAGCTATACCATGACCTGGATGAATAAAAATCTCCATAGTCATACTGCTTCTATAATATTGCACTGAAATTGGTTAATTGCACATTGCCATTTCAAAGTTGTCATAGTGTAGTAAGTTAGCCCAGGAAAAAAACATCAAATTTAATTCCAAAATCCTCTTGAACCAAACTTGGAGTTCCTCTTGACCATCAATCAGATAGCACCCTGGACTGATTGCTTCTAAGATCCATGACCTTCCTTATTACAAAGACATCCATCTCATTGTTGAATCCTACCAGAGAATCCCTAATGTGAACCTCATTTCAGAATATCCCTGATAATTCCTTTAACTTTAATGCCTCACAAATTAAAGAGAATTATTCATTTAGCTCCTCCTGTAATTTTGCTGGAATATATTGCCTTTATTTCCCATAGAATTGGTCACTACAACATGCTTCTCTTTTATAAAAATATAAAAATCTTTCAGTTACATTTTTGTCCAAACATCCATTTGCATTTGTTATAAATAAGTTGAAATGGGTAAAAATGGTCAAAATACAAATCCATGCACAATGAAAGAACTTTCTCAAAATATTTTTCGATGTTCATAGTATGAAGAATTCAATTCATTTCCCAGTTTCCACTGTTTATAAACAGGAACATAAACAAGCAGTGAGCAGACTTACTGTACTTACCAGCCAAATGGATTCTGTCATGATTTTTATGATATAGATTTTATTTCTAAATTACACTGTTTACATTACAAATATTTCACTCTACCATGTAAAATGTTATTCCTGAACCAGCTAGAGTTTTTTAAACTGTAATATTGGTGTGTAGGCATTTCAAGCCACTGTGCCTTGGATTTTTACTACTGAGTAGTGCTGAGCGAATTCGCGTGATTCGCCCGCTGGCAAATGAATTAGCGAAACGCCAGCGAAAATTCGCTAAAAACACGAGTCATGCGTCATTTTTTGATGCAACGTAGCAAAAACGCAGCGACACGCGTCGAAAACGAAGCGGCGCGTCAAAACCGTGCCAGCGACTCGTTTCGCTAATTTTTCCGCCAATTTGCGAATTTCGCTGGAAATTCGCTAATTTTTCGTCGAAGTCAAACTGGGTACATTCGCCCATCACTACTACTGAGTGCTATTTTCACATTTACCAGGGAACTGGTATTTTGTACCAGGAAGTTGTTGTCTTGTTACCTTCCCATTGTTCTGTTGTAAGGCTGCTGGGGGGAAAGGGAGTGGGGTGATATCACTCCAACTTGCAGTACAACTGTAATGAGTGGCTGAAATTTATCAGAGCACAAGTCACGTAGCTGAGGGCACCTGTGGAACTAGCCCCATGTCAGATTTCAAGATTAAATATAAAAAATCTGCTGGCTCTTTTGAAGCACTAGAAGCTCTAGTAACCAATGCATTTTGAGAAAAACCCTGTTTCCCATGATAGAATGCCTTTAAGAATATACTTTACCATGGTTTAAGCAACATGGTAGCGGGCCCTTTCTTTATTCTTAACAAATGCAATATACAATTACAAAATGGCCTCTCAAAATGTCATCCCACCACATCCTGTGCACGATACACCTTTCCTGACTGTTATTCTATATCTCAGTGACAGGAAGATTTGCAGCATGTTGTGATCCCCTCTAGCAAGGAAACAATTAAGTCAGAGCTATGCATGTTACTGGTTTTTCTTCTACATTACATTACTCTCAGGAATACACAGCACTCAATAGGATTACCAGCACGATGATGACTTCATATACTCATGTTTTCTGTTATACCCCCGGGGTGTGTGGGTTAGCCGAGAGGCACTTTGAGACATAGTTTCTGTGTGCTGGAGAGGCTATCATCTTCTCTGCAAACTATTTCTATTTCTCAGCACTCACATTGCAGCACTGTGGGTAGTTGTGCTCTCCCAGAAATGAGTTTCCATTTAATTGGGTTATTAGAATGAATTGACACAGGGGTCCCTAAGAGATGGGTGGCTATCAGCATTAGGTTGACTGAAACATACTTTTTGAGCAGAATAATAAAGCCATTAATAAATAATTCAGTGGTACAAACACAGAGGACATAGACTGAAATTATTTCCTTTCATCTTAATTTGATATCATGTGAGTTATTATTAGATTGTGAATACATTATCAAATGCTACTTATCAACACTATTGGAAACAGCAAAAACAACTGGGACTAAAGAGACAAAGGGGCACAGTTGGTTTTGTAAAATTTCAAGATAAATAAAAAGATTTTGCTTCAAAGATCAAGAAAACAATAAGGTTGAATTAAGCTCTGTTATTCTGTACAATTAGCAAGGCAAAATATTTTTCTGTTTTAGGTCTCTAAAATATGTTATTTTCCATTTCTATACATAGACACATATACAATAGTTACAGTATGTTGGAGTAGTTATTGGTCAGGGAGCTTTCCAGTTGTTATTTTGATGTCAGCAGAGATCTTTTTGCCAGATGCCAATCAAACTGCCAAGGGGTCTCCTTACGATTGTTCACCCACTACTTCTCAATAATGGCCCATTGTTTTGGCATATGTTTATTCTGCCTGGATATGCTCCATGGGCATATGTTTCTTGGTTTCAATCTACTTGCTATTTTCCTGTCTTCTGCCATGCCATCTTTTGGCTACTTCTGTTCTGCTCTTCTTCAGTGCCCCTTATGTTCTTGATTCTGGCCACCTCCAGGTTCCACATGTAATGGATTCTTTGAAGTGCCACACCTTTTCAAGCTGAACCCACCATCCTGACCAGACAAATCCTCCGTTCCTCTAAAACAGCGGTCCCCAACTTTTTTCACCCGTGAGCAATATTCAGATTTCAAAAGAGTTGGGGAGCAACACAAACATGAAAAATGTTTCTGGGTGGTGCCAAATAAGGGTTGTGATTGACTATTGGTAGCCCCTATGTGTACTGGCAGCCTACATGAGCCTCTGTTTTGCAGTACACCTGGTTTTTATACAACCAAAACTTGCATTCAATTCTGAAATTCAAAAATGAGCACCTGCTTTGAGGCCACTGGGAGCAACATCCAAGGAGTTGGGGAGCAACATGTTGCTCGGGAGCTACTGGTTGGGGATCACTGCTCTAACAAATGCAATAAAACATACATTGATTACTCTTTGGGGGCAACATATGCACTAGAATGTGCATTGATCATGCTTTGGAGGCAATGTATTCACTAGAATGTGAATTGATCATGCTTTGGAGGCAACATATATACTGTAATGTGCATTGATCACTCGTTGGGGGAATAGTTATATAGCTGTGGAATGGAAATTTTGGATTGTTATTAACAGGGGCGCTGCTGCTATGAGGCAAGTTGAGAAACTCGATCCAGGCAGCAGCAGCCTGTAGGTTACCAGGGGTGGCAAAAAAAACCTCTCCTAGTAACATGAAGGGCCCAAATTCTGATGTTTTAAAAAACAATTGTGCTCTCTACACTAGCAATGTACCCCCTCCCCCAAACCCAATCTTGTGCATGCCCCTGTTTATTGAATATGAATTTGTTTTTATTTGTAATTCTCATATATTAATATATACTGTATATATGTGTCTATCCATTTATTGATCTATAAGTAGCTGAATAAGAATGACACGTAAAGCACAATTCATCTAAATACTTAAATACTTACCTGTAACATCAGCAAAATGTCTCCGCTCCCACAATTCTTTGACAGTAACATTAAGCTGACACATAATTGCTTACATTTGACATTTTCTAGTTCAAATGTAGATGCTTTTTAAAAATTATTTCATAAGGTAATTAATATAAATACCTGCACCTGACAAAATAGGTTAACATTTCTGAACAGATTAATGTCAAAAAAGGGTTTAAATTCCACTCTGAGAAATTGTAACTTACTGCTTCCTTTTCATGAAGAAACTGCTTATTTCATTGATAAAGAGTGGATATCACAATGGTATTCCTGTTTCAAACTCCCAGTTATGGGAAACAGGTTGTGATTTTCTTTGACGCCCATAGTACACATGCTGTTTTTCTTCCTGGGAACCCCAGCCATAAGACTCTCCCTCTCTGCCAGCAGCTACTTACCATTCTTTAAACACACTTGTTACTAGTGTTATCAAGTGTCTATTATGAACGAGGAAGACAGGTTACTCTTGGAAAACCATGGAAATCACAGATGCTCATAAAAGACAATCGTTCTGTTTGTTGCACACAATATTGAATTTTCAATGCAAACCATCAGGCCAGGACATCATTTATAGGAACAGCTATTGGAGGGGGAGGGAGGCTTCCCCAGTTGGTCCAAGGATTTCTAATTGTACAGATATGGAACCTGGGCCATATAGACCGGGCAGAATGCCTGGGGTCTTCAAGGTAAGAGATCTTTCAGTAATTTCGATCTCCGTACTTTGTGTACTAAAATACCATTTAAATATTGGAGTAAAATGGAGTCCATAGCAGATGCTCTTCCTGTAATTTAGAGCTTTCTGATAACAGGTTTCCAGATAATGGCTTAGTCTTCCTCTTCGTGCCAGGAGTTCATATTCTAGAGAGCCTGGAATAGAAGGCCCACCAGTATCAAATATTTGCCTTAAGAGAACCAGCCCCCTTAATGAATGCATTAGAGGTAGTGGGTAGCAGTTTATTATTGGGAATTATACAGGCCGTCTAGCAAGAGTACTACAAGCACTTGGGCCACTGCACTCAACTGAGAGATTTCTTTTGGAGGGGGTGTGTTATATGTTCTATGATTACGCTTTACAAATATATTCGAGGACATTATAGACCAATATCAGGGGACCTTTTTACCCATAAAGAGGATCACCGCACCAGAGGCCACCCCTTCAGACTAGAAGAAAGGGACTTTCATTTGAAGCAGCGTAGGTGGTTCTTCACAGTCAGGACGGTGAGGTTGTGGAATGCACTGCCGGGTGATGTTGTGATGGCTCATTCTGTTGATGCTTTTAAGAGGGGTTTGGATTTTTTTTTGGACAGACATAATATCAAAGGCTATTTTGATACTAAAATCTACAGTTAGTATAGCTATGGGCATACAGGTATATGGTTTGTGTTTGAAAGAGTGGTGATGTTTGTGTGTGTTGTGTGTGTGTGTGTGTGTGTGTATGTATGCTGGGTTTTTAATTTGGAGGGGTTGAACTTGATGGACTCGGTCTTTTTTCAACCCAATTTAACTATGTAACTATGTAACTATGTAACTATGTAACTATATGGAGGTGCATCTGAGTGGTGAGATGAATACGTTACATGTTCTAGCTCCTAAGTGAGTGCTATACTACTTATGCCCAGTTTTGCTTTACCTATTGTCATAGTTAGGGATTTACCTTGACACTGTTCAGTACATCCTCTATTTGGTGAATAATCTCCGAAGTGGAATCATTCTGGTATTTGTCTAAAAGCAATGGAAAGTCTTCCAATAAGGGGTTACCCTAGTTAGTATTTGTAGTTCATGGCACAAAATATAAATTAAAAAAATCTTGTCTTGACAAAAACATCAACCAACTCATGCCAATAGTTATATCGTGGCAGAAAAAGACATGCTTCTACACTATGACCATGCTTCTTTTGGAATGTCTTACCTGGATGATGTACAAGAACTCAGAAATCTCAGAGTAACTAGAAAAAGTCATAGGAAACCAGTCCTATGAAATGTCAGTGGGCAAAGGTTATATTTGGGCCAGATTTAAGTATTTTCTAACTTCAGCACTTCAGACGACATCATTAGTAGTTTAGTAACCACAACTAAGCCATCTATGTTGAAACTGTGAGATAGCTGTGTTAAATATTATACAGGTAGTATTTACAATTAAAGTGCCTACAGAATTCCTGTGCAGTAACCCACAACCATTAATCAGATGTCACTTTTCACTCTTTCAATGGCATTGCATCATTAACAGCAAAGGGCTGATGGGTTGTTGTGGGTTATTGAGCAACTGGGTAATTAAACACCCGATAGAATCTTTCCAGGCTCTGAGCTGCCACCTGCAGTGAATTGCATAAAATGTATTTCCTATGCCTCTGCTACAGTCATGAAACGGATAAAATGGGAAAAAAATTGTTTTCAAAATGCATCAGGTAATAGTGCTGCTCCAGCAGAATTCTGCACTGAAATCCATTTCTCAAAAGAGCAAACAGTTTTTTTTTTATTTCATTTTGAAATCTGATATGGGGCTAGACATTTTGTCAATTTCCCAGCTGTCCCTGGTCATGTGACTTGTGCTCTGATAAACTTCAGTCACTGTTTACTGCTGTACTGCAAGTTGGAGTGATATCAGACCCCCAGCAGCCTAACAACAGAACAATGGGAAGGTAACCAGACAACAGCTCCCTAACACAAGATAACAGCTGCCTGGTAAATCTACGAACAGCACTCAATAGTAAAAATCCATGTCCCACTGCATTCCATTCAGTTACATTGAGAAGGAAAAACAACAGCCTGCCAGAAAGCAGTTCCCTCCTAAAGTGCTGGCACAAGTCACATGACTATTGGCAGCTGGGAAATTGACAAAATGTCTAGCCCCATGTCAGATTTCAAAATTGAATATAAAAAATCTGTTTGTTCTTTTGAGAAATGGATTTCAGTGCAGAAATCAGCTGGAGTAGTACTATTAACTGATGCATTTTGGGGAAAAAACATGTTTTCCCATGGCAAGGAACATAAACAAAGTATCTTCCCTGGAATGACCAAAATAAATAAAGACAAAAAACAAGAAACATAATATTTAAACAGCTGACATTTCATACATAGACTCCAAACAAACATTGGTCCCAGTGGCCAAATAGTCACGCAAATGGCAGGATGTTTTATTGTCTTTACCAAGCGATAGCTTTTGAAGATAACATCTCTGAGACACAGCAATGACCTTTATTCCCTCACCAATAAGAACCATCCATAACTTCTATTGATTTCAAAATCCATAACAGATTAGTATAATGTGCTTTTTGTAGATCTGAAGAAAATATGAAGTGGTGGTGGGAGTATTTTGCCAAGTGTAAAGGTGGCCATACACTGTATATAGGACAGAAAATGGACATTGATTAACACAGCGCTACAAAATAAGTTGGCGCTATAGAAATACATGTTAATAATAATAATTTGCCATCAGACTCAATCTTCTTGCTACTGCTCCATGAACCTGCAGGACCAACCCTGACAGTTTGGGAACCATTGCCTTAGGGTTATATATGTATTAGTGGCACCTTTGACTCCTGAAATGTATGTTAATGTTGCCCCTAAACCCATTCTAGTCCAAGGCTTATTCTGTATATTGGATCTTTGTTTCACTGGCACTGCCTAGGAGGTTTTAATCTATTTTCAATTTGTGATTAAGGTACTATTACAATATTCCTTACTCAGCATTTTTTCCTTGATACCACAGGTGTGCATATTGCAAAGGGCAATTCAGTCAAATGAATATCCACAGCTGCAAATGTTTATAGTCAGAACTATAGAATCTCTAGAAAACCACTGCCCCCCCCCCAAAAAATGTTATCAAGAATTTCTACAGAGAAATGACTGAATATTGTGTAGCGTTAAATCACATCCAACTTTTTGTCCAAGCGAAACCTGCCTAACTTCAAGCTAAAAAAAAGCCAAATGTGCTGAAATTGCCTTGGCAAAATGGTGCCAGATATGCAGCCCACTTTTAAGCTAGACTAGTTGGATATGGCTAACCCTTGTTTTTCTCATAAGTTTTCATTTTCTCTAAGTATGTTTACAGTGAATGTTTAAGGCCATTTAGTGTATTGTCCAACTGAATTCATTCTGCAGAGAGCTTGAATGTTTCCCAGCGAGTCTCTGATATGTTGTGTACCAACTTGTGCTCATTCAGGGCATCACACTTGACAATGCAGCCGCTGAGCTATTATCAGATGTGACACTTTGCTGACACGTAGGCAGACCTGGCATTCTATACTCAGTCTATGTTATAACCATACGCGTATAGCCATGACAGTTTGAATGCAGTAAGTGACATGTTTCGCAGCCTCCTATTTGCAAAGCCAAGGCAGCTGATGATGGTTCTTTCTGCAGCCATAACCTCCCCTGCTAATCCTTCTATCATTTCTCTTACCATGCCTTTCACTTTCAATCTATTTCTATTCCTGTCTCTGAAGACTCTTGCTTCTAGTAAATTTTAACTGAAAAGGACAATGTATATTAAACATTAAGAGCACAGGAGAAGTAAACAACACTACACTACTAAGATGCGCCTGCTGATTTACTGAATAATGAGATCCATTTTCATATGGAGCATATATTAGTATCCCAAACTGTAGTTTATGGGGCCTGAATGAAGGGAAAGCAATAATAAAATGCATACAGTATATGGATAATTACGTTCTCCCTTGAACTGTAAATATTAGAAATAAATTCTGTGACTTTCAAAGGGGGTACTGGCTAAGTGGGTCTTGAACTGTAAAACTACTGCTCTAGATACAGAACCAAAAACAAGAGCAGCTAATAAATATTTTGCTCTCTGGTGAAATACACAGAACTGCACAAAACTTACCATTGCCTAATATTAGGTGGACACCAGGAGCATAACCACAGGGAATTATAAGCAACAAAACAAACAATCTGTATGGTTTCACTTTTAGAGGAATGGTCACTATGTTTCACTGAAATCCAAGGTGAAGGGAAGTGGTAATACAAAATTTGGAAAAGATAACGAACCGGTTGTTTTTCTTCCAAATTTTACAGAATCAAATACAAATAAAACAAAAAAAAAAATGCTTATCTACAATATTAAATTCTGCAATCAAATTTGATTTAAAGGCTGTTATCATAATTCAAGTTCATAACTTGTTTTTTTTACTCATTGCCTCACTATTCATCTTTCCAGACAGTAACCCTGAAGCAGTGTCATTAAAATAATATCCAGTCCCTCCATTGCCCACAGCAAACGGTACTAAACAAACTTTGCCCAGAATTGTTCCCAGCTGAGGCGCCGCCTTAGATCAGACCTAGGAGAGATGGATAGTTCCAGTGCCAGAGATCTGATTAATGGGTAATGCTCAGAGTGCCCACTCATTTGGTATTCATTGGCAACACAGCACTTAATTATAATAGACCATTAATTAACATGCTAAATTGCAATGGAATTTCAATGAAAACAAGCTGCAGGGGCATTAATACAACTTTAGCTTGCCATTATTAGGACTGTTGGTCTCAGCCCATGGGGAGGCAATATATAATTATTCTTTTCTACAAAAACTTTTGCTCACGGAATAAGCCCTGTTCACTGGTATCTGCTGTGCAAAAGAGCAGTTTAACCCAATACATACCAGAGGCAACATAATTATATATATATATAATTATATTTACGTCTAGTACATATTATTTTAAATACTAATTTACTATGTTAATCGGTTTTAGCAGGCTTGATTTAAGGGAAATATCCCTTATCCAGAAAAACACAGGACCCAAGGATTCTGTGTGATCCCATACCTGTACATAATACAGTCAGGTATGTACCTGCACACAGAAATCACTGGGAAATGTGTGTGTTTGTCAGTTCATCCCCTTCTACAACACAATAATGTGAATGTTTGTTCAAAAAATAGACAATTTTTTGCATTATGTTTTAAGCAATACAAAACCCTTCTAATTCTTATATATTAAGTTGTATAACTTTCTAAAAAAAATGTGCTCATTAACATTTCACAATAAAAACTGCTCCTCTATGAACATGTAAGCCAGTGATCCACAACTAGTAGCCTGTGAACAACATGATGCAGGCCAACCCCTTGGCTGTTGCTTCTAGTGGCCTCAAAGCAGATGCTTATTTTTAAATTACTGTTTTGGGGCAAGTTTTAGCTTCATAAAACCAGGTGTACAGCCAAACTAGGGATGCACGGAATCCACTATTTTGGATTCGACTGAACCCCCAAATACTTCCTGAAAGATTCGGCTGAATACCAAACTGAATCTGAACCCTAATTTACATATGTAAATTATGGGTGGGGAGGGGAAACATTTTTTACATTTTTTCCTTTCCCTCCCTTAATTTGCATATGCAAATTAGGATTCTGATTCAGTTCGACCAGGTAGAAAGATTCGGCCAAATCCGAACCCTGCTGAAAAAGGCAGAATCCTGGCCGAAACCAGAACTGAATCCTGGATTTGGTGCATCCCTAAGCCAAACAGAGCCTCCTGTAGGCTGCCAGTCCACATAGGGGGTGCTAAATCACCAATGACAGCACTTGTTTTGCACCACCAAAAACATTTTTCACACTTGCATTGCTCCCTGACTCTGATCTGAGCTAATACCGGGAGGCTGGGATTTCATGGTTCTGCTTCATTTTCAAACTCAATGAGCACCTAAAATGATGTTCTTTTTAAACAGATTAATGTATGTAAGCAGAGATAGGGTAATACACTGTTGGATATAAACACAAAATTGAAGTGGGTATGAGCTCAATGATGCTACGATCTTTGGATGTATTTGAAAGATTTCCAGTGCTTGGTGTTAATGGAACTTTAAACATTTTCCCTTCCCCCCAGGGCTAATTATTGCTCTGAAAAAACCTTAGTGG
The DNA here is from genome assembly GCA_024363595.1 of Xenopus borealis. Classification (NCBI taxonomy): domain Eukaryota; kingdom Metazoa; phylum Chordata; class Amphibia; order Anura; family Pipidae; genus Xenopus; species Xenopus borealis. The sequence goes on from CM044438.1 coordinate 105,923,683, forward strand.
CACTTAACCAAACGCTTATTTAGCGCCTTTCCATTGGGATCAATATTCTGGTGCTCAGAGGAACTGAACAAGCAGGGTCTTTTTTTAGATATAAAGTGACAGTTTGGTCTGATGGATGAATATGCAGGGGACAGAAACCTTTTAATTGCAGCACAATTGCCACTGAGTCTGCCACCCAGGCATTTCACATATAGTATGAAAATGACAGCTTTGTCCTGTAAAGTGCTGGACCTACTTGACCCCTGAAAATTCACATAATTCGCTGTCTCCCCCAGGGAAGTGATATCAGGATAGTAAACTCTCTGAGAGAAGATTTACTGTGACAGGGACTGTGGGGAACTGTGGGTGTACAGAAGCAATGCAAGCATATACAGGCTACATTTGAGCTTCAGTCTCATTCTGCAGAAATTCATTGTTTTATATTCCAGGTTCATTTTCAGCAGTGTATGAAATATCATTCATTACTTTGTGCCTCAGCTCTATTTCTGGAACTTCCTTTCCTTAATTTTTTATATTAATTTAATGAATGATGTGCTCCTTGTGTTGAAATTTAAATCACACAGTCTCCAGATAAGAACAACTTGTCCCAACTCATTTCATTTCCCACTGGCTGTAAGAAAGAAGGCTACAGCAGGCGACTTTGGGACACTGTTCTAACCATAATGCCAATACATGGCCATGAGGGAAACCACCCTGTTTTGAATCGCCAAAAATTAGCAAAATGGCCAAACTTTGCTGAAATGTTACCAAATGCATGGAGCCACCAGGTGCATTTTCTTGTTCTAGATGTATCTGAGTCAACTGTTGTTTGGCAAATCACAAAGCATGAATTTTGCTGCAAATAATTATTAAGTAAAAAAATATGCTCATCCCTGGTGTAACAGAAATTATTATTATTAAAATGTATTTCTATAGCGCCAACATATTGCGTAGCGCTTTGTAAATGCGGGTCTGTCCAACACCTGACAGAGAAAACAGGTGTTTCTTTAAGTGCTCGATATTAGATTCTCACCTAGTTAGTTAGAAGTTAACTAGTGCCGGACAGGCAAGGTTTTGGTTGAGTCCAGTTGCACATTACCAGTGGCGTTTGTGTTGTTTTGCGTGGATTTCAATACTGCTGTGTACCCGTCTACCCCAGGAGACAGTGACCCTATTACCTCAAATGGTTACACTGGATGAACATGACTGCCAACAATCCCACACAGTTCAACCATGTCAACAACACATTTATTGGGAGATTTATTTTATTAAATGCTTTTTTGTTCCCCACAGGTCCCACAGGACTTTTCCATCTCTGTAAGGACTTTTCCATCTCAAAGTATAGGATGATACAGCTGCACTGGATGCCATTAGTTCTAAACATCTTGATAATTGATTGCTGAAACTTTAGTGGTACAGATGCCACACAGTTACAGAGCTTTATTAGTACTCTTACGATTAGGTCAATTTGACGGTTACATATATTTGATAAGATATGGTATAATATCCTAGAGATTAAGGAGGATATAGCTATATTTTATCAGTTGGCCGTGTATCAGGTGGCAAAGAAAACTCTGGTGAAAGAGGTAAAGTTCTGTAAAATTCACACTTTTTTGGGGGGAGTAAGGAGTAAGGATTGTTCTGAGTGAAAATTCGCCTGAGCGAAAGGGCGCAAAACTGTGCTAGTGACAGTCTATTCTGCTAGAGTATTATCCTCTATGCCTGTTAGTAAACTGGCGATGTCCCTGCAGATGGAATTTCTGGCACTTTTTGCTAGTCGGTTATTGCCTTTGTCCTGGATTTGGGACATATTTAAAGGAGAAGGAAAGGGATTTTACACTTGGGGTGCCAAATGTTATGCACCTCCAAGTGACTACTTTTACTTACTTGACACCCCAGGCCGGTGCTCCTACCAGCAGAAACCAGCACCAGCCCGGTGTTCTTCTAGTGACCACTATGGAGAAATCAATTTCCTTGGGTCTTCTCAGGGCTGCCCATGCACAGTACAGTGGAAAGCTGGACTTTAATGAAAAAGTCAGCTATTTTGCTCTACTGTGCATGAGTTTTCCCTGGGAAATTTGAAAAAAAAAGAAGCAGAAAGTTGATCTATCTATGTGGTGCTCACTAGAAGAACCCCATACTGTGTGGTTTTCGGTTGATAGGAGCACTGGCCCAGGGCGTGCCAAAGTTAGGCACCCCCAAGTGAAGTGTAAAATGCCTTTCCTTCTCCTTTAAAACCTGTTAGTGCCCGACCTGGTGTTGAATTAGCCTGAAAGCAAATAAATAGAAGTCATAAGTGACATAAACTGAAAATAAAAAATGTAAATTATAATATTGCAGGAGCCCTCCCTTTGCCTTTTCCAATGCCTTTATCAATATTGATTCCCCTTTGACCTCCAGGATACTATTAATTGCTACTCTACAAGGATCAACACATTTTTGGAATCATGAACACATTTTTGGAATACCAGTAGGAAAGTCCTGATGTATAAAAGGGATTTCATTCAATTCATTCTCTAGCTGCCAGCATGGCAAACTCGGGTAACTTGGAAAAACTTATGCTGACTGGCATCCCATGCTAGATTGGAAAGGGGTTGGCATATTTACTATATAACCAGTCAGATATGATGTTGCATGCAGACAGTCCTGGAAAATGCAAGAAGCTTGAGGATCCTCCAAAGTGGCCTCCATCTTTTTTAAACATCCCATGGTAGTCTATTGAAATGTCTGGAACAGAAGCAAAAGATATTGTTCAGAATAAATGTACCAGGTCAATGGGCCCTGTCTGAGAATATATATCTTCTCTAACCTGATTGTATCTGTGTATGCAGCAGACCGTAAGGATGTCCAAACAAAAATACTAATGTAATAAAATCATCTATGCATATTCAAAGGGAGAATGTTTTATAATCTATTAGTATCAAGGCAGCTAGAAATGTACATGTATAAATATTCAAGGAATGCATTTTATGCAAACCAAGTTCTCTTTGTTCAGTGTTGCTGCCTAGTACCATTGGCATTGTGCGTCTGATTCCAGTCAGTATGTAAGTATCTATTTAATACTTTCTGCAAAGACTGCATGAAATGTTGATTTATATATTATGGATAATAATAAGCAGTATCAACACTTCAGTATATACCCATGAAAATGTAATTTAATTACATTTATTTTTGGAGAAAATTATTCATAATGTTTATCTCTCCCTCTTTTTGTTGCATTGCTTGTGGAGTCCAGTTGTGGGCCTGTGGAACAGATGCAGCTGATTATTATGACCCCCTTCCTACTCTTGGTTTATAAGAAGTCATTTTCTAGCCTTTCAGAAAAGCACGATATATAAAATTGGATAAAGTCAGAAATTTTGTTGAAGGGAAATTTACTAAAATATCTTCCATAACCGTAGCACGTTCTACATAATATCCTGCCAAGCCCAGAGAAAGAGGAAAAGGGGACAAAATTGTACAGTATAAATTGATGCTACCTTGAGTCCTTGAGTAAAGTGATATCTACCCAAAACCAGTCTTTACATAATGTATATGTAACATGTTTTTAAATTATATTTTCTACATTATTAGGTGGTTCCTTTAAGGGACAATAATTTCATTTTAAATTAAAAAATATTCTCTTATTGTACTTGCAGTTTTTTTTCTTCAGAGAGACACATTTGCAATATATCCCTAGTGCTTCCTCTGTTGATCACTATACAGATATGAGATCTGTTATTCAGAAATACCTTATCCAGAAAGCTCCAAATTACAGGAATGATACTGTATCATCCATACATTCTGTTTAATCAAATAATTCCACTTTGTAAGAATTCATTTCTTTTTCTCAGTACATTGTGCTTGATCCCAAAAACAATCCTTATTGGAGGCAAAACAATCCTATTAGAATTAATTACTGTTTAAATAATTTTTAGTAGACATTAGGTATGGAGATCCACATTATGGAAAGATCTCCTATTCAAAAAACCCCAGACATAGAGAATTGTGCATAACAGGTCCCATACCTGTTTCTGTATACATTATGTTTTTGGTCACATTTCTCGCTCCATCATGAAATACTTTGGTTAGTAGACCATGACCCCATGATAGATTATTGTATGGGGATGATCTTCTACAATGAATTACACATGCTTTTGTGCATGATATAAAAGGTGTTTAAAAAACATCAAGCCACGGCGGTGACAATAACAAGTGGGATATTATTTTATGTCATAACATTTAAATGAATGTACAGGGACTCCAAGACCAACAGCTTGTTCTATTATGCTGTAAATGAATTAATTGATTAACTTCCCTTGTACAACAACATCATCAGACAAAGTGTATCGAAGCAGGAAATTTAGCAGGCAAATAATAATAAATCCATTTTGAATCTGGCATAAAGAACTTCAACCTCTTCTAATACATTGACATGCAATCCAGTGACATGCCAGCTTTGGAATTCATATATTCAGCAGTGCAGTGATCCTGAAAATGTGTGTCTCATATATGACTTGTTTTCCTCCCTCATTAGAAGCTGAGTAAGCACCACAGCCAGGGCCCTAAGACCTTTTCTTTGGGTCTTTTCCAGAGAAGGAAATATTCTGCTCATTTATTAATAATCAAAACCTGTTTCACAATATAACTAAATAAAACATGATATTCCTGCAACAAACAAAAGTAGACATGGTACTATTCTTAAAACATATTAGAATTCGAGTTTAATAGTAAGAGTTTCCTTTTGTTTATGGGGGTGGTAGGATAAAGCAGAAACAAATAAGCCTCAGACTTGATGAATGCTGGGCCCTCTATTCTTTCAAATGTGTCAAAAGGGAACATTTGTCTATTCTTATTCATCTTGACCTTTCAGCTTCATTTAACTCTGTTGACCACCCACTATTAATACAAACTCTCAGTTCTTTTGGTCCTTATGCTCTGCCATAGTTTGCTGCTTATCCTTTAAACCAGTCATTCACTATTCCCTATTCAGTCATATCTGCCTTTTCACTACCTCACTTTTCATACTGCATAATTAAAGTCTTGGAAATATTTTAAAGACCTTACTCAAATGTCTTACCTTGGGATCCTACATCCTATAGGATACAGTACCACTCTGTGCTGACAAAACCCATATTTTGCTCCCAAATAATGGGTCAGATTCAATTCAGCAAGAAAAAGGTTTATCAGGTGAAAAGTCATGGACAAGATTCAATTTGAGATGCAACTCAATTAAGAAAAACTTATCTCACCTTTTATCACATGAAAAACTCTATTAAGGTCTATGGTAAAAAACTAGATGGGCAGCGTCAATCTGACATCCACTCCCAACAACACCAAGCTTCTCCCCCCCTTACTTAAAGGACACCTATTGGTTAAAAATGCTATCCCCAACCAAAGGTGCAGACTGGTAGAGCCCACATTCTGGTTGGGGATAACAGTAGTTTTTTGTTGTTTTTCTATTAAAAATGCCTCCCCGCCAATGCTATGCGGAGGGAGCTCCCGGTTCAAGCAGCCATGTCCACTCACTCGTATGCACATTATGCGTGTTTGATGTCACACGCATGCACATAATGAAAAGCTGCCTCGATTAGGGACCAATTTTCATTATGCGCATGTGAATCAGCGGACATGGGTGCTCGCTCACACTGGGAACTCCCTCCTGGTGCAAGTAGCAATAGCGCTGGTGGGGGGCTTTTTGTTTTAAATTTTTTTTATTTTTCTAAAATATTTAACTATTAACTTTCGTAACATCTATTAGCCGCTGAAGGCTTCAAATAATTGTACCCAAGATCGAGGGGCCCACCTGCTGTCCTTCCTAGGCATGGCTTTCCTCCATAAAAAACACCCCTTCCATCACTTTGGCCCCAGGCCTAAGTGCAGTTGTTACCACTATCACTTGCTCCTGCTGCAACATTATGATAACACTTCCTTTTTTTCAGGGGAGGGCAGGTGGGCCTTAACTGTTCAAGGTACAAGAGAATACTCCCTTCACTTCCTTCCTCTTTTAACCCCTTGTGTCTCCATCCATCCCAATGGTAACGCAACAGCTACAACCCCCATAATCCCTAACCTCTTCTTCTGGTTCCCTCATTCCTAGGCCTGTCATGGCTCTGTCCTTCCAAGTTACTGGCTTACTCCCCTAGGCATTTTGGAACTGACTTAGGAGAAAGTTTTTTCTCCTCGAATTGAGTTTTAACATTTTAACGTCTATGAGTTTTAACATTGTAAACTACAGTATGAGATAAATTTTTCTTTTCACTGAATTGAATCTGGCACAATGTCTTTGCTGTGAGCTAATCTTCATGGCTGACTAGAAAAAAGAGGACATATTGCTCTTCTGGTCTCTCAACCACTTCTCTTGCTCTTATTATAACTAAGTTACATGGTCTAGTATAATAAATTAACAGCTATTGCAGATTAGTTTAGAGTATTTTTAGAGTATTAGAGAATTTTAGTTTTTCATATTTAAATTAATTTAATTAAAGGCTTATGACTCCTAATTTCTGCAGTGACCTGGTTCTGGCATCCATGTTTACTACAGTCCTGAAATCTATATGGAGTGTGGCTCCTGCTTCACTTTTATTGAGATGACAAAAAACCCTTTCTGGATGTAGATCCCTTGCCGCTGATACTGGACACCACCCTGAGCCCATAATTTTGACCCTAAATCATACACCAGCATAGCAAAGGCTGCTGGGGATGGTGTTGATGAAGATGCCATACGTGCCATAGGCTTTATGTTTTATATTTGATATATCTTGCAAGCCTTTCTACAGTCTTATTGTTTCCCACATTTTTATTTTCAGAACTCTGGCAAACCATAGTGCTTTATAAATAGATTGTAACAATAGCTTGATACAGGCCCATAATTCTATATTTTATGCCGTGGACTGGTGCATAACATCATAGTGCATGGCACATCATCATAAGTAGGTAGAGTAGTAGTTTAGTACTTTATGCAGGTAAAAATACCCTGGCCAGCTCCTGCCGATGTATAAAAATGCTGCTATCCTTGTGCCATTTGGATTTGAATTTTAAGATTCAGGACAAGGTGTGGGGGGAGAACTATGGGTATAATACTGTCTGTACTGAAACCTAAAATGAAAAACCTTCATCTGAATGAATGGTGCTCTTTGTCCTGAGAACTCCACATCTACTGCACACATAATGCTCAGGACGGTGAACAAAGGAGCAATTGAAAACCCAGAGCTGGACATCTCTGTTCCTCAGTGGTAGGTATATTGTGCTACCCAGACAAGCTGAAACAGAAAAGTTACATTTACATGCTTTCTGCCCTAAATATAACTTCTATGTTTCAGTAGTGTGCGCATTTAAGCTTTAACAGGAATGCAGAACTGTGACTATCCTGCTGAACTACAACTCCCAGAATTTTCCAGTAGCCATAGGCTTTTTAGGAATCTTTGACATATTAGTTTTAGGTAAAGGTTTATGATGTAGCTCCCAAGCTAAATAAATAATAAAAAAAACGTGGACTGAATGTAGCCACGTGTAAATATACATAAATATATGTACACATACAGTACATGATAATATTCATAGACTATCCTGTTATTCTTATCAGATCACACCAGTCCCATTTGGAAAACGATTCCCTATACCTGCAAATCTTCCAGTGTTGGACTGGGACACCAGGGGCCCACCCAAAAATCTTAGACCAGGGGCCCACTCTCAGTACTAATATTCTTCATCTCCTCAATCAACCTCTATTCTCCTAATTTGTTTTCTTTACATACTATAATCAATTATTCCATCTTTTTAGCCTCTTTGCTCTCATAGAAATAGAGAATGGCCATGAAATAGGCCAAATGTTTAGCAGCATGAGGGCCCACTGATACCTTGGCCCTTTGTCGGACTGGTGGGCCAGTCCGACACTGAAATCTTCCTTAACCTGCCACTTCTTAGCTTAAAGGTCTGTCCACATGTACACAATCCCACAGTCCCAGGAAGGACCTCTTTCAAAGCATTCAAAGCTAATAGGGTGCAAGTCAAATATTTTACCCAAAAGTTATAAAACATGTCTAAAAAGGCATGTGAGCCATCACTCTTCCTTGTAAAATGTTCAGTGCCCCATGGTAAGACGAAGCTATGATGTGCCCAAACTAATTGGTAATATAGGTCACAGTAATTTTATAAGTTTTGTTTATTGAATGCTTTGGTGGCACCTTCAATAGGACAGTATTTGTAGCCCATGCAAAACCAGAGTGTTCCCAAGCAGCAGTTTATACAACACCATACAGTAAGTCAGTGCTTTCCAGGTTGGCTTTTGTGGATAGGAATTGTCACACAGCCCCTAACTGCTGTGCAGGGAAACAATCATACTTATGAACAGCAGGGGGAGCCACTGCCTTACTTCCCAGACATGCAGAACTATAGCAGCTTTGTTTGTTTCCATGTAAAGCAGTCAGCGACTGTGTAAAGATTTGTATTGGATATTATTTTTGTCTTTACATCCCCTTTACTGTTTCCAACTCCAGCTGCAGGGACAAAGATCATGGTGCCAAATTTAAACACATAAACTGGGATTCTATTTGGAGGATTATTTTGCTGCAGCCACTGGTTCTGCAGAGTTTGAGAAAGTTTGTATTAAACAATACTATAAACTATAAAATCCACATTAGATTACATGACAACACAGGACCCAGTGCAGTCTGTATATTCTGATTATTATTCAGTCTTGCTGTATCAGCTTCTGGCAGATATTATTTGACTTGTGATGTTTTGATAATTTATGATGATCCCTAAGCAGCCCAGATCACACTGAGCATGTGCACAGTCTTGGTCTTGCAAAGATGTAAAACAAAGTTACAAGATGACAGCCCCCTGTGGCCAACTTTGAAAGCATAAATAATTTTTTTGATTAGGCTTGTGGTGCAGTAAGTTCATGTTTATGTTTAGTATACAAAATAGCATTTCTAGCCTTATTCTATTTTAGACTTTCCTTGTCCTTTAAAAATAATAAAAATAAAGTGTATTTAAAATGTGCCAAAATATTTCACAGTGTTGTACAATAAATGGCTGCATACGTTAAACATACAGGAAAGCACATAAAAACTGCCAATAACCAATACAAGAGACAAAGAGGACCCTGTCCAAAAGAGCTTAAAATCTAAAAGGAGAAGGGGTAACTTGAAACACAAGGGGGCAGATTTATTAAGGGTCAAATTGAAAATTTGAATTTGTGAATTTTTTTTGATCCAAACTTGATTTGAGTTTTAATTGCAGTTTGAATTTCGAGATTTATCCCGCTCTGGACATTTAAGAACTCGAACTGGACTATTTGCCACCATGTTAGTTGCCTTCCTGACATTCAAGTTTTTTATGAGTTTTTCCGAGTTTTAGATATTTTTTTATAAATAACCTCCTAGTCGAATTTAGAGTATTATTTAATTTAATAAACTCACATGAATTCAAAATTCGACCTTTAGTAAATGTGCCTCCCTGTGTTGTAATGGGCATCCAAGAACATACAGTTTTAATACAGAATTACAATATGCCTGGCCTTTCAAATATGGCTTGGTGCTTTTAAATTAGTACCTTGAATTGCTAAATAACATATTCTGTGCTCAACACACTATTAGCAGCACCTACCCTCTGTACCTGCTCATAATCTCCTACATTTGTGTTTCTGTGCATGCAGCTGAAGGCTTATGGCTTCCATTGTGTGACAAAGAGGTTTGCTATTCAGAATGATTCTTTCTTTTAAAAGAAAGGTTTTGGTATTCAGAATGTCTGAGTTTCTTGAAATCTTTTTTTCTAACATGGTTGATGCCTTTAAACACCCCATGAACAGGAAAGAGCAATTGTTATTGTATATCCCGGGATTTTATTCTATTTGGCATTGTTAATGTATTTGTTACACCCTTTTATTGCTGTTAAGGGGCAGAGGAAAGTTCTTTTGGGTTCAGTGCCATAATACATACAGTATGTCTAGTTACATATACCTTTATCTTAGCCTTATCCATCCCCGTGGACATCTATCTGCTCAGTTTTCTATGGTGGCACTAATATGAATACATAGCTTCCTTGACCAATGAAATTCCCTGCCAGCAGCATAAGAGGTCAGGGTTAGAAGCCTGAAGCCACTTAATCCTGGTGCTTTTTCTCATTATTGTATAAAAAAGGGGGCTATGACTAGGAACAGATGAAGAGGAAAATGCAGACTGAAAATCTGCTCCTCTTCTGTTCCATGTGCCTGCACCCAGATAAGTTGCCTCCACTCCGGTGTAGACAGACACAACAAACTTTGGTGCCAAAATGCAAACTCTCTTCTTTCGGTTCTGAAATCCACTGTGTCTGCCTGCACCTGAGTGAAGGCAATGTATCTGGGTGCAGGCACATGGAACAGTGGAGAAGCAGTGGAGGAGCAGTTTATAGGCCTACATCTGTCCCTAGCCCAGACAAAACCCTCACGATCATCACAATCATGCATCACCAACACAACAAAACAGAAAGAGCCTTATGACAACTGAAAGAGAGATGGTCCCTCACCAGGTAACCTGATAGAAGATTTATATCACTTGCTTGTGCTTGTGAAAGTCTGTTTCAATTTATCTGGCCCTAAGTTAAAGAGATACTGACACCAGAAATTAAACTTGTTGTTACATCTATCATAATATTGCCTTTGAAAGCTACTTATAACTTTGCCATAAAGTATTTGCATGATGTTTTTACATTACCTGTCGGGTTGCCCCATGTTCCTGTATGAGGGGGCTGACATATTTCTGCAGCAGGAGTCCACTAGTATTAGAAACTCTAACTGACAGGCTGAGATGGGACAGTCAGGTTGGCAAAACAGTCAGGTTCAGAAACTTCAACTAACAATTACAAAAATAAACCGCTCAGCAAAAAACACATGACCTATACATTTTAATGTACATTCATATTTTACAAAGTAGTTCTTTAGTGTCACTTTAAAGGTCATGGTTCATATCCAGTACTGAGCACTACCTTACATTATTGCATTAATTTGCACCTTGCATAGGTCATGTTGAAGATAGATAGAGAAGGAACCCTGACTGCCTCACTAACCCTCCTGCACAAGGCAGGTGCCTATAGATAATAAACATTATACTCTATAGCTTCTTCTATTAATGAACTTGAGGTAAGGTTGGTCAAGAGGATGAACTCAACTTTTTACCCTACCTCTGATAGAAAGTGTAATTAAAAGAGACTTTTAGCCCTCCACTTGTGTTGTTACATTGGCCCCAGGTTCAATTGTCTGGCCATAAACAACATGATTTGCAGAGGTTCTGACAAAATCGGCTTTTAATTAAAAAATGCACTAAAACATGGTCTCTAATGTAGCCTCCTCTAAGTATATAACCAATAATATGTATGAATGAATCGGCCAGCGTAATTCTTTAACCGCAGCAGTAATAACAAAATTATAAAATTAACCAGTTCCCAAAAATACATCACGAACAGTGATGGTTACCTTCAACTTGACACTGCTTATTATAACTTCCTTTGCGTATACAGTATTCAGTATTCCGTGTCTATGCCTGAATAGGGATGGCGCGAACAGTTCGCCGGCGAACTTGTTCGCGCGAACATCCGCTGTTCGCGCTCGCCGGAAGTTCGCGAACGTCTCGCAACGTTCGCATTTTGGGTTCGCGTCAATTTGGCGCTTTTTTTTTGCCGCATTTTTTTGCCCTCTCACCCCAGACCAGCAGATACATGGCAGCCAATCAGGAAGATCTCCCTGGACCACCCCCACACACCCCCTGGACTAAAAAAAAAAAAAATGTGCATACCTCCCGAGTCCCAACTGTCCCTCTTTTGCGAGCTCAACCCTCTGTCCCTCATTTGTACTGGAAAGACCCTCTTTTTGGAGGACCCTCTTTCACTGGAAAGACCCTCATTGAACAGCCAGAAAAAGAAGCAAAGATTTGAACTTGGCTTTTGGCAGAGAGTCCAGAACAGCGTCCAGAACAGCTAACAGGTGCAGGTAAGATACTTTGTAACACTTTTGACATAAGAAAATAATGGATTTTTCTTTTCCCTTTATCCCCCTCTGGCATGCCACTGTCCAGGTCGTTGCACCCTTTAAACAACTTTAAAATCATTTTTCTGGCCAGAAATGTCTTTTTTAGCTTTTAAAGTTCGCCTTCCCATTGAAGTCTATGGGGTTCGCGACGGTCGCGAACTGTTCGCACGTTTGTCGCAAGTTCGCGAACGCGTCCGCAAACTTTTTTGCGGCGGTTCGCGCCATCCCTATGCCTGAAACTGCACAACATACAGTGTCATGGAAAGGGCTGAATTCCATATTTTCTTCTAAAAACAGACATCAGTAGTTGGAAATATAAATTAATTAGGGATATTCATTGAAGGATGACTTGCAGACTCAACAAATCCTTTAAATTGCTCGGAGACAGCAGCAACAAAGATAACTAAAACTGAGTTGACATACCACCGTATGTAATGAAAGGCACTAAGTTTGCCCAGGAGCAGTAACCCATTACAACCAATAAAATGTTTGCTTTTATACAGGTGACCAGTAAATGCTGCCTGCTGATTGTTTGCTATGAGTTACTGCCCCTGGGCAAACTTATTGCCTTTTATTACATAACCCCCATAGAGTATTAACTAAAAAATTTACACAAGCATCACACACACACACACACACACACTGAATTTCCTTACCTGGACACTTAGGGGCAGATTTACTATGCTTATCGAATTGTTTTAGGCTATCATTTTGTTTGCTAATCGTTTTCTCGATGAATTAAAAAAAAAATCGTAAAATTTCCTTCGAGCATCCGAAAAATTCGTACAATTCGAACAATCAAACACTTCAATCGTATGAATGGTATTCAAGCAGGACTTAGTCTCAGAAGCCTATGGGGGGTTTCCCCTATTACAATTCGGTAGGTTCAATCTGGCGAAGTAGGCAGTCGAACAATTTTAAAATTTTGATTCCTTCGATCATCGAATGATCGCATTATCGAATATCCGATCAATCGATCTATTCGATAATTCGGTATAAGATGATCGAAGAGGCCAAATTAGAATATACGAAAAATTTGTACGATCATTAATCGAACTTCGATCATTTCACTTGAATTTCGAAAATCGGCCCCTTAGACTTTAGCAGACATCCCTTTTTTGCTAGGACCTCACACAGATAAATGGTTATTAGAGAACTATGGTAGATGAGACCCCAGTACACACAGGCGTATCTTCTAAGCCAGGGGTCTCCAACCTTTTATCCCAGTGAGCCACAATGAAATGTAAAGAAACACAAGCAACAAAATGTTCCCCGGAGTACCAAGTAACGGCTATTAATAGCTAATTGGTGGCTCCTAAGTGAACTGACAGCCTACAGCTGGTTCTGTTTGGCAGTACACCTGTTTTTATCCAACTAAAACTTGCCTTTAAGCAAGAAATTAAAAAATAAGCACCTGCTTTGAGGGCACTGGGAGCAACATCCAGTTGCAACATGTTACTCACAATCCCTAGGTTGTGATCACTATTCTAAGGTTTGAAATACGTGTCTTAGGTAGGGTTGTCACTCAGCCGGTATTTTACCGGCCTAGTCTGTAAATATTTTAGAAATAGGTGTCAACCCTAGTCTTAGGTCATATTGTTTTGTCCTGTGAACAGAATTGCTCTATGTGCCTCAGTACAAGGTCTGAGCACAGGTAGGCAACGTTTACTTCTGTTATTTTTTTGTTAATATGGCCACAGCTGCTCTGAATTTAACATTAGCTTCCCCATATAATCCTTAGCTTAGAACCCAATAATGTGGCGTTGTGGGTCCTCTGCTTGCACTTGGGTGCTCTCATTATTGATCTCCCAGTTTTGACCTTTATATGTTTCCTGTTCCTAGACATGCACCCAAGTAGCTGAGGGACAGGCTTTAGCTACAAAGATCAAAGGTTAAAGAGAACCCCTAGATTGGAATATTTGGTATTTCAGATTGCCTCGCATGATGCCATGGCAGCAAAATCCAAAGGTCTGGATGAAGTTGCTTTAAACCAAACGTTTGTTGGATTAACTCTTAAATCATTTTGGAAATTTCTGGAGCTAATTAATAAATCAACCACAGAAATCAGTTATAAACAAGCTTGATATCTGTGCTTTACTGTTTTGTGGAAATAAGACACAGTATATGATATAAGGTTCAGTTTGCATCACCAGAGGAATTCTCAGCTGACTCAGATATTGCACATGTTGGTGTTGACTTGACCACTTGAACAGTGTAATGATTAATGTACAGGCCCTCAAACCATACTCTGCCTGATTAATATGTTATTGGAGGTCATTAAGATATACTCAGGCAGTGTGGGAAATTTCATCAACTGAAGACCCCACTGGGCCATGCACTTCTGCAAAATCAAAAGAAATTGGCCCAACTGGCAGATCGTTTGCACAGTGATGTGTGTGGTCACCGTTAGCTCCTATTTCCAAGGTAACACAATGCATCAATGAGAGCACAATTCCTGTGTAAAAAGGTCAAGAAACTTAAATCTGTCATACATTCTTAGACTTATCAAAGCTAATGAGTTGTAGCCCTTATGATCAAGATACACACAATGATTTTCCAAAACTAAAATCCAGTTGGACACCGAAGATTTGCAATAGACATTTTATTACAGTTATTGCAAAAAGAAGGATTGATTATTTTGCAGTAATGGTAATTAATACAAGGGAAGTGGAATTGTAGGTAACTTTTATGGTTTTAGGGCATAAGCACAGATGACAAGATCAAGAGAGACAGCTCTGCTTAGCTGAGACAGCTGCATACTGTGTGTGTCTTGGATTAAAGCCATAACCAGAGCAGATAATTGAAATTTATACCTATTAATTCAATTTAATTGCTAGTACTGAAGCAGTATATGATGTCTACATACGTACATAAGGCAAGAATTGTTTTGGAAAGGATTACTGAAATTAACATCTGTGGTTTTTTTTTAATTGTAAAGCGGGGAATTCCTAAAGAAATCAAGATTACCTGTTGCTCTCAACACCGTTTATAAAGAAAAACATTGTTTACGGTTAAGTACAATGAGGGTTTTAAAACAACTGGACTTCCTGAGTAATCATTGAAGACGTTACAATACTCATCCAAGCAGCTTCTTCAGTTTAACTGACTGGCATGGGAAATTCTTGGCATATAAACTGTTCCACTAATCCAATCACGATGGCACATTGTGGTCTCCCCAATGTATAGAGTGCACAGATCTATACATTGGGGAGACCAAATAACTGCTCACCAAGTGAATGGCTCAGAGAACTACAGGCAAAATTCAGCTGTCTATCTACACCTAAAAGACAAGGAACACTCCTCTGAAGATAGCAAGGTACATATCTTGGATAAAGAAGACCGATGGTTTGAACGAGGAGTGAAAGAGGTGATTCATGTCAAGGTGGAGAAATCATCCCTGAATAGATGCGGGGGCCTTCTACACCACCTATTATATTAGATATACTATGACCTGGATGAATGAAAAGCTTCATAGTCATAAAATGAGGGTTTGTTACCGTGGTATTTTACAGAACTGCTGAACCAGTTGCTGAAAATAATAACAGTTATCAGTAAAGACACTGAAAATACATAGAAATATATGTTTCTAATCAAAACTTCCACCGTACAGTAGCAATGATAAATTTGGCTTTTTAAAAAAATTACGGTAGTAACACACCTTGTGAAAACTTAAATGCAATTATTGTAAAAAAAAGTTATAGTTAAAGGGCAGTTCAACCTTAAAATAAGCGTATTGGGCGTAAACCCCCTTCTTCAAGTGCTCTTGCAAGAGTGGGCAATGAGAGTAATATTTAGAGAAGCCTAACCTCTTTAGAGCATGAGAGAGTGCATACAGGCAGAAAGTACTCAGAAATCAAAAGACCCCATGCCGCAAAATTGTATAGGCCCCCTATCCCTTCCCCCCACACAGACTTGGGTACTAAAATATGAACACTAAAAACCCATTGATGGCCATGACTCCCCCTTACCATATAAAATATAACAATTGGTGGGTAAAGGCCATAAAAGTTAAAAAACATCATTAGTGCCCCCGTAAGTTACAAAAAAAACTGGTGGTCAGTGGTTCCCTTCAGGTGTACTGGATTCAGCTAAAAACATACTGGTCAGTGGTAAAAATGTGGGAGCTCCCTCCACATCATGTTAAAGGGACAACAGATATGCTTTCACATGATTTCTTGTCCTTCCATACTGGGTTAGATTGTGTGGTGTAGGGACTTGCAGGTCTTTACTGAGCCCTCTTCTCCCCTGAGCCCCCTTCAGTTGTGGTGTCTGCAAATACAGGTATACCATTGACACTGCTATGTTAATTGAGTTCTGGCCCTAGGATGTGAGTGACTGGCTTTCCCTAGCCATCCTCAACTAACAGCACCATTGGAGGAGGGTGTTTAGACCATTATAAATTAAAATTCTGCCTGCACCATAGGCTTTAAGTGCTGTGTAATATATCAGCCCTGTATAAAAAAAATATGGGGATAATTTACTAACACAGGTACTAGAACATGAAAGCAAAGGTCTGGTTGGCTGCTGTGGTTAACTGCACTGGTTGGTGACTCTGACCTGTTTCACTGAAAAATTTGTGAAGCTGCAAAAAAATTGCCAAATACATCAAAGTCAATGTTATGTTTGTCATGCAACTTTTTTTACCTATGCATAAGAGTCTATGGGTGTTTTTCACATTCAAACACAGCAAAATATTTTGTTCTTCCCTACTCAATACAAGTAGCAGTACTTATATCCGTTCCTGTGGATCTCTGATCAAACACACAGTAGCCTTGTCCCACAGAACCATGTCTGAGCACACAATTATTCAAAAGGTTTCATCCAAAAAAAACGATTTCTCTTTGCATGTACTGCCTGGCATTATATGACATTTAAATATGTGTCCAATTTTATTTTCAGGTGTTGATTTCTCTTTAGTTGGTTAAATAAAGTGTTTCGCCAGCAACCACTAAAGAGTGTTTCTCAAGGCCCACTAAGAGACCTCCCTCTGCTGCTTAAATGCTAAGATGAACAAGTACCAATCCATTCATATTTAATATCCGCCTCCGTGTTAATTCCTAGTGAATAAAATGGATCAGCACAGTAGAAAGAACTCTGTGTCCACGCTAAGAACCCACATGTTCAGAAAACAAATTGTTTGCAGTTCCTTTACATTTCATCTCTAGCTCAACACAAGAAGGATAAAAACATTGATGTGTGATATCCACTTGTAGCCCTTGCTCCATGTCTGTTTCAGGGACTCTTGTGTCATTCATAACTTTCCCTTCCCCCATAGATGCCAACACTCTGGCGCCCCCACATGTGCTAGGCTTTTCAATACCAGTTTCTATAATTCCATTGTCAGGATAGAGTTGACGTGGGGAAACCTCTCCCCCACCCGATGGCATGTGTCCCACCTCTTTTGCCCTGGATTAAGTCTTCTGCTTTGTTGGGACCTGACCTTCTCCATGGCTGGAATGCAAATGGAATTTTCTGACTTGTTCAGACGCCTTCATGTATGCAGAGAAAGAAGACAGCCTAAAATAATTTGAGCCGATGGAAGGCTTACCCTTTAATGGACTTCTTATCCAGCAGTCATAGTTCATCAAGGGAAACTAACGATACTCTGCTTAAAGCCTGAGCAAGTAATCCTTCTAAACAAGAGGCAAAATCCACTGAAGTGGACCCAACTGTAAAAGATTCAGGCTGAAAGAGCAAGAGGCAGTGGTGCTACCCTCTTTGATGTTCCGTAACTATGTCGACCGACAGCATTGTCCCTTAGCTGCAAGGATTGGTTCTTTATGAGGCTATCATTAGAATTATGCTTTGTTTAGGGAGAAAGGAATACAGAACAAATAGTTCAAATACCTACAGCTACGTACCAATTTACAAGGTAAATGTATCTTCCTATTAAAATTTTGCTTCCATTTCTGGTGACCTTATGGAGCAGCTACATCTCTCAGTAATTAAGTTAGAGTGTACTGCATTAATCACTGGAACTGATGATTAATTCATTCACACGCAACTTTGACAATGGGAAGGGCCTGCCTGTTGGCCCCCCTGCAGCATATAAGGCTCAGTAAGGGCCTGACTGACCTGCAGTTCCATACATGTGAGCAAAACATTGCCTTTTTTCCCCCAATGCTTTTGTGAATCAGAGTGGGGGAGCTCACTGTAACAGCCATGCCAGTTCATGGGCATTAATTGAATCCAGCATGGAGTCATTATTCCTAAGGGAGACGCATGCCGCATATAGATGATGCCAGGGATGCTACAGATTGATAGGAAGAGCCTTCAATAAGAGGATAAAAGACAGCAGATAAGTACTTCTTGCCCTCCCTGCCCTTTCTCTGTCTCTCTAACAGGTCCACTGATTACTTTATATGCAACACATCTTTTTTCATCTCTATCCAAATGTTTGGTCCTTTCTCCGTGTACATTTACTGATGTCAACTCTGCAGGGAAGCAGGTCCCCCACTGTCCCCCGCCTGCCCTCCTGCTTGTCTTGTCGCTTTTTCTTCCTCTGTTACTTAACATTCCTTAATTTGCCTGTGTTGTATCATTAATGACTTTAACAAGAATCCACAAGTGGAATAAAAAGAATAAAGGCTACGGCTCCACTTGACATGCCCAAGACAATTTCCTTTAGCTTTGATTTGCATTTACATTACACATTTAATCGGAATCTCCTTGTTACTGCACAAGTTCTAGTGCAGGAGGAGGTGCGGAACAGCAGTTGTTCTTGTGCTCTGCACCTCATTCATGTGAATGCCTATGTTATAACTACTGCAGGGACCCAGCATTCTTCAGTCTATCTGAGCACACAGCCACCAATGTAACAATAGCCACGTTAAACTGCTTACATCTAAACCATCATTAATAGCAAATTTTTTCAGGATACTCTCAAGGGCAACTAATTGTAAAGGAAAGTTTATGTTCTGGTAGTAAATTAAACAACTTTGGGGTCTGAACTCCATTCACATCTGCAAATTAGGGGGCCCAGCACACAAAGGCCCCAGATGCACCTGGCCTTGCACCCCTTAGTAGTCTATAACGCCTCTGAGTTATGTGCTATACAGAAGCCGTGAACATTAAGACTAGAGTGGTTGCTAGGTACAGAAAGCAACTCCGGCAAGGGCAAGGTGGTCCCATCATTAAAGGGATACTGTCATGGGAAAATATGTTTTTCATGTTTTCAAAATGCATTCAAAACACAGTTAATAGATGACTTCTGCACTGAAATCCAGTTCTCAAAAAAGCAAACAGATTTTTTTATATTTAATTTTGAAATCTGACATGGCGTTAGACATATTGTCAGTTTCCCAGCTGCCCTCAGTCATGTGACTTGTGATATACTGATATACAGTCACTCTTTTTATGGTAAGGTCACACCTGGTGATCCTGGGAGATTAATTACCTGGTGACTAATCTCCCCGAACCGCTTCCCCTGTCTTGCTCCGGCTATAATAAAAAGTCCAAAGTCGCCCAAAGTTGCCTCACAAGGAAACTTCAAGTGACTTCGGAAAACGAGGAAAAGTCTGTTTGCTCTTTTGAGAAATGGATTTCAATGCAGAATTCTGCTGGAGCAGCACTATTAACTGATGCATTTTGTGGTGTTTATACAAATGGCCTGCAGGTGGCACTGTGCATACATAGGACTTTAATTGTTACTGTTTATATATTTGTCCAAATGATTTCTACTATAGGGGGAATATGTGGTGTTTATACAAATGGCCTGCAGGTGGCACTGTGCATACATAGGACTTTCTGTACAACTTGAAAGTGAAAGTAAGATTTTATGCTGTTATGTAATGGCTGCATGACCTGCTAATAAAGCATTGTTATACTCTCCTCATCCTCGGCTACCAAACACAACACATTTTGAAAAAAAAACATTTTTCCCATGACAGTATTCCTTTTTACGCCTGCTGTACCCAGCAGTGGTCCCTACCCTGCACGGCAGAATAATGCTCCAGCAAAGCTGGTGGCAGGTGAGAGGGTGAATGCCTACATCACCCTGCCTGCTCATCATCAATATAGCCTCACCAATGCCAAATGGAGAAACCTGGAGCAATTCAGAAACATGCAGTACACTATTAACTTTAATACTTTTATAGTTTCTTCTTCTGACTCTTTCCACCTTTCAAATGGGGGGTTGCTGACCCCATCTAAAAACAAATGCTCTGTAAAGCTAAATATTTATTGTTATTGCTACTTTTTATTACTCATCTTTCTATTCAGGCCCTCTCCTATTCATATTAAAGTCACTTATCAGTGCATGGTTCCAAGGGTCCCTAGCAACCAGATTGCTGAAATTGTAAACTGTAAACTGCGGAATAAAAAAATAAAGCTAAACACAAATAAAGAAAAATAATAAATACCAGTAATTACAAATTGTCTCAGAATCGCAGTCTGTACATCATAATAAAGGTTAATATATAGGTGAACAACCTGATTAATGGGAATTTTAGTTCAATGCCAAGCAGTTATAAAATTGAGCACAATAAGAGTTACAATAAAAAGCCATAGAGTGGGGATATTGGATCCAAACCAAGAGGTGGGTCTTGAGCTCAGCACAAAAACTACTGCAGGGAAGGCTGGAGATTCTGTATAACCTTGTGGGAGAAGGACTAACAATGGTGCTTTGATGGACAATGCCAGAGACTTACTGGGCAGCCGGCGAATTTTCGGAACCGCAATGGTTAAGGCGAGGGAAGGAAGAGGTGAATGAGTGAAAGAGGCTGAGTTTTTTCAATGACTAAGACTCTAAGAGCAAAGGCCCTGTAACAGTGCTGCACTATGAATCCCTAAGCAGAGGAGGGATGCAGAGCTTTCGAGATAAGAGGAATGAAGCAGGGAGTGAGGGACGCTCTGCTGTTTATCTTATATTAACCGCAGTACCTTTGGGAATGGTTGTACAAGGCAAACTGCAAACTGATGGACACAGGGAAGGATTTTATCTCGCCGCTCTCCCTACCACTTGCACATGAGACTTTCAATATATATAAGAAAACAGAGCGATGTATTCTGGCCGCTATTGCTCTGCTGTGGAAAGCTAACATTTTATCTGCCTATCCAACTCTGCCTGTGCTGCAATATTTCATAATGGATCAAAGCTTTATTTATAGCAATCAGTGGCGTAACTACCAGGGGTGCAGAGGGTGCAATTGCACCAGGGCCCCCACCCCCTTGGGGCCCATCGGAGCCACGATAATGGTTATGGCAGGCGGTTATCTAGGGGGAGATTTTACAGCACACATGCCATCGACACTCCAGCATGTGATTTATAGAGGTAAGGGCCCTGACAGAGGGCCCCAGGTGCCCATCCTGTGCCAGGGCCCACCAGGGAGTAGTTACGCCACTGATAGCAATGCCAGGGTATAGTCCCCCACAGGTACCACACATTCCTGAACCAGGCACCTTGCAAGGAAATCCTTTGCATATTAATGGCACTGGGTGACTTAAGACTGCATGTTTGTGCGTGGGTGATGGGGGGGGCTACGATTCTTGGGTACAAAAGTAGAAAATTTTATCAAGAAAGAAAAATTGATTGTTTTGTCTGCCCTTGAATTACACTGCACTATGTGCTAGTGAAAAAAAATGTAGCATGACATCACACGCCACATATGATGTAACAATAAAATAAAAGTATTATGTAGGTACTTACTATACTTACTAAACATTTTGTCCACAGCGATATATATGTGTATAGAATATATCCCTCGATGTTATATATATATATATATATATATATATATATATATATATATATATATATATATACTTGTATAGCTTCATAGAACCAGCACTCCCATATAAAATTCTTCAATCTTTTATTGGTATGTCATAAATGTCCCATATATTACATACCAATAAAAGATTGAAGAATTTTATATGGGAGTGCTGGTTCTATGAAGCTATACAAGTAAATATTTTTAACCGTGCACCCTGGAATTATATTTGGACACGCTATAGCAGCGGCGGCTTTGGAGTGCGGACACTCATTGAACACTATATATATATATATATATATATATATATAGTAATACTTATATATATACTGTATAGAGCAAGCGAGAGAGAGAGAGCGAGAGAGAGAGAGATGCCAAATGCAAGTGAGAGCTTAGAAAAAGGAGCCAAATTAAGATATATAATGTGTATGGAGATGGTATTGCTTCAGCCAAATCCCCTTTTTGTTAATGGGTTGACATAATGTATCATTTGTATGGTAATCCTGCCATGATTGTCATCTGCTCTGGTCAAAAGTGCTGCTTTCTGTAAAATAGCATTTGGTCTCAGTTCTTATTTAAAAGGTTAAACATAGAAGGCTATGAAGAGAAGGGATGATGTACAGTGGTTATTATCACTGCCCTGCGGGGGTCCAGGGTTTGATTCTGACCAAAGTAATATCTGTTTGGTGTATGTTTTCCCTTTCTTTCAGGCAGGTTAATTGGCTTCTGATGAAATTGACCTTCCTGTGTGTGTGTGTTTGTATTGTCGTGATAGTGAAATTGGACTAGGAAGGTGACTAGTCCAGTGCCGGATTAAACACTCTCTGCTGAGTACTGTAGCAATATTGTGTACAATTATATTAGCAATATTAACAAGTTATTTGAAAACATCAAAGCAAGACAAACAGATGATAAGGGGCAGTACATTACAGAATCGGTACAATTCAATTCTTTTCCTATAATTTCAACATTGTTGTGTTTAACATGGAGGCATAGTCCCTCTGTGTCAATAGGCACAACTGTCTAAAATTTGGAACAGGAGTCAGGAATTTCAGAGTTGCTCTGAGCACAGGGGACACATGTAAACACAAGTACCTTTGGGTTTCACGCAACTGACTGTGGCCAACTTAGTGTGACTGCAAATGCACTTGCATCTTAAATGACCTCTAGTAAGAAAGCAGGACTATAGATAATTACTGTGGAACAGTTTCCCATTGAAAGTATTTAATTATAAGAGAAAAACATTGCAAAGCCATTACAAAATAAGCTAGAAACCTTTTGAGCAGAGGGCAGAATCCATAATGTAGAATTTTATATTGGCTGTGCCATAGTGGATGAAAAATGACCCTCCGCCAAATGTTCTACAGAAGCCTGTCTACTTCAACAGTTGAACTAAAAGTGATCTCTGCCCAGAATGGCCAAATTTATTAAAAAAAAGGCATTTCCAGGGGTCAAAATGGCACCAAATCAGTCACTGCTGCTTTAACTCTGCAATAATGTTAATATAAACAGACACTTCTCTTCTTTCCCTTCTCTGCCAGTCAGTGGGACAAAAAGTGAAAATAAAAAGATCCTGTTTATGGTATTTCTGATGGTGATATATATATATATATATATATGAAATATTTCCCACCTCACTCACAACAGGTGGCGCAGATTACATTTCAGACTATCGTGTATGACAGGTTAGCAAACCTATCCATGACTTTGACTTGTGTTAACGCCTATAACTAGGCCTAATTACCTCCTTCCCACCAGGGTGGGCTTCTAAATGATCACCGTGAAGAATTAAGTAGACCTCGATATATTCAAAACAATGTTAACTCTTCTTTCCTTTCCCCATTCCTGTACAGGCTGTTTATGGAGGGGGTTTTACTGAAACAAATGCCAAAAGCTGTGGTCCATTGCAAAAACGTCATGGATATTGCATTCATCATTGTAATTACACATACCTCTCTATACACGAAATTGCCACTTATGTCTGCTTAGCAGAAGGTGTAGGGCGCAGGGTACAGTGTACAGAGATGTGAGCAAATAAACCTGCCTTGAGGTAAGTGTTACTTCCAGAACTTGCACCTAATAAAAACATGGCAGATCATGTACAGTCATTTGGAAACTCAAATGTGTGTGCTTATAAAGGATTGTGAATCATTGTGGTGACCCACTGCTTAAAACCTTCATATAAATAAAATATTTATTTTGAATACTGGTGAAACTTCCCCCCAAATATTTGCCAGCCTCTAGTATCAGCAACTAACAGATCTGTGAAAACAAACTCTAACATTGTTAGTTTTTTTGAGTAGTGATCTTTGTAGTGATCATACTGGTATGTCTGAGTAAATATGGTTAAAGGGGGCAGCATAAAATTCTCAGAATCTCACTATGGGGCAAATTCACTAAGATGCGCAAATTCGCTAGTGTTGGCTTCGCCAGCGTTCGCCGCACTTCGCCAGGCGAATTTTCGCCAGCACTGCGCAAATTCACTAAAGTGCGAATTTACACTCAGGTCGGCGAGTGGTAGCATAGTTTAGTTAGTGTTACTTCGCTAGGCAGAGCGCAGTTACTCTAGCGAAGCCTAATTTGCATACGGCGGGAACTTTAACTTATAATAGAAGTATATGTTACAGCCACTACATTACACTACACAAGCCCAGGAAACTTTTAATAAATTAAATAAAGTTGTCCTATTGCCCTACATGTGCCCCCTGTATAGTTGTTTTGCCATATGTTAGGAAATGTAGGGGGGAAGGAGGGTAACCCCCCCCCCAAAAAATTATCGATCTTTTACAGACTATCACCCTCCTATGCTAAAATAAGCCGGCATTTTTTTGGGACTTAGAAAAAAATTTTACTTTTTTTTTTTCAACCTCCTATCTATTTTATTGAACTTCGTCTAGCGTAAGTGCTAACATTGAGGAAAATGTTCATCTTAGTGAATTTGCGAATTTACGTTCCTTCGTCAATGCGCAACTTCGCCTGGTGTAAGGGTGAATTTGCGAAGTTGCGAAATGACGTCACACTGGCGCTAACGTTAGACACTTCGCACTTTAGTGAATTTTCCCCTATGAGCGTGAGTATTTTTGTTCCCCCAAAGCTTCACTTCCCTATTAGCACATATTGAGGGATGAGGGGGCAATGGCAGCTGTTCTTGATTGTTTGGGGAGGTTGTCTGGTGGCGCCCAGGTACTAATATTAAAATTAGCCCAAACTTACAGTTAGGTGCAGTGTAGTATTCTCTTAGTACCCTAATAACACTGTCCATATATTGGGAGCACCTTCAGGACTACAACATAATAGTTTTTATGAGGAATTGCATAATGAGGGATCACACAGTTGCACTAATTGTCAAAAAACACTTTATATTACCAAAATTAAAAAACACACAAAAACCTTTTACAATTGTTCAGTGTATCAGGCACCCCAAAGTCACATCATTCTGCCTAGACCCAATGCACCCAAGTACACAGGGTATCAATTCCCATCGATTCCCCTTTCTGATTGAATAATTAATAATATATTAACCTCTAAACATCATTCAATACATCATAGTACTTGTAAAAAGATGAAACTTATGCCAATGTGTGATATGTGATAATCCAGAACATACATATAACACAATTAATAAAGTACTGAAAGGTCAAAAATAAAAATCAATCACAATTGGATCTCAAAGCACCATTAATACACATGTTGAGAGGGGTTCTCACCTATTAACAACCTGCCCAAAGGCGCATTTCCCACCCAGGCACCCAAGTCCGAAACTTGCAGGTTATTTAGACTGCTACAGGTTAGCAGCTTCTACATTTTCTATAAACCTTTGTATCCTCACTAAACCCTTCATATTGTTCTGATGAATTTAACCAGGAGAAAGAAATTGTCCTTCCTAATTTCCCACATGCTTTCAGTCGCATAGATTTTCCCTGTTTGCTGAGCTGTTGCCTGGTAATATTTGGGAAAGCACAGAGCAAGGTTTTGGCTCACCTTTATTCTGGAAGAATTTAAGTTGTTGCAGATGTTGTCAATTTATCTATTTGACAAAGTCAGCAAATTCTTCGCCAGAAGTCAATTAAGTAGGAAGGGAAGGGCGGCCATTGGCTGATATAGCCAAGGATATTTGGGAGCTTATATGCTGATTCAAATAATTCACAATTAAAGATTGAGGTATATAGGTGATAAAGGGTTGGTATTATAGAAACATAAACTATGTTGAAGAAGGTGCCCTACCTTACTTGCATGTGGCTTCAGTGTGAGGTTCCATAAGTAATAGGTCATATGTGTACCTGCAATCAGGTATCATATGGCCCGATACTACTACATTAGCAGGGCCCTCCTAATTATATGCTAGACACTTCGGTGCTCCGTGTTACATTCTTCTAGACACTAGTGCACCCTGGAAGGTGGTCAATGCCAATAAGTAGAGTAGGGTCCCAATTAAAAAAATGCTCCTGATACACATGGCCATGAACCTGATCCAGCTCAGTCACATCCAGTTATGCAAAATCTGCAGCATATATATATATATATATATATATATAACAAGGGGGACTCCAAGTGAGCACAGTTCTTCTCACAGCATTCATATTGTCCGGGTACAGAAGCCTCATTCCAGCAGCTCAGGGAGGCCATGCCTGTACTGTATTTCTACCCACCTTTGCCTTTCCTTTGGGAAACAACTAAGGCTAATGTTTTCTGCAGCCCCACATTGCATGTCTGACCCCAATAACATACAATAAAATGGTCCGTAAGTTTGCAGGAGAGTCCCAATTTGCATTCTAAAGAGATGAGCTTTATTGGAATCAGGCGGTGTTTTGGGGCAGACCAAAGCGTGTCTGAGGGCTGTGAATAAAGTGGATAAGGTGTATGGCCCAAATTGCTCTGTTTTCAGAACTCCAAGTGAGTACTGCTGTGTTTATACAAATGGCCTGTTGGTGTCACTGTGCACATTACTTGTACTATGCATATACACAGTACTTTCTGTACAGCTTGAGAGTGATAGAGTTGGAAGTTACTCTTGTGTAATGAACGCACTGTTATACTCTGCTCATCCTCGGCTATCAAAACACAGCAAGTACAAATCAGGGAGAGCAGCAGAGCTACATTCATGGGGAGTGACCTCTGCTTTTTGTTATGGAGCTCAGAGAGCTGCAGCAATTTTTCAGGACAGCAAAGTGCAAAAAAAAGTATTGTAAAAATTGTAATGTTTAGAACTGTAGTCCAACAACAGCAGGGGGGGGCATAGGTTTAATGTCTCTGAATTACATGTATTACCTTCACTGATGGTTCAACGCCTTAAACTCCACTCCTGTGCAAAAAGAAATATACAAACCACCCCAAGCACCGGCACTCATTCATTGTGTTCAGCAGCAGCATCAGATTAAGCAGCAATAGTCTCCATCCCAAGCCAAGATCCAGAGACACAAAGAAAATAATTGGACCTGTGGCTGGAAATTTCCCTTGTGCCAACGTCAGTTGATTTCCATTTAATGGTTTACAAAGGAAAAGAAACATTTTTGGCAGCCAAGCATCCCAGGAAACACTTGTGAGAGGTGCCGGGAGAAAGTTATGCTGTTTGAATTAGCTGCACTATGAATCACAACTCAGATAAATTAACAGTATTTCCCCAGACTACTGCTGCACATGTCAGTTCTCCCATTCTCCCATAACAGTGCCAGTTAATAATAAGGCTCCATAATTTGCTTAGCTTCTTCTCTTCCTCAGCTGTTTATACGCAAGCCAGATGCACAAGTATATCTGTTCTGAACCAGTTATCAGTCCATCATTAACCCTGATTTTTCTACTTAAGGTACAGTGCATGGGATTTATACATTATTGCGTATTATTATTTTTCTTTCAAGATCTTGAAATTATAAAACAGTTATTTATCACTGTCCAAAAACGGCATAATCTGTATGTTTACATTTATACCTTGTCTATTGTACAGCACTGCAGAATATGTTGCTGCTTTATAAATAATTGTTATTAATAATAATAATAATTGCTGGCCCTGGACAGCATTTCTGATCCATATCTGGTAATGGTATGGGTACAATACTGCCACCTTATGGTGCAGCCATTATATTGCTTCCCATTATGTGAACACATAAGACCCCTTGCCCAAGGCAAACTATAGTGTACATCATATATAAAAGTAAAGTGTAATAGTTATTTGATCATTAACTTTAATATCTTTCATGTTCAGTTATGTGCTTCAGAGAATAGAGATCAGGGGCCCAAATCCCAGGGGAACATAATAATAATAAGGGATGTCAATTTGGCAGCTTACAGGATACAGCTGTTGATAGGATTGGGAGTTGCAGAAAACAGAAGAGCTGAAGGTTGAATGTACCTGATCTATCTATAAAACATGGCTAACATTTGCTCCACAATAAAATCTATCCCTTCTGTCTTTATCATTGTGTTTCTCCCAGGGGCGTCTGAGTTACCCATTCTAATGAAATTTCAAATAACCATCTAACCTGTTTTTAAAGGTATTTAATATATCTGGAAATGTTCTACTAGAAAGCTGGAGTTATTGTGAAAAAAATCTTTCTTTCCATCATAGTTATTTAGCAATTGAATAGAAGGGGCTCTGCATTCTCAAGAACGTGTTTCTGCAGTGAGAAGTCATAAAGCAGTAAAGGTTTCACTCACATAAATGCTAAGCACGTGGCATTGTTTCACTTTCTTCCACCTCACCCTCAACAGACTGCCAAAAAAGCTTCTTTGGGTATCCCAGTTGCTTCAGGTATGTAAACCAAGAAAGTGCTTACAGGAGCCATGTCTATGTGGAATTCCAGTTATTTGGCTAAGGAGATGTCTCCAGCTCTCTTTTTGTTGCTCAACTATCCATCCATTTACTTTGCCTTCCACAGCTGTATAACATGTAAGTGTGTTCAACCTATACTCCCACCTTCACCATAGGTTAAAAGCAACATATTATCATTAGCTTCTGTAAACATTATGGTCTGCACCGCATTCTTTTTGAAAAAATAAAAATCTTTTTTTGGATGTGAAATTCTTTTTTTGAAGCAGAACATATATGAATTCATTATTTTTTCTCTAATATGATGTTTAGTGACACTGGGGCCCCAACCATGCGGAACATTTGCAGGGAGGTGGTTTGAGGTTGACAAAACCTCAGGTGATTGACAAGGAAACAGACTTCCACTGGCAACCCTGTACCTCTGGGTCTCCTTGCGGTCACAGGGTCTGCTTCTTAGGTAGTTACGTCACTGATGGTATTCCCTGTGGCCTTCTTTCTCTCCCGTAACAACAACTGAAAGGGGAAAAAGTGGATTATTCCCAATAAAATGCCTTTCACAATTTGAATAGTGCAAGACTTGGCCTACCAATATCTTTCATCCCAGCTCAGGTGTCTTGGGTGTGCTGTAAAGTTTGGTAGGAGGGAAAATAATCCAATAGGCCAAGGCACTATTTGCATTTATCCGTCAGCCTTTATAGTCTTTGCCCTGCCTTAAAATCTCAATATCACACCTGAGATATACACAGGTAAGTAATAGGGGTCTGGGGAGCAAGGTACATTTTAGACAGTGACATTAGTATCAGGTAGATGACATACTGATGCATAAATCTGGAAAGAATGAGTATAACTTGAGCCAGAGCAGAATAAATTAAGGTAGCCATACATGTCTAGATTCGAGCTACTGACTCAGTATATGGTATCCTTAATTTATTCTGCTCCAGCTGCATTAAAGTGATGCGTCTGCCAATGGGCCTTCCTGTCTGATATCTGTCCAAAAATTGAGCATCTGTCAATTGGCAACATTAATTTAAAGAGCAATGCATGGGCACATTGATCATTCATCAGGTCATAATAGGACCCTGGCTAACAACTGTAGATTTGTCCCAGCATGTACGTGACCAAGTTGGGTGTTAGTCCATTTGTTTTGCTGCTGCTGCTGATCTGAACCTTGCACCACATCCAAAAACCTTCTCAAAGTGAAGAACAAAGCGTTATTGGGCACAAGCCAAGTGCTAAGTACATCCTTCTCCTGAACCTTCTGGCCTCTAGTGCTTTTCTGAGTAGGTTGACCTATCACCAATAGAGAATGCAAACAATTGGTTCCTTGCTTCATTATCATTATGTATCAGCCCTACTTTTATTATTCTGTTAATTCAATGTATTCATGTTTGATGTTTTATAATCTCCAAGATAATTCATCATTTTTCAACACAGCCTAATGTCCTATCAGTTTCGCTAGGATTTATTCCACACATCAAATACAGTATTGCATAAATGCTTAAACTGGGACATTTCATGCTCAATTTTAGAAACATCTGTTAATTTGTTCTGGGCATTCAGTCTTACTCGTTTTATTTAAATTTTTACATTTGTGATTTATGGATGTAGAAACTTGATTCTAAGTGAATTCTGTCATCACTTCACTTCCTTCCTTAATTTGAAATAACCCCATGGATTTGTACATATAGGTGAGTTATTAAAAAGAGTGAATTACCTTTTGTGTGAGAGAGAGAGAGAGAGAGAGAGAGAGAGTTGGACTCTGTATTAATACTACTAGGCCGGAAGTGAGACCTATGCTGTGTTGTAGTGATCTGTGGGCTGGCCCTATACCCACAGGACCGACCTCGGCACACCACTTGCGGCCTTACACTTGCAGCTTCTGGCTTTATGGGCGCTGGTCTGTAAATGAAGGGAAGAAGGTGGGTGGGGCTGGGCTTGAGTTGGGTGAGGGCTGAGAGGGGCAGGATCTGTCCACAATATTTATAATATTATTTATTATTAACATGTATTTATATAGTGCCAACATATTTCGTAGCGCTGTAAATGTGTTTATAAAATTAAAGTCACAATGAATTATATACATAGAACAGATGTAGTTACATACATCACAATTCCGGTACAAAAAGTGAGGAAGGCAATGTGTAGAAAGAGCTTACAATCTAAAGGGAAGGGAATAATACACAAGGTGTGGGAGTGGGCAAGGTCAGAATTAAGTGGGTGAGAGACATGGTACTGTATGTGGTATTGCATTTGGTAGTTAAAGGAACAGTAACACCAAAAAAATTAAAGTGTTTTAAAGTAAAGAAAATATCACGTAGTGTTGCCCTGCACTGTTAAAACTGACCTGTTTGCTTCAGAAACACTACTATAGTTCATTTAAGATAAGTAGCAATGGTGGAAATTGAAAAACAGCTATATGGCCCAGGATATGAACTGGAGGGGTGACAGTCTCTGGTGAGGAAGAGTTACATTAGTCTAGACATGATATGACGACTGAGTGAATAATAATTTTGGCAGCATCTTGGGTGATAAATTACTGTATTTTGGATATGTTCCTTAGGTGGAAGTGACATGATTTAATAAGTGACTGGATATGAGGACTGAATGACAGGGCAGAATCTAGGATAACGCCAAGGCACTGGGCCTAGGGAGATGGGGTGATAGTGGAATTACAGATGCAGTCACTTGGATTTGTGTGTTAAATGCGTCGTGACTTAACTTATCCATCCCACTTAGCACAGAATATTATGTCACAGCATCCCATCCAATTAAAGAGTTCACCATTGAAAACAATCGTGCTTTGGTATGCTAATTAAATGAGTTAAGATAACTTTGGATAACACAGTTTCTTCAATTAGCCCTGAGTCACGACGCATTTAACTTACAAATCCAAGTGACTGCATCTGTATTAGTTATGATGGACACTTCCAGAATGTTAATGGTGTTAGCTGGAGGAAAGATAACCATTTTCATTTTAGAGAGGTTTAATTTAAGGTAGAGTTGCAACATCCAATTAGAGAGGACAGGCAGGAGGAGACTCGAGTTAGGAGTTCTGGTTTGAGATCAGGAGAGGAGAGATAAATCTGAGTATCGTCAGCATAGAGGTGGTAGTGGAAACCATATGAGTTGATTAATTTGCAGAGGGAGGAAGTATAGAGGGAGAATAAAAAGGGTCCCAGGACCAGGACAGGACAGATCCTTGAGGAACCCCAACAGAAAGAGATAGGGGAGAAGATGCTACTCTGTTGTAGGAGACATTGAAGGAACAATTGGTGATGTAAGAAGAGGGCAGTGTCATGAAGATCAAGTGAATGGAGGGACTGGAGGAGGAGAGGGTGATCTACAGTGTCAAATGAAACTGAGAGATCAAGCAGTATTAGAAGTGAGAATTCTTTTGTTCACTTTAGCTGTTAAAAGGTCATTAGTTAGTGGGGTCAGGGCAGTTTCAGTGGAGTGCTGTGGTTTAAAACCAGATTGTAGGGGGGTCCAACAGGTTATTGTCAGAGAGGAATGAGGTTAGTCAGTTGTAGACTAGGTGCTGGGAGTCTGAGCACAAACATAAGCCTAGGGAGGATGTTAGCAAAGGAAGTCTAGAGACAGAAGGGTTGTCAATGTTGTTAACGGTTATATTAAACTCACCTAATATGATGGAAGGGGTGTCAGATGAAAGAAAGTAAGGAAGCCAGGCAGCAAAGTTGTCCAAAAAAAGCTGGTCGATATATGACAGCAATGTGAAGGGAAACAGGAGAGAAGAGCCTAATGCAGTGAACCTCAAATGAGGAGAATGATAAGGAAGGAACAGCTGGAAGAACTTTAAAAGTACAATGGGGAGAGACAATAAAACCTACCCCATCCCCATGTTTGTTTCCAGGCCTGGGAGTATAAGTAAGGTGTAGGCCCCCATACGACAGGGCAGCAAGTGAAGCAGTATCAGTAGGAGAATGCCAGGTTTCAGTAAGTGCAAGTAGGTTAAAGGAATTGGCAATGAAATGATCATGTATAGTGGTGAGTTTGTTGCAAACAGATCTTGCATTCCATAGAGCACCGGAAAGATTAACTGGGGTTTTGGGTATGGGGATAAGAGTTCTGTACTGTTGGAATTTGCACTGCAAAGAAGGAGCCTGTGGCCGTGATATAACTGGGATGGGGTAAGGGCCAAGGTTTGGGGAAATGTCCCCAGCTGCCAGCAATAGAAAGGAGAGATAGACTAAGTGAGAACTGGATTTTGTAAGTTCTTAGTTTATATGAGAAAGAGGAGTTTCCTGGAATAGCTAAACAGAGTACTTTATATACTTCATGTGTGGTGAGGGAAGGAGAGGAAAGTAGAGAGGATGAGATTTGTATAGAATTGTGATTTGATGGGGGAGGTGGTTCAAAATGTTTTAGTGAGTGATAGGAGGAGAAACACAGGGGAAAGCATTTTTGGAGTAAGAAATAACAAACGAGCAGGCACAAACAAATCTGTTTTCTTCTTATCCCAGCTGGTTTACTGTTGACTGCAGGGGAATCCAGTTACTTTTGCCTTGTCAATTCCTTTTATAACTGCCTTGTATAACTGCCATTTCTAAGCACTTGTGAAATTTTAGCAATTAGGAAATACCACTGACACTAGTGCCATCCCCTATGCTGGGCCTGCATTTATATGTAGCTAGTAGCCTAGTTGACTGATTAATTAATTAACCAGATATCAAAGGGCAGGGTTTACAGACACCAGAACCAAGTTTGGGTGTTTGGGTTTGGGGCTATAAAAATATCTCTTGTTCACTGAGAAGTGGACACAGATGTGTGTTTGAGATATTTATCGAAAGCACTACAGTGGAGTAGGCCTAACAGACAAAGGTTATTGGGGTTAACAGATACAAGTAGTGATATAAGATGAATTACCAGAATAAGCAGTTGCAATAGAATGGTGTCTATAACAGTATATGGATAAGCATAATTACCAGAATAAGCAGTTGCAATAGAATGGTGTCTATAGCATATATATATGGAAAAGCAGAATACAACATGGAGTGTGCCTGGGTTGGTAGGCTGGGGACCACCAGATTTTTTTCCTGGTGCCCCCCTGTGCAGTCAGACCATGGGTAAGGGTAGCTTTAAGGATAACTACTGTGTGTCATGCATTACAATTCATTCTGTTTGATGCATCAAACATGTTGTTACCTATGTATTGATAGGTGGGGTGGAAAGAGGTGGCCACTGCTCCCAATGAAAATTTTCTATTCATCTTACTTGCAAAATGTGTCTGTTTGTTCTAAGTAATGTCTAAACTTTAGTGATCCCCAACCAGTAGCTCGTGAGCAACATGTTGCTCTCCAACCACTTGGATGTTGCTCTCGGTGTCCTCAAAGCAATGAATTTCAGGTTTGGAAGTAAGTTTTAATTACATAAAAAGTAAGTATAGTGCCAAGCAGAGCCTCCTGTAGGCTGTTTGTCCACATAGGGGCTACCAAAATAGTTAATCACAGCACTTATTTAGCACCCCAAGAGACTTTTTAATGCTTGTGTTGCTCCCCAATCCTTTTTACATTTGAATGTAGCTCACGAGTAAAAAAGGTTGGGGGATCCCTTGTCTAAAGTTTTATTGACTAGTTTAGACAATTTATTTTTATTGCAATGTTTTGTTTCCCACTGACTTGAACTTGAAGAGAAACAAGTAGAAAAGCTCAAAATGCTTTAGGTGCCATAGTTGTAGACAGAACTGTCTGCTTTCAGTCTCCACATCAGAGGTTTTCAGACTTTTTAAGATCAATCACAACATATGGCCTCTAGCTCATAAAATAGTTCCAGATACATGTAAACATCAATATATCATCCATTTATCCATCATAAGTGTTTGCCCCCAAAACTCACTCTAACTGTCCTTTGGGCTGGGCTTCTAGGAGCATCTAAGGACACCATAACCAAATCTCTGCTAACTGGACTGTAGTTGGGGAACCACTGCTCTAAGCTACAGCTACTAAAAGAAGAATAATGATGGGTGAATTTGACTCATTTTGCTTTGCTGAAATTTAGCAAAACGACCAAAATGCATTGGTCTATGAGCAATAACATTTTTTTTTTTTACACATGACAAATGTTTTCACCCATCTATATGTGTCCTTTTTTGTGGAGAAACTTGGTTAAATATTGTACTCATCATTAGAGTCTTAAAGGCAGATTTACTAATGGTCGAATTTCAAATTAAAAAAAATTCGAAATTCGACCATGAGAATAGTGGGGAAGTAAAATCCTTCGAATTTGACTATCGAATTTGAAGGATTTTACAGCAATTCGATTGATCGAATTTAAAAATTAGATCGAATGAATATTCAAATCGAATTCGAATCGAATATTCAACGATTTTAAGTGATCGATCGAATTTTTTATATTTGATCAAGGATAATGATACCCAATTCGGTAGCATTGATCTGGCGAAGTAGGTGGTCGAATTAAAATTTAAAGGGGAAGTTATTTGACCATCGAATATTCGAATATTCAAATAAAATTTTATTTGAATCATTCGAATATTCAATGGTCGAATTTGCCAAATTTGCATATTTGAAGATTCGAATTCGAATTTAATACAAATTCAAATTATTCACGTGAATTTTGTAAATCTGCCCCTTAAACTCAATAGAATAATCAAGTTAACTAGTCAGGTTCAGAGAGATGGATAATGTCCATTTTGAACTTCTGTGTTAATCAACGTTGTGGCTGAGGGCATTATTGTCAAGTCAAGGCTACTCCAACTATAGTATATTATGCCATTAAAAGGCCAGTCTGTGGGAGAACATTATAAGGCAGATATGAGACACTGAGATAGTTTGTGGAAGTGCCATTCTCTTCTAGATATTCATCACTTTCATCTTAAGCGGCTTTAATAAACACCCTCTTAGCTCTTTTGCTGACAGAGACACAAACATTGATTGTTATTTAACAGTTAAGGTTGACCTCAGTGAATTAAATATACCTTCGGCAGGAATTCTTTTTCAGAAAATGGTAGGTGTGTGGGCGGATTCATGAGCTATATTCCCGACAATAAAGGAGTAGTGTGGTATTCAAAAATTAAAATCAATCATGCAGGAAACCTATGTATACCTCGGCAGTTGCATAACAAAAGCCACTGCACAATGCTGTGTAAAAGATCAGCCGCTCTTCATTCAAGTATTAACAGCAATTCTCAACAGATCTGCTAAGTCTGTTTCATGTAGTTAAACTTTCAGGAAAAATGAATAATACAGTATGAATGGAAATTAAAAGGTTTTTTCTCTGCTATCTCTGGTGACCATGGACATTACCTTGTTTTTTTTTTACAGGCACTGTATCATCAAGAGCCTGACTTAAACAGACAATATACATTTGTGTTCAACATGAGATCAATAGTTTGGTTTTGCGTAGTCCATGCATCCACTGAACAGCAATAAAAATAAAAGTACTTTTAGCTTCTACTGGATCCCACCTCCTTTGTTCTTCAAATGCTATTGTGGGAGGACTAGCCAACCGTTTCAGTAGGTGATGCAGAATAAGTTTCCCTCTAATTAAGTACAATCAACAAAGATGATCTTTGGTTTCTCACTAATGTTATATAGAAAGAATGTTTGTAATACAGAAGTAATTATGTAAAGTAAATCTGAAGAGGTGCTAGGATACGGGACTTATCAGTGGAGCATTCATGTTAAATTCCTAGACTTTAAAAGGATAGAGTGTAAGGGATTGGTATGAGTCTTAGCCACTGCATTGGAATTTGATTTTTCAGGCCACTGGGTCAACACATTTCTTCAGATATAAATAGTTCTTCTTATTCATTAACTTATTCAAGACATCCATGGCAAAGAAATAGAGTCTTCATTTGACTTTTTTTGCACAAATGTATAACATAACCATGAGTGTTGTGAGCAATTGTGAGACTCATGGAGGCACAGATAGACTGCATATGCATCAACCGTGTTAAGCCAGTGAAGGCTGCTAAAGGAAGTGCAGATTTCTAATCACAGCCCAAACCATAGAGAGGAAAGTAGGAACACAGAAAAAAGAACAGGTGACCATGATTTAAACTGCCGATTCAGGTCCATGAGACCAATTAAGCAGTTTATCAGTCAGCATATGGGAACCTCCAATGGGCCTCCCCAAGTGATACCTGACCAAAAAATCATCCAGACCACGATCAGGCAGGTTTGATTTTCTAGTTGATGTGGTCCTTGTCCTGTCAGTTAGTGTTCCCATCATTATGATCATTTGGCCCTGGGGACGTTTGTATTAGCCCAATATCCCCTGAGGCATATCAGAGGGAAAGAACCACTTCAGTGTTCCAGGAAGAAACTCACTAGAGAATGACAGTGCACCATGCTATAAACTTGATCTTGGTGAGACATCCCAAATAAGCGTCAAGACTTAATGCCATGTAGATAAGAGCCATGGCTTGCTATTAAATATTCTAATTTGGTCAGAAAAAAGAACTTTCAGCACTTTTCAGAGCTGCTGCAGAAGTACAAGCTAATACTATATATGTAATAGAAAAACCCAAATCAACCCATTCTTAAGCTTTCCACTACCGCACTGCCATAATTTCCGGTACATGTTTACCGTACATTGTCCTAAGGCTCTTCTGCTGTTTAGAAGACTAAATAAAATCCCATTTATAAACCATTTTCATATTCAATAAGATGTCTGTGCTCAGCCCTTTCAAAGCAGGGGGAAAAGGCATTACCTATTGTATATATAAGTGAACAAGCGCTTACAGATTTTCTAAGCTTTAGTGTATTTCTTTCTAAGATGTAGTTTTTCATGCTCTTGATTCATTTGATTTTCATGCTCTGCACGTCAGTGGAAAAGACAGAGGGCAAGGATCTTATGTTTGTTTTCTCCTTTATCTGCAAACCAACAAGAAGACCTTCATTGTGAAGGTGGAAAAACCTTCACTGATTCTCTGTTGATTCCTCCTGGATTCTCAGCTCATAGCCTGGAGCCAGGGTTGCAAACAAGTCTGCAAAGTTTCACGGAGACAGTAAAACTTTATAGCTTGCGGGTTAACAGCTTCTAGGGATGGAATGCATTTTCAGTATATGTAATAAATGCCTATATGTTTGTTTCTCATGGAAGGTATCAGAAGCACCCATTATGCATGTCTACTGAATTGCCCAAGGAGGTATTGTTTTTTACAATGCAAATTCTTTTGTATTTAGATGTGTTTGGTGAGACAAATATGTCTCTACCTTGCTTGTTTCAAGTACAGTATATCTTCCTATCTACCCAGATACTTTTCATATATTTTTTTATTTTTGCTCACAATTCTTTATTACCGACACATTGTACAATGTGTATACAATCATTTCAAACAGTACCACACAAAAGGTTACAGATTAATTTAAGGAATACTAGCCTGGGACATTATAGTTGTATTTGGAGAACTAGCTGATGGGTTCAAAGTGCACAGTGGTTACATGAAAGAAAATGGGGCAAGTTCAGGTGGTTTGCACTTTGTTTTCAGGGCTGCTCAAAGTGCCAAAAAGTTCACTGTGTGCCATTGCCCTTAGGGAAGGAAATAAGTCAATCTTTTCTTCTGCTAAGAAAATGCAATAACATAAGCAGGGCCATGTGTTGGACACAAGGGATGAGCACCACCTTTCGCATAGAAAAACACTCTTACCCCCATGTATTAAAAAGGCACTAAGTTTGCCCAGGAGCAGTAACCTATAGAAACCAATGAGATGTTTTCTTTTAAACAGGTGACCAGTAAATGTTACCCGCTGATTGGTTGGTATTGGTTACTGCTCCCGGGCAAACGTATTGCCATTTAATTACATAACCCCATTAGACTCTAATCACTTTTGGAGTATTTTTTATTTTAATTAGGGGAAACTTAAACATGAAATGATCGGTTGGAGGAGGTTTTCTCCATGTAGAGTGCATGGCTGTGAATTTAATGGAAACAATAGAAACCATAACAGATATTAAGGTCTCTCCAAGCATCAGTAGATATGCCTTATTGACTCCACTTACTTCTACCATCTGTGCAAATCACGAAATGTCTCAACCCTAGAGGAAATGAAGGCCACTGGGGAATCCAGTGGCTTGAACCTGCACTGTGTGCATCCTTGGAGCATATTGTTTGTATCAGCATCCAGCAGAGTCCAGTTTATTTGTTCTGCTAATTATCAAGCAATGCAGAACCAACTATGGGAGAAAGAGGCAACAGCTGAAGAATCATTAGGCTCATCATGCCAAGGGTGACAGCAACTGTGGTGCTATGAGAATAATCCATTTCCCAAGGCAAGTAATTTGTTCCATGCTCACGATTCTTTTTTTGTTCATGGCTATTCTAGCCAATAATACTGATTAAAAAAAAGCTTTTTACATAGAAATATTGTGTATAGTTTATCCTGACCAGTTTGTGACCAGTTCTTATAAAAGAACTTTTGGTTACATACCGTATAAATAAATGTATATTTTTGTTGCCCATCCTGCATGATTTATTTCAGACCTGTTGTCGCACAAATGCTTTTTGGAAAATTTCTACAAAAAAGTATACATGAACAATCAAGGGTAGGCGGTGGTGCAGAAGCACTATGTGCATCTTGCTTAAACATCCTGAATGATAAACTGAGGGCATGCCATGGGACACCTATGCAGCACCTAGCTTGTATGCAGCTCTGTCAAGTGCTGGGAGCTTCACATACAGTGACAGAGGTGCAAAATTTCAGAAAACGCAAAGGTTTAAGGATGCTGGGTTGGTGTCACGGTCGGCACCCTAAACCAGAACAGATGCCAAGTTCCCTGGTCTCGGCTCGGCTTCACCAGTAGTGTGACTGCCTTTGGCTTCGGGAGGAGCCCTCAGCTACTCAGATGCCACCTGGACTTAACGAGAGGAACAAGGCGAGGAGTTCTGCCCAGCAAAGGGGCACGACTTTTGTTAAAGTCAGTTAGGCCGAAGATCACGGTACAATTGGATTAGGCAAGTTCGTAATCAGGCAAGCTGGGTCGAGGCAGGCAGATATCAAGGATCATCAGACAGGCAAGGGTCAAACCGGGTAATTAATCAGAAGGATGAGACAGAATCGGAGTCGAAGTACAAGCTGGGGTCAGGTTACGGATATCAGAATAGTCAGGAACAGGCCGGGTCAAACACAGGAATAACACTAGCAGGATACAAGGAACAAACGCACAAAGGCTCAGGAAAGCACCAGGAATCAAATCCTATCACGGGCAAAGAAAAGTAAAAAATGTCCCTTTAAATACTTTTAAACTTTCACGCCATGCACCTATAAAATACGGAAGTGCGCATGGCGCGCACTAGGAAGATGCCGGCAAAGGAAGAGGACGACACTGCGGGTGTCCCCGCCACGCCGGTAAGAAATATTTTGTTAAAGTTGGCAAAGAACAAATTGCAAAAAACATTGCAGTTTGGGCCTGTTTTTGTACTTTGTACCTATGTTTCTAAATGAGCCAATAGTCAACAGAGGTGTTGGACCCAGAAATTTGCTATACAGAAGGATACAAATAAAATAACATTGTACTTGATCTATCTATGATAACATTATTCCTTATTGGAAAAAAAACTGCTTTTTTTACATGATTTTCTAGAAGACTTACAAAATGAAGATCCACATTATGGAAAATCCCAGGTCCTGAGCATTCTGGATAACATATCATACCTATGCATATATGGTGCCTCTGGACTGACCTCAACACATTACTCTTGCCTCAAATATAGACAAAGAACAAGGTCATATAGAGCAAACCAGTACTGTAGGGCTTTGTGAGTAGTCAACATCACCATCAAATCTTTATCATCATCATTTATTTATATAGTGCCAGCAAGTTACACTGCGTTTTACATTAAACTACAATTACATTCAGAGGTCTGGTGTCCCTACTCCTAACTGACCTCCCAAAGTGGGAAGCCACAATATGTAACCAAAGTGTCAAATTTGCCTACAGGAGTGGAGAATTAAAAATAGCAAATATAAAGTTCCAAAAATTTCCACGCTTTTAATAATATCTAATATGTTACATTTCACTTAATCTTATTTTATATCCTGCTGTTGACTTTCTGCTGCTTTCTCCTTCTTGGAATGACTGCAGGAAAGAGAGACACAGCTTGCTACCCTAATACATTATATCTATCCATTATGCCACCAGTTGGCACCAATTATGTGGGTGGTTATGATATAGTATATATGTATATCTTTTTCTTGTACATGGGTTAAGTAGTTAAATGATGCACCTTCTCAACTCAATATAGAATATGTAAGACAATGATACAATGGCAAATTTATAAAGTCAATCCAATCCTAATCCATCCTCTCTCCTATGCCATAACAAACCTGATCCGGCAACCAACAGTTCTTTATATATCCATGCCCTATCTCTGACATCACTGGAGGGGGCAGCTGGGTAAAGGAAAATTAGAGAGAATTGTGAGAGGACAGGGCCTTCATCAGAGTTTAACCTGCCACCTGCCCACGACCCACTAGGAAAATGATTGGCCAACTATTTACATGAATAAAAGGAAGATGATAAACTATTGCTCTTTTGTTTTCTTTTACATGTCATTGAAGGCCTTTAAAGCCATTATTATGGGCTCAAATACATTGTGGGTCACTCTTTTGGAAGTAATTAAAAAAATAAAATACAAATAGAGGTAAAATGCTACACCCAATGTAATAAATAATAAGATTTATTCATTCCCTGAAAGATTATGTATTGGTTGCTTCCCATTATTATGGGTTCAAATACATTGTAGGTCACTATTTTGCAAGTAATTAGAAAACAAAATACAAACAGAGGTAAAAGGCTGGTTAATCAAAATGTTTGTGTACACCCAATATAATAAATAATAAGATTTATTTATTCCCTGAAGGAATATGTATTGGTTGTTTCCCAAGAGCATTGAGGTACTTTCTAGTATTTAGCCGACTAATCTAATATATATATAGTTAGTTGCACAGGAAACGCAGTGATGTTGCAATAAATATTTGGCGACTTTTAAAAAAATTTAGGTGCTGCTCCCTCTTGAACAATTATACATATTTACATGGGCAAGCATCCGTGAAGTGCATTTTCCTACAACAGCATTGCAGACTGAGTTGTTCTTGAAATGGACACTGTACTAATGTAATTGAGAAAAAAATTCTACAATTAAGTTTTCTTGTGTTCGTGTAATTGTAATTGTGTCTCTTTCATGTTTCTACTTTATTATGGCTGTGCCTGATTTAACCCGCCTGCTTTTTGGACAGATTTAGGAGACATCTGAATAACTAAAATGATTTAACTGCGTGACCTGCATTGGTATTCTCCGGAGAACAGGGTTACAATTTACAACCGATGAGTTTTGATTCTGCGAAGGAGCAAAGGGCCAACTGAAACCCAAGAGCAGATGGTGCCTGATGCATGGGAGGGGCAGCTGGCTGTAAGACTGAAGACTGGATACATCATCATCTCAAGATGTTTTATATGACCTGTGTAGGACACACCTTTGGTGTACAGTTCTGCAATCCAGGGTCAGTATGGTGGTCCATTATCGTCTAAAGCTCATATTAATAAGCATGAAATATTCATTAATTTATGTTTATTATATAGGTGCAGTGAGTGTTGGTCTGTTGTGAAAGAATATTTTGTAGCACAGGGAAATATATTTTCCCAGGCTTTCTAGAGATTTCATAGAAATATTTGATAATCAATCAGACACATGCAGCACACAGCAACAGGAGGTACAGCCCACATTGGGATCTGTCCTAACCAGTGGTCTAATTCCTTCCTTTATAGTTATGCCCCTGTCCTAACCACCTGCCCTAAGACAGGTGGTAAAGACAGGGCTAGCTATACCTCCTTATCTTGGCCTTTAGTGCAGTAAGCACTGGGGCTCTTTGGTGCTCCTGCACTTGACCCTTATTGTCTATATGCTACAGTACAACATAATTTGCTATGATAAATTCTTAAAAGCATCACATGCTAATTTGCATATATTTAGATATGCTGCACTGCTATCAACACTTTTTCAATATCATGTTCCAAAGCTCCTTGAGCTCACTGGAAACCCAACTAGATATAGGTCTCAAGTCACCCTTTATGGCCCATCCCAATTCCTTGCACTGTCCCAGCCTCCAAGCATAACTGGCACAAACTGTGTCACTACCATGTCTCCAGTAGGGCATTGCAAATCTCAAAGGCCTCTGCAGGTGACTGCACAACACATTCTTGGTTAAATACACAAAAAATTGATTACATTGGAGATTGTTACATTTTTCTGAAACTGCCAATTGTTCAATAGTAGTAGTAATACTAGTAAAATGCAGACCACATTTCTCATTACACTTCAGAGCTTGCCAGTGCTGGAGTATTTAATTAATTTTCTTCAGAAGCTGATTGGATGAGTGGTGAAACAATTTCTATAATACTCAGAAAGTCCAGAAGCTTTAGACTCTACTAGATACCATGGGGGAAATTCACTAAGATGCCAAAATTCGCTAGTGTTGGCTTCGCTAACATTCGCCGCACTTCGCCAGTCGAATTTTCACCAGCACCATGCAAATTCACTAAGACGAATTTGCACTCAGGGTGGCGAACCTTAGCGAAGTAGCGCTACCGTTAGTTCGCCATGCAAAGCGCAATAATGCTAGCAATGCCTAATTTGCATACGGCGGGAACTTAAGCGTATAATAGAAGTATATGTTACAGCCACTACATTCCACTACACAAGCCCAGGAAACCTTTAATAAATAAAATAAAGTTGTCCTATTGCCCTACATGTGCCCCCTGTATAGTTGTGTTGCCATATGTTAGGAAATGTAGGGGGGAAGTAGGGTAACCCCCCTCTTTACAATGGTAAAACACGCCAGCGTTTTTTTGGGACTTAGAAAAAGAAAGTGGTAACATTCAGGGAAATGTTGATCTTAGTAAATTTGCGTAATTAAGCTGGCCATAGACGCAACAATCCGATCGTACGAATCCTCGACTCGTACGATTTTCGGATCGTGTGTGGAGTGTTCCGACATTTGACGTGCCATGCCGATCGGTCGTTTGGTCGATCGGCCAGGTTAGAAAATTTCTGTCGGCTGGATCTTTTCGTCTATGGCCAGCTTTACGATCCTTCGTCAGTCTATCTACAGATGCAGCCACTTGGATTTGTGTTTTAAATGCGTCATGACTCTAATTGAAGAAACTGTGTTATCTAAAGTTATCTTAACTCATTTAATGCATTTAACCTTTTCATTAGCATACCAAAGCACCATTGTTCACAATGATGAACACTTTAATTAGATGCAATGTTGTGACACAATTTTCTGTGTTAAATGAGACAAGTGTGAAGTCTGAGTTTAGTTATTCTGTGTCAAACACACAATCCAAAGTGGCTTCATCTG
Source organism: Xenopus borealis (assembly GCA_024363595.1). Taxonomy (NCBI): domain Eukaryota; kingdom Metazoa; phylum Chordata; class Amphibia; order Anura; family Pipidae; genus Xenopus; species Xenopus borealis. Next base: position 105,967,465 of record CM044438.1, read on the forward strand.
TCGGTGTTAGTGAATTTCCGAAGTTGCGAAATTACGTCACACTGGCGAATTAGCGCTAGCCCATGTTGGAAGTTGGATAAATCTTTTGTAGTATTGTTGAGATGATACCTGACTCTTAGTAACAGCTCAGGCATATGTTTTTGTCAGCCAGAGTTAGGAAGATCAAGTGGAAAAAGGAACTCAAATGTACCTCACACTAACATGAAAGCTTGCTGAGCTTGAGAAAAGTAAGCTTTGTGGCTGTAAAATAAGCTAAGTTGTGATATCCAAGATGTTAGCAGAGACAAGGACAGATGGTAAGGAACGAACAGAAATGGTGCTACTGGCCATGGTTGGGACAGGCAACAAATAGCATAAACCAAGGCAGGTCATAACTATAGGTTACACAGAACCGTGTTCTTAGAACTGGAGCAAGATAATCTAATAACCTATAAGGTTAATTGGTGTCCCAATCTCAAGTCCAGGTCCTCAAGGACACCAACATATTGACAGAAGCAGCAAGTTCATGATGGTATCTCTGTGTTGATGGAAAAACTGCTTTAGAATGCATAGAGGCAGAAAAAAATGCCACCATAATTAACAGACCTGGGAAAGTTAAAACAACATAAGGATGCAATGCACTCTACACTGGAGAAGAGCTGATTCTTGCTCTATTGCTTAGTTATTTAAACTGAGAAGGAAATAGCCAAGGACAGACAGAAACTGTTTGCAATTTGATTAGCATATACGTTTAGAATTATTGCAAATGTTTAATTACTGTAAATTTGCAATTTGTTTAGAATGACATTTTCTTTCTTACTGTAAAAGAAGGTATTATATGGGTTGACATCTCCTTGAGAACCATCACATGCTATACAAATATCCATGGTTATTTATCCTGTTTGTGATCAAATGGGGCAGAGTAGGGATCTTGGGACTGGGGACTGGGGTCAGGGGTGGAAAATAGGGGCATTAAATTGATAACTGGAATTTCCTTTTAATCCCAACTTTTGCTTTAATCTTAAATGCTAATGACAAAGATCATTTCTCCCCCTACTTGAATGCGTTGCATGGTTGATGATCTGGAGTATCCATGATTAAAATAGATTATCTAATGCATTTAATGTTAACATAATTATAGGTAAATCACAGTATCACTTAATTTGATCTCTGTAAGTTCCTCTACATAGATTCTTTATAGAGCACAGTGAAAAATACATGAAAATGAATCATCTACTGGCCGTTCAAGTCCTCTACCGATTTGCAACAATTGACATTCATTAGAGGATAAAACCCAGGCATCAGTAATCAGCCAGGCCAGCAGTGGAGCCTGGGGTGGGCAGCTGTCCCTTAGTTAGAGGCAAACTTTACTGCAAAGAATGTAATTAATTCTACTTATCTTGGTTCCAGCATTCGGATTTGATGATATTCAGTAGTCCAGTAGAAAAACAGAAATAGGTCTCAGCTATAATACACAATATATATGAATCCTGGCTGCATGCAAAAAAAATTCAGCTTGTAAGTGTTTTTTTACATATCATTTTGAAGGATGCTCCATGCCCGTCCCTGTTGGTTATCTTCTGGTTCTGAGGCTGCACAGAATATTAAAAAAAAAAAAAAAAAAAGGCTTGATAAAGGGCCGGGAGTGGCCCGAAACGTTGCCATGTTTTAGGTCTACCATGAGTCAATAAAATCACTTTTGTATTCACTGAAACGGATTTGTTTGCTTCAGCAACTTTCGATTTTGCATAGTGATTGTTCTGTCCTGGAGCAGGGGGACTTATATGCTGTGAAGCACCAGAGTAACATGTGAGCACTCTATTTAAAAAGACTAGACATAACTGTTGACAGCCCTTCAGCCCATTGGAACTTTACACCACACCATCCTCTTGCATTGGGCAAATTAACTGCACAGGCACAGGGACCATAAGATAGTTGGTTGGAGGGGTCCTGTGGCCAGCAGGTGTGTAACTACAGAGTTAGCAGACCCTGCTGCTGTAGGGCGCCTGTAAAGTCATTTACCAGGGGAACTGTTCTGGGAGATGCCCTCCTGGGTTCCTGCATTCTCAGGAACGGGTGTCTGGGATGGTGCTTTTGAAATTCATCAATATTGATGCACATGCCCACCAATTTCAGAGTATGTGTGTCAATCTTGGATCAAGTGTGTGTGCGTCAATTTTGACTCTTGGTTTTTAAAAGGATGCAGAAGCCTGAAGCACACTGCTAGGTTACATATTCGTTTTGTATCAGCACCTACTAACAAAACACCAATATCATTAGTAAGTCCAATGGTTGTGGATGTGCTGACAACTCTCTGTATAATTTGTTACAATTGAGAACTGCTGATCACATCTACTTTAAGATCTTTATATTTGTGAATTTTCCATGAACTTAATTAATTAAATGATCACAAACACAAGTGTTTTTATCACATGAACTGTATTTGAACTACAGTGAATTCACATACAAATTGAACAGCTTGATTTTCCTGTTCTGTTTTCTCCATTTACCTACACAAATGATTTATTTATTAAAATTGGATTGAGCGACTGCAATAACTGGTGGTTCCTTTCTTTTTGTATATTTGTAACACATTTGTAGGTTATCTTGCCACCATCTGAGCTACCCAGCATTGTTCATTCCTACTTCCTGTTCCACAAATCATTCCACAAATGATTTATTTATTAAAATTGGATTGTGCGACTGCAATAACTGGTGGTTCCTTTCTTTTTGTATATTTGTAACACATTTGTAGGTTATCTTGCCACCATCTGAGCTACCCAGCATTGTTCATTCCTACTTCCTACTACCTGTTGTCCTTTATTCTGATTGAACTCTGCCTGTCCTGACTTCGACCTGATTTGTTTCTGAACCTGTGCTGCCAGTCTTGAACCGGAAATTGTTTGACCGTGACCTGTCTGATACCTGGTACTTAATTCAGACTCTCCAAACTCATTTCAAAGCATCCTCAGGTACTTCCAAGCATGTGTAAGCTGCTTGTGAGCCCTCCTTCTGCTTGATTCAGGTAGAACCTCTAGGGCCTAGGAGGTTGAGGAGGCCACATGAGGCCTAAATAATGAGCAATTTCAACATATATTGGGACAATAGGACAACCTTTGGATCTGTTGAGGACACTAAAATTAATTTACTGTTGGGCTCAGTAACATTGAGCTATGCCACTGGTGGCCAGGACCACAGAAAATTAAATTCATAATAATTACAGATGATTCTCCAGACAGAAAGTCTTGCCAACCAGTGCCTCCCTTTTGCATGTGGTATCAACCAACTAGAAATAGAAGGAATCACTGCCTCCTGCCAGGACATTTTAGGTCTAGGCCAGTACTGCCATCAGGTCTCAACTGAGTATCAAATTATACCCTGGCATTTCAGGTACACAGAGCACCACTCAGCCCACACAGGGGCCAAAACAGACCCACCCCACCAGCCCACTAAATATTGACTTTCTATAGCATCTTATAGCAGCCCCTCTGGCATTTGCCAGAACCCACAGATTGCCAGTCTGGGCCTGACTGCAATCATTCATGTGACTAGCCAAACAAGAAATATTAAATCAGAAGCTCCCGTACAGTCATCTCTAGGACAAATATAGTTTTTATATTCCAGAACGAGATATGGGTATTTTACTATGACCCCAGAAGCAAGTGCTAAAGGACTAAGAGCATAAAAGTGCACCCTTAAGTGGTCATCCTAGGGTGTGATTGTATTCTGTACCTAGCATCAGATTGGACAACTAGAACTAAGTCTAGAGCCCAGCACCAGTGGACACAAGCAGCCTGGTACATACCACCTGCCATAGAGGCATGCACCTGTTAGAGCTCCTTAAATTCTAAATGACATCTAACTGAGAGGTAGAGAGCAGGAGGGGGCAATCCTGCTTCCCCACCTGCCCCTTTTGACTGCACTCCTGCTGAATGCAGTTAGAGCTGTATCCGTGGGGAGTAGCACACTTCCTGCACTTTGTAAATTACCCCTGATGTCTGTTGGATGCAAGATTATTTTCAGGTTGAATTGAAGCTAATGTGAAATCAAAATGGTTCTGCAATGCTAATATCCCAAAGATAATGCATGAGCAAGCTTGTTAAGATTTACTAGCAAATAATTAAAATTAATTACATATGAGAGGGATTTTTACTGAGCTTGGAAGCTGTTAGTGGAGGGCTGGGAAATGTTGATGGAAATTGTAATCACATGGATGTGGGAGTGAGGAATGTAAAGCCTGAAAGGAATTTCTTGAGTCTGGTGCAGAAGGAATTCAATTTCTCTACGCACCTCTACACCCTTCTCTGTGCTACATTCACTGTAGGTGCCCCACAGTAAATGTTTTACCACTTATATTTAAATTGCCATGTTAATTGTTAATTAATGATGGGCAATAGTCATAAAGCTGCAACAGTTTCTAATTTTCTAATTTAATTTTAATGTTTCAACTGGGCCATTTGAAGAAGGTATGGGTTACTGGCAGAGTAATATTAACCTGTCTATGCAAAAGATCTGGTACAGAAACCAAACCAACAACAGCTGTTCTTAGCTTCTGATTTGGACAATAAATATTTTTTTTTGGAAAACCAAGACTTCCAGAGTACAAAACAGCAACCAAAGGTGCAATGGCAAAATGGTTTCCTTGAGCCAGAAGTGTTGTGTCATATTAGTTTATATCTCATTTATTCTCCTTTTTAGAATGTTTGAGGCCTAGTCAATTTGAATAACAACACTGGAGCAGCAGTGGGATAGCAGTTATAGTAAGTCAGGGTGGAAAGAATAGCTATATTAACTTTGTATTACTTTCCAAGTGACACAACTGATCAAGATCAACATTCTTGTCATATGGGGCATAGTATTTATGATTTCATTTTAGGCCAGTGGCATTCCTACCATGGCAGGGTAGTGTGGTGTTTATACAAATGGCCTGCGGGTGTCATTGTGCAAAGGACTTGTACTGTGCATACACAGGACTTTTTGTACAGCTTGAAAGTGAAAGTAAGAAGTTACTGTTGTTGTGTAAGGCCTGTATGAGCCTGTTAATAAAGCACTGTTATACTCTCCTCATCCTCGGCTACCCAACATAACAGGTAGGGCCCACCTTCACCTAACAGGAAGTATTCCTGTACCTTTTGTATTAATGTTAGGACTAAAACAAGGTCAAGCTTAGAGGTGTGGAGTGCAAAGGTTGATGTTTGAGCAGACATCAGCTGACCATATTCTATTGGCTAATATGTTGGCCCATGTTTTTGCATATCCAGACAATTTGTGATTGGGATATGTGATCATACAGATTGGGTCATAGCAGATAGAAAATTGTGAGAAGCACTTTAGCATGGCTGTATGAGCTCCATATAATTGATTATTGGTCCAAGGGTTGAACAATTACAGTAGGCTTTTTTTTTTCAAAACTAGGTAACAATCTATTTGTGTTCTAATCTGGTCAAATAAATATCTTTCTGTTTATGAGCAGCTTAACCAGAAAAATCAGTACTAAGTAAAATGTTATGTCTTAAAGTACCTTACCATGCTGGGCCCATGACAGCCTGCAGTTATGTGACATTATGAAGTAAGAACTTAATAATAGAAAGTCTGAATTATGCCCAATCTGTTTAGCGCTGGTCTTCCACAGAATTATTCTTATTCCAAACCTCCAACATACATGAACTTTAAATTGACAGTGCTTGTCACAAATCAGGCTGTAATTACGTATGTGGGGCTGGAACGAAACAGGTTTGGATAAGAAAATTATATCCAAACTGCTTATCTTGTCTCCTGGAATCATTCCCTTAATATATATCTATTTAAATATGTTACCAACCTTGGACACATGTCATCTTTATACCAGCTGACGGTTTGGGAGTCAGTAAGTTTGATTCATAGAAGACTCAAAATGTCAGACTCCTTATCATTCATGTCTCCCAAACATCCACAGAACACACTCCCCATTAACAAACCAACTCATGGTCATTTCTTTCAAATGCGATTAACTTAAAACAAAATCCAGAACTATTTATCAAGGCAACTGTATATACAGTTCTTGAAACCTGGAATATAGTTTTCCTTTTCTAAAGGAGGTCAGTGTTAGTTACAATGTGGATAAGTTGTATTCCTACAGAACATATGTTTCAGCGGCTGCTTTTTGAATGCTTAGTTCTGGTAGTTCTGACCATCTGGCATCCCCTATTTCTTACCATTAAAGAAAT
>CM044438.1:105973659-105986540 GCA_024363595.1 Xenopus borealis
CATTACACACAGAACTGAAAAAACTGTTAAGCAGGCACTCAAAAAAGGCAATCTTCCACCAGGTTGTTGCAGTAAAGTAAAAGGACTTATTACATCCATAGCCTTATTCGTTTCTTATTACAAACACTTAGGCCTATGGCTAAGTTTTTGTAACACAAATGTGTAAGGCTGTGGACACAATAAATCCTTTTACTTTGCTGCAACAACCTGGTGGAGGATTGCCTTATTTGAGTGCCTGCTCAACTGGTCTTTTCCGTTCGTCCACTCTCTATGCTGAGGGCTCAGGGCGGTTCACTTGGGTCACTTCCCCAATTTGGTGAGTAATAACTTTACCTACTGGAGACCCCTATTCAAGTTTCATTATATTATTGTTCACACACAGAGCTGAAACAACTTGAGGCAGTACCAGCACTTATTAACTAGTGCTGTAACTAGGGGTAGCAATGTCCCCTGCTCAATTTTAGGGCTCCCATGATTCAACAGATCATGAAAACTATAATTTGTTTTGCAAACAAAAACTATAATTCAACCTTGTCCAGATCACTCTGGGCCCCCTCTATAATCCTGGCCCCCAACAGCAACTGAGATTAACAATGTTGGTACTGAAGGTGCCCCTGCATGAGTAGGCTGTTGACAATTCAGAGCAGGGCCATGCAGTAGTGTGGTCCAAGACAACTACTACTACTACAACATTGCCTAGTCCCCCTCCATCCTGCCCTCTGCTTGCTCACACCCACAACCCCCTCTACCCCTGCTGCCATCACTAACTCCCTTTCCTCCCACATGCCCTCACTTGCTTCCTCACTTTCCTGGTCTGTCTACCACCAATTTAGCTATGAACTGTGCCTTACCTTCCCAATAGCACCCTATGTACATTCCTACACTGCCTACCCTGGGCTGAATTGGCTTTCCTTGACCAAATGCAATGCCTAGGATGATGGATAGCATTTATGAGACTTTACCCATGCATAATTCAAACAGTGAAACCCAACAGGTCTCTGTACAGTAGCCCTACACACATAAAAAGACTTTAATGAGGTCTCCTGTATTTTGTACATCATACATCACATATAATCTGTAATCAACTGGGCAATGTGAGTAATTTGTAGGGGTTTCTAAACAGGTGAATGGGTAAACCCAGGCAGATGTTCCTAATTTATATAACGTAAAATGCAAAAATACAGATTTATTTTGTAAATGTTAGCTGAATACTAATTGTCCTTTTTAAAAAAAATTTCATGATTCCTACCCATGCCCATCAAGGGACAGATTTGAAGACTTCACTATTCCCTGTTACGCTGCTGTTCTTCTGAGATGGTACAATCAACCCTGTGCATTATGTACATCACCAAGTTTTCTTTTTAAGAAACATCTTATAGTTTTAGAACTATTATATTATTATAAACTGTACCTGTATGATAATTTCAATCTCTGTCTACACAGAGCAACATGCTAGAAAATGTAGTTTATTTAATAAGTTGAAAAGTAAGTACAAATTTCAGCTGACGCAGGCACAGATCAATTGTGTGGAAGCCAGCATACTTACTAAAATTTCATACAATATGCAGTAACTGACCAGTCTCTGTTAAATAGACTTTGGTCGATTTGCTCTGTTTTCTTCTTATACAGTATGCTTTGATTCACTTCACCAAGCTCATTGCCCCTAGCATCAAGTCGGATTTGCCACTTGATATAAGGTAACATATATACAGGGTATTTTCAGAAGCTATCAAGATGCCTTCACCCAACTGCTCCTTAACATGAACCAAAAATGTAATTCTTACTCTTATTTCCTATTCATATAAACATATTCAATGCTTCGCTAGTCCACCACCACCTTACTTAAATTCCCTCCCATATTTCATCACATTTTCCCGCTAGCTTTTCCATTTTCAAACAATCTTTTGACATGCACTTCTGTATGGAGGTCTACCTCTTCTGCCTTAGCTGTCTATCCACCTTTTCTTCATGATATCTCACTTCCCAACAACCCACCTTAATCCAACCTACTCTCTTTGTCTAACACCCCAACACCTTGGGCCAGATTTATTAAAATAATTCACCATACATTGCTGTGTAAAAACATGCTGTAAAAATTGTTTTTTAACACACTTTTTCTTTGAGCACCTTCTGCCAGAACTTACTTACAAAGGCCTGAAGCAGTGTACAAAAACGGAGGAAAATTTGGAGTTTGCATGGCATAAAATATCACACACCTTGATAATCTCTTTACACTGTATTTCAAGCGAATTTAGTTTTACACAGAATAATAATTAGGTCCCTTTATGTACTCCTGCCTAACCTACCTTTCTCTCATGTCACTAGAGGCAGCCAGGAGTAGTATTTTTCTTTTTTTAAAAAATACACACTACACACACAAATATTTCCACGTTCTCCAGTGATGTTCGGGGTGACAAAAAAAATCAACGGCACCCAACCCTAACCCAAGCACTTAGACTGTCCTCTTGCATTTATATAGTCATCAGGCTCCTTTGTGATTGCTAATATCCTTATATGTTACAATAGGGGCTACCTTATTCCATATATATATCTGGGCCATAGGTCAGAGTTACTGGATATACAGTAGGTCTGTGAAGGTTCTCATTCATCCAGATCATGGTATACAGAATCTTTAGTAAAACGTCAAATCAACTGAATTTACTGTACTTTTTTCACTTTCGAGGTAAAAAATCAAGTCCAGTTGATTTAAGTTGTTACTATAGATATGCAGGATATATGTTTACTCTCCCACAAAGGACCACTGTAATGGTGGAGGCCCAGTGAACATTCTCTGACCACCCCTAAAACTATCTCTGCTTTTGAAATTGCTGGAAACCAACATTGTTGATGTGATAACATGGAAAACAAGTTCTACTGCACAAATGCCATCTGCCTAGACTGTCTGCAGATGGCATTCATTAAACTTTAATATGCAAATAACCTGCAGGGAGATCCAGTGGAGATTGCGCCCGCAGATTCAGTTTTTCCCTCTCTTTTCTTAAAAATTCCATTTATTTCCGAAAGACCTTTGAGACTCAGCATAGTGATTTGTTTTCATTGTTGGATTTCTGGGTAACGCTCACACTGTTGCCTGCTGATAAATATTTTAATCAAAGGCTGGCTACGAAAGGAAATGTCCACAATGAAACTCTAATGTTATGATGTTTCAGCATCATATACAAATACTAGTTTATCTATTATTTATGAATATTTTATTGTAATAGTAATCATTTGAACAACTTTGACGTATTTCATTCATGGGAAGTTTCAGGTCTGACTGCAAATGAATGGATGCTGTAAATTCTCTGGCAAGGATGGATTCAACATGGGAACCCTCTACTTAAAAAGCATTTCAGAGATTCAGACACAAACACACACTCCAATACAAGAATATAAGATAAACAGTGCTCTTTGCACTTCTGTACAGCTGGGTTCCTTCTATTCCAAATCAAGTGCAGTTGCACCTATTGAGGGGAACCCAGGAGCTATAGACACCTCCAAACCAGGTGCTGGTGACTCCAGGGTTCCTAAAGCGTCCTGAGTCTGAGCTGCAGCACAGATGCCCTGAAAAAATAGGATGCACATGTCACTCTGTGTATGTATTTCAACCCAAGACCGAAATAACAGTTAATTCATTTGTCGTGGATGGAATAAATATTTCTGAAATTGGACATCTGTCTGGCTCTTGCCTTGAGCTTTAGAAAGCATTAACTAGACAAGCCCAACTGTGATCAGTTGCATTCTTTCCATGTTTGTCAACTAACTGTAGAAAATCCATGGAACCCAATAATTACATTTTCATGTCTGTATTTGGAACAGCAGTTCTATTGTTGGAATCATAGAAAGCATTATGGCTCAGGAAATTTGGAAACGGATATTGAGATGTTGCCTGTATAATCAGGATAAATGTCATTACCATAGAACTGTAATGGTCTTGCAACTAATATAGAGCTGCAAAAGGCATTTGATGTATAAAAAAGGGTAAATGAAGAAACAGATGTGGTTTTAAGGAGTTGGCTACTAAAGTCTGACACACTGACAGGTTCAGTTGTACATAAAACAAGTTGCTAAATACAAAATAACATACATTATTGTCACATTCACAAGTTTTCATACTGTGTACATTGGTGCTTGAATTGGAGTGAAAAAAGTGGAGAGATGCACTGTGTGGTGAGTGTGCTAAACCAAGCCCCTCCCACAACTACAAGCCACACCTGTTGTTATAAAAAGCTTCATGCAACCAATTCGGTTTTCACACACTTTAAAGCAAAGCCATTTTACTATTTACTTTTAATTGGTATTTCCTTCTAATGAATAGTTTGTGCGGTATGCATAGATTTATGTATGTGGCCTGTATGGACCCCAAAATGAAAATTGTGCATAAGACATTTCTTGGCTGTCAGTCCAGCTTCTGCAAACACATCACGTTTTCTTTGTATTGTGTGTCATAACATAGCACAACCACATTATATTCTATATTACCCAAAATTAATTCAGATATACAGTATATATATCATCTCACTATTCCTTAATCTGCTGTTGTTTAATACCTTCATTTTCTCTTCTTGCTTCCCCTGTTTTCTTCTTCTCTCCTTTTCTCTATAACCCTCTGTGATGCCTCTAACCCTCTTTATCTATTTAACACTTCTCTATCTTTTCTACTTCTCTCCCAGCAAGCTTTTCTCTCCTTTAATCCTCTATATATTTAACTATATTTTATTTTACCTCTGATTGTATTTGCATGCAGAAATGGAGAGAAGCAATAGACAGTTCCGGGATTCAAAACTCTTGCATCCCCTCTGAGGGGAAGCTATTTCACAAAAATAAAGAAGTGAAGGGATGGCATCCCTGTTCATCCCTCCCCAATTCCAGCACTGGTGTACATTCATCAGGAAACAAACTTTCCAAGAAATGTAGAGAGGTGTCAGATGATGGAAAATAATACGGTAGGTAAATAGCCAAGCTGCACTGACCTAGCCCAAAACTTGAGAACCTGCACCCAACCCTAACCGGGTGAGCTCTCCTAAATATAACTACCCTGCCCCAGCCTGCTGTGGCATCACAGGAGTAGGGGCAGTAGAAGTTCGCGGGTGCAGGCTAAAGTTCTGCAAATGCAGAAGTTGGGCTGAACCCTCCCGACCCTGGGGTAGACCTGCGGGTCCCACAGGTTTTGGGGCAGCCCACACATCACTACTACATACATGAAATGATCTAAACCATTACATTTAGTGATTGCTTTTAGTAACTACTAATATGCAGGGAGGGAGTGAAAGTTTTAAAAATACTACTATTGAGCACTAAATGCTACCCAACTTTTGAGTAGGTTTTTCTTCCCTACTCTGGCTCATCTCTTCTGTTGTTTCACAGATTGTAGCTGCTCCTATCAGTTTTGGGAACTTGGGAGATAAAGACATTTCCATCAATCTTAAATAATGCTTACTATTAGGTCAAATGATTTGCCTGGGAGGAAAAATGATTAGATGATCGTTTATGCTTTAAAATATAAAGCTGTGTGGAGTCATTATCATTAAAAACAAATGAAGAAAAATAAGCTCCCTGTAAGGAAAAACAGCTTACCTGGCGGGCAACAGGGACGCCTGTTGCGCCGCCATCGGCGGGGACGCTCGCCTCGTGGTTTTTCTCCGCCATCTTAGGGGCGCGCGCTCGCAACTCGTCGCCATTTATTGACGCGCGTCGAAGTTGACGCCGGCGTCGAAGTTGACACCGGCGTCGAAGTTGACGCAAGCATGTAATCGACGCTCATTTGGCGCGAAAATTAGGGTTTAAAAGGCCAGCTCCTTCAGTAGCAAACTGCCCGTGATAGGACTTGTTTCCTGGTGCTTCTGAGCCTTTGTGCGTCTGATTTGTATCCTGCTTTATTATCTCCTGTGTTTGACCCGGCTTGTTCCTGACTATTCTGAAATCCATATTCTGACCCCTGCCTGTACTTCGACTCCGATTCCGTCTCACCCCTCTGATTGATTACCCGGTTTTGACCCTTGCCTGCCTGACGATCCTTGTTATCCGCCTGCCTCGACCCAGCTTGTCTGTTTACGAACTTGCCTAATCCTGTTGTACGTGACCTTCGGCCTTACTGACTTTTACAACAGTCGTGCCCCTTTGCTTGCCAGAACTCCTCGCCTTGCTCCTCTCGTTAAGTCCAGGTGGCATCCGAGTAAGCTGAGGGCTCCTCCCGAAGCCAAAGGCGGTCACACAACTGGTGAAGCCGAGCCGAGACCAGGGAGCTTGTCATCTGTTCTGGTTTAGGGTACCGACCGTGACACTCCCTGATAGACTATTTTGTACTCAGGCACAAAATGAATAATTCCAGGCCACAAGTTATCATATATTTCAGCCTTGGAAAAATGGAGATTTGTCTTCAAATAGGAGCTGAATGCATAAAATTGTAGAATGTGAAAAACAATAGGCTAAATTCTAGATTTTCCTTTTCCAATGCTCTAAATTATGAATATCGCAATCTTCTCTATTGGTGTCATTGGTGAAAAACATGCATTATAGATACTGATATATGCCTTGTATATTACATTGTAGCTTTATAAAACACAAAGCCATGAATATCCTTATGTTATCCTTATAAATGGTGCTTAGTGATGTCATCAGTTATATGTCAACATGTTCTTTAAAATTCATATCAGTTGGAATTGCCCTTTAACTCTCCTTTAAATTAATAAAATATTAAAGACCCAAATCTAGGGTCCCATGTGAAAGTCTAATATTTTTATATCAAAAATGTCCTGTTTTCTAGAGCTTGAGTAACATTTTGTGAAGGACAAATTTAGCACAGACCATTCAGTTACGCCAAGTAATACAGTGCACACATTTTTATATCACATAAATTATTTGGCAAAATATCATATTGAATATCACTGCTCATCTAACAGTTAGCTGAAACCATTACTGTTTGCATTCCAAGAAAGTAAAATGGACAGTATAGTGGAGCTGAGGTTAATTACCATTATTCTTTGGATTCCTAGCCATCCCACAATGTGTCCAGGGTTTCTAGGAAACCTGAGCACAATTAAAAAAGTGTTCCTTTAAAAAAGTAAAACCTTCCTTTGTTAATATGGTTCCAGAATCATATCAAGCTCAGCAAGAAATAAAATTGCCAGCTCTAAAAATAAACTACCTTTATACATATGCGCTCTCTTGCTATAGCTTAAAAATAGCAGCAGTATGCAGAATAATTGCCAGACCAGCCATGTTGTTTTAACATTATCCTTCTCCCTTATGACCTTTTATTGATTAGTTTGTCCATGAGAAAATGGAAAATAGCTTCCCAGATTTTGTTCTAAGTCTGCATAGGTCACAAAACCATCCTGAATGCTTATATGTTTGTGATTCCCTCTGGAACCAGTTAACTGTCAGTTGGATTTATTTCTAAACTTAACCTAGTGACTGAAGGGCATGCATTCAGGGAATGGCAGATATTCAGGGTTTATCTACAGTCATGACTCCTTGGCAGTGACAAGGCTGCATACTGACAAGGCTGCATACTGTACTTTGGTAGTAACGTTAGAAGAGAGCAGCTGGCTATTTGGGTAGTGACCAATACTTAGATGTTCCAGCCATGTCCAATATCTGCTAGATGCTTTACACGCAAAGATATTGATGCATATTTTGGAACAAGTTGATATATTCAAGAGAGTATAGCAAGCACCTTAGTAACCTCACATCACCTTGTATAGCTGATTGATGGCAAAAATGGCTTGCAAAATTGCTGAATTATAGAAATCATAGACAGTTAAGGCAATAGGCGTATTGTAAAAATGGCAATTTCTTAATGTGCTTTTTCTTTGAGCAACTTGCATCCAACTTATTTACAAAGGTCTGAAGCAGTGTAAAATAACTGTGTCATGGCATAAAACAAAACTATTTATGCATATAATATCATGGCTAGTGATACATGAGGGTTAAACTGTGCACAGATACTGCAGCTGGTTGCAAATTTTTGGATTCCACTGTGTGGAGTAAGTGGTTGCTGCTGGAAACCTGAGTCAGGACAAAAGATTGAGACCTAAGGTAACAAATGTCTGTGTGAAGTTGGCTCTAAGGGTCCACATGAATGATGTGAAGCTAGAGTCATATAGCTTCTGTTATAGAACAAGGACGAGTTAGACAGTAAGAGCAGCTCTGAGTTCCATCAAAGAGATCACCCCTTTGGTATGAGTCATACCAAAGAAATAGTCTTCTGTCCAATAAATGTACCGCTTCTGGTTAAAAACCACTGGAACTTAAGTTCCTATATGTAAATGTTTTAAGGATTATAGTTCAGAATGTAGGCCCTTTATCAGTTACTTCTGTGAGGCTAAGATGAGGAGATGTATGTAACAGTGTCCTACCCTTGAGAGCTGGAAAATGTACCCCAGAACCCAAAGCTCATACATAGTTACATTATTAAAACCCAGCATACACACACACACACACACACACACACACACACACCCTACAGTCTTTCACACAAACCATATGCCCATAGCTATACTAAATGTAGAGTTTAGTATTAAAATAGCCTTTGATATTATACCTGTCCAAAAAATATTCCAAGCCCCTTTTGAAAGCATCAACAGAATGAGCCATCACAACATCACCCGGCAGTGCATTCCACAACCTCACTGTCCTCACTGTGAAGAACCACCTACGCTTCTTCAAATGAAAGTCCTTTTCTTCTAGTCTGAAGGGGTGGCCTCTAGTGATCCTCTTTATGGGTAAAAATAAAAAAAAATAAAAAAAATTGTCTATAATGTCCTCTTAAGTATTTGTAAAGTGTAATCATGTCCCCTCGCAAGCACCTTTTTTCCAGAGAAAACAACCCCAACCTGGACAGTCTACCCTCATAATTTAAGTCTTCCATTCCTCTAATCAGTTAAGCTGGATGTCTCTGGACTCTCTCCAGGTCATTTACATCCCTCCTAAGGACTGGAGTCCAAAACTGAACTGCATATTCCAGATGAGATCTTACTAGGGATCTATAAAGAGGCATAATTATGTTTTCATCCCGTGAGTTTATGCCCTTTTTTATGCAGGACAGAACTTTATTTGCTTTAGTAGCTACAGAATGACACTGCCCAGAATTAGACAACTTGTTATCTATAAAAACCCCAAGATCCTTCTCACTTAAGGAAACTCCCAACACACTGCCATTTAGTGTATAACTTGCATTTATATTATTTTTGCCAAAGTGCATAACATTGCATTTATCAACATTGAACCTCATTTTCCAGTTTGCTGCCCAATTTCCCAACTTAGACAAATCACTCTGCAAAGTGGCAGCATCCTGCATGGAACCTATAGTTCTGAACAATTTAGTATCATCTGCAAAAATAGAAACCGTACTTCAATGACCACATCCAGGTCATTAATAAAAAACTTAAGTTAAAAAACTTAGTTAACACCAAAAGAACACTGGCCCATTTGACAGCAGCCAATATTGCAGCCAAATGGAGCATCCAATAAGCACTTTTGGAAATGTTATCACTCTGTTCAAATGCTACATGATAGTCTCTCTTTAGGGACATAAAACAGAGGTTGGATACAGAACGTTGGCTGGAGAAGGTCAAGGCAGTGACAAGCAGCCATCACAATGTGCAAGGGATAAGAGAAAGCCATGTGCTTATAAAAGGGGAACTGAGAATGAATTTGCAGTGTGGTGTACATGCTGAATTGTTTGCTTATCACATCAACTTGTCTGCGCAGCTGATCACATATGCCTGTCCCTACCAAGCTTAGGAGATGTATAAATAATGGACTATGATGATAAATTAATTCTAGGTTCCTCTTCCAGCAGGAAAATGTACAATTATCCTGCTGTTCGACAACTGTGTACATTTCTTTGTGAATCAAGTAAATTAGTGTCATACTAAAATTGGATTTTAAAAGCTTCCTTGAGGCCACCAACAGTAGTTTTGCTTTGCCTCTGCCAGTAGATACCTAGAGCTAAAATGGCATTGTAATCAGCCTAGATCATTAGGTACTTATCATGTTCTAAGACATTTTACAAAGCTGAGTAATAGAAATGGGGTTTATGTTATGCATGCGCGTGACAAAATAATATTTTTTTTTTATAAAATATAAAGCTGGGTGTTTCCAGGTGCAAAAGGATCCTCCAAATTTCTATTGCCTGACATTACAGCGACTTCAACAATTTTCTTATTTATATGTTTCTATGTCTAAATAATTGGTCAGTAATAAAGGCTTTAAAGTCCCATTAAATGATGCCCCATACGTAGGAACGAATAAGAAAATACAAAGAACATAGGTCCCCCCGAAAACAAAGATAATGCACATACAGAGTAACACACACAAACACTGTAACTCACTGAGGACATAAACATTCCCATTACATTGGTACATACAGTGAGTGTGACCAGGTAACAGAGAATATAAAAATGTCCCATAAGATCCACTGGAGACGGAAACATAGATCAGAAAAGCCATAAAAATATGCCAGATAGAATTGTAAATAAATGATGGTGAAAGCGTGTGGTCAATATTAAAGGCAGCTGACACTATTCAGTTCCAATTTTACCAAAATGAGGCATATTTAAAGAAAATGCCACCTTGTGGTGTTTTACAAGTCTCCATCTATCTATGCTACAGCAAAAATGTGTTTAAAATACAATTAGCCCTTTGCATAAAATGCATAAATAATCAACAGTAAAAGCAGTAAATCCTTAATAGCCTAGGGCTTTCAATTATATGATTGAAGAAAGTGGGTGTAAATATTAGTATAGCATACTACAGAGTGTACATGTGTATGAGCAGTGTGGTCCTAGCATTGCCTTTTATAGAAGGCTGAGGGTGACAGGAAAACAGATAAAATTATGTTTATACTGTTATGACTGTGATTATTTAAAATTGATAATTGCTCAATTCAACAGAAGACTCTGCTTGCAAACCTTGTTAGTGACTCAATAAAGTGCTATTTTCGCATCAACCCACGGGCTTCAGATACAATTGCTCATAATGTTTGGCAACATGGTAAAATCTGCTAATCTGTTTAGAACAGATTTTCAAACAGCCCAATCTCTCATCTCTAATCACACCCGTTCATTGTCTCCTTTGTACTATTTGCACAGCATCTTTTAAATAAATAATGATTTCCATAATACTGATACGGAATTGCAGCACTCCTGGCAAATGTGCGATTGTAAAAAAAATCCCAAAAACTGGCGCATGTAAAAGAATTCAAGACCAACTTGCTGTCAGCTTCAGAAAGGGCTGTTTTATGGACATTCATTCTGCTCATAAAATAAAAATTGAGAGTGTTTGTAGTGGGGAAATATATTGTGCTAATGCATTAATATAGTAGAGCCATTTGGCTTAAAGGAACTGTTCAGTGTAAAAATAAAAACTGGGTAAATAGGTCAGCTCTGGAAAATAAAAATGTTTCTAATATAGTTAGTTAGCCAAAAATGTCATCTATAAAGGCTGGAATGACTGGGTGTCTAACATAACAGAACACTGCCTCCTACTTTTCAGCTAGAGTTTCTAGAGTTAGTCAGTGGCTTTAAGAGGGGTAACATGGGACATAACTGTTCAGTGGGGGTCAATTATAACGTTTGCGCATAATTGTTCGCAAACGAGACAGGTCTTTGCGTGAGCACAGGCACTTTGCGGAGTTTATGTGCGTGAAAATAGGGTTGACAATAACTTAAATTCGCAATTTTCTAAACTGTTTTGCAAATATTCACAATTTGTGATTTTTGCCACATGTAAAAAGCTCTTATAGGCATTCGCAGTGTGCAAAACAAATTCACAAATCTGTTTGCATACTCTTATTCAGCTTTATAAATATAACAAGGCAAAAGGCAAATATATTCACTTTGCGAACCAATCTGCAAAGTTTATAAATGAGCCCCAGTGAGTTTGCAATCTGAGCGTGCAGCTCAGATTCAAAAGCAACAGTTAAAAGTCTCTGATTGGTTACTGCCTGTATCCAATCATTAGAAACCAAGAGCGCTGCAAAGCAGGAAGTAGTTTTCTGGCTATTATGTTAGACATCCAGTCACTCCAGCTTTTATAGATGAATTTTTTGGCTAATTATATTAGAAACATTTTTTATTTTGCACAACCTATCTATTTATCTAGTTTTTTTTTGACACTGAACAATTTTAAACAGCATTGATTGTGAATATCATAGAATATTGTACAGCCACAGAAAAAGAGGCAACACTGAAATTTGGAACAGGCAGCTAAATAAATGAGAATATTTGATGTTGCCCCTGTAGACTGAATGAGACTTGTAATTAGAAAACATAGTTAAAGGAAAATCTAAGTGAATACTTAAGCAACATAAGAGTGTACATCATATTAAAGAATCTTACTAAACTGGAATAAAGATATCAGTAAATATTGCTCTTTTACAACTATTACCTTGGACCCACATTTTGAAGGTCTGTGACCTGTCTCATAGGTCACCTGACCTGAAATACTGCAGTTCTGTAACAGTTAGAAGTGTGGGAGTAAAGGGCAGAACTTTGTCCAGTAATTGCCTCATGTGAACATGTATGTGTGCCCTTGGTTTGTTTGTGTGCACTGCATATGGTCCCAGGGGAAATTTTATGTTTTGGATAAAAAAGCATATTTTTATGAAAATGGTTTATTTAGATGAAGCAGGGGTTTATGCAATATATTGTCCAATATTGTTCTGAGTATAGTTTGCCTTTAAATGGCTGGTTTGCCTTAAAGGGCACCAATCACAGCCAAAATACATATATTAACAACTAGGGATGTCGCGGACTGTTCGCCTGCGAACTTGTTCGCACGAACATCGACTGTTCGCGTTCGCCGAATGTTCGCCGAATTTGGGTTCGCCTTAGCTGGCGCTTTTTTTTGCCATTTCTCCCCCAGACCAGCAGATA
>CM044438.1:105988100-106007325 GCA_024363595.1 Xenopus borealis
AATGCCTAGCTTTAGTAAACTCTAGAAGTATCATGAGAAGGGCACACAGCAACTTCCAGAATGTGGCAGCACTAACACAGACGTTTGGCAGATTTCAAAATAGCTTAGAAGGTTTATTGGGCAACCAAGAAATTTCAACTGAGCATGTGCGAGATTTCAGAGCTACAGTTGGGTGTGAAGATATAGGTAGGAGGAGCCAGTGAAATCCAAGGTGACTGCCTCAGCTAGAACTGCAGTGGAGATAGGGGAGATTTTGCAGAAGGTATAGTGAGCTGATGATTTACATTATACAACAATTCTAGCTGTTTTAAAAATCAGATTTCTTGAACTTTCACATAGTGTATTTACTTAGTAAATGATTTTAGTTATGATTGGTGCCCTTTTACTTAAATTTTAGTTTGTTATAGATTGGCCAATTCGCAGCAACTTTTCTTACTTTACTTATTTGCCTTCTTCTTCTGACTCTTTACAGCTTTCAAATGGGGGTCACTGACCTCATCTAAAAACAAATGCTATGCAGGCTACACATTTCTTGTTATTGCTACTTTTTACTAATCATCTTTCTATTCAGGCCTCTCTTATCTCAGATCAATGCAAGGCAATTTAGACCCTAGCAACCAGGTTGCTGGGATTACTGTTGAATAAAAAAGCTAAATAACTGAAAAATTGCAAATAATAAAAATGAAACCCAATTGCAAATTTTCTCACTCTCTACCCAAAGTTAATTTAAAGGTAAACAGCTCCTTTATCTTGATCTTACTTCTTTGCAAACTGACTGCCCTGTTTTGCGCAGTTGAAGAATGGTGGGCCCAGCCCCGTTACCTGGTACTTAGCGCAGAGTCTCCATCTAGTGGGATCCGGGAATGCACCTATGGGTGGCCCCACTAGGACACAGTAATGATTCACACACAGTAGTTGGTAAACTAAATAGCATTTTATCTAAAAGGAAATTGCTAACTTATACAAGCAGCACGTTAGATATTAGTGTTCAGTCATTTTCATTTGCAGTATCCAGCAACATGGATGAATAATGAATGAGGCAGGATGAATATTATACATGTGATCATTATAAAAATAATTAGATCACCACTAGAGAGACATTTTTGCACATAAACATTAGACCAGTTCATACACACACATATACAAAGACAAAGTCTTTTATAGGAGTTTTCATGTTTTGAATTGTAAATCTTGGATTTATGTGCTCATTTCTTTCCTTGCTTATTTTTACATTTGGGCCTATCCTTGTAAA
Organism: Xenopus borealis; assembly: GCA_024363595.1. NCBI lineage: Eukaryota > Metazoa > Chordata > Amphibia > Anura > Pipidae > Xenopus > Xenopus borealis. The sequence goes on from CM044438.1 coordinate 105,989,353, forward strand.
GGACTCCAACAGACCAAGCTCTGTCATTGCCTCTAACAGCCCCAGACAAGTACTGGGATTTCCCAAGGAATCTCACGCTCATTCTTGCTGATTATAGGGCTAGACAAGCATGAATTAAAACAATATACTGAAACAGTTTGACTCTGTATCTCTACCTAATCATTACTTGACTTTATTTGATTCCTAGTTGCATAAACCTATCCCTTTCTACCTGGTGAATAACCCCCAAGGCTGGAAAGGATTTCCATTTATTTCATGCTGATCCAACAAAAGGTATTGTTAAACATGTACCTTTCCAGCCTTTAGTTCATACTTCATTATCCCAATTAATTACAGGGCCAGACATAGGCATATTGGTCTGTAAAATGAAAAGGCTGGTTTACTGCTACTGTGTCTGTACATGTTATAAGTGTAGCGCTATAGTAAATTGAGTGCACCTTACTTTACTATGAGCCCCACTCCCAAAATATGTGCACTGGATGAGACCTTAAATCTTACAGAGTAAGCCCTCGCAAACGGTGTGGAGGCAGGGTGTAGTGCAACTGTAACTGTATTAAGGGTGCAAATAATTGTGTGCCAGTGGTTCTTATAACTTAAACAAGGAACAGATTTATTGAGCATTCAATCCTCATTGGAGTGTACAATTAGCACATGCAGTATCAACAGTGGATAGACACTACTCACAACACCTTTGGTCAGTAGCTGTCCCCTCAGAGGTGGGAGACAATGTATGCAGCCTTGAGGAGGTACACCCAGCTTTCAGCCTTTTTCCTAAGTGGAACCTGAGGGGAAAATCTCATTCCTAGGTCTGTACACTTAAGGGCAGATTTACAAAATTCATGTGAATAATTCGAAGTTTTGAAGTTTTAATATAAATTCGAATTTGAATCTTCGAATATGCAAATTAGGCAAATTCATCCATCAAATAAAATTTTATTCGAATATTCGACTATTCGATGGTCAAATAACTTTAACTTAAAATTTTTATTCGACCACCTACTTCGCCAGAACCAAGCTACCGAATTGTGAATCATTAGTTTTGATCGAATAAAAAAAATTTGATTGATCGATTAAATCATTCGAAACTATCGATTTGAACGATTGATCGATCAGATTTTCTTTATTCGATCAATCGAATAGCGGTAAAAACCTGAAGGATTTTACTTCCCTTTTATTCAAATTTTTTTTTAATTCGAAAGTCGACCAATGATAAATATGCCCCTTAGTCCCTACTCTAGCAATTAGTACCCGTGATCTTAATCCCACTCACAATACTCGGAGGAGCCACAATCCTGTCTATCTGTCACTACTAGAGTGACCTATAATGGTGAGTAGCCTATCTTTACTAGACCTGACCTGTCTAGGTTCCACTCGAACTCAGTTTTATACTTTAGCACAGTGCCATCTACTGGTTACTGTGAGAACAGCAAGGGGCATAGCTTAAAGCAGGATAAGGAAACAGTTCCCCATCCTAACTGTATTTTAGGACCCAGATAGGTGTCTATAAACTAGGGGACTGCCTGCGAAATATTTCGGGGGAACTAATTTACCAGTCCCCTACACGAGTTTTCTGGTGCTGCCCATATGCCTTTGTTGTTGTTGATTTATGGCGTTCTATTCCTTACAGATTCAGTTAAAAAGGAATTATTGCAAAATGAACATTTGATATGAACTTCAGCATACGGAAATGAGAAACTTTCTAAATACAATCAATTAAAAAGTCTGCACTGTTTCTAAAATAATCAAGTTTATCTTCACTATCCCTCTCTCAGCATCTGTTTCTCTTCATTCTGTCTTCATTCAGGAGTTGGGTGTCAGATATTCATTGACAGTTAGATCCAATATATCCCATAGGGGGGCTCCTTTTGCCTAGACGATGTATTAGAGCTCACTCTATTAAAATCACCAGACATCATGTCTCTCTACATGCAGGATTTGTGCAAAAGGCAGTTATTTTGTTTGTAATGGAATCAGTTATTTGAGTGAGTTCTAATTCATCTGCTAGGAAAGGAAGTCCCCCTATAAGATATATTGAATCTAACTGTCAATGATTGTCTGAAACACAACTGCTGCATGAAGACAGAATGAAGAGAAACAGATGCCAAGAAAGGGATAGTGGACTTAGTGATTTTTTTTTAAGTAATTATCTTTAGAAAGTTTCTTATTTCAGTATGATGAAGCTTATACTAACATTTGATTTTCCTGACAGCTCCCCTTTAATGACATGTACAGGAAAGTTTCTCAAAGCATTTCAGCCACACTTGGTAAATCAAAGTATTTAGATTACCTCTAAGTTATAAACAAAGCTTAATTTCAATATACAGTAGATTCGCCAACAGAGTCTTGCATAGCTTCATATGAAATGGAGGAAACAGAACAAAATCCTGTTGCCTTTTTAGGAGTGGAATTCTTCAATATTCTGTAACGATAGGCTCCCAAACTGTGAGGCTCAACATCTTGGGGTAGTTCAGTTCAATAAGTTTCACTGTAGCTCACCTATTAGGTTATATATTGTTCATCCCACGGGGTATAATGTGCTGATATCCCAAAGTGGATAGACAAAAAATATTAGGCTGACGTTTAAAGCTGCAAAATTCCTTTGTCGAGGAAGTGATCTTCCTGAATAAAGGAATTTTGCAGCTTTAAACACCTGCTTGGATTAATCCTACATCTACAATTTTCTTTGATTACTTCTTGGGGTAGTCATTCAAAGCAGTTTATGGGGTGGCTGATACTAAAATTGGGGGGGTATTTGCTTACTATAGCGACATAATGACAGTGTTTTCATAGAGGGAATCCAGAAGGTATTTAAAGCCACTGCCATCTGAAATCAGGGCAATTATAATAAATGGGCAAAAAGGGGGGCCACCATAAGACCTTTTATGTGCTGTCGGTAAAACCATTCCCCGGAAATCCCAGGCCCCTCATTTTAAGTAGTAAATGGTCAAGTACTTTTCATTTATAATATTATTATATAAATATCATATTATTTCTGAAACTCCACTGTGATTATGTCCTTTTTATATGAGTATATTGATAAAGAGGGCTCTTTAGAGTCTAAAGAATTCAACTGTAGCCTCAATTTTTATCCCTCTTTTATGTTTCTGTAAAGCATATTGGTCATGTTTGATCCAAAGGCAAGAGAGAATAGAATAGCCTTTCATCTCAGTTCAAATATAGCTGATAAATACTCTTAAAACCAATGCTCGGCTTTAAATTACCATGTTAAATTGCTATGCTATCCATTTATTTAAAAAAGGAACCTTGTTGTAAAGTAGAAAATGGTATTATTTGTAAAGGAAATGATTAGGGCTTCTATTGTACAGAAGAAAAATGGGCACAATGGAAATGAGAAGGAGTATTATCAGATGGAACAGTGAGTGGTTATAAAACAAATGTTAGCAGGTCTGGGTGTCTGTGGAAACAGCCTCTGAATATATCAGCCCAGGTGTATTCCAACACCTGAAGCCAAACGTGAAATGAAAAGGTTACACCTTCTACTTTCTCAGGACACAGGAAAGGAAAAATGTAGACAGGTCCAGGAGGGATGTAGCAAATGAGACATGATCTCACGCGTGGCCCGAGGAGAGATGGAAATTAAAACCTGGGTTTGGCTTTCTCAGGCAAGCGTTTCCTCAATGTCAGAAACATTGGAAGGTGAAATATAAGTCTGAACATCTTACCTAATGAGATCTGTTATCTCACGCATGAATCAGAGCAATGCTTTGAGTTTTTTCAGTGGCAGGAGGAAATTCGCTAATATATTTTAATTTAATTATACTGACCTTGCCTTTACAAAATTATTTACTTCTAAATTAGAAGAGAATTGCATTTTGACCCATTTTCAGTGTTAAACTGCAAATTAAAACTGTAATAGCTCCAGGGGAATATGTAGCAATTTGTAATGCAAAACCAGATGCTATTTCTGCAGTCCATTCAGATAATGTTTGTACAACTCCCAGAGGAGGATGCTGAAATTTCATTTAGTAATCTATGCAATGAACACAATAGAAGTATACTGATCTATAGTGCAAATGCATACATGTAATAATTTTTATACAACCTTTGCATGTTTATAATACAGCAGTGCCCCAAGGCCAACAGCAGAGATCTAAAACTACAGCAGTAAATAATTAAACATAATAGTTACAATGATGTGCAAGATGCTATACGTTGGTGTTTCATTAATTTTTTCACCATGGAAATGGGATTTAAATATATATGGTGGTGGCATATACTCAAATAGCAGAAGAGACCATTCCTTTTTCCAAAGAGAACTCAGCATCCAAGTTTTTATATACTGTAGGTATGTGCCTATGTTTTATTCTCAGCAGGTTTTCCCCACACAGTTTTTACTTCACACAACATAAGTTAAAAAATGTAAAGTTTTTTTTCCACTGTGTAACATACCTCCACACCTTGCTTTTTTTTTTACAGTGCTTTAGCCACTATTAATGCTACTTCATGCAGAACAATATGAATATTTACACACAAGCTTTTTTTGGCTTCACAAGCACACATCCTACTTCCTATTTTCTGGTAAGAGCGCTCACCCACAGATGCTCCCCTTTTCCTCAGGTGATTACCCAGGAGATGAAGATAGTAAGAAAGGCTGTTGAGGCCAGTGTTAGTGATGGCGCGAACCTCGGAAAAAAAGTTCGCGAACATGTTCGCGAACGGTTCGCGAACCCCATAGACTTCAATGGGAAGGCGAACTTTTAAAGCTAAAAAAGACATTTTTGGCCAGAATAATGATTTTAAAGTTGTTTAAAGGGTGCAACGACCTGGACAGTGGCATGCCAGAGGGGGATCAAGGGCAAAAATGTTTCTAAAAAATACATTGTTGACACAGCGCTGCGTTTTGTGCTGTAAAGGGCAGAAATCACACTACATTTCTAAACCTGTGTAATAAACTGCTTTAAACTGCTTGCTTTGACAGGTTATGAAAGTTTGAAAATATTTCTCCTTATCTAAACTGTTACAATTACTTATTTTCTTATGTCAAAAGTGTTACAAAGTATCTTACCTGCACCTGTTAGCTGTTCTGGACTCTCTGCCAAAAGCCAATTAAGTTCAAATCTTTTAATGAAAAATGAAAAAGAGTCTCAGATTGCACTCTGTAGCTGTAAATCCATACACCAAATTTTATTTATAAATATGGTTGAAGTTACCCTTCACCACTCCAAATTCAAGCATGGTAAATCACGCACAAAAAGTTAAAGTTCATCATTCAATAGTTCATTATATAAGTTAGAAAAATGACCTGTAACTAATTAGAATTCATCATTTAAGTTAACCATTTAATTATTAAAATTCATAGTCAGTTGAAAAGTTAATGTTGAATACTGTGCCAAAGTTCATTTAAGCAGTTCTTAATAGAAAGTTTAAGTGGTATATGTCAAGTTGGTCCTTAATTAACTGTTAAGAACAAAAGGTGCCTGAGGAAGCCAATATGGCGAAACATATGTAGGCTGGCTGTGAGCATGGAGAGGAGAGAATGGTCACGCTGAAAACTTAAATGGTGAAACGAGGCGGCCGGTACGTCCGTTAAGCAGGAAGAGCAACATCGGTCTAATGCGCTTAAAGTCCACTGGATGGCAAAGTCCCCGAGGACAATAAAGACGAGTACCATAAGCAGATGAGTATGAACTAACTTTATACAAGTATCTACAAGCAATTGCCGACCCTTGAAGTAAAACCGCATGCTGCGCTACCAAGTTCAGCACGCGATTGGTGCAGATTTGAAAAGTAGCGCGGCTGTACTGACATTGCGGTACTTAAAGTTAAGCTCACTGCGAGGTCTCGTCCAACATACTGACAGAGGGTTCGCTACATACAATGATAACCGCTCTGAGATTGTGTTTCCAATCCCCTGGAGACTGGAGGAAACTATATATAAGCGCTTGATGGTGGCAACATTATAACTAAATGTATCAGCTTTACTTCCTGCTATCAATGAACTATCTTTTAAAGTGGACCCGTCACCCCAAAAAAATATTCAAAATCCTATTTTATCACATTAGTCAAGCAAAATGAAAGTTAATTACACTATATAAATTATTTGGATCTTGTTTCCTTCAGTCTGGGGATTCATAATTATAGCAAGCAGGCAGGAGCCATTTTGTGGACACTGTTATTAAGACAAGCCTTGTATCATCTCAGAATCTTGTTTGTGCACCAGAATGGGGGACCCGATGTCTATCCCTATGTCCTGGCTACACAATTAAATGGTTAAAAGAACTGGGGGAATGTGTGGGGAGCAGTGGCATCTAGGAAGCGCTGAATGGAAACTGAAAGTAATTATCTGCCCCGCCTCTATGCCTAGAGGAGTGGCAGACAATATTTGATTGACAGCTGAGATTTTTAAATGAGCTTAAAACAGCTATGAATGCTTTAATAAAAATTTGAAATTGGATTTCATGTTTAATTTGAAAAGGGCTTTTATTATACAGATTTTTGTGTCTGGGTGACGGGTCCACTTTAAGTAGCAGAAGGTGCTATTATGGCACTCTAAATGATTGTACCTTACTTTGCAAAGCCTCTGATATTACGGCATAACATCAATACTCTCTACTCGTGCACCTTTTGTTCTTAACAGTTAATTAAGGACCAACTTGAGAGGGCAAAAAAAATGGTGAGAGGGTGAGGGGTGAGAGGGCAAAAGGGTGAGAGGGCAAAAAAAAATGCGGCAAAATAACGCGAACCCAAAATGGCGAACGTCGCGCGACGTTCGCGAACTTCCGGCGAGCGCGAACAGCCGATGTTCGCGCGAACAAGTTCGCCGGCAAACAGTTCGCGCCATCCCTAGCCAGTGTAAGGGCTTGTCCAGATGAACACTTTAACCTGTTATTAATTTTAAGGGGCCCATACTGACACAGGTGCATGTAAGTGGCGAACACATGTTCCATTACCCCTGCATTTGGCACGTACACGCATCTGTGCCAGCATGGGACCATTTAGGGTTGCCATCTGTCTGGTTTTGACCAAGACCACGTTTTTTTGAAGGGATTCCTGGGTCTCAACTGCCTGCCCGGTTTTCCAAATAAGGAAACCAGGAAAACATTAGGGGCATTTGCCCAGGGGGGCAGGTAGGTTGGGGGGAGGAGGGAGAAGTTTGTTCAATTACGAGTTGAATTCTCCTTTAAAGGAAAGCTTAGAGAAGTAGGCTAGACATGGTTTACATTATGTTTTGGGCTTCTGTACCTGCTTAAGGGAAGATCTGTGTCTCCAAAGATGCCCCGGTAGCTCCCCATCTTCTTTTCTGCTGATTCACTGATTCACATGCTCAGTGCTGCTGTCACTTACTGAGCTTAGGTACCCACTCACAATATACAATAGACATAGAATAGAAATGTCACAATATCGGGCTGATAAGTAATTAATACAGATAATGTCTACATGGCAGCACAGAAAACAGTGCAAGGAGTGAAAAAGAAAACTTTTCTTTGATATACTCTTTCATTGCTTGGGCTTCAGGCAAAGAAAGAGGATACGTTCTCCCTCTAGGAGGAATGAGGTCTATTGGGCAGTCAAAGCTCCTATGTGGGGGTAATGTTTCCACGGCTTTTTTTAGAGAACACATCGGAGAATTCAGCATAAGCTGCGGGTAAACCCTCTAGGGATGTGACTGCCACCAATTGAGGAATTGGTGGAGAACCAACATTTTCTGCTTGATAATTTGTGACAACCTGAAGCTTCTCAACAGCTGCCAGTATTTACTAGGGGTGGATATTTTACACATCCATACACTGCTATTGAGAAGCTGAAACTTTAGGCAGGTGAATTAAGTTCAATTTATAAAATATGTCATTTTAAGCCATATTCAGTTTTAGGGTTTGGTTCTTCTTTCAGCAACAGTTGGCTGCATTCCTTCCTGCTAGGCCTACTTAGGGACAAAGTCTGAAGGCTTCATCCACATGTTTTTAGATACAGTAGATGTAATGTAATAAAGTAAAATTCAGGGGGGGGAAATGAGCATAAAGATTTTATGAATAAATTCTGGATAAAGTAAATTTGGGGGACATAAAATTGGGGTTCTACTGTAGCTGCTAGGAGTTAAGAGTGTATTGTAGACTTGGGGCTATTGTTGAAGGTAGTCCTGAAAGATATTCTTGATAACAGTGAAGTTTATGGTACAATTTAAATTGCATGTTCAAGGACAGAGTATGGCTGACATTTTTTGGGTCTGGTTTCTATTTGATATCCAGGTTCTCTCAGCAAGGCTGTTCTCTGCCAGGCTCTCCTGCTTCCTCTTCCTGCCTGCCAATTCCAGGCTGCTGTGTAACTTCCTGCAGCCCTGAGATCACTGTGTAGCTGGTTGCTAGGCAACACCTTACCGCAGACTGATACAAGTTCTGTGCCTGCTCCTTTACAAGGAACTGCTGCAGAGGAGTAATTGCAGGTAATCTGTCCTACAATTACCAATAGACAGAGTGTCTCCTCCTACATTCAGACAGATAAGAAAAAGGAATTCTGTGGAAAACTGGCCCAAGATTGCTCCTAAGATTTCAATTGATATGAAATGTCCTCAAGGCTGAAGTTCACCTACTGGCCCAAAGATCATCTCAGAACACTGACCACAACATCAAACCACCACCATTGCAATGTTGCAAGTACATTCACAGACAGTAGTGAGAGAGAAGACGAAAAGAAGAGACAGTAGAGAAAGAGGGAAATGTAATCCTGTTCAGATGATTAGCCAATGTACAACCCGTGACCATCCATGCTACCCGGCATAGGAAGAATTAATCCAAAGTTGTCAAGTTCTGAGAATGACACAGAGGGGCTAAATCAGAGATATAACCATTCAGCCTTGGGGTGTTAATACTTTTGGAACACAACACAATGCGTGCTGTGAGAGCATTAGCATTCTGATGAAAATCTGATGTGTTATTCCATAACCAGTTCATAAAGAAATACTTTTTCTGGAATCCGAATTGACCCACATAAAATGTTACTTCTTGCTCAGTAGAAGAAAAGATTTTCATTAAATATCTTTTTTGCCCAAAGACAGAAGGAAATCAAGTGTAACCCATTTGCCTCATGTCAGACAATGATGTATTGGAGATGCTCTACTGGCAATGCCACTTCCTATGTCTTTGACAAATAAATGAATAGTTACATACTCTGTTAGAGTTTATTTTACTTCATAACGTAATAAAAATTTGACCTGTTGTCCATCAAGCCCAGGCTTGATAAAGGGTCCTGCGAGGCCCGAAACATTGCCAATTTTTTTGTCTATCACAGTTTTGTGCCAATAAACAACACTAAGCAAGTTTGAAGCAAAACTCCGTGTGCTGCAGTCATTTTGAACTGTCTAGATGGTAGCATGAGAAATACCATAAGCAGGGAGTCAAAATAGGCACTGGCGTTCCAAGTACACAGAGGCTCAAACAACTCCGTACCAGCCCAAAAAATAGTAACTGTTTATAACATCTTTCAGCAGCCCCTCTGGCATTTGCCAGAATGGATCCATGAGGGAAATATTAGTTTAGGTAATACTTATTCAGAAACCATACTTCTGCTTTTTACACCTTTGCTACTTGTGTCCATATTACTACAGCTACTTTCTGCCTAATCCCTTTAAGAATACCTGGATATCTCCCCTTGGAATGCATCGCAAGTCTCTGTCTTTCCATTGAGAACTGTGGGAAATTCTGCACTGAGGGATGAGCACCCACTCCTTCAATTCCCTTTTGTAACTGAGGTTTCAGTTCTGTAACAGTGAAATGGCAATTTTTGGTAATTTAGCAGTTTGTCCATTTATAGCAACACCAGTGTCAAGGACATCTAATGTAGAACACAGAAGATGACACTATAAACCCACCATACAAATGACACTGTTATTTTTATGAATAATACTAGATGAACACCATCAAGTGACCACTTTATGTATAATGATTCAAAACAGAAGGCAGAGCAGAGGCAGTAACTAGTTCCATTGTAATGCCCTGGGACTAAGGGCAAGAAAAGCGAACAGATTATGTCCCCAGAATACATTCCTGCTTGTGGGCAGTGGTAGGTTTGTGTGTACCATTCCCGTCCCCAAGCTAGTGCAGGTGCGTGCATGCATTAAAGCGTTGGGGAACTCCACGTTCCCCATACACTTTAGGATGCAGCTGGGCAGCATGCCACCCCTAAAAGTTCGCCTTTGTGGCCTCAATTTTTTTTTTAATTTGTGAGGGGGGCCCTGGGGCCAATGTTTTTTTAAAAAATATTTTTGGGGACCAAATTTTTTAACTTGTAAGGGGGGCCCTGGCGCCAACGGTTATTAAAAAAATATTCTTTGGGGCTTGTAAGGGGGGCCCTGGCACCAATGTTTTTTTTTTTTTTTTTTTAAATATTCTTTGGGGCACCAATTTTTTTTTTAATTTGTAAGGGGGGCCCTGGTGCCAATTTTTTTTTTTTTTAACTTATAAGGGATATGTGTGAGGGGGTTACTTTTTGAGTGCTGATATCTGTGTGGTCTTTTAACTTTGATGTGGGGTCAGGGGTGGGGCTTAGGTGTCAGTGTGGGCGGGGCCCCACGATTTCTAATGGCGGCCCTGCTCCCATATGTTCTTCTTATGTTTGTATCCAAAGCTCAAATCCTTGTTCACCAACTTTGCCATATCAGGATCAGTTTGCACCAAAGGCCAATACTGTGAAAGAGACTTCTTACACTTGTTGGTTCAGGAATGACGTTTTAGACGGCAGAGTAAATTACTTGTATTATAAACAGTGTAATGTGGAATTACACCATAAAAATCATGTCAAAAGCCCTTTAGTTGGTGTTATAAGTGCATTGGCATTATGGGTAAGACAGTGAAGGGGAGAGTGCTTGGTGACAAAATGCCTGTCATGAGATTTAGTAATATATCTAAGTGCTTAAGATTAGTGAATTTGTGCCCTCAGGCCATCACCATTCAATGGAGGGAGGGCAGATGGAGGATTTCAGGTGATCACAAACGTTCTTTCTCTTGTTCTGCAGCTGGTACTGGTATTATTTATAGTAATTGAACTCACCGGTTATGCAGAAACTAAAAAAAACACGTGTTCTATTCATCTAACTTACACATAGAATTTGCATTTAATTATCAATAATGTCTATGTATAATGCACCACTTTTAGCTGATGTCAACAGCACACTATATTCATTATCAGCATTGCCATTAATGTGAAGTTAACTGAAGTTAACATCATGTTAAGAGAGTTTAGTCATTTTCAGCTATAATGAGAGAGTTTTCCATATGGGGAACATTGCCCTTCACACCTCATTTCCCCACTAGCTCCCAATGTACAGTATATAATTATCCCCTTTGTCTAGGAAAATTCCTCCACAGGCTGCTCTTGCAGCTTTCCTCTGTTTGATATCCTAATCTAAAATGAACACTTTGCTTTCAATCTTACCCAAAACAAACAAATCAATTGGATCATTAATTGACAGTGAATGATCTCATTTGCTGGCATCTTTGCTGAGTCGCTCGAAACAGTATAATCAGCAGTATGTTTTTTCTCTGCTTTCAAAGCGAATGTATTAAAGGCAAATTAATGAAAATATTGACCTCTATAAACATTATTAGATGAATTAATGTAAATATTGTGTCTTATTGCCCACTTACATTCAATTCTAAATGTGGCATGCCACATACAAAAGAAGGGGTAGAAGCTCTAAAACCAATGGGTATATTTTCCTGAGGCACATTGTGGTCTATTCCAAGCAAACAATGTCAGTTATTTATTTTCACTGCATTTTTGGCAGCAGGAGATTGTCTATTTCCCCATAATTGAGAACCCTTAGCTTGCATACAGTTGTATAGATGGCAACTGGTTGTTTTTACTTTATAATTAGTTACATAGAACTGACTAATTCCCTATACAGAGATAATATGCCATTCACATCAGTCCCTGCCCCACTTCAACAATTATTTTGCTGAGCAGGCAGCTCCATTACAGCTGAGGGCACATCATATACATGGTACTGTCTCTATTCTCATATCTAGAGTGTCATAAATTATCAAAACAGCACAAGTCAAACAATATCTGCCAGAAGCCAATACAGCAAGACTGATTAATAATCAGAATATACAGACTGCACTGGGTCATGTAATCTAATGTGGATTTTATAGTTTTTGTATTGTTTAATCCAAACTTTCTCCTACTCTCCACAACCAGTGGCTGCAGCAAAATAATCTTCCAAATGTAATCCCAGTTTATCTGTTTAAAACTGGCTCCATGATCTTTGTCCCTGGAGTTGGAAACAGTAAAGGGGATGTAAAGACAAAAATAAAATCCAATACAAATCTCTACGCAGTAGCCAACTGATTTACAGGGAAACAAACAAAGCTGCTGGAGTTCTGAATGGCTGGGAAGTAAGGTGGGGGCTCCCTGCTTTATGATTGTTTCCCTGCACAGCAGTTAGCGGCCATCTAAAAATTCCTATACACAGAAGTAAATGAAGGGAGAATTTCACTGCATACAGTTTCTAATAAAAACAGTACACATTTTTAATTAAGTATATTGGAGATAGGATTCTTTTTCATTAAAGGAGATGGAAAGGCTGGATACACTTGGGAGTGCCAAACGTTAGGCACCCCCAAGTGATTATAGCTATGTACCTCAAACCCAGGGCCGGTGCTCCAATCAGGAGAAATTTGCACCGGCCCCAGATTATAGAAGCGAGCACCATGCAGAGCTCTTACTTCCATCCTCACGCAACTGCGCATGGGCATTAGAATGAAAAGCCAAAATTTAACTTTAAAATCGGCTTTTTCATTCTAATGTGCATGCTTCAGTCCGGGGAAATGCTCAGCAGCATGAAGACGGAAGTAAGATCTCTCTGTGGTGCTCGCTTCTATAACCCGGGCCGCTGAAGATTTCTCCTGATTGGAGCACTGGCCTGGGTTTGAGGTACATTGCTAAAATCACTTGGGGGTACCTAATGTTTGGCACCCCCAAGTTTTTCCAGCCTTTCCTTGTCCTTTAAAGAAAATAAAAATGGGATTTTATTTTTTTGCCTGTACTAAATATCATGTCACACAGCAGCTGTCCTGGAAATCTGCAGGTCTTATCAGTACAACTTTTGTCAGTTGATAGAGCATTACAGTTCTGAGAATGAGGTTATTGTAATTTACCATCCTTGAAGTACATTACAATTTTTACCATAAAAGGATTTTTTGGAAATAGATTTCTCCCCATGGCTTCTAAGTAATCAGCAAGCGACCTGGGCAGTACAGAACAGAGAATCTCGCACTGTAAGGTTGCTGGAAAATCTCCAAAATCATAATTACATCTAAATTTTTGTACAACAAACGGCAATTAGTTCTGCCAGATATTTTATTGCAAGTGGAAATTACATTTTAAAACCCTCCTGTTTATATTTAACTACAGTATGACATAATGGTGCCACAAAGGAAGAAAGAGAACATGCAGTCCAAGCAATGAGTCCAGGAAACAGTAGGTACAAGTTATGTAGTATTATGTATTACGAAAAAATTTTTCCTGTATATTTATATAGGGCCAACATACTTTGCAGTGCTTTACAGTCAATGTGCACTCACATCCAGTATTGGACTGAGGTGTTTGGGGCTGTCACCTTTAAGGACAAGGAAAGTCTAAAATAGAATAAAGCTAGAAATGCTGTATTTTGTATACTAAACATAAACTTAACTGAAGGAGTCACAGTGGGACATGGGTTTTTACTATTGAATGCTGTTCTTAGATCTACCAGGCAGCTGTTATCTTGTGTTAGGGAGCTGTTATCTTGTTACCTTCCCATTGTTCTGTTGTTAGGCTACTGGGGTGGGGGGGAAGTGGGTGATATCACTCAAACTTGCAGTACAGCCTTAAAGAGTGACTGAGGTTTATCAGAGCACAAGTCACATGACTTGGGGCAGATGGGAAATTGACAATATGTCTAGCCCCATGTCAGATTTAAAAAAATCGGTTTGCTTTTTTGAGAAATGGATTTCAGTGCAGAATTCTGCTGGAGCAGCACTATTAACTGAAAAAAAAATTTTTTTTACCATGACAGTATCACTTTAAACATCTTTGCAAGACTAAAACCGTGCACATGCTCAGTGTGGTCCGGGCTAAGCTTAGGGATCATCATAAATTACCAAAACAGCACAAGTCAAATAATATCTGGCAGAAGCTGATACAGCAAGACTGTTTAATAATCAGTATAGGCAGATTGCACTGGGTCCTGCGTATTGTGGTTTGTGGATATTATAGTTTTTGTATTGTTTAATACAAACTTTCTCCAACTCTCAAGAACCAATGGCTGTAGCAAAATAATCGTCCAAATAGAATCCCAGTTTATCTGTATAAATCTAGCTCCACAATCTTTGTCTCTGCAGCTGGAGTTGGAAACAGTAAAGGGAATGTAAAGGCAAAAATAAAATCCAATACAAATCTCTACACAGTCGCCAACTGCTCTACAGGGAAACAAAGATGCTGGAGCGCTGCATGGCTGGGAAGTAAGGCGGGGGCTCCCCCTGCTGTTCATAAGCATGACTGTTTCCCTGCACAGCAGTTAGGGGCCGTTTGACAATTCCTATCCACAGAAGTAAATGAAGGGAGAATTTCACTGCATACAGTCAGGCTTTGTAATGCCTGCCGTCGAGCGTTGGTGCATAAATACTGGCGCACGTCACATCGGACGCCCATGCCGGAATGGATGGCCTATGGCCACATCACCTTGAAAACATCTGATCTTTGAAGCTAAGCAGGGCCAGGCCTGGTTAGTACCTGGATGGGAAACTGCCTGGGAATACCAGGTGTTGTAGGTTTTTTTTTTATGTCAGTATACTTAGGTGTTATGACATCTAATTTGGGCGCCTAGCTTCCTATTGGTTCCTGATGTGTCTGTCCTTCCTCAGCCTGCTCCTGATTGGTTCCTGGTCCCTTAAATACCTTCCTCTTCCTCCTCACATTGCCCAAGCTGGCGTCTGTTTCCACAGTTCCTGCTCAAGCCTTGCCTGACATCTGATTCCTGGCCTGTTTATTGACTTCTGATCCTCTGCCGTCTGCACCGACTCTTTTGCCTGTTTTTACTTCACTTCTGTTTCAATCCTTGACGGTACCTGGATCTCAGCTATTCCCTGCTCCTTTGCCTTCTCCGCTGAAGAAAGCCCGGGGCCCCAAACGGGCGTCGGTGAAGACCGGAGCCGTAAAGGAGTATCGGTGTCTACCAGTCTTCCTTGCACCAGTGGCACTTCTTCTGGATCCAAGCTATCCATAGGATTCAAGGTAACAGATTGTTACAGTTTTCTTATAAAAATGGTACACATTTTTAATTAAAGTATATTGAGATGGGTTTCTTTTTCATTAATTCATAATTATAGCAAGCAGGCAGGAGCCATTTTGTGGATACTGTTATTAAGGTAAGCCTTGCATCATCTCAGAATCTTGTTTGTGCACCAGAATGGGGGACACAATGTCTATCCCCATGTCCTGGCTACACACTTAAATAAACTGGGGGAATGTGTGGGGAGCAGTGGCATCTAGGAAGTGCTGAATGGAGAGTGAAAGTAATTATCTGCCCTGCCTCTATGCCTAGGTATAGAGGAGGGGCAGACAGTATTTGATTGACAGCTGAGATATTTAAATGAGCTTAAAACAGCTATGAATGCCTTAATAAAATTTTTTAATTGGATTTCATGTTTAATTTGAAAAGTACTTTTATGATACAGATTTTTGTGTCTGAGTGACGGGTCCACTTTAACGAGTGTGATTTTGTGCTCTGCCTATAATAACAGCAAATATGTTCTTGGCAGTGGAAGTCACTAGCTTGCACAAGGCTTTCTCCCACTGCTTTCTGTTCTCTGAACATGTCCTACAGTCAGTTTGGAGTTGCAACAGGAGAGTGACTTTTGTTCCTTCTTGAAATTTTTTATATTAATCTTTAAATGTAATCCTGCCTCACTATTTCTTATACAAATCTCAGCGATGAAATGTATCTTTTCACCTAGAATATTACATTTTATTGCTGCTAAGCTATTTGAGCTGCTGACTAATAATTTCTTTCTAACTGAGTGAATCAGTCAGCCACCAAACTCAAAGACATCAGGATACAATCTGGCTCCCATATCGCAAGTACTGATGCTAAAGAAGAATCCAAGGCCAACCTCACAAAAGAAATAGGAGGGCTTATTAAAGCAAAAATAAAAAACAAATCTAAAAACAATGGAAAATAAAAATTGTATATAACTATCCATGTGATTACCATGTATAAGTGTCTACACCAATAGATCTTTCCATGGGACACAAGAGTATCTGTTGTGAACATGGTTTTGTTCTAAGGAATTTTTTTTTGAGGGCTCAGAATTTATGAAATTCTCTCCCTGAACAGATTGTGATGGCAGATACATTAGACACAGTGTGGAGTAATATACTAAGGGAAGGGCAGGGTGCACAGTGGGATCCCATACAGTGAATAATCAGGGAGAACAAATCTAAAGCCTGTTTCCAACTGCTGTCCCTTCACTATAGGCAGATTCAGAGCCTAAGGGAGAGCTACTCCCTAATACAATCCTTGTAGGAGCACAGGCTGCTCATGCTATTTAACCTATCTATCTTAATCCAAATATACGTGAAGGAAAAAGACAATCCAGCAGATTTACTGGAAGCAAACTCTTATTCCGAGTAGTGGTAAACACAACATGTTTCTGTTCAATATCCTTTATCAAGTGAATGACCTATCTATCGTACTCTCCTAGAAAGTACTATGAGAGGAATTAACCTGTCTCTAGCTGGCCTCATTCACAGGATTCCCAATTTATCACTAGAGGTGCAAGAGGTCACTCTAGAGCAGCACAGCTTTACTGGGCTGTGGTGCACCCCGGGTCCCTAGAACAGCAGCCAAAGAGAAAGATCTACCCTAACTAGACTCTATGTTAAAGTGTGGCAGGAAGTGGTCATAGGCCAATAGGCCATTAACTGAAACATGTAAATTAAATAACTAGATACATGGTCATCTGCCCAGCAACTAGGGAGATAAGGAAGTGTAGGGATTTAAAGCCATAGGGACACTAGTAAACCTATGGGTCCCTACAGATCAGTGTTAACATTTATCCACTTTCATATCTGCTGTGTGCCTGTTCTCCAGTAAGTAAAGTACATTTCCTTACGGCCTACCTTATATTCAACACTGTTACTCTCCGATACTGTGTATACACAGAGACTTCTGGCTTCATAAAAATGTGTCTTTATTTAGGCACACATACTGTAGTGATTTTAAGAGGCAGTGAATGTGTAAAATAGGCTTACGTGTTTCATGCCTCCATGAACTGGCACTTCCTCAGAGCTAATTAAACCTCATGTGTTCTAGTGTTTAAGTAGTGTCAAGCCTCAAACACTAAGGGGTGTGAATTGATGTCCCTTAGACCTCTTGCACTGCTGTAAGTGCAATTAACAAAATGGGCCAACACAAGTAATTCTTTTAAAGGGGACATATACTTTAGATTTTCACAAGCCACTGATCTATTTCCAATAATTTAAAAAAGAAGAAACCATGTTATATATATTACCTTTAGGTAAAAATTCTCTTTTAGTTTGAAAAATGTTGTTGCCCCTTTCTTTAGGGACACTTCTGGCACTGTCAGTGCTGTCTATCTGAGAAACCACCTTGAGAAAAATAGTGCTGGCATAATTTCCAGCATACTATTATGTGTCTCAGGAAGATGCCGAGTACGGTATGAGGAATGGGTCTTTCTGGCGTTTCAGGTAAATGCTATTTAATTTTTGCAAAATTGTCTTTTCTCAATAACACTATTTTCAAAAAGTTTTAGCATCAAAAAACATTTTTTGAGTATCAATAATAATTTTTTTTGAGAATCGCTAACTTTTAATGTTACTTCTATGGACTGAAGACATCGGCTCTGGTTGCTCTTTCACTAAACGCTGCCCTCCCTGCGCTCACAATTGCTGCCCTAACTGTGCTCACATTGATCCCCTCCCTGTGCTCACATTGATCCCCTCCCTGTGCTCACATTG
>CM044438.1:106013269-106057440 GCA_024363595.1 Xenopus borealis
AGTGACTTCGGGTATTTTCGCCGCTTCAGGACTTCAGTGTTGGCTCCTTTCGTGACTTCGAGTCTTTCCGCCTCTTCAGGACTTCACAAACGTTCGTCACTTCCGCATTCTGCGCAGGACTTCAGAGAGAGGTGAGCGCTTGCTTGCAGCTCGTAAGGTGGGCCTGGCTCTTTGAATATTGCACCACTGCCGGGCCCCACTTCAGCCCCGGGCCCAGGACACTTGTCCCCCCTGTCCCCCCTGATGGCGGGCCTGACAGAGAGCGTACAGAAATGTAATTATATAGGGCCTGGGCTAAACTTTTCTACTAGTAGAAAGGCAAATGGAGTGCAGGTAGCCAAATTGAGCCGGAAGCTGCACTGGAGAACATTAGAAAGTTTTCAATGCTTTGAATTTCCTGCCCCATTCGTTCCTACTGGTGAAGGGGAGAGAGAGAATTTTCTGCTGCTGCTCTGCAATTCCCCTCTGCCTCCCAACTGTACAGAGAGAGGATCCGCTTACTATTTACTCTGCATTTCACCTCCCTTATCATTGTTATCTTGTTGCAATTTGGCTCTTTAGCCTCTGTTTCTCCCTGTTAGGGTAGAGACACACTGTGCTATTTGGGCGACAGATCGCCTCTTCCTCGAGCGATCTTGGGATGGGATTCGGAGCACTTCTTTTCCAAAGTTGCCTGAAATTGCCTCATGAGGAAACTTCAGCTGACCTCGGAAAACGAAGTGCTCCGAGTGCCATCCCGCCGGCAAATTAGATTCTAGCCAGCGGGGAGGCAGCTCAGGGAGATCTGTCGCCCCCGGCCGAGGTGATTTGTTGCCAGGTGACTAATCTCCCCCAAATAGCACCATGTGTCGCTATCATTATAGGTTCTGGGTGTATTATACGTGGAATGCCATAATAAGGTGTCACTTGAGGTGCTTGGGGTGTTTATCGCTCAAAATTATGTGTCTATCATAATTAAGTGTCTATCACTCAAAATAATTTACTTAGTGCTGTTTTGGCGCATTATACATAAAATTTCCACTGTGCCATCCTACTATATGAGTTCTGGGGGTATGTATACAGTACATGAAATAATTTCTGTGCCAACCTATTTAAATTCTGGGGTATTAATTCATGGAATTTCCTCTGTGCTATCTTGCTACGAATTCTGGTGGTATGAGGAAATGGATTTCAAAACAGCATATCAATATCAACTCCAGAGTATTCCGTTTTAAGTCACACTTCTGAGTGCATATCAAACGATCCAGTCTTATAGTGCAGATCATGGAGGTGAACTTTTGCAATACAAAGAGATGGGTTCTGCTGGCGTCTCCCTCTTCGTATGTTCCACCTGCACATCCACTCACTGCTGAAAACAGAAGTGATGGCACACCTGACACGTTTCACTGAGGTCAGCTTCTTCAGAGGGTGATGGAATATCCCCCTTCTGAGGCATATTGGTGTTATTTACAGATGGGGTTATTGCATACCTAACTTCTAACTGAGGAGATACAGCACATACATTGCCTTAAACCCCAAAGAACTGGTAACATTTCTTAAAATAAAAACAAAAATCCAAAAACCCGAGAATGTTATACTCTAGCTGAGTGCAGCTGAGGAAGCCTCTTATCATTACTGTTATTATTGTTAAGATATAATTCATACTAATTGGAAACAGAACCAACCTATTGGGTTTATTTAATGTGTACATGATTTTCTAGTAAACTTAACTAAGGTATGAATATCTAAATTATGGAAAGATCTGTTATCGAGAAAACAGGTCACAAGCATTCTGGATAATAAGTCCCTTACCTGTTTATATAGTGAATAAAGTACCCCCTCTTGTAAAATATAAGGATATTATAAGTTACCGAGAAGTTTCATAACCATATAAAAACACGAGGCCGAAGGCCAAGTGTTTTTATACAGGTCATGGAACTCCAAGGTAACTTCTAATATCCTCATATTTTGCAAACGGGGGTACTTTATTTATTATAATACACAAGTTTCAGTGAGTCATGTGACAGTAATGACATCAGAACTCACCGTTTATAACTGGTGACATCAGAACTCACCGTTTATAAGGATATAATTTGTAAGATATTTACGGCTTTTGTGTATTATAAATAAATAAATTACCAGATACCTCTAATCAGGAGCAGTCCATGACTTTGTTTAGTCGTGGGTAGTATCATAACTGTTTTTTGCTTTCTTCTACAGAACTGGAAGCCAGACTACAAAAGCATATGAAGGTTGGTCCAATATAACACCTTAGTGAATTCTAGGTCTTATTTTGAGAAAATGTACTTTGGAAGTCAAGTTTACTTATGGGTCAAGTGAGGCCTGGTTTGACCATGGTTATATCCACTAACCTTTCATATAAATAATTCTTCCATTTTCCCCAGGCCAACAATTAGCCCTTGCTTTTCAGGAATTCTTTCTAACTAAATGGGATTTTCCAACCATCCTGATCAATCTCTGAATCAACTATAATCAGATATCAGTCAGGGAAGTCATTATCTTTGCCCTATACAAGGACCAATAAATTCTGGAGTCAGTGAGGAATGGCCAAGTCACAATTTTAATCTTATTGTACTACAGTGAACTGAATGGAACGGTCACCTCTGTACATATAGCTGCAGTTCATATGAAAGGTTGTTAGATCACAGCCCAGACCAATACAGTCAGAGGCCACTCAGACCAAGGCCATCGATTATGGTGAAATCCTCACCAAAGTCCAGGTTGATTTTCTGACTATTTATTACTGTTAAAAGTGGGCTATCTCACAGCCATTGATACTTCTACAAGTGACAATAAATAAATCTGTAAGATTTGCTACTCAGCCTGCATTGTATCAGTAAATAAAGTAGCAAAAAAATCTCCAATATACTTTAATTAAAAAATGTGTACCGTTTTTATAAGTAACCTGACTGTATGCAGTGAAATTCTCCCTTTATTTACTGCTGTGGATAGGAATTGTCAGAAGGCCCCTAACGTCTTGGCAGGGAAACAATCATACTTATTAACAGCAGGGGGAGCCCCCGCCTTACTTCCCAGCCATGCAGAACTCCAGCAGCTTTGTTTGTTTCCCTGTAAAACAGTCAGCAACTGTGTAGAGATTTGTATTGGATTTTATTTTTGCCCTTACGTCCCCCTTACTGTTACCAACTCCAGCCGCAGGGACAAAGAACACCAGATTTAAACATATAAATTGGGATTTTATTTGGAGGATTATTTTGCTGCGGCCACTGGTTCTGGAGAGTTGAAGAAAGTTTATATTAAACAATACAAAAACTATAAAATCCACATTAGATTAAATGAGAACACAAGACCCAGTGCAGTCTGCATATTCTGATTATTAATCAGTCTTGCTGTATCGGCATCTGGCAGATATTATTTGACTTGTGCTGTTTTGATTTTGAATTTATGACGATCCCTAAGCTAAGCCCAGATCACACTGAGCATGTGCACAGTCTTGGTCTTTCAAAGAAGTATATCAAAGTTACAAGATGACAGCCCCCTGTGGCCAACTTTGAAAACATAAATCGTTAGTTTGATTAGGCTTGTGGTGCAGTAAGTTCATGCTTATCTTTAGTATACAAAATACAGCATTTCTAGCCTTATTCTATTTTAGACTATCCTTGTCCTTTAACATTCTTTAAATGAAAATGGCAAACTGATCACAATGAGTGCCAACACCTACACATGACGCATTATATGCATCAGTTCCCGGACTATAATCAAATTGCCTTTCTGTATACTTAATTACAGCACATCTACAAATATGTGCTATAAATATATATAGACTTTAGTTGCAATCTGTACTTATGTTGTTATGTATCTCTTTTTGAAACAGTTGTAAGAATTACACAGGGATTGGTTTAGTTGCATAAATCGTTTTCATGCATTGCTTTTAAGACTGCTGAAATGAGGTTATACAATATCAGTCTCTTGCTTAAAGACCTTTTTCACAGTGAACTTATAGGACCAGCGAGGTCAAGTGCTAGTTTTAGACCTCAGAGTTGACTTTAGAAACCAACCAGGGAGTTAGGATGAAATGTAATAGACACTTAGGGGCAGATTTACTAAAGGAATAGTGGGGAAGTAAAATCCTTTGAATTCGACTATCGAATTCGAAGGATTTTACCGCAATTCGATCGATCGAATATTTGAATCAAATCGAATATTCGAACGATTTTAAGCGTAAAATTTTTTATATTCGACCAAAGATAATGATACCCAATTCGGTAGCTTTGATCTGGCGATGTAGGTGGTCGAAAATTTAAAGGGGAAGTTATTCGACCATCGAATATTCGAATAAAATCTAATTAGAATATGAATATTCGATGATCAAATTTGCCTAATTTGCATATTCGAAGATTTGAATTCGAATTTAATACAAATTCGATCGAACTTTGAATTATTCACGTGAATTTTGTAAATCTGCCCATTAATGTTAAAGCAAAAAAAAAGTTTAATATCTGATCAACAATGGCTGTAACATTGAGATCTTCATTTGTAATATTTGGCTAGTTTTTATTAAAAAAAATTCAGTCATTTAGTTCTTTATTAAAGGAAATATATAAGGATAAGGAGACATATAGGATAAAAAAGGCAATGATGTATACTATATGGTTCTGGTTTTTCTTTTGGCTATAAATTAATATTGTCTTTAAAATGGCCCCTTTAGTTGAGCTCCCTGTAGATGTTCACTGGTCCCTGTCCATGTTTCAAATGAGGGGTGGGTATGTCCTAATGGCCCCTGCCAGAAGCAGCACACAAGTAAAGACAGACTTCAGTTCCCTATCAGGTCAGCCTAGCTGCTGCTTGGTTCCTATCCTACAGTGCCGCCAGCTCCCCTGCACAGACTGGGAAAGGAGGCAGCAGGAAGTGGAACATATGGGGAGGCAAGTTGGGAATTTGCAGAAATTTACAATAAAGTAACCAAAAACACAACTTTTTAAAGCACATTCCTTCTATATCTAATAGAGTTTAATGCAATGGCACATTCTTGTTTTTTACATATGTCTCCTTTCATAACTGTTCCATGCTTTATCCAGAATGAATTGTTTGCATATTTTAAACATAAGCATACTGTAAACCCAGTCATAATGTCGTCAAATGTCCTTCAGATTAGGTCCATTGCAATGTGAGTCGTGCCCATCAGCATGTGTAAGAGAAAACGCTTCAAGAGCCGCTTGTAATCTTTCCGCTCCACAGATCATAATACAGAGGTACCTTTCTCAAATATTTTATTTCAGTCTTTTCAGTGTGTCACTGTTACTGTCAAATGAAACATTAAACCCTTGTAAAGCAGAATACCTCCTTCCAAAATGTGATGGGTTTAAAAAGTTGTGAACGAAAAGTTCTTTACGCAGAACTGTCATATAAAAATAAGTCTGGATAAGAGAAAACACCACCAATAATGATGAGTACATCCTGCTATCCTGGTTGAAATATTACCTAAAAATTCTAACATAAAAAGTTGTTGAGATGCACCAGGTAGAGAATCTTGTTGCAGGATTGTGGGATTCAATTGTGCTGGATCTCAATGAGATTAAGACATAGGAGTAGTAGTATGAATATTTATAAATTACTTGTGGTGGTGCCAGAGAATCACATTAGTGTTAGTAGTTCTTGGTGACTCATCTGGATCTTATTCCATAATACCATTGATTTGTGGCTCATCCTTTAGGACCAAAACCAGTGGGCCCCCTTGGCAATCCACACCAGCATGCCCATGAAATGAGTTGGGATTTGGAATGGAGATCTCTAGACACAGTGTTTTTATATATTTATGTATGTCCAATTGATTACAGACTGCTCATTCATTCATTCACACACATACAGTACCAAAGCCATTAGATTTAAACTATAAGGCCTGATCAAATGATCTTTTCTGAGTGGGGACAGTTCGTTGCCAAAACCGTTGCTAACCAATCCTCCTTTCTGCTTCAGAACCGGCGAGGAATAGGTGCTTTTTGGTAGAAACAAGTCTGAAATGAGGTACCGGCAAGTATTAGGCAAAAGTGTAGTTAAACAGGCAAAAGGTTCAAAGGCAGCAGGAATCAAAGTCAAAAAAGCAGGCAGGAGTTCTGAGTGGACATTACAAATAATTTTTGGAATGTCTTGGTGATTTACAGCTTCTTCAGACCCCAGCTTTCTAAACTGCTTTTACCTTGCATTAGTCCATTCTTCGTTACTTTCCTTGTGTTGTTTCCCTTTTGTCTGGGTCCATTCACTGTATTCATTGTTTTGTGTCTTTTCTTTGCATAAGTCTAATTTATCACTGAATTTTGGAATATGTTGGGCTCATGCGTTGCCACCATATGTAAGTCACATGCATATTGTAACCCACAAATCTGTGCTTCACCAAGTTTAAGCAATGCTCAGTCATATAAAAAGAACCTAAAGCGAAACAGCTATTTAATTAAGGACAGCTATTTCGATAATGAATTTTTTCTGTATTCTGCAGCTGCTGCTGTCTGCCTGTGATCACATTGTTGGCTCTAAGGGCTCCTACACACGGGCGTTTTTGACCTGCGCTCCCCTGCGTTGCGTTTGGCTGCGTTCAGCCGCAGGGGAGCGCAGGTCTCGACGCACCTCATTTTGTTCAATGAGGTTGTACCCACGAGACGCGTGTAAGCGCCAAACGCAGATTCAGACGCAACATGCTGCATTTTTCCTGCGTTCGGCGCTTACATGCGTTCGTGTGAGTACAGCCCCATTGAAAATAATTGAGTGCGTCTATACCTGCGCTCCCCTGCGTTTGAACACAGCAAAACGCAACGCAGGGGAGCGCAGGTAAAAACGCCCGTGTGTAGGAGCTCTAAAGGTAATGGTTGATGCTTTCTACTTTTGACTGATTTCTTGCGTCTGAAGTCTTTCAGCTTGTTGTGATAGACCAACATACAATAGGTGCCCATGCAGTAAATTTAAGAAAACCAGTGTCTGAATTTTACAAGGTCCTTTTCTGATAGGACCACACTTATGTCTTGCATTATCTTTGTTTTCTCTTAAAAAAAAAAAAAAAAAAAAAAGGAATTGTTAATTACCATTAGTGATGAGTGAAATGTTTTGCAAAATTCCCCCACAAAATGACACCCATAGATTCTAATGGGTGACAAAAATCGTTGCACAATTTGGCATACGTCAAAAAAAAATGGTCTCCCATAGACTTCAGTGCATTTCAGCAAAACAGGTCAGATTCAGCCTTCACTGTATATCATCAACGATAATTCAGTGGCTTTTTGTATCTGGTTGTTTCAACCTGAATCCACTAATGTCTGCTTCTCATATGTAATTGTATTGTAAACTACTCATGTTTAGGAGTATTCATGACAAACTAGAATCCGCTCCCAAGCCATACTAACGAGAGAGGTGAACCTATAGAATACAGACTGCAAGAAGGCATGGCTCACTGATATGCACACCTTTGGTTTGCAGGTCTACATTCTTAAAACCCTGGGGTATAAATCATTCTACAAACTGGAGTCCAAAATAGTGGCAGGTTCATCGTATATTTATTACATCCATTTAGGCTGGAGGAAAAAAAGGGCAATCAAAATCAACAGCTTTGGCTTTTCAAATGCTTTATTACACAATGCTGGCTTCACCGAGACTTGAAAATAGGTCAGAAGCTTAGAAACCATAAATAATGCAGCTGCCATGGGGAAAAAAAGCTTGAAAACAATAATTGGCCCTACCACTGCTTTTCTGGCTTGTCAGCATGCAGACTAGCATCAAAATGACCCATGGTGCTCTCTGAAGGCAACATAATTACTATTAATCAATAGTATTGTGCCATTAGTAAAAGGAAGTAGATAATTGTCATCAGCATTTAATATAACAAAAACATACCTAGGGCATTACTATCGTCGCTTGGCTTAATTAAAGCTCAGACCATGCATTCTCATGCAGTAGTGTATTCCTAATATGTCTTCAGGTTGGATTCCAATTTAATTTTTTTTTTACATATGAACCAAAATTGGATTTGGGTTTTAATTAATGTATTTATTTACTTGTAATTATACCTTTTTTGTATTGGGACTATATTCCTGCTACTATTGGACCAAGGTTATTCCATTAAAAACCTCTTGCAATTATGAATTTTTTTTTATTGGGACTATATTCCTGCTACTATTGGACCAAGGGTATTCCATTAACAACCTCTTTTGCATGGGCACACCTCCCATAAATCAGACCATGCTGATAAGGTCCCTCTACTACAACTGTGCATTTGGACTTTTTATTATTAACATGTATTTCTATAGCGCCAACTTATTTCGTAGCGCTTAAACACATAAGGAAGGTTGTAGCCAGACAGCATTGTAAATGATTACTATTCTGCCATTAGTTTAAAAGGTTCATCATCACTTCAGCACCTATTCAGCGCTTAAAAGCCACACAGAAAAGAACTCATATTTAAATAAATAATTGTGTTTTCAAAAAGCAGAATAAGTGTAAAGTAAAAAATGCATTATGTATAAATTCCATTTGAAACCCCTTTTATGTTTGATATTGCCCATGTCTTTGTGTCCCCTACCCCAAGTGCACGGTGTCATCACTAAGGATCCTTGCAGTATATACTGATTTTCCTAGAAGTAGGCAAAAAAAGCCCAGCATGATGAGGAAAATTGACTCAGCTCACTTACATGATCGCACGGGAAATTTTAATTTCAATAGGAAGTTTTACTGAATAGTTATGAATTTACAAACCAGTGAACGTTGTGCATGTCTTTTCCTGTTTTGTAAAACAAGATTACTCTAATAACATTGATCTGTGTAATTCAAAAGGTCTTTCTCTGCTGTGTTTAATTGTAATTTGGCCACTGGTGCAGGTGTATTGTGTCGCTACTCCTCTGTTGGAAGGAACTGTATGCAGAAGCAAAAGCAGAAGTTGTCTGCCCCATCTTGTAACCTGGAGCAACAAACCAACAGATAGCTTTCATTGGCCTGGGCTAGGGCATCAAGAATAATGAAACTAATAGTGACAGGTTTGTCTTCTCTGCTGCAGTAGAACAATCATTGCATTTCCTGTACTTGTATCTGAAGAAATGATATATTTTGTTAAATTAAGGAGCAGATTTATCAAGGGCCGAATTGAAAACTAGAATTTTTGAATTTCGAGTTTATTTTAGTATAATTTTGTAAATGTATATTAATAATATACCTCAACCCTCTTAGTATTAGGGTTCCAGTTCTTTTGAGCAAGCAGATACATAATCCACACCAATAAGCGTATATTAAAGGAATTATATTGTATACTAAATCAATGGATTGTTACACATAAACAATTACATTTAAACTAACACAGTATTTACAATACACATACATTTCTACATAGTTGTTACCAAAAATTCATGGGAATAGAGGTCAGCTGAACATGACTTCCCTCTCTGCTCAGTAGTCCTCACATCCTGTCTTGTCCCAGGCTCCTCCCCTTTTTCCTCCCAGCTGCCCAGCTCAGGTCCTCGGTCTCCCTTCTTTCTGTCCATGGTTCGATTATCCTGAGTTTTCACCTGCCCCCACAGAAACACTCCCAACTGACAAGATGCAGAGATTAACCCCCAACTTGCCTACATCCTGTAGAGCAAGTTTTCTCGCATACAGTAAGTTGGTTTATGGTCCCCACAGCAGACATAAGACTTCATAGTCACAGAAAACCCTTTGTTATGATACAACTGCTTTACTATTAACCCAAGATGGCAATTTCTTACAATCCCCACTTAGAGGGCGAAGGACTTCAAAAGGAGAGAGCCCTCATAATATACAAAGACCATAACATTGCCAATGCAGGGACATCCATTAATACAATATTACTGTATGTATTGGAGCTGAAAGTTATATGATTACTGAGACCCAATGATGTAACACTCACCAATGTTTTAAATTTGGGTACTGATGAACCTAATTACACAAACATTCACAGTTGTTCATACTCATAATGTGTACTCTTCAGCCAGTTATGAGACCCCCACTCAATGTTTAGAGGTTTAGTATCCAGCTTATTGCACTGCTTTGTCTGTGCCCACTTACCACCTGACCCTGCTCTACCCAGGTCTGGGCTGTATTCCATCTTAGGCCTCTGCCTTTAGGAAACCATGGTCTTTGCACTTTGGTGTTTGCAACGCCCAACACATTCCTGCTTACAACAGCTCTCATATTAAAGAGACAACACAAGGAAACATTTTTATTATTTTAGGGTAGGGTGTAAATCAGGGCCAGACTGAGAGGAAAAAGCAGCCCTGGAAAAACTATCAAAGCAGCCCATGTATTCACGTGCATGCAAAGCATGATATATATTTCCAACCCCAAGGTTAACTAGAACTAGTGTTTATTCATAGATATTTTAAGAGTCCATTACCATATAATCCCCAGCAATATTATGTACTCTATGTGCTGGAACTGGCCCTTGCAACACATATCTAACCCTAGTTTCTATCACAACTATTCAGATGGATTAGTGACCCTATACTTACAGTAAATTCAACATTTTCCGTTGTGTGCCCCCAGCAAGACCATGTACCCTGGCAAATAAGATAACTAATTACCATGTGTATCACAGGGCCAAAGTGTGTCATACTTGAAGAGACTAGTCTGTCTCATGCAATTAATGCTACATATCACAGTTTTCCATATACTGGGTGAAATAACTGTTCTGAGCACGAATCCTCCTGTTGGCAGGAGTATATAGCAAGCAACTCTAATATTACTAACCGAAGTTGGTCAGAATTCCTGGTCCTCCAATATGCCAGTACTGACATGAGCACTAACAAATGCAGGCATTGGCTTAGCTGTGGCTGGCTAGTATGGACAGCTCATTTACATTTCTAAAGTGATTGGCTCATTTACATATTAAATACATACCTAATTAGCATTTTTTTAAAGTATTCAGCCATCGGGCTTTTGCCCAAACATACAGATTGCCTGGTGTAAATGTCTGCAGCACATTTCAGGGTTCAGTACTATCTTGGCCAAATCACTAGTGAGATCAGTTGCAGCTGACACTAGCGTCAGCTTGGGGTCACTTTGCATTAAAGGAGAAGTCAACCTATACTGGGGTAAACGCCATGCCCCCTTCCCCCGGGCCTACTTCCTCCTCGGCAAAAGGCTACATACTTACCCTCTCAGTGCAGATCCTGAGCGTGGAAGTTGCAGGCGCCATTTCTCCCCAGCCGTCTTATTCCAGTATCCATTGGTGTTTGGCGGCGCATACGCAGAACGAGCATTTGCCAGTTCAGCTGTACTGCGCATGCGCCAAAAGTCACGAAGTTTCAGTCAGAAAACTTCATGACCTTCGGCGCATGCGCAGTAGAGCGGAACCGACAAATGCTCATGCGCCGCCAAGCAACATAAAATCCCAGAAGAAGATGGCACCTGCAGCCTCCACGTTCAGGACCTGCGCTGAGGGTTAGGGGCATTTTGCCAGGAGGGGAAGTAGGCCAGGGGGGAGGTGGGCTTACGGGGGAAGGGAGGCATGGTGTCTACCCCAGTATAGGGGATTATCTAAAGGAGTTACCATGGTGTCAATGCTATAGTGTACCATCACATTTCTTCATCATTTCATGGGCTCGGCTTCACCCAGTGATATATGCTGGTAGCTCAACATCCCATAGCAATTTTGTTAACTTCTCTGGCTGCTGCTATAGAAGGCCCTGGCAAGTGTTTTGATTAAAAATAGCCTGGATATTTCCTTTTTTATACTGAGAAAACAGCAGAAGCCCTTTTATTATCTACACCAATGAGCACCCAAAAGCAATCCCCATGCGACATATAGCTTTCTGCAAGCTTTGATGTTGCTTTCAGCAGCCCCACAGCAGATGCTCATTTTATAAGAGCCTGACTGTTAGGAACATAGACTTCATTCATCTTGCTCCAACATTCAGTGATAAAGGCAAAGGGTGTATATCCAATCAGAGAATCCTGCAGGCTAGTAGACCTCGTGGTGCTAGCTAACAGCCAATCATAGCACTGATTTAGTTCTGAGAACTTCTCTCATTCATGGAATACTTCATATATTTTATCATTGTGGGCCATCACTTTAACCTTCGGGCTCTCCAACAAACATATTAATTTGACTTATTACCCCCAAAAATGTTTGGAGTCTGTGGTCTAGGTCGAGTTCTTGTTCATTGCAACTTCCAAGCTCCCCAACAGAAGTATTGGTATATGCTATGCTAGACTAGTCAGTTCTAACTGCTGATTGGTTAAACAGGGTTATTTATTAACGCACAATTTTTTTGTGATGTCCAATTTGGTAAAAAAGATTTCAATGGGAGTGTCACAAATGGCACCCTAAATCCAGAACCAATGCTAGGCTCCCTGGTCTCAGCTCTTGCTTCTCTGGTAACAGCCACCTTTCTTCTCAGGAGGAACCCTCAGCTAACTGGAGCTTAATAAGAGAGGAGCCAAGAAAGGTTCTGGACAAGCAAAGTGTTGAGTTTTATTAACCGAGGTTGAGCAGAGTATAACAGGGCTTTATTAGCAGGTTCATGCAACCATTACACAACAGTAACATAAATTCTATTCTTCTTAAACAGTATAGACCATACTGTGTATACACAGCATAACTCATGTGCACAGTGACCTCTGCAGGCCATTTGTATAAACACCACACAAAGGGGAGTCCCCACCGGCCACTAGACCACCAGGGTGAGCTGCCCTTACAGGGAGAAGACCTGAAGATATCCTGATCTGCTCTGGGTTTCTGGGTGTCAAATCTGAAAAAGTCACAGTACTCAGATTTGTTCAAGATTTTATCAAGTTTTTTCTCGAACAAGAACATTTTGGGAAAATGTATTGATAAATAAGAGAACCTCTTATGTAGATTTGGTTGGAGTAGTTTTCATAAAATACTGAGATATTTTCAGATTTAGATAAACAACTCTCACATGTAACATCTAACGTCTAGGAGTTGCATGGCACATTGGTAATCCTATTGCAGTTACTACACAGAATCAACATCTCTGTGTATTTCATATGTCACCTCTCTGAAGAGTTACAATGTGTCGTTGTGAATGGATTAGTGGAAGAGTTTACTGTATTTGCAGAGAACTCTATACCAGTTAGTTGAACTGAAGAAGCTGCTTGGATGAGCAGTGAAACGTCTTCAATAAAATTTCTCAGCAAGTCCAGTTGCTTTGAGTTACTTGTGTTAGATATGTTATAGGTCCAGTTTAGAAATTTGATACTTGGCCTCATTTACAGTACCAATTGACTACCAAGTGCAAAGCGCAAAAATCAAGATCAAATCCCTATATATATTGGCCATAATGACCCTAGCAGCACTAGATATGCACTTTGAGGCCTTAGGTGCATTCCTAAAATGGAGCATAGAGAGTAGCACCTATCTTTATATACAACTAGGGTTGCCACCTGGCCGGCATTGTACTGGCCTGGCTGGTAAAAATGATTGTTGATCCCAATGTTATTAATAGGAAAAAAAGATAAATATATAGGAAGGCCAATATTTTTTTCCAGAAAAGGTGGCAACCCTTTATAAAGAATTGCACACTGCATACAGACAGGTATTGTACTTGGGTGCAACCTGCCATATAATAATAAAACATTACCTTGTACTTGATCCAATCTAAGAAAGTAATCCTTATTGGAAGCAAAACCAGCCTATTGGGTTTATTTCATATTTACATGGTTTTCTAATAGACCCAATTGTAAAGGAGTCTGTCTGTCACAAATATCTCTTTTTCAGCTAAAAAAAGTTGCACAGTCTTTTTCCTGTACATTAAAGGGATACTGTCATGGGAAAAAAGTTTTTTTTCAAAATGCATCAGTTAATAGTGCTGCTCCAGTGGATGCCTAGGTGGCCTCTCCACAAATCCGGGCCTGGGGAGATTGTCGCCCAGAAGAAGAGCCGATTAGTCACAGACGACTAAATCTCCCCGAATCTGCCCATGTGTCACTACCCTCAATAATAAAAGCCTAGTCCCACTGAGACTGATTCAGTTACATTAAGTAGAAGTAATAGCCTGCCAGACAGTTGTTCCATCCTAAAGTGCAGGCAAAAGTCACATGAATGGAGCAGCTGGGAAACTGACAATATGTCTAGCCCCATGTCAGATTTCAAAATTGAATATAAAAAAAAATCTGTTTGCTCTTTTGAGAAATGGATTTCAGTGCAGAAGTCTACTGGAGCAGCACTATTAACTGATGCGTTTTGAAAAAACATGTTTTCCCATGACAGTATCCCTTTAAAAGAGCAAAGGAATGCTGCCATCCTTTATTTTATTCTAAGTCTCCTTATCCAGCTGGATTCAGGCATCTTTTTACATTTGTTTCAATTATCTACTTTTGATTTTTCCTTAGCTGGTGAAAAAGTGGATCCTCATTTCGGTGACACAGAAAAAAAGGTGCAGATATGCCTTTTTCTTTCCTCCGAACCCTTATATGATGCAATTATTTATCTCAGAGAACTCTAATGAGAAAGTTAATTGGATATGACATCCACTCCAACTCAATCTGCCCTGAATTAAGAATGGAGATTTAAAAAAAGAATAAATTTTTTCATTTATACATTTCTACATTTAACTATTTAAAATCTACCACACTTAACCCCACATCTTCAGCAACGTGAGACCATTAAGGGTCCAGTTGGGGTTACTTTGTATCTGCTCTTTTGAAAAATGATAAGAGAGAGAGGGAAAATAATGTGCCACTTCAACCCTTTCAGAAATCCTTAGTGGCCATCCCTATAAGGTCTTTTCAGCAAGTATATAATGAGCTGAGATGCTAAGAACTAATTTTTGGCCATACGTTTACAGAAAAGATGTGCCTAGAAATTGGGCCACTTGGGAAGTATTAGTATGTCCTCCTCCATTGGACCAAAGTCATACTTTTTTTAAACAGAAACTCCTTTAATACTGATGATGTGGATGCATGATTCCCAAGGGAGGCTGGGGTGTAAATCAGTTAAAGCGATACTGACACATTCCTATAAAAATCACAGTAACGTGTAAATATCAAGCGTAACATGCTTTTTTGTTTTTTGATTAATGCAGCTCATATTCTGGGAATGGCTGTGTGCTACAATACATAGGCATTTTTGCCCAGGGATAGAGCACACAAACTGTGAGGAAAAGATTTTAATAACAGCTGGAAAATACAATTTTTAAACAAAAAGACGTTTTGCAAAATATGGATCTCTATGAACATTGTACGCTTAAGAGACATTTTTTACACATTTTTTACATGTATTTATCACTATGTATTTATTATGTACATCAAAAGGGTTAATGTGATGAGTCACAAATTGGGAGGACTGTTTTTGACCTCCCCCTACTGGGATATTTAAAGGAAAAGTAAATGTTTTTCTTTTTCTTTCTGTAAATTTGCTCTAAACAGCCCCCCAGATTAATGTACCTTAGTCCCTGCTGCAAGTCTGCTCTGGTTTCTGTGTTATCAGCAGCTTGTTTCACCTTCTTCCTGGTGCAGAGTGAAGCCCAGCCCCTTAGCTTACTGAGCAGTCCATTTGCTGCTGTTCCACAATAGAGAGGAAGAGGGAGCCAGTGTTTCATTAGTAAGCTAGTTTCCCCAAGCAAAAGGTGCTACACACACTGCTCTCTGCTATGTCATAGTATGCAAATGATATCCTGGACTAGTCCAAAAGATAAGGTCAGCTCAGAAAGCTAAGGGGCAGGGCTTCACTCTGCACCAGGAAGAAGGTGAAACAAGCTGCTGATAACACAGAAACCAGAGCAGACTTGCAGCAGGGACTAAGGTACATTAATCTGGGGGGCTGTTTAGAGCAAATTTACAGATAGAAAAAAAAAAAGGTTTACTTGTTCTTTAAAGGGTTTTAAGTAACACTGTGGTTAAGCTTGATAAAGGGCTGTCTAGGCCCGAAACGTTGCTTCACCTGTTGCACAAATAAATTGAATTTTCACTATATTGGAGTGCTGCTGAAATATGTTTGCAAGTATGGATCGGACCTGAGCAGACAGTGACAGTCGGCACCTGACATTACAAAAAGCTGTGAGTATTGTGTAGCACTACTGTGTTCGTTTGCTGCAAGCGGAATAGTTCCCCTCAAAGCTGCCCCCAGCCCCATGAACCTTTTGTGCGCCTAACGCTCTAGCATTACGAACGGATCTTCAGCATTGCTTCATTGACGCTGGGCTGGGAGCTGAGCGATCCTTCCATGGGCTGCAGTTCTGGTTTTGTTTGTAATTAAATTATGGAAGGATCACGTCACCCCCAGCCAAGTGTCACTGAAACAGCACAGTGTTTGAGTAAAGGCCTTTTATTCTAAAATTGAGGTGCTGTTCTTCTCTACGTTTGATATCCGACAGTGTTGGGTGGCTACTACTGAAGTGCACCGGAATAATTGAGCAATTGTACATTGGATTTCACACCTATCCTAACTTACTCTCTGTCATCAACTGAGGGAGTTCTAGCTGGGAAGCTGTAAAGGTGGCCAAAGATGTAAAGATCTGTTCATTATCGTAAGACCAAGTTTATCTTGAAACAATCATTTAAACGTTACCATTTCAATCGATATTGTCTAGTTGAAGCCAGGAAAACTGTGAGGCCCTGCAAAGAATTGGACAACAGATAGATTTCACTGTGACTGATGAAAAATTTATAACCTGGTCGATCAATTTTCTGACCAATGTCGGACGAAAAATCGTGAGCTGCTCAATTGTTCCATTCCCACCACTAACCTTACGATAATTTGATGGATTGGTTGGATTGCACTGAAATTAGTCATTCACCAAAGAAAAATCTTTGCATCTATGGGGGCCTTAAAGGTGGTATAAGCCAGCATTTTGATTCCAGCACTAAACAAAGCCTTGCAACTGCAGAGAAGCTGTACTAAATCTAATCATCTGTCTCCCAGTATTCTTCGATTATACTTATCACCTTCCAGAAACGTCAGCCCCCACAGTGTAATTACCCAAAGGAGCACTTCAAATCTATTCTTAAAAAACAAACATACCTAAAAAATTGTAAATACTTAACGAGAGGCTATTTTGTTATATAATCCTATATTATTATCCAATAATTTAGTTCTTCCTATGTAACCATGCATTCTGGGATGTAATGTGGGTGCAACATTACATGTACCATAGTGTCCTTAATGGTTTTAAGGCCATTAGAAGTACCAAACTTGGAATTTAATGGGCAGGTATAATACAGAGTTAAACACTTCACTATAATACATTCTGTATATAAAGTAAATGTTTGTTGTTTTGTTCATAATGTATAACCATAGGCTATGTCTCAAAACCCTTTTTTCAGCTTTTAACGCTCTCTAGCGATGAGTGAAATTTTTGCCGGGTTTTACCTAAAAAATTAAGCCCATAGACTTCAATGGGTGAAAAAAAATTGTCCCAAGACAGAAATATTTGACGCATATAGCGTCAAGCTGAACAAGTCAGATTGCCCATCACTACTCTTGCATTCTCTGAACCATCCCTTCCCTTTTGTTTCCATATATTTCTGATCGTCAGCTCCATTCTTCTCACCACCATTTCTACCGTAAACCGTTCATTCTTGCTGCTACTTCTAAACTTACTTCTCTTTCAATTTTAGATTTATCTCCGCTTACCTCTAACTCTATTTCATCCTCTGAAAAACTGCATCTTGTAATACTATCTGAATACATTCATTGACACATACAGGCTATTAACTCAACATTTGGAAATGGCGTTACTTAATACTCCGACACGTGTCTGTAAGTCAGTGACCACATAAGTTCTAAAGGTCAACAATCTTCTTTGTCTATTGCATGCATTCATATGCAATTAATAAATTATATACCTATACATAATATATATTTTTACTGCCCCATTTGTTAAACCTGTTTGACACATACAGGCTATTAACTCAACATTTGGAAATGGCGGTACTTATTACTCCTACACGTGTCTGTAAGTCAGTGACCACATAAGTTCTAAAGGTCAACAATCTTCTTTGTCTATTGCATGCATTCATATGCAATTAATAAATGATATACCTATACATAATATATATTTTTACTGCCCCATTTGTTAAACCTGTTTTGCAATATTAATATGTAGTAAAGACACTTCATATGTATTCAAGTAGCACTGTATAAAGATTTACATAAATGACCGCCAACATTACAATACATAAACTCTTCTACCCAGTACCTTGCTGTGATTGGCACATGATGTAATGCTGTAGGATGGATACTAAGGACCTAACTAGATGAAACTTTAGTTTTGCTGAGTAGTTAATTCTTCACAATGATTTATTATGGTTAATGGTCAAGTTAGAAAAAAACTATATAAATCTGATGTGATCTGGTTGGAAGCGCACAACTTCTAAAGTAGCTTACATTTAAAAATAGCACAAAACCTGAAATGTGCTAAAATAGTTACTGAGCAATGCATATATAATGACAGTATTTCGTTCTTTAACCCAATGAAGAATGGTGTGAGGGATGTTCTGTAGGAAGAACAAGCATATGTTTTATGCTGATATAGACAGTGTTGCTGTTGCTGGGTATTCAGCTTACCCCAGGCAATGGTGCTGGACATGGTCTATCAGCATAGAGTATCATAACCGCATTAAGAAAGGAAACCTGAAAATAGCATGCATGGGGTGGTTATTTAAGCTGTGTCTCATATTAGGGTATGGTTTATATAGCCCTGTTCATTGCCTGTCAAATTCATGGCCACAGTGGCCCCACACATTTTTCTGTTGTCCCTAATACTTTTATACTCTGCATATGGGCCAAGTGAGTGATTGAATTAGGCAGTGATAAACTACAATAAAGACATGCACCTTTTATAAAGTGTAAGGAGGACTTTCATGCTGGTAGAGAATTGTATTGCTTATAAGAGACACAGGGAATGGGCAAGAGGAGTTCACAAGAGGACCTATACAGATTGAGGACCTTCTTAGGACTGGTGTATTCCATTCAAGGTGCAGCCATAATGCAGAAGGAACTTTTGTGAAGTTTGTTTACAGAGATGTTTGTCTAGTGCAGCCACTGAGAATTTGCACGCGTGAGGATAGGATAGGGACAATGTCAGAACCTCTGTAAAATGTTCATCCCTGGAATGAAGGTTATGGTATACACATTTCTTAAATTCTTTGTAAGGCTCATGCAGAGAATTTCTTGGCTTCGGGAGCTGTGTACCAGGTATTTTAGCTTCATTGCTTATTCCCATAAACATCCATTTGCCCATGGCATATTCATTACAAGTCATGAGTGTTAAATGCTAAATATGTAAAATATATATCGAAATGTGAGCATTAAATGGTGAATTTAAATTTTTTTATGTTTTTGCCAAAACATTACTGTGTTTTAATGGCAACATTGTTTTCCCTTGGGTAGTCCCTTGGGTAGTCTTCACTGAATCCTGCAGATTCAGTGAAGCGTAGCTCACAGACTCCACTTTCAGCTCTTTGGAGCAATCTTCCAATTTTTGACAACTGTGCATGGGCCGAAATTGACAGAGATTGCCGAATGGAAGAAGACCGAAGAGCCGGAAGATGGCACCCGTGAGCAGCTTCACTGCGCTGAATCTGCAAAGAGAGGTAAGTAGAGACTTAGGGGCAATTACCAGAGTTTACACCTAGGCTGGAAGGGAGAAGGGGGGGGGCACTATGTAGAGTAGGGGTTTTTATGAATAAAGGGTTTGGTTCTCCTTTAAGGGGCCTGAAGGTTTTCATCTGTTTTAATACTTGGTAAGTCCATGGATGTTTCTATGTAACAATTATTACTGTAGCAGAACTGTTAAATCCTACTACAATGGACTTATATATGTCAGTTGGAAACCAGGCTGGACCAAAGAATGATGTTTCTGCTGATAGATATCTCCAGGAATCAGATGACATATTTCCAATCAAGAATTTTTTTCTTTCATTTATACATTTTGCCTCTTGGAGAGGAAAAAAGAAAAATAGCTATGTTGAAGGTCAGGGATCATATAGCGTAAATGAATTCTGATTGTTCTCTCTGCACGCAGATTGATTTTTGCAGGATGGAAGTCTAACCCCCTGGAGGGACTTTATTGCTTTTTCATTAACACTTTCACATTTTGGCGTATATTCATTGAATGGGCATATTTATCACATGAGATAAATACAATGTTGTTTCAAGAGGTTTGCCACTGGAACAGTTGGACTTTCCTTTTCATTGAGGGATATTGTATATATTCTTTTTTAAAACAAGATATAAGAACTATACCATTATGGGGTATGCAAAGTGTTGTAATGATTTGATCATATGACAGTCATGCAGCATAGATAATTATACAGGCTATAGAAATTCCCAGCCACAGGCAGCACATATTTGAAATATATCCTTCAGTGCTGTGGAGTTATTTATGAAGCAATTCCAGTTAAAACGTAAGCCTTCTCTAGCAGTATCATGAATGCAATAGTTTTACATGCAGTACCACCTACAGTGACATTTCATAGGGTGCAAGCATCAAAGCGAACAAATATATCATATACATTTCAAATTAAGCTCTTTTATTTCAAAGGCAGAGTTTATTCTTTGTTATATGTACTAGTGTGGCATCACAACATCCAGCTTTTTACACCAAGCCTCACAACTACTGTTATCCGTACCAATTATCAACTTAATAGGAAAATACAGTAAACTGCCCAAATACTTTTGATCAAATGTTAAATGCAGGGTGCATTATGATTATTATTATATAAATACAAGAGAAACATTTCACAAGGATCAGTGCACAGTTACAAGTGCCTATGGCTAGGAGAAACTAGGGGGACAGCCCTGCTCCTCTACAGCTTATATTGATGTAAGAGATGTGGCAGGTTTCTAATAAACCAAAGCTATCATTAGAGGTTTATAAAGGGCATCTTTGGACCCAAACAAAATGAGGCCCTGAAGAAGTTCAGTTGGTCATATTGGTCAGAGCTCCCTCAGTCTTTACATCAGGCACAGGTCCCCATGAATATGCACTACAATGTGGTCCATTGTGTGTTGTGATGCTGCATAAAATGCATCTCAATGTCACATGTGTTGCAATTGAAGGATGCTATTGAAGATGGTTCTGAAGTTGAATCGATTTTGGACATTGTTTTGGCATTGTACCTGTGCCTTCTTGGTCAAAGTAGTTCTGTGATTCTTTGCCCCCTCACCTTTGTCTTATTCTTGCAGTCAGCCCTGACCACGGACCTGACTGGCCATGTACCACTGACATGAGCCATAGAGAACTGCTATTCGTACCTTCAATTGTTCATGGCCTCTGGGTATAAGAACAGCATTTACAAGACAAGTGTTCCATATTTCCAGTAAGTCTTACAATGAGAAAGGTGGTGGTAGAAGTATTTTAGGGCAAAATGGGGAGATGGGTTCAGCCCTTTGCCCTTTCAGGTTTTGCTGAAGTACAACTTACATCTCTCACCAACCAAAAAAAGGGATTGAAGGATTGAAGGCCTGCAAGTCAGTTTTGCTACAGGCCCCATCACCAATAAAGACAGTTGGGGTTACAGTAACTATGCAACTGTTCTGTTGCTGAAACACAGCATTAGCAACCAAATATGTACTTTGTACAATGGACGCAGGATCGGATTGGGCTGGCCCAGGTCTGCACCAACATCTTTTCTTGAGGCCGCAATCCCCTTTGTTGGAGGTTGCCACAAAAACAAATCAAGCAGAGTGCACACAAAGCGGCACCAACACCAGTGCGGCAAGGGGGCCTTGGCTCAGTAGCCCCGGTGGGCCCTGGGCCCTCCAGTCCGACCCTGAATGGACGGTTCCTTTTCTGTAGATCGATTGAAGGGTTATAGCTAAAATCTTTCAAAATTAGTTCCCACACAAAATCAATAAGATAACTCTAATAAGGAAGAAGGGAAGCTAGATTTCCTTTACTGCTTCCAAGAATAAAGTATGTTACATAATCTATGCAATATAATGGGTCATTTTGACAACACAGATGGATGTATGGCTGTTTGTAAAGATGCAAAATATCGGGAAGAAGGACATTAGTAAGACTCAAGAGCTTGAAAGGGGAAATTTGAATGTCAAAAAAAATCTTCAGGTTTCTGATTTATCTTTTTTAATATCACCTGCTCCCAAATGGCATGTCCCTCCATAAACCCTCTCTGTGAGCCCAACACTGCTATTAGTAAGGTAATTACTGCCCATGTGATTGATCAAATGTCCTTATTACCTTCTCTCAAAACAGTGTCCATTGATCAGAAGCCAGTTAACCTGCCTGTATGTTTTGGGATGAAACCCATGCAGAAAGAATGAGTACATTAAAACTCCTTTAATATATTGATCTGACCAAGACCCCAGTGCTGCAAGGCAGCAGGGATACCCACTAAGTTACTGTGCTGCAAGCAAAAGGGGTAAAATTATATTTTACTGTAACTTAAGTTCAATTTAAATTTGAAGACGGGAGTTGGACCTCTGCATAGGATAGTATTAAATAAATGAGCATGGAGGTATGAGCCACCTGAAACTTTAAGATTAATGTAGTATAAATTATCCTGCTTTCTGTACTGCTAGATTTCCTAAAGTTCTTTAGTCCACAGCTTCCCTCTCTAGCCTTGTGCAACTGTCATTTGGAATGTTTGGATGGATGCTTGGCGGACTGATATTACTTGCAGCTGTATGCATTATTGAATAGAAAAGTGATATGCTAAATGTACATTTTCTTGATTGAAAGGATAAATCATGCAGTATACAGGTATGGGATCTGTTATCCAGAATGCTAGGGACCTGGAGTTTTCCAGATAACTTATGTTTCTGTAGTTTGCATCTACATAATTAAGTCTACTAGCAAATCATGTAAACATTAAATAAACCCAAGAGGCTGGTTTTACTTCCAACGGGGGATTAATTATATCTTAGTTGGGATCAAGTACAATATAATGTTTCATTATTACAGAGAAAAAGTAAATTGTTTAAAAAAAAAAAAAAAAAAAAGTGGATTATTTGATTATAATGGAGTCTATGGGAGACTGCCTTTTACTTGGAGCTTTCTGGATAATGGATTTCAGGATAATGGATACCATACCTGTACTGCAGATGAGTTTCCAGGAGAGACCTTCTTTCTGTGCTTGCCAGACAATAGAGTTTTATGTAAAGGATATGACCAGTGCATTTTCCAGGTGGGGTGAAAAGTAGTCCTTGCAATAAGACACCTCTGGAGTAATAAACAAGGGTCAAAGTATGCACTGCATCCTGTCTCTATAGCAATCAAGAGTTTGTTTTCAGTCAAGTGACAAGTAAAGGATACCTTCTGTTTGTAACCTATAGACTACTAGACCTGGTGCAAACTTTGTACTTACCACACTTGAATTACCCTAGGTTGAATCTTGGTTCAAAGATGTCCAACACATAGCTTTTAGCCTACAATCTGAAGGCCTTGAGTTCATTATATACATTCTATGGCAATCAGCTGTAATTGGAACTATTCCCAGTTATTATGGCCTATTGATGTACAAAGATCAGCTGTAATGTTTGGGTGCATTGCAATGCATCTCAGTGGAAAGTGGTATCAATTTAGCTTGAAATCACTGGTACTGGATGACTGAGGTCAGGTGGAAATGGAAGGCATATTTGGATTTTACTCTGGTGTATAGATCCTTATGTAACCCTTCTGACACCCCTTTGGTTGGTGTTACATTCCACGTGTGGCGCTTACCTGATGGCATGTGACAAACCTGAGCCGCTCTGCAGTGGTATTGGGAGAGACTGGGTAACTGGTAATTACTAGCCCAGTGCCTCCATCTGGTGGGATCCGGAAATGCACCTGCAGGTCACCCCACTAGGAAAACAGTAATGATTCACACACAGTAGTTGGTAAACTAAACTTTTTATCTAAAAGTTTATGTAAGTAAAAGGGAAACTAATACATGCAACACTCCTGACAACTGATAATGGTGTCTCAATAGCTAACTAAGGCCAGTGCAAACTATCTCTCTAACTAAAGAAATAAAGTCCCAAGAAACAGTCTCTTAAATCTTCAAGCGCTCCCTTAATAGAAATGATGAGGATACTCACACTTAGGATACTTTGCAGGTGAGTCAAGCACACAGTGCAACTCCAGCCCCTTTGGATACCCAGATGGGAATCCCCTGCAGATGCTGATTCCTCCAATCTGGACTCCTCTAACACTCTCTGTCTCTCCAGGTTAGGGTTGCGACCTGTTCTGTCTTGACCCAAACAGTTCGGTTTTTGTAAGGCCTGTTCGAGTCTTAACTTCCTGTTCGACTCTCATCCTTATGAATCTCGAACAATAATCTGACCAATACATGAAAACCATTTAAATGCACATGGCTTAATTACTATCAAGTGCAGTTAATTTCTTATTGTTACAGAAAAAAAGCAAATCAAGTAATGTTTCTAAATTACCAATGCTGTATTTCAGAGCTTTCTGGATAACTGATTTCTGTATAATAGATCTCATACCTGTAATTAAAGGATTGGGCTTAATCATCAAGCAGAATATAGCTAAAGATAGTTTTGGCACCTGTGTGACCCCACCAGCGCTAGGCTACCTGCACCGGGAGGAAGCCGTTATGTTGTGGCACTCGCTTGTGCATAATGCTCATGTGACGCATGCGCATAATGGGCAATTTGGGGCAGATTTTTATTATGTGCATGCGAGTGACTGGACATGGCTGCTCACACCAGAAGCTCCCTCCCAGTGCGGGTAGCCTAGCACTGGTGGGGGACTTTTTTTCTTTTTTAAACTACTGCTATCCCCAACCAGAATGCGGGCTCAATTAGCCCGCACCTTTGATTGGGGATAATATTTTAACCCAACAGGTGCCCTTTAAGCAGCAAGACAGTTTCCCCAAGAGATTTGCTTATCTTAAATTGTTACAATTGTTTCTTTGATACATCTGTTTCAATTTAAGATAAGCAAAGTGCGCCTGCCACATATTCTTGGCTCTCTACCGAAAGCCAATTATGTTTTAGAAACATTGTATCTTTTTCTGGCTGTTCAGTGCAGGAGATCAAAGAGAACGTCTGGGACATTTCAGTAACTATCTGGGACTGCAGGTTGAGCTGTCAAAATAAGGAACTTTCCCACTAAAAACAGGACAGTTGGGAGGTATGAAATTAAACTATGGACACTGTCGCTGCTTTTAATGTCTTTAAAGAAAAATAAATACCCTGACATGCTGTTTTAAATTCAAGAATCTTGTAAATTGCTAATCCCACCAAAGAGAGGAGAAGCCACATGTTGAGTTTTTTTGTTTGAAGAAAACACGATTGCACCATGCTTTAATTCATTCCACCTTTTTAAAAAAGCAATACAAGCAATACTTTGTTTTATTTAATTTAAATTTTATTCTGGAGAAATCAATGTAGCACTTTAGAACACACAAGACAAATCTATGCATAGACTTTCTATGGTTCAAGACACACGCAGATTTTTGTTGGAACACACTGACTGCACTGAATATTAACAATATTGCACTAGGTTCTGTTTTTTGTTTTTTTCCAATAACCTGTGGCGCTGATCTTGGGTAGACCAAAGGGCCTTGGGTGCAAGAGTGAGGGGTGCTGGGCGAGTACAGGACCTAGTTTGTCTTTCATTTGCCCATTCATCCTCTACCACCCACTCTCACCCCCTAGGATTGCATGATCAGAGGAAACAGGACACCCACAAATCTTTTTAGTGTGGTGTCTCTACACAGCAACATAGTACGTTAGGATGAAGAAAGACACACATACATCAAGTTCAACCTTTTGACTCTTTTTTTCAACCTGCCTTACTGCTAGTTAATCCAGAGGAAGGCATAAAAACCCCATCTGGAGCCTCTCCAATTTGCCTCAGAGGGGGAAAACATTCCTTCGACCAGTCCCTTGATCAACTGCCCCTATTCCAAGCCCTCACATTCTCACTGCTGTGTGCTTTGGTGCCCCCACATGACATCACCACGCATGTGCAAGCTCATTCATAAAGTGCTACGAAATATGTTGGTGCTATAGAAATACATGTTAATAATAATAATTCATGTACACACCCAGCTTGGTCCAGTTCTGTAGGTTACCGATAATTGCCACTGGATTGCTATGTGTTTCCAACCCAAAGTAAAATCACACCAGTTTGGTGATTTCCCTGCATGACCATTTTATTCCTATACAAAGGCTAATGCAGGTGCATAAATAAAGAAAAAAATTATTTTTACATATCCATTAAAAGATATATTTCAGCATTATGGTAGCCCCAAAATGAAGTATGGGCT
The DNA here is from genome assembly GCA_024363595.1 of Xenopus borealis. NCBI lineage: Eukaryota > Metazoa > Chordata > Amphibia > Anura > Pipidae > Xenopus > Xenopus borealis. The sequence continues at coordinate 106,039,424 of CM044438.1, forward strand.
TTTGAAAACAGCAGGGATGCTGATTTTATCCAAAAATGGTTAATTTTACCATTACTGTTCTCTCCAAAGGGAGACTGAAGTATAAAAAATAATTTTCATCTGTTTTTCAATTCATTTTTTGGTATTAAATGTGAAATGAATAAAGCATGATATTTCCCTCTGGCATTTTTTTTGCCTCCCTGTTCCCAATGAGCAGCCTTATGCAAAGCAGATCAATCGGTAATTATACTGAATAATTAAACATTAAAACCTGTACTTACAGGTGGGCTGAAATTTTCACTTCAATTTGTATATCCACAGAGGCTTGCAAATTAAGTCAACCAGATGCCCAGTAGCCTGAGCTTTGCACAGGGGTGTAGATAAAGGAAAAGCTAATGATATGTCCCACCATTTCTATTTTATATTCATTTAACAAAGGACTTGCAGAAGAAGACTCCTACCCATTTATCCTGTTCTAAATTGACATGAATTGCCCTTCTAAAATGTGTCATTATATATATATATTATGTTGCTTAGGTGAAGGCTCAGAACCCCCACCTCCATATCTGAATTCCAACACATTATGCCGAGTGCACCCCTTGGTTAAATTCCAGCCTGCACCCCTCTGTGATGTCACACCCATAAAAAGTGGCATTACTTTCAATAAGCCGATTATTATCACTAAGCAAGTTGAGACTGCAGGTTTCTTTAGTGCCAAAATAAACTATGTAATCTTCTTAGGCTAAGTGCATCGCCACTCTGACCCCGACTGTGAATATGATATCACAAAAGAGAATGGGCGTCTGCAAACAGGCCCTGCCTGGCAATAATGCTCTTACTAACTGCTGCTACATCAGCCAGAAAGCCATCAACACAGCTTTATTACTGCCTTCAAAGAAAGATTGGATACACTTTGTAAAAACATTTTATTAAAGCAAGCAATATAAAGTAAAGCAACTTCAATGGGAAAGTCTTAGAAGAAAAGAATAGACTTTACTGTAAAATATAAAATACATTGTGTACATGTGTATTTTTTTTAGTTGTAATATTGGTATGTAAGCAGCCATCTCAGTGCATTGTACCTATTCATGTGCGTTTAGAAAGAGCCAGCACTTCACAATGCAACTGGTTTCAGATGAGTTATTGTTTGTTCTACACAATGAAACTGAAGGAGTTGCAATTGAACTTGGATTTTTACTATCGATTGCTGTTCTTATATCTACCAGGGAGCCGTTATCTTGTGGCATGAAGCTGTATATTACCTTCCCATTGTTCTGTTGGGAGGCTTCTGCAGGGAAAGGAAGGGGGCTGATATCACTCTAACTTGCAGTGCCACATTAAAGAATGATTAAAGTTTATTAGTAGTTTCTTTTACCGCACACCTCCTTCCACTAGTCTGCGTGGCGGTGCTGGTCCTCCGTTGACCTGGCCAGGTCTCCTAGCTGCTTTGTAGTTAGAAAAACGGTCCACACACACCAGTATTGCAGTCGGGGATTGTGCCCCTTTTATTAATGCCACCAATTATCAATGTTTCGGGGGGAACACAGCCTCCCTTCTTCAGGATCCTGAAGAAGGGAGGCTGTGTTCCCCCCGAAACGTTGATAATTGGTGGCATTAATAAAAGGGGCACAATCCCCGACTGCAATACTGGTGTGTGCGGACCGTTTTTCTAAAGTTTATTAGTCACATGACTGAGGGCACCTGGGAAAATAACAACATCTCAAGCCCCATGTCAGATTTCAAAATTAAATATAAATAAAATCTGTTTTCTCCTTTGAAAAATGGATATCAGTGCAGAATTTTTTTTACTTACATATGCACTTTTTGGGAGTAATTGGGGATCGGTATGTGAACATTGGTAACTTATTAGTTTTGAAAATAATTTTGCTGAACTGAAATGCTGAGAATGCCATTAATTCCCAATTCACCAATGAATTGAGGAATGTTGTTGAAGAATATGTACATGAGAGGTGTAAATGTCAGAGATACCACAGAGACTAGCAAGGACTAGAAGATTGCTCTGATGCTCTGATACTAATAATAATAAGACACTATTTTGAAGTCTCTAAAAAATTATTGTCACGGTCGGCAACCAATACCAGAACAGATGCCAAGCACCCTGGACTCGGCTCGTGCTTCACCAGTAGTGTGACCGCCTTTGGCTTCTGGAGGAGCCCTCAGCTACTCAGATGCCACCTGGACTTTAACGAGAGGTACAAGGCAGCAGTTCTGGCCAGCAATGCAGCACGACAGTATAGAAAATCTTAAAGGCCAAAGGTCACGGTACAGAAGGATTAGGCAAATTCGTATTCAGACAGGCTGGGTCGAGGCAGGTGGATAACAAGGATCTTCAGGCAGGCATGGGTCAAAACCAGGTAATCAATCAGACGAGGGTGAGGCAGAAGCAGTAGTCAAATAACAGGCGCAGGTCAGGATACAGAATAATTGAAGTAGTCAAAGCCAGGCAGGGTCAAAACAGGTATTCAGGAAACAAACAGAAGCTACAGCACAGGTACAAGGCAACAGGGTTAAACCTATCACGGGCAATGAAAATTATACAAGTGCCCCTTTAAATATTCAAAATTGGCGCCATTGCGCGCTGACGTAATGATGCCAGCGTGCATGCGCCTTTAAATTGCAGAAGTGCGCGCCGCGCGCACACTTTAGAAGCCGGTGAGAAGAACGGTGCGGCGGGCGTCCCCTCCGCACCACCACTAGACCACCAGGTAATTTCTTCACAATTATAGGTGGACATTTATGATCTACTAAGTGCTTTGCACATTTCTTACCTGCTTTGTACTAACTGGGCCTTGCTGCCTTGGTTATGGAAGACAATAAGGACAGGGCTAGCCTTCGGCCCCTGATGCTGCGCTCGGCACCTTGTGCTGAATCATTTATCCTGTATGAGGTGCAGACGGCAGCCAGAATGGTGCAAGAAGTGTTCTGTGAATGAGCACTAGGAATGCATTCTTGTACCTCTTAGCCAGGGATCCCCAACCGTTTGAACCCATGAGCAACACTCAGAAGTAAAAGGAGTTGGGGAGCAACACTAACATGAAAAATGTTCTTGGGTTGCAAATTGCTGTGATTGGCCATTTGATAGCTCCTAGTAGGACTGTCAACCTACACTGAGGCTCTGTTTGGCAGTGCACCTGGTTTTTATTCTACCAAAACTTGCCTCCAAGAGTGGAATTCAAAAATAATCTCCTGCTTTGATGCCAATGAGAGCAATATCCAAGGGGTTGGAGAGCAACATGTTGCTCACGAGCTACTGGTTGGGGATCACTGATCTTAGCGCTCTGTACAGTGGCGTAACTAGATTTTGCTAGACACCACAAAATTAAACTTAGGGCCCCAAAAGTTGGCCTGTTCTAGTAATACATATTGAAACTGCTCATTAATTAGGATCAGGGGCATATTTACCATATAGGTGCTTGTGAGCCTGTGCCTAGGATGGAAGCTGTAAGGATGCCTATGTGTTGAACAAAACTTTCCATAACTAAACTTCCCCTGCTTTCAAATGCTTTCCTCTTAAATCTGGCAGCAGAGGTGGGAGGTAGGGTCCATCTACTGGAGCGCATCATGCTGTAACATCATGTAGGTCCAGCCCCAAATACGCTACTGATTAGGGCTTGTAAGGAACGCTCTTCTACATCAAAGATGGCGGCACCCTGGGGCATCCTCATGGACTCAACGCAGGTGCGTGAAATTCGATGCCAGCTCGTCAAACTGAATGCAGGGTTATGCCGGCCTCAAAACGTGCTGCGTCAATGCGCAACGTCAGCGACATCATCACGCCATCATTGGCGCCAAAGATTCCCTTTAATGGGCGCCAGTGGCCTACTCTCATTGCCCCATTATAGGTTCTACTGCTTTGTGTTCCTGGGTGTGTTATTGTTCTGCATTTCCTGATCTTGACCTATGCCTGTTTCCTGCCTTCGAATCCAACCGCCTGAACCGACCTTATTGCCTGATTGACTACTCTTCTTCTTCAACCCTCCTCTACAGCAAACTTGGACTACCACTAAGCTTCCTCCTTGGTCCGCACCACAACTGCGCCTTCGGACCCTGACAGGGCTTTACTGGGACTCCCTACACTCCTAGGTTCCCTGCCCACTGGATCTGATTCCTCTGTATTTACCCCTTTGGTTCTGCATGTCTTCACTAAATTCTTTCCACAAGTCTTTTGTAAATTACGACTGAAAGCAAGCTACAGTACAAGGGCATTGACTGTTTTAGGTTGCTCATTAATTGCTGTTAATTAAGAAGAAGGTATTTAGTTGCAGTAGCATTGGTGACATGTGGGAATACTGAAAGCAGCTCACACAATATTTTAGATAATTTATAAGCCATATTATATCCCACATTCATAATTAGCTGAGCAGCAGATTTGTTGATCCATATAATTATTCATAAACCCCATGCATAGCAGGTTCATCCAAATACTGTAGCTTTTTAGTGCATTTTTTACATGCTGCTGTCATTTAATGTACCATTTTGAAGCTTTGTCAGCCTAAACGGATGGATGACCTACTTAATACCACTCGCTATAAAATTTGTTTTGGTCTCAGGCAGTGGTGAGCACTTTGCTGGGTGGCCAAATTTTTTATGCATTATTTAGTTAGAGACTTTGCCATAAAAAGACTGTAAAACAAAGAACAAACTGAAAAATGCAAAGGTGCGTTAAAGAAGTGTCCAGACCTGAGTATGTCATGAATAATAGCCATTGTTTAACTTGACTCGACTTGAGTAAAAATAAAGAAATTGGATCAGAGAGCTAAAAAATTGTTTTGGAGAATTACCAACAAAAATATCACTATGTATATAGCTTAATGTGGGGATTTCAATGACTAATTATTTTAGGTATTTAGAAATGCTACCAATTTTTAAAAGAACTATTCAAACAATGATAATAACGGTAAGTACTGTCGACCGTTTCTCAGATTGAAGTGGGTTCTATCCCTTTTCTTTCTCGATAGGAGAGTGTAGGAGGAAACCAGTGTTCCTAAAGAAAACTACTGCCTGAAATCGAACTCAGGAACTCAGTTTTATCCATGGAGCCACCATGATGCCCAATCAGTGTCAACAGTTGTGCTCAACATGGCGTATCTGTTGGAGTGAATTTGCTGCAAAACCAGCCACCCTGTTCTTCTTCCCCTACCTTTGGTATAGAACATTGGGTTCTTGACACTGGATCTAGGTGATAAAGTGCCCAGACACAGACACCTGGTGGGCCTAGATCCCCGGTCGAATGTGTAGGTAAAAGATTGTCCTACATTAAAAGCATCACAATCAGACAGGGTAATTCTTCAGCTTTGGAAACCACTAGTATTGCCAGGTCTAAAATATGCAGTGCAGTTTTGGTCTCCAGAGCTTGATTGAAATAAAGAAAACCCAGTGTAGGTAAAGGATATTGAATATCTAAGTATACAATATAATAAACTCCCTAATTCTTGAATTGCCATTAAATCATTCCAGAAAACACAAAGACATCCCTTGGGGTTAGAAAAAAAATAAAAAAAACAAAAGCTAATAATAAAAGCTAATAAAGACTTAATTTATAAAGAAAGGCTGTCAGGTTGAGATTATCTAAAGACCACCTAAAAGTTAGGTAGGATTTGCTTGCACAAAATTATGCAAATGTGTCTACTATTGAACCTCAACTGCTATGTAATGATATACAGTCTTTTGACTTTTTGTGCTCAGGTCATCATTCATAGTCCATCATCTGGTTGGGCCCCATGAATCAAAAAGATTTTATTTGAAAATATGGTCCACAACATTCATTCTGCCATTACTGAAGGTATAGCCAGTAACAAATGTTAAACAGACAAATGTTTGCCATTGTTTGCACATCACAGAGCTGCAATATTCTGCCTGGCTGGGTTTGATCCCTTAAAGAGTGGTTGAATTCTGCAAGGGGAAGTGAATAATGTGTGTAACAGAATGAAGATCTATGAATAAAGGTGCCAGGAAGGTCAAAGCACTAAACAGAAGCTAATCAGAAGTAGGAGGAAATAAAAAAGGGAATAGGGATAAACCAGCAGATGCATAAACTCTGTTATCTCACTCACCAGAGCAAATCAAATCAGTAACAGGTTAATCACTGTTGGAATATGCCAGTCACAGTGTCACTAGCTTTCTATACTGTTAAGGGCTGATTAATGTTTAATGGAACAGCACCACTTTAATATACAACATAAGGACCCATAAGCAGGGATTCTCATTCCCTGAAACTAGCCTGTAGGTATCACTGATTATCTGTTGTTGAGGTAAAAAGCAGTGATTTCAGCGATTCTGTCATGATTTTTATGATATAGTTTTTATTACTAAATTACACTAAAAATCACTGCAAAACTTCCAATAAATTCTACTTAATTCTACCATTTTATTCTTGAAATAAATGCTTTTATATTGATGTACGCAGCCATCTCCGGTTACGTTGCCTAGTCATGTACTTTTAGAAAGAGCCAGCACTTCCCAATGGAATTGCTGATAAGCTATTGAAGAAGTCACAACTTGGGTTAGCCAGCTGGACTTGGAGTTTTATTATTAAAAGTTGTTCCCATATGTACCACTAGGTAGGAGAGACCATTTCCATGTTGAGACGTGTGCCAATAAGGCAGCTGTACCTCACCTAGCAGCACCAAGCAGTGTGTTTCTTTGAAACCCATAGCACATTCCCTGTTTCTTCATTGGTAGAGCTATTTCCTACTGGATCAGGTTATCTGTCGAATTATGGCAAAATCTATTTTTACCCTTTGATAAACATGCCCCCAAATTGCTCATAATAAACATTGCTGTATTATAAACAATGCAACTTAATTGGTTACATTACCAATCTTTTTTACAGGCAGAACCTTGGTAAAATATACATCTGGTTAGTATGTTAAACCTTTTTATTTCACTAACAATAACACTCACAGAGCAATTTTTGGAAACATGAGGACAATATTTTTATGTAAAAACATTACTTAAAACTCAGGGAAATGCACCCACTGAAATGCCTTATAATTTGTTGGGACCACAAATAACAAATTTAAAATGAGGGAAAAGTTAAATCAGGGTTTCACTGTCTAAATACTAACATTAGATGTTTATTATAGATTGTTTATGATATAGAAATTTGGGGAATCCCAGGTTTGCCAAAATCAATTTGTGATTGGAGTGTTTATTGGGTAAGTGTTCAGATGAAGAGCTCATGTCTCTGTTTGTGGGCAAATGCCTAGGTGACAGGATTCACTAACTAAGCTATGCTTTGCTCATGTGCTATGTTATCTACATCTATATGTCTTTGTCTATGGTGTATGGCCAATTGCTCAGTTTGCGGATCTCAGCTGATTTGTTGGCAAAGCAATTTAGAAATAACTTGGCCAATGGAGTTTGGTAGAAGAGGTACAACAAGGCTATTTCAGGCACTCAGGTACTGGCCACAGGGGTAACAATACTTTTTAGACTATATTTTATAGACTATGTCCTAGGCCGGAACCTGAGTTAAAATGATGTGATTTCTTTTAAAACAATCACTGATCAGACACTGGAATGTGAAATCTGGTTTATTTAACTGTGAAAACATTAAAAAAAAACAAAGGGTTTCAAAGGCTGAGAGGAAATTAGTCAGTCGCTTCATCATCATGCTCATCAGTGCAAAACCTATCAGGTTATCTTGCCTTTCTATACAAAGTTCATATCCTGCCTTCGAAAGGCTGATTCACTTTTCATGCCCAACTCCAGACTTAAGGGAGACGCAGACTTTATCTTTTATTACCTTAACTCAAACAATTGTGAATATAATTATTCAATACAATTATAGCAAATCTTACTTACATTTAAGAATATGCTAAAAATCACAATGCAGCTTCAAACCAAGGCAGCAGGATACACGGAATTCAGGTTAAACTGATCCCCCTAGACCAATGGGCAAATATTTTTGTTTTCTTGTTTGATCAGTGTAAGGAAATACTGCTTCCTACTATGAGTAAATTATAGTTTAATGTTCCTGCCCCCCATGGGGTTTGTATGCACTTTCTCCCAAGAGCACCATTAAGATATTTCTTTTTACCTTTTATGTCTTACACATTTGTAATTAGTAATTATAGGTGCTACAAAAAAGTATAGATGTAAAGAACAGGCCATATTGTACATATTGATCCTTTTATGGGTTATTACGCACCTCACCACTAATTACTGTGCCAGTAGCTTTTTAATTAGTTTGCATTCGTGGAAGCCTGTATAAACAGCTTTTGTATGTAGCATTCATTTTGCTAGTAGTGCTTGGGAAAGAAGAGATTCTTCTGTTGCCTACTTCAGAACAGGGAGGGTCTTTAATAATGGGGCTCAGTGCTGCCTGTCCTCTCAGAAGGAAAAGATCAGAGTCGTTTTCATGTAAAGTATTTGATACATAACTGTATGATGTGGGTTTGAAAGAGCTATTATTGTCCCTGTGTTTGCAACAATAGAAACAATCCTTGACCTTTTCATCTAATATTATCAAGGCCTAGATAACAACCTCTCCATCTGATCTCTCAGCTGGAGGCCCTCCATTTACTCATACTGTACACACAGGTTATGAAACACACACCCTAATGTCTTCCTGCTGGACTAAGTTCTTGCATCCCATGTCTCTCCTCAAATATAATTTTCTCCTGCAGAGAAAATAAACAATATTAAATTAATAAATACAAAGATGAATCCAAACAAGGGTTGGAGAGGGCTTGGATCCTAAGAGCTTACACTATCAGCACTGGTAACAAGGGGTTTACATCAATAATATGGTAGATATTGCTCTAAGATGTGTAAAATGGGAAATTGGTAAGCTCCCATATTTTGTCTTGAATGAGATCTATCATAAAAATGAAAAATTTCATCTGATTGATATAAGAAACTTTTTAAATATAATCAATTAAACATTCTGTACTGTTTCTGTAATAATCAAATGACTCTGTACGTCCCCTCCCAGCTTTGTGTTGGAGTTGGTTATTTTGTTGGCTCTAATACATTGTCTTGGGCTCGGTTAAAGTAACTCACACCACTGATTTTGACATAAATGTCAAAATCTGACTCTTGCATGAAGACAGGATTAACAGGATTGCTGAGGGAGGAATAGTGAAGAGTACCGCAACTTTTCAGAAAAATTGATTAAATTAGAAAGTTTCTAATTTCAATTTTCACCATAGTTCTCCTTTAAAGGGATTCTGTTGTGTGAAAAACTTTTAAAACTCATCACACTGCTACTTCAGCAAAAATCTGCACTGAAATCCATTGTCATCAGTTTCCCAGGTGCCCCCACCCATGTGACTTGTGCTCTGATAAACTTCAATCACTCTTTTCTGCTGTGCTGAAGGTTGGAGTGATATCACCCCTCCCTTTCCCCCCAGAAACCTATCAACAGAACAATGGCAAGGTAACCAGATAACAGCTATCTTCTACTTCTTCTGAAGAATTTAGCTGCCTGAACTGTTAGGAGCTCCATGGGTGGCTTCTATGAACTATAAATCCAGATACTAAATAACATTATACGGTGAGGGTAGAAGTAGTGGCATCCAAAATAAGTTAAATACAGTGAGAGGCAGTGGGAACTTTATCCGCAAATACAGTAAATACAATGAGAAGCAATGATTTCCGACACCATAAACCCCCTTACCCTTCCAAAAAGGAGCATTCCTGAAGGCTGGAGTAGAGTTCAGGATGGTAGACGTCAAGATGAAGTCAGAAATTATTGGCATGTGCTCCCATACCCCAAACCCTGCTTTGCTATTACACAACTTGGGTCATAATGACAGAACATTGAGTAGGAGAAACCATAGCTTATCTCAAAGCAGTTCCATTGTGAAGTGATGGCTCTTTTTGATAGCACATGTCCAGGCACAATGACCTAAGATGGCTGCCTACACAAAATATATATATAGTTATTGGTTGAAGAATGACACTTTAAAGGGAAACTGTCATGGGAAAACATGTTTTTTTTTTAATGCATCAGTTAATAGTGCTGCTCCAGTAGACTGCTGCACTGAAATCCATTTCTCAAAAGAGCAAACATTTTTTTATATTCAGTTTTGAAATCTGACATGGGGCTAGCCATTTTGTCAATTTCCCAGCTGCCCCTGGTCATGTGACTTGTGCCAGCACTTTAGGAGGGAACTGCTTTCTGGCAGGCTGTTGTTTTTCCTTCTCAATGTAACTGAATAGTACGCAGTGGGACATGGGTTTTACTATTGAGTGATGTTCTTAGATCTACCAGGCAGCTGTTATCTTGTATTAGGGAGCTGCTATCTGGTTACCTTCTCATTGTTCTTTTGTTAGGCTGCTGGGGGGGAAAGGGAGGGGGTGATATCACTCCAATTTGCAGTACAGCAGTAAAGAGTGATTTAAGTTTATCAGAGCACAAGTCACATGACTTGGGGCAGCTGGGAAATTGACAAAATGTCTAGCCCCATGTCAGATTTCAAAATTAAATATAAAAAAATCAATTTCAATGCAGAATTCTTCTGGAGCAGCACTATTAACTGATGCATTTTGAAAAAAAAAAATTTCCCATGACAGGATCCCTTTAAACAATAGAATGAATTACTTACAATGTGTAATTTAGTAAGAACAACTATACCATAAAGATCATGACAGCAACACTTTCCACTTCTCCGAATTCAGTAAATACATCAATATTACAGTAAACAAATAAATCAGCTAAAAAAGGGAAAAAGGTATGTTGAAACATTTGGGAAATATCATTGCCTGTTTTCAGATCCTCCTGATAATGGGTAGGAGATCTGATGTTTGTAATATACCTTTCTGAATGTAAAAATGTGGTTTGCAACTTTGCATGTCCTTTAACTACTCAATGAATATAATATATGTACAGTTTTTTTTCTTCCTTTATATCTAATTCAATATTTCTGAACTTATCCAGATTCGCTAATAGTCATTTGTGCCTCTTTAGGAAAACAAGTTAGTCGTTCTTATAATGGTAATTGCACATTTAGTAAGAAAGATGGCCACCATAAATCATATTCTTTATGCAAGCAGTAATGTACAATTGCAATAAAACTGCAGTCAAGCATCTGTGTCATTATGAGGTAGCTGTCTTAATTAACTAGCTGAGTGGCGTGTAACTGTTGCCCTTCAATTTCCAGTCATATATATCACTGGGAACTTAGCAGCAGGTATCCCTTGAGGATTTCAAGGAGCATATGCATTCTTCTGGGAATAACTGGGCATTTTTGCTATGTATATCTGAATTAATTGTAGCATGCCCTCATTTTTACTTTTACTATTGGGCCTTGCAAATACTTCCTACACCTGTGTTTTACCCCATTTACCAAAACAAACAGCTTTAAGCAATGGTTCTCACCTCTCCAGAGGGTTTGCACCCTCATATCACCATCCTACACATATGGCACCATTCCCCAAAACAATCACTACCCTACATAAAACTTTCCTAGCACATCCACTACTACTGCTGGCAACTTGACACCCACTCTGGGGCAACACACAACTACCACAGCTTAGATGCCTCCTCATGGACTTTATCTTTTGGCTTATCAAAACATTAAATATTTGGGGAATCTTATGAAACATTCCTCGGTCGCCGTGTAAACTTAGAAACAGAGGAAAGTCCAGGCACCCTGTTCACACATTTATAAACTCCTAAAACTGAGACATACTGTACATTTGAAGCCAACTCACTTCTTTCACTGCCCAACTCATCCATATCACAATTCACGAGACCGTCAGTTGCCTTACCTCAACCAAACTAACCTCAAACCTTTACCAGAATCTACTCCTAACAGGCCCTAAGCTGTTTCAATCCACAGGATCTCATAACTTGGAGGCAACAGAAACCATATATAATTATTAACTTATTTCTGTAATAGACAGCCTAATAAAATATAACAATGTTCTACATCAGTTGGCTTGAGCCCAAATGACCACTTCCCAGATGTGGGACAGCTTTGGCTGACTTTTTCCAACTGTGCCCATTACTACAGGGGTAGTTGATTTCCTAGCAATGAATTTAGCCTTCCCCAAAGTAGTTGCTCCCACTACTTGCTTATTGGGAGTCTTAGATGGTATAATTCCACTCATGTAGCCCAGAGTCCTAGATTCTGATTATTATTATTTTATTGTTGCAATGCACTGGATGGGCCCTTCCCCACCTATCATTAAAGCATGGATGAACTTGGTTAACAAAATGGTTTCTCTATTTAAGTTTACTTATGAAACCAGAGGTTGAAAGGTTTGAAGTATGCAACCCTTGGTACCATTTGAATGTAGTAACCACCCCTACAAAGAGCTGCACTCTTGCACCAATCCTTTTCTCAGAGTTCCACTAGGAAATTAAATTTTGTTGGACTTCCCTGATGATGTATATATCAGTCAATTGCTATACTGCAATCTCTAGGCATGAAAATTGTCCTGTTCTAATTGTATGTAGAACTATACAACTGCCATTTACATACTGTATTTAAAACTAGTGCTGGACCTAATCCTCGATTCCTTTTGATGTTTTGTCTTAATAAAAAAACCAATACATTTGCCTTTAAAAAAATTAGTGTGTGTGAGATCAGAAAACCATCACATCATAAAATGGTTTAAGTTATTAAAAAATGTTAGATACAAAGCAACATAGTACTTGAGGCTTAAAAATATGTAACACGTTAATCACATTCAGCACTTTGCTTTAATAATGCTGATTTAACATCTAGTTACGCAGAAGGGAGCATTAAGATAATAATAATAATCTTCAGTTAGTCACAGAATAGAAATAATCCTTCTTGCCTCCAATATGTCAATCAGACCAGTCCTGGGTATACATTTTGCTACAGGTTATAAAAGTTTAGAAACAATAGAAATAAAATACCTTGTAATTAAGAGTATTACATCTCTTTGCAGAAGTGTGTCTGTATGCAATCAGTTAGGGCCATATATAAAGAATTTGCCCTTTATTTTGTAAAGGGCAAAAACTTGTCAATTTGCACCGTGGCTGCTTGAATTTAAAGTAAAGGTAATACCAAAAAAGGAAAGTGTTCTGAAGTAATGAAAATATAATTTACTGACTGTGCTGCACTGGTAACTGGTGCAAGAAACTACTATAGTACAATACAAACAAGCTGCCGTGTAGCCACGGGGGCAGCCATTCAAAGCTTTAAATGGAGAAAAAGCTCAGGAAACACAGCAGATAACAGATAAGCTCTGTAGTAGGACTGGGCAAATCTGACCCGTAACACAAAAATTTGCACAAAAAACAGAAAAGCCACCAAACACATTGAAGTCAATGGGCATCAAACCGTTAATGTTTTTTTAAACCACACAACATTTTTTTACTATACGTTATAGATTAATGGCATTTTTCCTCAGTCGAACAAATATTTTGCTCATCCTTACTCTGTAGTATACAATGGGATTCTTATCTTATCTACTATCTTATCTACTGTGTATCCTGTGCTTGAATGGCTGCCCCATGGCTATGCAGCAACTTGTTTATATAAACTATAGTTATGTTTATGAAGCAAAACACCCTTTTTTACCAATGCAGGGCAACAGTATATTATATTTTATTACTTTAGAGCGCTTTCATTTTTTTACTGTTAAAGGAGAAGGAAAGATATGGGGGCATTTTATTGCCAGAATATCTTTATTCTGTAGAATGTTTTGCCATGCCTGAATAAAAATCTCTAGAAGCTCTCTGTTTGTTTAGGATAGCAGCTGCAGTATTAGCTTGGTGTGACATCACTTCCTTCCATAAGTCTCTCCCTGCTCACTTACAGCTCTGGGCTCAGATTACAACAGAGAAGGGGGGGGAGAGAAGCAAACTGAGCATGCTCACGCCGGCAAGGAGATTGAAGCTGAAGACAGGAAGTCTGATACAGAAGCCCATGTGTACACAATAGAAGGAAATAAATGCTGAGTTTCTTTTGACAGAGGAGCAGCATTGCTTTGTGGGTATATTTAGGTGAACCTATCTGAGAAGGCTTACTGAGTTTTAAACTTTTCTTCTCCTTTAAGAGCAGCACTTATGGGTGCATCTTTTGGGGGCCATCTCCTGTATAGCATGAGGGATATTTGGTGAATGTAGGCAAACACTACCATAATCTCATATTGTTCTTGATTTATATTGTGGAATCATGGAAAGGCTGTTTGATCCCTCTGTCACGATGAAAAACTTGTTTTAAAGCAGCTTTTTATTAACTGTTAACTGCCTCTTAAGTCAGCACTAAATCCATGGCCCACTTATCAGCCTTTACCTTGCAGCCTTAGGTTAAGCACCTGTGATTGGGCAACTCCATCCCAACCATATATTGATGCCTTCGGTGCAGGACTAAAAATAGATTGTGGATCTGACCCCCATTCCCTGAAGAGCTGACCTGGACTGATTGATTTTTAGGTGTTTAAGGCTGGGGTTCCAGCAATTGCTTATTGACCGTCTCCATGCTATACTATCATACAGAGTAACTGTAGTACATATAATGAAAATGCCACATAGGTATTGTAATCACTTATGACACTAAATTGCACCAAATTACCAATCTGGGTTGGTTTATGAACCCAGGTGCTAAACAAGGACAGTTGTCAGAAGCATCCAATCAGGTCTTTCATTGTCCAACTTATATTAGACTGATGAACACTAATCGCCGTACTGATGGGAGTGAGTGAGGATGTGTTCTGGGTTTATATGCATTTTCCTCAGTACAGCCCCCCATAGAGAAGACCCTTGTTGCTTAGCTCCTTTTTTCCTGTAGAATGGAACATTCAAATAAGCCACCTATGAACATGCAGATGAAAATGCCTGGGCATAAGCGTACTTTTAGATTTAAAAAGTTGTGTACTGTGTATCTCTGGGTATCACCTGATGCTGGGTTATACAGGTATGGAACCTGTTATCCAGAATACTCGAGACCTGGGATTTTCTGAATAAGGGATCTTTCTGTAATTTGGATCACCATACCTTAAATATACTAAATTGTCAATTCAAAATTATTTAAACATCATTTAAACCCAATAAGCTGGTTTTGCCTCCTGTAAGGATTCGTCATATCTTAGCTGGTATGATGTTTAAGGTACAGTCTTCTTTCCAAAGAGTAATCATTTAAAAAAAAAAAAGTGAATTATTTCATTGAAATGGAGTCTATGGGAGATGGCCACCTCATATTTCTAAGCTTTCTGGATAATGAGTTTCTGGATAACCGATCCCATATCTGTACTTATCTCTGATCCAGAGTACTTGTAACCATGGAATCCATTGGCTGAATTGTTAATCCTTTAGGTACACTTATGATATTTTATGAACTCGGCAGTCATGTTGCTTGTTTTCAATGATGGACCTGAATCATGAACATTTTGGTTTAAAGGGCAACTGCATAGCAGTTAGGGACTGTCTGAAGTTTCCTATCCACAGCCATCACAGCAAGTAAAATGAAGAGGGAATTTCACAGTCAGGTTTATTATAAAAACAGTAGAATATTTTTAATCAAAGTACTAGATTTTCATTAAAGAAAGTAAAAATTGGGTTTTATTTTTTGCCTTTACATCCCCTTTAAATAAAATAATATTTTTGTAAGCATCCCTGACCATACCCTGAATACTTTGTTTTTCTTTTTTTTGTGTAGACCATCATTTTTCATAACTCTCCTCTAGGGTTTAGGTTTCTTTTAGGAGATACTGGATTTTTTCAGACATGTATACTTTCCAAAGGGCCCTCAATTTCCTCCCACCCTTAACTCATACATACTGTAGTAACATTTTAAGTTAGGTTGAAAAAACTCTATTGTAACCTGCCTAACTGTTAGTTGATCCAGAAGAAGAAGAAAAAAAAAACATTTGAAGCCTCTCCAATTTGACTCAGAGGGGGAAAATTCCTTCCTGACCCCAAAATGGCAATCGGAGTAGACCCTGGATCAACTTGTATAATGAACTATCTTCCATAACCCTGTATTCCCTCACTTGCTAAACACCATCCAACCCCTTCTTAAAGCTATCTAATGTATCAGCCTGTACAACTGATTCAGGGAGAGAATTCCACATCTTCACAGCTCTCACTGTAAAAAAAACCCTTCCGAATATTTAGGTGGAAGCTCTTTTCTTCTAATCAGAATGGGTGACCTCGTGTCAGCTGGAAAGACCTACTGGTGAATAAAGCATTAGAGAGACTATTATATGATCCCCTTATTTATATATTTATACATAGTTATCATATCACTCATTAACCTCATCTCCCATGAACATATTAGAGAACCTGAAATCCAAGAAGAACAATACCTTTATGAATATTACTAATGACAAACACCTTCCCCCGGCTCTAGCCAGTTATTCATAGGTGGCTTCCCTTATCATGCTGAGTTGTGTAAACTGTAATGATTATGGTTTGGATGAGATTTTCCAGCAAGTTATTTTGAAACAGAACACACATGCTATATAGCTCATTAACAGTTCCGACGTCTGCCGCAGGTCCCATTAAGTCCTGTGTAGTTTTGCAGTAGGTGTTGTAGGTGAATTACTTGATGATTTGTCACTGAGCATGACCATTGTGTGTATGTCTGGATTTAAAGGCATGTGCAGGCAACCCTACTTTTATGGTAGAATGATAATTTTCTTTTCTGTTGACTGGAAGAAGATGAAAGGATATCACATAGAGCTTGAGAAGTATTCTGCAGTCATGAGACACTGAGGAACATTGTTGGCAGCATTTTCATACTGTAGCAAAATGTGCTATGCCCTTGGGAAATGTCCACTGCTGGTCTAAAGGCCAGTTCCAGCTTTAACTCATGCACACATGCCTGACCTAGTAAGCATCTCAACCTTAAAGAAATACTGACACCTGAAATTAAATTCTTTTTTACACCTATTATAATATTGGCTTTGAAAGCTACTTCTAACTTTGCCATAAAGTATTTGCATGATGCTTTTACATTACCTGTCTGATACCCCATGTTCCTGTAAGAGGGGGCTGCCATATTTGTGCAGCAGGCGTCCGTTTGCATTAGAAACTGTAACTAACAGGCTGAGATGGGACAGTCAGATTGGAAATGTCAGAGGGTTAGATTCATCAAAGAGTGAAGTTAAGGGGTATATTTATCAAAGAGTGAAGTTAAGAGTGAAGTTCCACCACTAGAGTGAAAGTCTGCCACTCTCCATTCATTTCTATGGGATTTTTTAAAGGCGTATTTATCAAAGGGTAAACTTTCACTTCACCCATTGATAAATAGGCCTTGCAAAATCCCATAGAAATTAATGGAGAGCGGCGGAATTTCCCTCTAGTGGCGGAACTTCACTCTTAACTTCGCTCTTTGATGAATCTACCCCAGAGTGTCAGAGAGTCAGGCTTAGGAACTTCAACTAACAGTTATATACAAAAGCAAACCTCTCAGCAAAAAATGATCAACATGACCTATAGGTAAATTTACTATTACTCCAAGAAATCAGCTCAACCAAATTCACAATTCGATCCATCGAATGCTTATCGAATTGTTTTAGGCTATCATTTTGCTCGATATTCGATTTCTCTATGAATTCGTACGATCAGATACCGAGCCTTCGATTTCACGAAAAAATGGTGAAAATTCCTTCAAGAGCCCGAAAAATTTGTACGATTCGAACGATCAAACGCTCTGATTGTACGAATGGTATTCGAGCAGGACTTAGCCTCAGAAGCCTATGGGGAGCTTCCCATAGGCTTCTATTACAATTCGGTAGGTTCAATCTGGCGAAGTAGGCAGTCGAATAACTTTAAAATTTTTATTTCTTCGATCATCGAATGATCGAATATCCGATGATTCAATCTATTTGATCTATTCGATATTCGATGATCGTAGAGGCCAAATTTCACTTTACGATTTCACGAAAAATTCGTACGATCGTTATTCGATTAATTTCACGTGAAATTCGTAAATCGGCCCCTAGCTAATGTTCATATGTTAAAAAGTCATTTTTAGTGTCAGTATCACTTTAAGTTGGCAGGCATACTTTGCCCAGAATGGCCATGCAAGAGACCAGTGGCGTAACTAGCGAGGAAGCAGACCCCGCAGCTGCGGGGGGGCCCGGGAGGA
>CM044438.1:106060720-106118532 GCA_024363595.1 Xenopus borealis
GCTATAGCAGGGCTTTGTGGCCTGTATGTTGCATTGACCAGGATAAGTTGGGGGGCCCGTCATTTTTTTTCGCAGGGGGGCCCTGTGGCTTCTAGTTACGCCACTGCAAGAGACCCTGGTAAGCATAGGCTAACAGTCCTCTTGCATGTGCTGGAATAGGACTATTTTAGTTCTGAGAAAATTCTGATCTGAAAAATAATTTCATTTTGGGCCCCCCACCCAGGCTGATCTTAAGCCAGTTTGGTTGAAATTACCAAAGCAGATGTTTTCCCTATCAGAAGTGTTTTCAGGATCCTTTAACCAATATTGACCATAGATATGAGTGAACTTTTTCTGTCAGTAAAGTTTTGTGGCAAAATTCAATCAGCCAATTTTTTCCAGAATCAAAAATTTTACCATGCATTCTATTTCATTGGGAAAAATGCAGATGCAATATTTATATGCCCCTTGCCTTCCACATCAACTAGTGAGATTCCAGTCCACCACCCTGTCGTAGGAGCTGTCTGGGTGCTGCGTTTTAAAGGAATTGGCAACAAGAGTCTTTTTTTCTATGAAGAACAATTGTAGCATCATTTTGTACTATGGTGGCATGCTTGTTCATAGTCTACTACTATTTGAGCTGACCATGGGTGAACCAGTATGGGCAGCACGGCGACTCATCTCTAGGGCTTAACTATGGCTTGAGCATTATCTGCAAAAAAAATGGTATGTTCTACCCATGTCTTTGTGGGTTTCCTCCCACCAAACTGACCATAGTCAGTTGATAGACTATGATAGGGACCTTAAAACGTAAGCTCCACTGGGACAGGGATTGAGATATAATTTGTGTAAACGTAGAAGTGCTGTATAAATAATAGGGAATTTTTGTCACATGTGTGTTGTCCTGATAATCCATGGCACACAGTATCGGACTGGGCCAGCGGGACACCGGGAAAAACCTGGTGGGACAAACCCCACTTCACAGTGGGGTGGGGGCTCCTGCCCGATCGCATAAAGAAGACATGAAACAGGTATGCACCAGCGGTGTGTTTGTGTGTAGAGGAACAGAGGGGGCCTTGCAACTGGGGATGGGGGCCCTTGGGAGGACAGGGGGCCCCCAGTCTGACCCTGATGGTACATAAATATCAATGGGTTTTTCAATGCAGAAATACAATTTACATTGGCAAACGTGGAAGTAAAGTGAAACCAAGGCTCCTCTTTTTCAACTGCAGTTCCATTCGTTTGGGCTGTTGAGTAGACCGTTGTGTTATATTGTGAGGGTTCTAGGTCATCAAAAGGAAGTTGGTTGCTTAGTGTTTTTTAAAATGGTCTGTGAACCTGTAAATCCAACTCCTGATGTTGCTCTTTGAGACGTGGATAAGTCACTCTGTGACATAGGAGTCAAGCTTGGGACTTAAGGCTTATTCCATATATAAGAAATGTCAGTATATTATAATATAGAGTGTAATGTTGCTTTTCATCAGTACTGGCTTCCAGCCAATCCCCATCATTTGCAGGATACAAATGGACTGTTGTATCTTCCAAGGCAGTGGGTTGCAAATGTCAGCTCTTAGAATATTGTTTTGTGCGTTGTAATCACTGTGTGTTCAGAATAATGAATGCTTGCTAGTTTATTAGGGGTTTCTAAAGGAGATAATGCTAATGACTTTCAAGTCCCCGCAGGGTCTAATTAAGTAGCGCAAGGGAGAGTGGAGCTCAGAGCGGACTTGCTCAGAGAAAAAAAAAACAGACAAATAAACAGAGCATTTTTAAGTGAACATGATGCCTAATGTATAAAAAACAATGTCAAGCCCCATCACAACAAAGGAATTCAGACAGTACGTCAATGCCAATGATTCTGTCATGTTTAAATAGTTGGCCCAAGTGCCCCTTATCTGCTGTCAGCGCCTGCGTTGTGTTCCACTCAGACTCAAATCATCAACTTCTTTGACATTGTAGGGAACTTGTGATGGGGTGGGGGAAGGCGGATATCTGGAGAAGAACTTCTAACATATTGACTTTTTATGAACAGCAGTGGCTGCTAATTTATATTACTGCACAGGAAGCATATATGTTCTCCAGTAGACCAGATATCCCAATATAAATTGCTTCCCAGGAGTCAACACTGCCGTTAACAGCAATTTAGTCGAAATTTATTACACCAGGGTTGGCTACATATAATTGTGATAATTGGTATGCGCTGAAACTGCACTGCATTGACTTTCGATCTGTGATGAGCATGCTTTAGGGAGGCAGATGGTGTGTTTAGTGCTGATAAGGAACGCATCGCTTAGGAAGGGAGGCACTAGGCATTGTAATGAAGAGCTTATTTGGCGCCCAGATAAAGAAGCAGTAACGTTTTAGAGCCACTTTTAATTCAATTGTGGGAAATAAGGGAGGTTTCAAAATGCAGTTTATCGGTTTATTTAAAAGATAACATACAGTAATAATATTTCAGTTTTGTGGTGGAAAGGGAACATTTCCCAGCTGTGCCCGTAGACATTAAAAGGAGGTTGCTCGGCTTTCTGCTTTGCTTTCTAAGCTTGCTCCTCGAGGAGAGCAGATGCTGATCTATGTTTCTCTTCACTCCAGTTGATACAGATATGGTCTCCTAAAGAATCAAAAAGACCAAGAGGATAGCTCAGCACTCTTAATATAAAAAAGGCTTCTATCATACTGCTAAAACAGGACCGATTTAGGGGAAGGAAGAACAGGCATTATTCTAAGCAGCCAAAGTCACAGGCTTAGCTCAATGCAAGGGACAGATCATATTTGTTAAGTGCTATTAAATATATTCAGTGTATCTAAGTGTTTGTCCATCCTGGATCCCCCTAGAAGTAGGAAAAAATGTTTTGCAGTTAATTATAAACAGGCTTTCCAAATGATAGTGAACCCCTAGTCCCAAGCATTATGGTTAATAGATCATGTGAGTACACCTTGCATTGCTGGCATTACTTGAAGCATACAATAAAAGTCAAAGAAAATGGCCGTGGCTAGAGGTTCATGCCTCCTAATGTAGAATTTGGTGCAGGAAACCAGCACCGATGTCCCCAGAGATCATTGTTTCCTTAATTCTACATAGATAACCATATATATATATATATATATATATATATATATATATATATAACAAACATCAAAGGAGCGCACACCATAAGCTTGTTGAACGCCGGGTGCTAGTCTGTAGTGAGTATGTAAACAAGTCCGTTAATGACAGCACTCCATAATCAGCCAAATATGGCTGATTATGGAGTGCTGTCATTAACGGACTTATATATATATATATATATATATATATATATATATATATATATACTGTATATCCATGTACTTCTACTCATACATCAGGCATTGCGACTCATTAACAATGTCCCTGCATGTTTCATATACTCTCTGGAATAAATCAAATATATTATTACTATTATCTTAATAACCTTCACTGATATTGCTGATACTTACTATTTTTCTCTTTGCCTACCTGTTATTTTGGGTGCCTAATAACTTCCTCTACACACATGCAGGATTACACCCTTCTGTGGGGTGCATACTTATATACTTTACCCCCCCCCCCAACAGTTTACACCACTGTTTGGGGCTACTGCCAGACAGGGCTGAACCTTGGCCTGTGTTTAATCAGCCAGTCTGCTGGCCTCTTGTCCCTCCTGTGTTTTAGCAAGAGACTTGGGTCAGCCTTGGTGTAGACACAGAGAGCGGATTTGGCGCGTGATTATGTATTTTTGCATCAAAATCTGACCCATGTGTCTCCACCAGACCTGCAAATGAGCAGATATTAAGGCTGTATTTATACACAGGCCCAGATTTATCCTCCTCTGGCAGTAGCTTTGGACCTACCTATACTCCCTAAATACAGACTGAGCAGGTTTAACTGAAATATATGGAGAAATTATAATAACATGTTACTGTTTTCTCTGGTAAAACAAATGCATGGAAAAATTCTAATTTTAATTCTAGCGAAACAGAACACATGGCGAAATTCTAGGACAGATTTGTGAAATATTTCTCAGAAATAGTTGAGCAGCAAAACTGTACCGGCTGTCCCTAGTGCACTATTACTGAAGCTGATGAAGCGAATTGATCACGAAACTGTGATTTTAATGTAAGTGTAACTGCTTCATGACCTAAGAGGAACACTTCTAAACGTTATGCAGTTTAAGAGACATTAGTGGATTCTCAGACAAGAAAGAGACTCAATAGTTGGTGAAATCTTTATTACAGGAAGCACATACATTCCACAATAACTTTCTATATATATTGGGGTTGGAACCCTTTGTTGTATTGTGCATCCGATTGTTATACAGTGGCGTAACTACCAGGGGAGCAGGGGGTGCAATTGCACCAGGGTCCGTTCCCTCTCGGGGCCCACTGGGGAGACTAGGAGAACTCCAACTCATGGGGCAGAGCCCAATATGGGGGCCCGGGTGCCAATCCTGCACCAGGGCCCACCAGCGATTAGTTACGCCACTGTTGTTATAGATGCACAAGGTGAAGCATATTCCTGAGTGTAGTACTGAAGCTGGGTGCATTTGTAGTATAGAATTTGGTGAACTTCTGTGCTGCACAAGGAATCCCAGGGAGTGTCAGTCTGGGGAGCAGCTAAGGGACTAGAATCACTGGGGGTCCTAACAAATTGCCAACCTCCCAATGATTTTACCTTTCTTTCTTCTTTTGTTATTAGATTTTGACATTATTGTCCGAGATAGAATCTTATCATCCACTTTTTAAATTAGAAGCCTACTGCTAAATCAACACTGAATAAACATAAATTTTTGCGTCGGCATCTGAATCCCATTTATACATGAAATGGACCAATAATAGTCACAAGGGTTTTCCTAACTGGGAGCTGCATTGTACACATCCCAACCCACTAGCTATAATTCAGTGATACATTTCCTTTATTGCTTTATTCCCCACTGATTTGCTGGAGGCTGCTTATTGATTGTCAATGATAAATGAAGCGCTAATGTTCAAAAGTAGCATATCATTTTTGAGGAGACTTCTTAATTGATTCTTTGTTAATCTGAGTATTATTTGTGAGCAGACTAATTTTGTTTTAAAGGAGAAGGAAAAGCAAAACATAAACCGATTTCTATCATACTGAATGTTTTGAAAGTTGTCTCCCTGGGGCCATGTAGAAGCAAGACTGGCCTGCACAGACTGTAAGGTTGTGACTCCAGTGACATCACACATTATGCAGGCATCTTCCTCCCTGCTGCCCGAGGCAGCCTTGAGTCGCATTGGGCGCAATTACAGTCTAATGGCGATGTGTTAGGGGTCAGTGGCGTAACTACCAGGGGTGCAGGGGGTGCAATTGCACCAGGGTCCCCCACCCCCTTGGGGCCCATCGGAGCCATGATAATGGTTATGGCAGGCAGTTATCTAGGGGAAGATTTTACAGCACACATGCCATCAACACTCCAGCATGGAATTTATAGAGGTAAGGGCCCGTCAGGTTGGCCCAGTTGACCATCCTGTACCGGGGTCCACCAGGGAGTAGTTACGCCACTGTTCGGGGTGCTGCCTTTCTCCCGATGATGATGACGTGCATGCAAATCTGGCTATGCGCGCATCATCATTGGCCCCTATGAGCACACCTACCAGCCAATCAGAACAGAAGCGTCTTGGTGCGAAGGAGATGCAGAAGCAGTATACTGGGGACAGAAAATAGGCAGCATTTAGCACTTGCGGTGCACAGCGAGGGGACAAGACTTTATAAATGAATAATTACTCTAGCAACGCTACTTTTTTTGAGCGCTCGTGGTGCTTGTGCTGCCAGTAATGAGCAGCTTAGTAATGATTGCTACGTCATTAGCAGTGGCATCACTACCAGGGGAGCAGGGGGTGCAATTGGACCATGGCCCACACCCCCCCACAGGGCCCCCCTGGCAGATCGCGCCCTGCTGTAGCCCACTGAAGTCGTCTGCAGCTGTGTAGAAAATCAGCGCGGAGGGGGTTGGGCTGGGACGGCTGCACAGCCCACACCAGGGCCCGCTCCCACCTAGTTACATTACTGGTCATTAGTGACGTTCTCCTGGGAGGTCAAGATTTTTTTTGCACATGCGCAAGAGGCAGAGGAAGCGTCAGTTATTTTACAAAGATGGCGGCTGCGTGACTGCAGATGCGAGCAGAACAGGAAAACGGATTTTATGTGATAGGCTAGGCATTGGTGAGTTAGAACTATAGCAATTTAGGATAGAGGTTGACAAAACCCTACCCTCAAGCAATGTCCTGACCCACCAGCCTGGCCGAAAAACCCCTAGTTAAAAAAAGAGGGTGGCAACCCTAGCCTGGATTGAAAAATAAGTGTGGTGTTTATACATATGGCCTGTAGATGTCACTGTGCTCAAGACTTATACTATGCATACTTACTATACTGGGGGCCCCAACCTTTTTTACCCGTGAGCCACATTAAAATGTAAAAAGAGTTGGGAAGCAACACAAGCATGAAAAAATCCCTTGGGGTGCCAAATAAGGACTGTAATTTGTTATATGGTAGCTCCTATGTGGACTGGCATCTTAAAGGAGGCTCTACTTGGCACTATACTTTACATTTTTATGCACTTGCTTCCAAGCCTGGAATTCAAAAATAAGCACCTGCTTTGAGATCACTGAGAGCAACATCCATGGGGTTGGAGAGCAACATGTTGCTCACGATCTACTGGTTGGGGATCACTGGTTTAGAGCATTAGAGTTTTGGTTACTTTTGTGTAATGGCTGCATGAGCCTGCTAATAAAGCACTGTTTTACTCTACTAATACTCGGCTATCAAAACACAACAATAACTGATAAAAGGTAATAATAACAATAACATTGAAGCCTCACAAAGAAATAGTTTTTTGATTGCCAGAGTCAGTGTCCCTGTAAAAAAAAAAGTATTTTGAAAAACTAAATCAGAAAATAGAACTGAAGAAAAATTAGAAATTTGCTAAGAATTGTATATATTTACAGTATTTACTAGAAGTTAAGTCAAGGTGAACTAACACTTTAAATCATATATATCTAGGTTACTATGTCCTTGCATAGTTTTTCATTAAACTGCCATTTCTCGATCCCCCAATTATAACTTTTCATCCACTGTTCACAATGTTTAAAAGAGAACTCACCCCCCCTCACTATTAAAAACCCCTACCCAGTACCCTACATGTTCCCCTCTACCCGTCCCCTCCCCTGTATAAGTGATAACACCTACAGTATAAGTGCCCCTAATCCTTTACTCGCCTACAGGTGCAGAGTAAACGCTGAGGAGCTCATGGTCCCAATCTTCTGACTCTGTATAAATATATTGTGTGTCAGTCACTAACAAATTGTTTTAACTAAGACTTTTTGTTACTACACTGGAGGTCCTGTAACACAGACTCCTCTGTAGTATATACAGAAGAAAAACATTACTTTTATTTGCATTTTTTAGGGGCAAATACACTGGAGGTCAACAACACACTTGCGATGAAATCAAGAACAGTTACTTATTGTTTCCCAGGCCTCTGGGCTCCAGTCTCTTTCCCTGCTCCTGCTTCTTGTAGCACAGGGGTTGGCCTTGCTTTAGAGGCAAATTACAACCCTTGTCCCTACTCTTCTGGTTCCCCAACTGGGTGAGTACCACCAGGACACTGGTTCCTTACTTCTTCCTCCTTGGAACCTCAGTTTTTCGACTCTACCCTGCTACTAGCTCTCACCAACTACAATGAGTTCTAACAACTATTATCTTAACACTCTCTCACCAAACTCCTCCTGTTTCCCTTCTGAGGTGCCAACTTCAGGCTCCCTAGCATCATGTTTAGTAACCAGTGAAATTTTTGAACAGGTTCTGCTGCATAAAAGATGCCCATAGACTCCAATAGGTGAAAAAAGGAGAACTGCACCCTAAAGTAAAAAAACCTCTACCCCCTACCCTACATAGACCCCCCTCCCTCCTCCCCCCCAGCCTAGCTGCTACCCCTGGCAAATGCCCATAAGTCTTTACTCTGTGCAGCTTCAGGGATCGGAGTTCATTGCAGCCATCTTCCGGGTATTTTTTACACTGACCTGTTCCTTTAAGCTGGCCATAGATGTGAAGATTTCATTCTTTATGTGAGAAATGCTTGTTTCAGTCTAATTATCTACCATTAAAGGGCATGCAAAGGCAAAAATAAAATCCAATTTTTACTTTTCTTTAATAAAAAAGAAACCTATCTCCAATATACTTTAATTAAAAAATGTGTACCGTTTTTTATAAGAAACCTGACTGTATGCAGTGAAATTCTCCCTTCATTTACTGCTGTGGATAAGAATTGATAGCCAAAAAAATTAAATCCAATTTTTACTTTTCTTTAATGAAAAAGAAACCTTTCTCCTAATACTTTAATTAAAAAATGTGTACCGTTTTTTATATGAAACCTGACTGGATGCAATGAAATTCTCACTTCATTTACTGCTGTGGATAGGAATTGACAGATAGCCCCTAACTGCTGTGCAGGAAAACAATCATACTTATGAACAGCAGGGGGAGCCCCCGCCTTATTTAGTTGTGCAGGATTCCAGCAGCTGTAGAGCAGTCAGCAACTGTGTAGATATTTGTATTGGATTTTATTTTTGCATTTACTTTACTGTTTCCAACTCCAGCTGCAGGGACAAAGATCACAGAGCCAGATTTAAACAGATAAACTTGGAGGATATTTTGCTGCAGCCACTGGTTTTGGAGAGTTGGAGAAAGCTTGAATTAAACAATACAAAAACTAAAATCCACATTAGATTACATGACAACACAGGACCCAGTACAGTCTGTATATTCTGATTATTAATCAGTCTTGCTGTATCGGCTTCTGGCAGATATTACTATGACGATCCCTAAGCTTAGCCCAGATCACACTGAGCATATGCGCAGTCTTGGTCTTGCAAAGATGTATAACAAAGTTACAAGATGACAGCCCCCTGTGGCCAACTTTGAAAGCATAAATCATTTGTTTGATTAGGCTTGTGGTGCAATATGTTCATGTTTATGTTAGTAGACAAAATACAGCATTTCTAGCATTAATCTATTTTAGACTTTCCTTGTCCTTTAAAGGGAAAAAAAGTAATTGAAGCAATTCATTCTATTTTTTTTATTGTTACCTCTTGATTACTGCTTCATAAAACTTATATTGTTCATTGTTCCGAAATGATGTATCTGTCCCCTCTGAGAATCTTTCTTCCTATTAACTTTCTTTTACATCTGTGAAGCACACCCGTGAGTAGGCCTGAGAAGTGTGAGATTATTATGATTATAAGGTGACTTGTTGCCAGTGTATCCTTGGGCTTGTGTTGGTTTCTTGAAGTACCATACCCTCTTTGCGCCAACGTGGAGTCCTGGGCGCCGCCATCTTGGATCCTGCACCGCGTCGAGGAGGAAGAAGCCGACGAGCGCCCGCTGGAGGTGAGGAGCGGCGAGCGCTCGTGACAACCACTAGATAAACTTTCCCTAACCAGGGTCTGTCACTGGCTCAGACTCACTCCTGTACCCACCTCTCTGCACGGTGGGATCCAGGAAGTATATGTTCTATCCTTTAAACAAAATTATCTTTCCACCTGCTGGGCAAACCTTGAACTAGCTCAATAACTATGGGCCTAGGAAAAAGGACATAGCTGCATGGGAAAATCAAAGGACCATCTAGGAGTACAAATACAGAACTGTCTGAGTAGATCATACATAAACCTCAGGGTCTCTACATTTGAATTAAGCCAACAATGTTGCTCTGGAAGTTACACTCATTTAGCACATTTTGTCCTTAAAAAAAAAGCCATGACCCCTATATGTAATACAAAGCACGAAGGTTACCCCAATGCATTTGCCTATAGCAACCAATAAGATGTTTGCTTTTAAACAGGTCATGTATAGCTATAGGTGAGACCAGTAGCATAATCTGCACGTTTTTATTACATTTTACAAGTGTTGTCTTTAAAGGGATACTGCCATGGGAAAATTGCAGTTCCTTCCTAACGTTCAGGCACAAGTCACATGACCAAGGCAGCTGGGAAATTGACAAAATGTCAAAATCTGTTTGCTCTTTTGAGAAATGGATTTCAGTGCAGAACTCTGCTGGAGCAGCACTATTAACTGATGTGGGGTTTTTTTTTTTTTTTTTTTAAAACATGTTTTCCCATGACAGTATCCCTTTAAAGTAACAGTAATGTTGCCAGTCTAATGTGAGTCTGTAGCTTTCTTTTAGACAGAGGAAAAACTGCACACAGACACCATGCTTCTCTTGCTTCAAGAAGACATAACTTTATTAACACTTCTGCATTAGCAGACAAAGATCATGTTACAGGACACTGTATCAGTAACACCAAAAAGAACAAAAGAAAGCATATTAAAGTAATTCAGTTATAATGTACTGTTGGGCTGCACTGAAAAAACTGATGTCTGCTTCAGAAACACTACTATTATTAGGCAGGCATTTGAAATAGGGCTAAATGGCTTGGGTTAAAGGGGGGATACAGATAAGCTCTGCAGAACACCATTATATTCTGCAAAGTTTATCTGCTACATAATCTGAGCCATGTTTTTTGAATGGCTGCACAACTTCTTTTGTATATACTACTAAATAATTGTAGATAATTCTTCTGATTTCTGGTCAGTTTTAGCAGTGCTGGGCAACAATACATTATATTTTAATTACTTTAAAACACTTTCATTTTTTTTTTTTTTTTTTGGTGTTACTTTTCATTTCATGTCTTGTGTAGAATGCATTTAATATGGCTCTAGTGTATCTCATTGTCTCCAGCACTGACTTTTTTCTTGGGTTATGCTGCCATCTGGGGGTTCACATGGGACATAAACTGACTACCCAAGACTAATGTCAACCAGACAGATAATTTGTCCACTAGCATGCTGTTAATTATTATTAATGACACACAGAAAATCCATTAGTGCTTATGACACAGTGGTAGCAGTCCATCCATAACAGCGAGTTCATAAAGATCCTTTTTCCTCTCTATATATTCACTCTTCTAACTAATTAGATGTTATTTTAGAAGGATTTGGCCACGAAGAAGAAGAAAAAAAAAAAGAAAGCTCTTCAAGTAACTAAAGGGATGGATTTTTCTTTTTTTCAGCCAAGGTCATAAACATATGCGTTTCCACATAAAGCAAAATGTGTTTATTTTTTGTTAAGGCAAAGCACCTATAAAAAAAAGTGTTTGTACCCTGAGGAACTAATTAGGCAGCACAAGGAATAAAACAGCTTGAAAAGAGTGAGCTCTGAAGCGAGAAACACTATGTGCAGTAATAATGGTGTGAACGGATTGTGCAGTGGAAGGTTGCTGAGTTTAGCGCTCTCCTGGCAGGGAACACAATGCGCATCTATTAACCAGCATGGGGCAAACCCGGAATTATGTGATGCAAAATGCACTTTGCCTTAAGGTGGCCACGCTCACACATGGAACTCTGTCCGTTCTCTTTCAAACTGTACCATTGTCTCTGTACCTGTAGGGCCCGAAAAACTGTGTTAAACTTTCCCATTAGTGATTAGACTGATCATCGGACCAATGTGTCAGATCAACACAACCATAAAATCCATGGCGTTCTCTATTCCATAGCATATTGACATTAGATAAATTCATGTATTTTAAAAGGTCTGTGGTTTGCTTGATCTGCCTTGGCCACAGCTAGGGTTGCCACCTACACAGTATTTTACCGGCCTGGCTGGTAAAATTTCAGCTTGATCCCAATGTTATTAATAGGGGTATTGTGTAAAAGTATAGGAAGGCCGGTATTTTTTTTAATTTTTTTTAATAAAAGCTGGCAACCCTAGCCACAGCACTCGCCACTTCCATTCTAAACTAGACTAAGACCTTAGAGTCTTAGAATTGAAATTGACATGTGGGACACTAGCTTGAGATTGTATGGCTCAAATCTCTGCCATAAAGCAAGACAGGACTGTTGGTGTTTGGCAGAAAATAAATAGTCACATGATTACCAGGTAGGGTTGCCACCTGACCGGTATTTTACCGGCCTGGCCGGTATTTTTGGTAGTTGATCCCAATGTTATTAATAGGAGAAAAATACAATTATATAGGAAGGCCGGTATTTTTTACAGGAAAAGGTGGCAACCCTATTACCAGGAAATAGCCTCCCCAATGCAAGCACCAAAAGTAACTAGAACTCCACCGTAGGCTTTTTATCTGAAATACTTGGAAATTAGAATTTAACAGATAAGTGGTCTTTCCATAATGTGGAGCAGTGGGCCTTAAAGCTAATGGCAGTACCCGGGAAGGCAGGTGTACAAGTTATGGTCATTTATGTGTAGTCAGTGTGAAAGTTGTATTTATCCAAAATGTTGGCTGTTTTAAGGTGCACAGGAGCTGCCATGCTGTTTGCCCTCACCAGGCATAAAATAAACTCCAGTGAAACAATACCTAAGGGGTTGGAATTAGCTCACCTTTAGTGCTTTAGTACTTGCAGCTGGCACATTGGCAAATGCCATTCTGTAGTTTGAGTGTTTGTTGCCTCAGTGCCTGCTATCCTCTCTACTACACGACAAATCAAGCTTCTGAAACAGCACTTCTCACTTTTTTAAACACAATAGGAAACAACAAGTGCTATAAATTGGGTAGTTAATGATCCAACTTAAAGTAAAAGGTCAAGAGGCAGACTGACAGTCACAATATTACTTTATTCTTATTTTATGCCAGAGATTTGAGGCAGTGCCAGCTCCCACCCGAGGTTTCCGGCTGTTTACAACCATGATAGGCAGAATTGTGTAGCAGAAGGGCAGAGAGATGAGACATCAATCCCATAGTCATATAATTATTACAGTTACGAAACATACAGCAGCTGACTATTTAGGCCCGGTCTGCAAACTGCTCATTTTATTTAAGCTTTACTCCTTGTTGTTTACACAGTGACCAGTAGATGGCACTCTGCTAAAGTATAAAGTCCTGGGCAGCCATGTGCTCAGAGTCCAATATTAAATATAAGGATTTCACACTCGCCTGAAAAACTGCAAAAATGTATTTCATCAAAAAAATACACTTACAAAGGTGGTCTTCATCAGGGGTAAAATCCATAACTTAAAAATATAAAAAGGCAGAACCATTGCATATATTGCTGAGGTTTAAATACCTTTAAAAGTCCTTCATTGACTCTCTTTGAATGAACAGTGGCGTGTGACGTCACATCCACTATTGCCTCTGCAGCATGTGAAAGCGGAAGTAGGCTGCAACTGATTGGAATACAAATCATGTGTATGTCACCAGGGCCAAGCCATACATTTTTTTACTTGCAGGGGGGGCCCTGATCACCAATGGCTTTTTATAACTTGTGGGGGGCCCAGGCCATCAAATCTGTAAGGGGGGCCCTGTCACCATTGTTTTTTGAAAAATATTCTCTGGGGCCACAATTTTTTTTAATTGTAAGGGGGGTTCTGGCACCAATGTTTTTTTTTTTTTTAAATATTCGCTGGGGCCCCATTTTTTTTTTACTTGTTAGGGGGCCCTGCCACCAATGTTTTTTTTTTTTACAAAACTTTTATGGGGGGCCCTGGCACCAATGTTTTTTAACTTATAGGGGGGCCCTGGTCACCAATTATCTTTTTTAATTTGTAGGGGGCCCCTGACCACCAATTAAAAAAAAAAAAACTGCCAGAGGTCTTTTTAACGTATAAGGGAGCCTGACCATCAATAGCTTTTTATAACTTGTGTTTGGGGGTTCACCTTTTTTAGCGCTGATGTCTGTGTGGTCTTTTAACTGTAGTGTGGAGTGGGCTGGATCTGGGGTGGGGTTTGGTGGTCATGGATTGCAGGGCCCAGCGGGCACTGAAAATTTTGTTGTACAGGGCCTCGTGATTTCTATTGGCGGCCCTGTATGTCACTACCGCCCACTGTAACAAACCAGATATGAAAGTATTCTGTGGAATTTGGAACACAAATGCATTCCATCACATATTTAACCCATGGAATCTCAATGAAAAGAAGGGGAGGTCATTTGGCCACTGCCTTCAAAACTATAATTAGTTATAAATATCGATATGAATTGGAGAATGCGAATAATGGGAACAATATATGGATACTTCCACACATTACAAATTAAGTCCATCATAGATAATAATATACAAAAAAAAATCACAAAATAAGAAAAATAAAAATCTAAAAAATAGAAAATAAAAAACAAAAATGGGAGATTCAAAAGGAACAAAGTAAAGACATATATTTTCGAACATATGTCAAAAATATATTGTGTTTGAAAATATATGGGGTTTTTTGTTCCTTTTGGGTCTCCCTTTTTTTGTTTTCTGTTTTCTATTTTTTTTCTATTTCTCTTATTTTGTGATTTTTTTTTATATTATTATTTACAGTATGATGGATTTAATTGTAATGTGTTTAAGTATCCATTTATTATTCCCATAATTTACATTCTAATGCCCAATTCATATCGATATTTATAACTAATTATAGTTTTGAAGGCAGGGGCTAAATGACCTCCCTTTGGCTTCCTTGAGATTCCATGGGTTTAATATGTGCTGGAATGCATTTGTGTTACAAATGGTGAGCACAGAATACTTCAATATCCTGGTTGTTACAGTGGGCGGTAGTTACGTACACACAATATACGCTGATGGATCATATTTGTGTTCCAATTGGTTACAGCGTACTTCCGATTTCACATGCTGCAGAGGCAATGGCGGATGTGACGTCACATGCCACTGTTCATCGAATGGGAGGCAATGAAGGGCTTTAAGGTATTTAAATCTCAGTAATGTATGCAGTCGCTCTGCCTTTTTATCTTTTTCTGTAATTTATGGATTCAGCACTTTTGAAGACCACCATTGTGGTCGAAACACGTAGGGCCATTATAATTATGTAAGTGCTTTTTTTTTATGAAATCCATTTTTGCCTTCTTACAATTAAGTGTGCAATCCTTATCTTTAATAATCTTGGCTACATTTGGACGGTCTCCGTGGGATTAGCACCTCAATACAGGGTGTGCACCATCTAAATTGTATTTTTTTCATGCACTCGGGGTCCATCTTGTGCTAGCTCTGGTCTCAGCAGGCGGGCAGCACTCGAGTGGAACCTAGACAGGTCAGGTCTAGTAAGGATAGGCTACTCACTTTAAGAGGTCACTCTAGAAGTGACAGATAGACAGGATATTTAGCTGAGCATCTTGAGTGGGATTATGATCCCATATTCCCGGGTACCAATTGCCCAGAAATAGGGACTAAGTGTACAGATCTAGGGATGTGAGTTTCCCCTAAGGTTCCACTCAGTGTACCTCGAACAGCTGCTCTGTACATTGCCCCATCTCTGAGGGGACAGCTACTGACCAAAGGCGCCGTGAGTGCATGCCTATCCACTGTTGATGTATGATTCTGCTTGTGCTGTATGTACACTTCATAATGGTTGTTCTTCTACAATAAATATGCTCATTGGTTAAGTTATAAGAACCACTGGCCCTCTGCTTCTAGTTACAGTTACACTACACACTGCCTCCACGCCGTTGCAAGGGCTTACCCCCTAAGAATTAAGGTTTCATCAGGAGCACAGTATTGAGAATGAAGCCTATAGAGCCTCACCTTCCCCTTTGATCTGCATATTGTTCAGTTGACATTTAAATTACAGAGCGTGTTAGGAACGCTGGTGAGATATGAGTCACAGAGAAATGTGTCAGAAGCTCTTTGTTCTGCGGATGCTATGGCAGAAGTTTCGCTGCTGATGTGTTTTCTTCCCATATAGATATAATGTTCCTATGCTCATGCTTCATAAAAAATTTCTCACTACCTCCTCATAAAGTCCCAATTCTATACAAATCTCAGCCTCTCTAATTTCTCCTTCCCTCTCCACACATGAAGTATACAAAATACTCTGTTTAACTATTCAAGGAAACTCCTCTTTTTCACTACAAACTACGAACTTACAAATCCTGCGCTCACTTAGGGGCAGATTTACTAAAATTCGAATTTAAAGGGGGGAGTTGTCAAATTGCAAAAACAAATTTGAATGTTTTTAACGCAATTCGACCAATTCGATCGATCAAAAAAAAATTTAGATTAAATAATTCGAATTGAACGATTTTAACCCTTCGATTGAACTTTTTATATTCAATCACAAAAAACTTTAAAACACCTATGGGAGCTTCCCATAGGTTTTTAAAGCAATTCGGTAGGTCCAAGTTGGCGAACTGGCCTATCGAAAAAATTTTTAAAGTGGAAGGTAATTGTTTTTGGTTCTTGCCATTTGGGTATGTAGGCTAGTAGTTTTCCCCTTTACATGCCCACTGGCATCTGTGGTAACCTAGGCTAGGTATAACATGGCAAGTACATGGTTATCATTTTTTGGCAAATATGGTTTTAATAAAAACTGTGGGTGACCTTCACCCACAAAAAAGGAAAAACTGAGTCTTGCGTTTTATTTGAATGTTAGAGCAATGGTTCCACTCGCATACCCTGGCCCTCCAAAGAATGATCACCTGGTGCACAGCGAAGGAGAAATTGGCATCTCCAAGACAGCGATCCATAGGAAATCACCGGCACACAGGAATGGCTAGCAGGTAAAACCTTGCTTCTTTATTAATAGTGCAGCATGCAACATTTCGGGGTAATCTCCTTTATCAAGCATATCTGCCTGCCTCGACCCGGCCTGTCTGACTACGAATCTGCCAACTCCCATTGTACTGTGACCTTCGGCATAACTGACTTTATTAACCGTCGTGCCCCTCTGCTTGCCAGAACTCCTTGCCTTGCTCCTCTTGATAAGTCCAGGTGGCATCTGAGTAGCCGAGGGCTCCTCCCGAAGCCAAAGGCGGTCAGACTACTGGTGAAGCCGAGCCAAGACCAGGGAGCTTGGCATCTGTTCTGGTTTAGGGTGCCGACCGTGACAGGGACATGGGTTTTTACTATTGAGTGCTGTTCTTAGATCTACCAGGCAGCTGTTATCTTGTGTTAGGGAGCTGCTATCTGGTTACCTTCCCATTGTTCTGTTGTTAGGCTGCTGGGGGGAAGGGAGGGGGTGATATAACTGTAACTTGC
Source organism: Xenopus borealis (assembly GCA_024363595.1). NCBI lineage: Eukaryota > Metazoa > Chordata > Amphibia > Anura > Pipidae > Xenopus > Xenopus borealis. The sequence goes on from CM044438.1 coordinate 106,077,694, forward strand.
AGTACAGCAGTAAAGAGTGATTGAAGTTTATCAAAGCACAAGTCACATGACTTGGGGCTGCTGGGAAATTGACAATATGTCTAGTGCCATATCAGATTTAAAAATAAAATATATAAAAATATCTGTTTGACCTTTTGAGAAATGGATTTCAGTGCAGAATTCTGCTGGAACAGCACTATGGACTGATGCATTTTGTAAAAAAAACTTTTTTTTCCATGACAGTATCCCTTTAAGATGTTTTTATGCTGATTGACAGGTGATAAATCCCTCTGTCCTCCATAGTTCTGGGGATCTAAATCAATATTCAGTATCAGAGGAGCAGATACTGTGTAGATGCTTCAAAAACATACTTTTTTATTTCTATATCGCCGTGCTCCATGGCTCTGCAGTTGGTTTTAATGTAGCTTTGATGTATGCGATGCTGCTCTACAGTTCCATGGGGTTGCTCCATGAAAGGCATCAATCATTATTTAAGTATTTATGTGCTGGGAGTTTTCGTTCAGTATCTTCTATTTTTTTTAAAACTTCTGGTACAGTAATTCTCATAAAGAATAGATTATTTCTCTGCCAGTCTCACTGAGTAACAGTTTGCTGTCTTAGAGGGATGACATGAAAAATATTGATAAACAAAGCCTTGGCACTATGTACAGGCAGTTCCTGGGTTACATACCAGATAGGGTCTGTAGGTTTGTTCTTAAAGGAAAAGTAAATGTTTTTCTTTTTCTTTCTGTAAATTTGCTCTAAACAGCCCCCCAGATTAATGTACCTTAGTCCCTGCTGCAAGTCTGCTCTGGTTTCTGTGTTATCAGCAGCTTGTTTCCTCTTCTTCCTGGTGCAGAGTGAAGCCCCGCCCCTTAGTTTACTGAGCAGTCCATTTGCTGCTGTTCCACAATAGAGAGGAAGAGGGAGCCAGTGTGTGCATTAGTAAGCTAGTTTACCCAAGCAAAAGCTGCTGCACACACTGGTCTCTGCTATGTCATAGTATGCAAATGATCTCCAGGACTACTCACAGAGATAAGGTCAGCTCAGTAAGCTATGGGGTGGGGCTTCACTCTGAACCAGGAAGAAGAGGAAACAAGCTGCTGATAACACAGAAACCAGAGCAGACTTGCAGCAGGGACTAAAGTACATTAATCTGGGGGGCTGTTTAGAGCAAATTTACAGATAGCAAAAAAAAAGGTTTACTTGTTCTTTAAGCTGAATTTGTATGTAAGTTGAAACATATACATTTACTTATCAAATGCAACTTTGTTAACAAATGTAACGCTAATTTGGAATAGGCAGACCAAAAGTAGTTCATGCCCATCAAGTGATAGGAGGATGGGTTACATGTGACTCAACACTTCAGGCTAGGGCCTAGCCCTACAATAATAGTGCTTCTGAAGCAAACATTGCATTTTTACCAGTGTAGGGCAACACTGCATTATATTTTTAATACTGTAATACAATTTCATTTTTTGATGTTACTGGTCCTTAAAATCCACATTAGATTACATGACAGCACAGGACCCAGTGCAGTCTGTATATTCTGATTATTAATCTTGTTAGTCTTGTTGTATTGGTTTCTGGCAGATATTATTTGACTTGTGCTGTATTGATCATTTATGATGATCCCTAAGCTTAGCCCAGATCACACTGAGCATGTGCACAGTCTTGGTCTTGCAAAGATGCATAACAAAGTTACAAGATGACAGCCCCCTGTGGCCAACTTTGAAAGGATAAAACATTTGTTTGATTAGGCTTGTGGTGCAGTAAGTTCATGTTTATATTTAGTATACAAAATACAGCATTTCTACCCTTATTCTATTTTACACTTTCCTTGTCCATTAAACACTTGCATCCAGGCACTCGCTGCAATAATTCCAACACAAATATATTATACTTTCATGCATGAGCCTTAAAGGGCACCAATCATAACTAAAATAATTTACTAAGTAAATGCGAAAGTTCAAGAAATCTGATTTTTAAAACAGTTAGAATTGATTGTATAATGTAAATCATCAGCTCACTATACCTTCTGCCAAATCTCCCCTATCTCCACTGCAGTTCTAGCTGAGGCAGGCATCTTGGATTTCACTGGCTCCTCCTACCTATATCTTCACAGCCAACTGCAGCTCTGAAATCTCGCACATGCTCAGTTGAAATTTCTTGGTTGCCTAATAAACCTTCTAAGCTATTTTGAAATCTGCCAAACTTGTGTGTTAGTGCTGCCACCTTCTGGAAATTGGTGTGTGCCCTTCTCGTGATACTTCTAGAGTTTACTAAAGCTAGGCATTCTGGGTAGAATACTCAGGGCAGTGCTACAATGTGAGCATGCTCGTGAACTCATTTGCATGTTGTAGTCACAGTATGGACTCCCTCAGTGAGAGAACCCATTTGACAAAGTATGGGATTTTTTAAAAACAGTTTTTCTTTCAAAAAAATGTGTATGTAGTTCAATTAAGCATGTTTAGGTTGTACTGGTCAGGTTGTTAATATGTGTTTGTTTTTGGCTGTGATTGGTGCCCTTTCTGCATTCAAATAACTTATATTACTCCAAGCAAGTTTTTCAAAAACATAAAAAGCTTGGCACCTAAAAACTTTTTATATTTTTTTTGGAAGAAAAAATGATCGTCAAGAAGGCAAGGAACTTACTCATGGTTTTTATAAGGCTTGAGCATTATTAAATTGGACTAGTGGGTGCAAGGCAGCCCTATCATAGTATTGGTGGTAAGTGAAGGGTTCTGTTTCAGCCTGTGCCCACTGTTACTCCTTTACTTGAGCATCTGATGCTTAAGTTAGGGGACTGGTATGGGGTTGAGAGGGGGGATGTTAATTTTTATCATGTTGTAGAGCAGTGGTTCTCAACCTTCCTAATGCTGCGACCCTTTTAATACAGTTCCTCATGTTGTGGTGACCCCCAACCATAAAATATTAAAATATTTTCGTTGCCAGCCCAGAGCAGAATGTTAGGACTGTACAAGAGACAGCGCGGCTGCATAAAGGTTTGTTTTCCTTGCCTAGTGCAGCAACATTTTTTGGCCACACCCCAATTACCATGTTAATTTTACAAATTTTAAATGGGCAGGGAGAGCTGTATGGCAGTGCCTACTAAGGGGACATAGAAAATTGTAGTGCAACTGGCTTCCCTACACAGGTTACTGAACTACAACTCCCAGAACCAACCCCCGGAGAGCTACAACCTTGGCCCAGGGCTAGTGGGGAGAGAGATGAAGCTACTCCTGGAACCCCTTAAGGGACCCTTGTGAAAGGGTCGTTCGACCCCCAAAGGGGTCCCGACCCCCAGGTTGAGAACCACTGTTGTAGAGAGTGATATTCTGAGAAAATTTTCAATTGGCTTTCATTTTGTAATATTTGTGGTATTTGAGTTATCCAGCAGCTCTCCAGTTTGCATTTACAGAAACAATGCCTTGATATGAATAAGACACTGGAATGTGTTTAGGATAGATCCTGAATAGAAAGAAGAAGAATAAAATGGAGCAATAACTACACATTTGTAGCATTTATTTTTACATGAGGTCAGTGACCTCCATGTGAAAGCTAAAAACAATCAAAAGAAGGCGAATAGTTAAAAAAATATTGTTGAAAAGTTGCGCAGAATGAGTCATTCTATAACTAGTTAACGTAAAGGTGAACCACAGTTTTCAGAAGGGCTATCCAGGTTAAAGGAGAACTAAACCCAAAAAATTATTATGGCTAAAACCATGTTTTAAATACTGAACTTATTGCACCAGCCTAAAGTTTCAGCTTGTCAATATCAGCAATGATCCAGGACTAATTATCCAGCAGAAAATGTCTGTAATATAAGATGATGCTACAGGGCTGATTATTAAATTCGGATGTTAATTGCACTGGTTTCTGTGCTGCCATGTAGTAATTATCTGTATTAATGACTAATCAGCCTTATACTGTGACTATATTTCTATTCTATGTGTACTGTATATTGTGAGTGGGTCCCTAAGCTCAGTAAGTGACAGCAGCACAGAGCATGTGAATCAGTGAATCAGCAGAAAAGAAGATGGGGAGCTACTGGGGCATCTACTGGGGAGACACAGATCTTTACTGCTAAAGGGCTGTGGTTGCCTTGGGCTGGTACACAAGCACAAAACATCATGTACAACATTTCTACCTACTTCTGTAGTTTAACTTTCCTTGTCCTTTAAAACTGTGTGCCTGGTTTTCAAATTAGGAAATCCAGAAAAGCCTATTCTTGATTGACAGGCAATCCCACCCCACTCAGTAACATCACAGCCCCTCCTGCCCAGCCTGGAATTTAGTAACCGAAAGGTGGCAACCCTAGTCCCCAACCATCCCTCATGAATACAGCACTACCAAAAGCAGGTAGCTATTTATTCATCAGTGGAATGTAGATCTTGTTGATCCATTTTGGAGTGAATAGACCCACAGAAATTCAAAGGGCAGGGCTCAGTGTGCAAAAACATGGCAAATTATGCCCATCTGGGTACATATCACACCCTGTCCTGTGCTTAGTAACCTATTTATCTTTCACTGAGGATTCCAGTCTGTGCCGAAAGAACCCAGGCACGACACGTTAAGTGCTCAGAGCACATGAATCACCCTTGAGTCTTTAAAAATATCAGCAGGTTTTAAGTGTTAATTACATTCTCAGTTTGATGCTTTCTTAATAGAATATACTGTAATTGGCTTTGTACAAGTTGTGAATTAGAACTATAAATATTAAAGGGCAGAAACAATTAAATACATATATTCAGGCTTCTTATTATATTTAAACAACAGTGTACAGTAGAGTTATTTCAGGCATGTCAGTGTGAAGCCTTCTGAAGCCAAACAAGCCAAATGCAAAGCTTATACTGACAGAAAACTTTCAGCCTGGATCTTTAGTCAGAATAAAAAAAAAACAGGAATACTGAATCAACTACACCACTTGAAGTGAGACACCAGCGAGGACCATACACATATGAACTGTCTGATGGACACAAATGGAATACAGGTCGTCTTGCTCCTGCTAGATATGACTTTGGAGAAGCTCTATTTGATGAAGGACATTGTCCTACTCCTAATGACAACCACAATAAGCCTGAAGAAAGTGAACCTATAAGGCATACTGAGAGAATCAGGAAACTACCTGCATGGACCAAGGACTATGTGATGTGATTAATGTATATTATTGCTTTAAGATGCATTGTTGTTTATTATATTTGCCAAAATGCTTTCCTACTATAGGGGGAATATGTGGTGTTTATACAAATGGCCTGAGGGTGTCACTGTGGATATACAGGACTTTCTGTACAGCTTGAAAGTGAAAGTAAGACTTATTGCTGCTATGTAATGGCTGCATGAACCTACTAATAAAGCATTGTTATACTCTGCTACCAAACACAACAGGAGGGGGGAGGCGTTTTGCGCCACAAGGGTTTCCTTCTCCTTTAAAAGATATTAGAGGTGCTATTCACTTGGGGTATCAAATTGTTAGGCTCCCCCCAGTGAATTTATTTGCTAACCTTGGACTCAATCATGTCATCTGTTCTCTGAAAAAAATGCTTTAGTCAGGCATAAGCATACTTTGCTTAAAGCTACATAGGTTGGAAAACTAACAAAGAAGCATTGCAGTTAGAAGCTTGACTTAATACACTGGAAATGTGTGCGCGTTGCTGGCTCTCGGATTGAAATTTTCCCAGACTGGGAAGTAAAGCAGAATAAAAACTTACTGTAAATGTCAAATAAAGTGACTTGGACTGTCATCCGATAATAATCAGCCATTAATTCCTTCCCTGCAAAGTAACATAACTGTAAGAATGTCTCACCATTGCCAGGAAACAATATCAATTTGCAAATGACGTAGGAAATATGACAGATTTTGCAAGACAGTGACATTGTTCCAGAAGGTGGTGGGCGTATTTCACATGATGCATTTTAACTCTCCGACTCTGAATCCCTCTGCTGAGCGGTCGCTGTGGATTTGTAAAGTCAATGAAGATATTCTATAAATATACACACTCACTTTACATCAGCTCTTGTCATGAGAATATCGCTGGCCTAATTGAAGAAGCGATTCAAATGCACAGATTCAAAAGTTTTGCGATCATAAAGAAATGTTGGATTTTTCTTCCATACAGAAGGGTAAGCATGTGTGCAAATATGTCATGAAGGGTCATTTTATGGAAGCAGCAACAAATTTTGGTGGTGCTAAAATGGACACAAAGGTTGCGTGCATTGACATTCTTCAGGAAAGGTCCTTGTGTCCAAACATGGTTCCTCCGTTGACTCAAGAATAGGCAGTGTCGGACTGGGGGACATGCAAGGATTACACCATAACGCCATTATAACTTTCAGACACACATGCAGTTTAACACAACACATGGTTTAAGGGTTCAGATGAGTACTGGCACACAGCAGGGCTGCCATCATAAACTTTGGGGCCACTTACAAGTTTTTTTTACGTAAGACCACCCATGAACGCATAGTACCTCATTATTTGGCCACTTCCCTTGACTGCACTACTTGAATAATAATATTGCAGGACGGTAGGTTTTGCTAGGACAATGGTTTGAATGTAATGAATTTTTCTAAATAGAGCTACTCTGATCCAAGTTCACAAATCATTTTACTGAAATACAAGGTGTAACTATAGAGGTAACAGATCCTGCAACTGCTTGATAGCTGCAATATATGTTTATGGGAAAAGTCTAGTTCCCAGAGTTTAGGGGCCAAATGACCAGGTATTCCCCTGCTGTTCATGTAGATCAGTGATCTCCAAACAATGGCTTTAGAGCAACATGTTGCTAACCAAGCTATTGGATGGTGCTCCCGGTGGCCTCAAAGCAGCTACTTATTTTTAATTCCTGGCTTGGAGGCAAGTTTTAGTTGCATAAAAACCATGTGTGCTGCCACTCAAAGCTTCCTGTAGACTCTCAGTCCACATAAAGGTTTAATAATAGCAAATCACAGCCCACGTATGCACTCCAGAAATTGTTTTGCACGCTTATTTTGCTCTTCAACCTTTTTTACTTTTGAACTTCTCCTTTAAACAGAAACTTAAGAAAGGGGTTCATAAGGAAATGCTCAACATCTTATTTAATATAGAAGAATACTTTACTTTAATTGAGTAATGGTTATGCTATAGCATTATGACAAAGCTTCTTCACTGCCAGTAACTGTATGTTTGCCCTCAATAAGCCAGATTCAATTAAATGAGAAAAAACGTATACCCATCATTTATCATGTCAAAACTCCATGGCATTGAATTAAAGGACAAGGAAAATCTAAAATAGAATAAGGCTAGAAATGCTGTATTTTGTATACTAAACATAAACATGAACTTACTGCACCACAAGCCTAATCAAACAAATGATTTATACTTTCAAAGTTGGCCACAGGTAGGGTTGCCACCTTTTCTAGAAAAAAATACTGTCCTTTCTATGTTTGTATGGGTTTTCCCTATACTTAACATTGCAACTGTGCAACATGTTTACTGGCCAGGCAGGTAAAATACCGGCCAGGTGGCAACCCTAGCCATGGGAGCTGTCATCTTGTAACTTTGATAAACATTTTTGCAAGAACAAGACTGCGCACATGCTCAGTGTGATCTGGGCTAAGCTTAGGGATCATCATAAATTATCAAAACAGCACAAGTCAAATAATATCTGCCAGAAGCCGATACAGCAAGACTGATTAATAATCAGAATATACAGACTGCACTGGGTCCTGTGTTGTCATGTAATCTAATGTGGATTTTATAGTTTTTGTATTGTTTAATACAAAATTTCTCCAACTCTCCAAAACCAGTGGCTGCAGCAAAATAATCTTCCAAATAGAATCCCAGTTTATCTGTTTAAATCTGGCTCCATGATCTTTGTCCCTGCAGCTGGAGTTGGAAACAGTAAAGGGGATGTAAAGGCAAAAATAAAATCCAATACAAATCTCCAGACAGTCACAAACTGCTCTACAGGGAAACAAATAAAGCTGCTAGAGTTCTGCACGGCTGGGAAGTAAGGTGGGCGCTCCCCTGCGGTTCATAAGTATGATTGTTTCCCTGTGCCACAGTTAGGGACCGTCTGGCAATTTCTATCCACAGCAGTAAATGAAGGAAGAATTTCACTGCATACAGAAAGGTTTCTTATTAAAAACGATACACATTTTTCAATTAAAGTATATTGGTTTCTTTTTCATTAAAGAGAGTAAAAATTGAATTTTATTTTTTGCCTTTGCATGCCCTTTAAACACCCCCTCCCACAAAAAATTAGTGGTAACAGTATGAAAACATAGTATAACAACTTAATGGTATATAAGAAAGAACAACTATTTGTGCATTTGAAATTGATTTTTGTCTTATTCCCATTAAGGGAGTTATTATTATTATGGGGGTACTTCCCCAGGGCCCCCCTGCTGCTCCAGTCTGTGCATATGCACATGGTGCCGCATTTGCGCCCATGTGTGTTGTGCCAAGTACATGCAAAAAAAAAATTTTTTTGCCGCCCTCCCGCCATAGGGAGGTTGCGGCATTAAAAAGCAGATCTGGGGCGGTGGGGCCCACCAGGTTTTTTCCTGGTCTCCCGCCGGCCCAGTCCGACCCAACAGTTGGGATTGATGTATGGTACCTCCTAGAAGAAGATTAGGCTTCTCCCAGCAAGTGCCGACCATGCATCTGCCGCAACCTGACCCAGGCCAAGCAGTATGGATAAAAAAAAATATAAAAGAAAATTCAAATAATAATTGAAACAAAATCTAGATCATGGTCCCCTTGTGTCTCCAGTTGCAGGTAATTGTATATTTCTAAACTTTTAAACGGAATACTGATACATATATAAGCCGGGTGGGTCACTGTTCTGGGTCCTGTGCTTTATTTTATGAATATCATTGCCAAGTGGCCATGACTGATGCTCATACTATATTATGTAAAGCTCTGGCAACAAAGACTTGGATGCAGTCGCAGGTTTGGAAGAAAACAGGCCACAACAACAACATATGACCCTGCTGTCAGCATTTGCCAATGAGGCTATTTGGTGAAACAGCCCCACATTATATTCCACGGCCAGGATCAGAATATGATAATGGTATTAGCACACAAAGCGGAAACAATATAAACATCATATTTAATTCCTGCCCAGCTGTCAGCTTCAATGACCATCGATAAATTCATTCTCATCTGCATGTTTTACCAGCATTCTGCACACTGTTTAGTGTGATTAATACTCTGCTCTTGTGCATTCATTTCTATGCAGGAGGCAGTAGACGCTGGCTGAAATATAGCTATGATATGAACAAAGGCACATTTTAATATGCACTGCTAAGAATTGCTAGATGGTAAATAAATGCATCTGCCTTTATTGTGCAACCATACTGATGCAAAATGAAATCGTTTCTAAAACTCTTCTGCTTCTACCTAATTTGATTTAAAATACCCGGTAGCCAAACTTAACAAACAAGCTAGGAGGTGCTAAAAACGTAATTATCACTTCAGAATCTCCTCTGTTTAGCAGAGACTTTGCCTGTGAAAAACTAAAAATAGTTTCAAGAACTACCAGAGCAGAGAATTACTGTATAACAGGAAAAGTGACAGTACTGGGGAGGTAGAAAAAGGCTGGGCAACCAGTAACCATACAGATAGAAAGGCAACTTGTTGGAAATCTATATTACCGGTAGGTGACCTGTTATCCAGTATGCTTGGGACCTGGGGGTTTTTGGATAACGGATCTTTCCATAATGTTTATCTTCATACCTTAAATCTGCTGAAAACAAATCATGTAAACCTTAAATAAACTCAATAGGCTTCCAATAAGGATTAAGTATATCTTAGTTTGGATCAAGTACACGCTATTGTTTTGTTATTACAGAGAGATAAGTTGGATAAAATGGAGTCTATGGGAGACAGCCTTTTCCATAATTCAGAGCTTTCCAGATAATTGGTTTCCGGATAACAAATCCCATACCAGTATAGACCATGCAGTCCTGGAAAACAATATACAGTAGGGGAATTTATTGACCTGTTTGTCATATATAACCTACTTCATTCATATCAATGGAAAAAAGGGAGTGTGTTTGTGCAACGGATGCTTTAAGTAAACCTGCTAAACCTCAAGGTAGCTGAGAAGCATGGGAGGGGTATTCCAAAAACAGATGGGATCCTAAGAATATTTGTTTGATTATACTTTCATTTTTTTTCATACTGAAATGGTTTTCCAACCTCCTGCAGAAAATGTAGCTGCCCTGATCCAAATACTTATAAACATGCATAGCTGCCGCTGTACCACCACTGCAGCAATATAACCTCCATGAACTAGAGCGGGCAAAGACTACTTCTGTATGAATGTGATTAATATGGATCAGTGCCTATGGCAACAGAGAAAAAAAACAACAAAATTGAAATATGGTGTAGTACGCTCAAGTCATTCAAATAGCACCATGCGTTGGAAAAGAGAAATCTTTCTCGTGCTAGTTTGCCTTTAAAGAGATTGTTACTCCTCCAAACTTGTGCAAATAAGCTTTTCTCAAAAGCCTCCACCAACTGTGGCAAAAATGCCTACCTATAAGATAGTAGTTTTACATATTGCATGTAGTATCCAATAGTGTTCTTCCCCTTCACTGCACAGATCCTTTATGCTCCAATATAGGAATACAAAGATTACATAGCATAATACTGTATTATTTATAACATTTAAATTCTTTAAAACATTACACTCACATTTATGTCCATGAGGATAGTCACCACATATAAGTTCTTAGCAGGTTTCCCCAATTCAGTTCCAAGGGAAAAGAAGGTTTTGCCGGAGTCTTTCCTTTCCGCTTAGTTCTCCCCTGCAGCCCACCATGACTTCACCTCCGCATCAGGTGGTGAACCAATCAGTGGGGAAAACTGCTAGGAACTTACATATGGTGACTATTCTCATGGAGAAAAATGTGAGTGTAATGTTTGAATCACCTCTGGTGGGGTGTTGAAGAAAGTTTAAGCATCTTGGATCTTCCTCAATGAGAAGGAGGCATGTGTGTGAAGAGTCTCGGATGCAGCATCCTTAGGGGTAAATTTATCAAAGAGTGAAGTTCCACCACTAGAGGGAAATTCCACCGCTCTCCATTCATTTCTAAGGGATTTTGAAAAGCCTATTCATCAATGGGTGATACATAAATACACCTTTAAAAACCCATAGAAATGAATAGAGAGCGGCGGAATTTCCCTCTAGTGGTGGAACTTCACTCTTAACTTCCCTCTTTATAAATATACCTCTAGCTAGAGGTGCTGTAGTATCATGAAACTGAAAGGGCTGATGAGCAGGACATGCCAAAAGAACCAATGTGCCAAATGGCCAATCACAGCACTAATGTGGCAGCCCAAGAACATTTTTGTGTTTGTGATTGTGTTGCTCCCCAACTGCTTTTACTTCTGAATGTTGCTCATGGGTTCAAAAGTTGGGGATCCCTGTTCTACATTAATTCCCTCCTATCCTAGCCTTGTTGTGCTGTTATTGTATCCAGTGATATCTACATGATCGGGGTTATTTACAATGACCTGCAGAGACGTACAAGAATCTATGTAATCTATGTGCTCCTAGTGTATATAGAAAGTTCAGACATAACTTCATCCTTACGCAAAGCTCAAAAATGTTGTAGACTGCACTGTTCTTTTTTTAATCACTACATATATTTATACTATGTAAAGTCTCCAGCCAAATGTTAGGCTTACCTGAAACCCCGCGCCAGTGCTCCTATCAGCAGAAATCTGCACCGGTCTGGGGTTATAGCAGTGAGCACCACGAAGAGATCTTCTTCCTGCTTCCTTCTTCTTCGCGTTGCTGCGCATGTGCATTAGAACGAAAAGCCGAACTTTAACTTAAAAGTCAGCTTTTTTGTTCATCTGCACATGCGTTAGTCTGGGAAAATTTAAAGACAGAAGAAGACGGACGTGGATCGCTTCATGGTGCTCTGCTGCTGCAGAGTTCTGCTGATAGGAGCACTGGCCTGGGGTTTCAGGTAAGTTAGTACAATCATTTGGGGGTGCCTAAACTTTGGCACCCCCAAGAGCATCAAGACTTTCCTTCTCCTTTAAGATTAGGCATTTCATGAGCAGGTAATATTGTGTGAAGATCTAAACCACTTTGGTGTCATTTTACCCAGAGATTACATTCATGAAATATTAAAAATTAGTTTAGAACATATATTTCATACAGCACATTTTCCATAGTTTTATCATGAATTAAAAATGAGGAGATTTAATTTCAAACATTGTATTTTAGATACAGCATTATTAATAGGATAAAAAAGCTTGGAATATATTGTTACTCCAGCTAGAACTACTTGAAATTGATCCTGCTATCCTTGTATGAATGATCATTGGCTCTGTGTGTTTGTGCTGACCTGCAACTTTAAATAACAAATGCAGGAGTAGCATTGCTCAGGCTGAACACTAGCACAGATGCATTCCAATCCTACATGTAGATTTCAGTACTGCGGGTGGATTGTGTAGCAGAGGTGGACCCATAAATATTATCCACTTACTGTACTTGCTTATTCTTCTGAACTGCTGTATTTTCATTAACAAGTCTGTTTGGCAAGGTATTGCCTGGCAGAGCTACAAATCCTTGTTGGAGCCAAGTTCTGAGCTGTCCTGACTGCCGTATGCTTCTGAGGCATACTACAAGGGTAGCAGTTAATATCAATAAACTTTGTCGATGGGGCCCCTGGTTCATAACTTCATGTAAGGTATCCTGTCATTGGATATTTTTTTTTTTTTTTCCAAAAGGCATCAGTTAATAGTGCTGCTCCAGAAGAATTCTGCACTGAATCTGTTTCTCAAAAGATCAAACAGATTTTTTTATATTTCATTTTGAAATCTGACATGGTGCTAGACATATTATCAGTTTCCCAGCTGCCCCCCGTCATGTGACTTGTGCTCTGATAAACTTCAGTCACTCAGTACTGCTGTACTGCAAGTTTTTGTGATAGCAACCCCACCCTTTCCCCTCAGCAGCCTAACAACAGAACAATGGAAAGGTAACCAGATAACAGCTCCCTAACACAAGATAACAGTTGCCTGGTAGATCTAAGAACAGCACTCAGTAGTAAAATCCAGGTCTGATTGCGACACATTCTGTTACATTGAGCAGAAGAAACAACAACCTGCCAGAAAGCAGTTCCATCCTAAAGAGCACTGTCAGTGTCAATACTGCTTCTGCTGAACTCCGTTAACATGATGCTTGAAACAGGTTCAGCTGTTTCTATACTACCAAAGGATATTTTCTTGAAATATTTTGCAAAAGATCTGCTTGTTGCACCTGCCCTGAGACTGGTCAGTTACTTAAAGGATCCAATCCCTGTGCTTGGTTGCTTGCCAGTGACTGTTCAATTTGAATCAAATACTGCAATATGTGACTTTTACATGGTGAAAAATGGTACTCCTATACTTGGAAGGGATCTCTCTGCTGCTTTAAATCTACAATTAGTGCCTGCCACACAGCCACACTTCGCCACAAAGCAACACATCACTGGGCTGTGCAAAGAACTTTGTACACAAAGTTAAGTTGAGACCAGATGTAAAACCAGTATGCCAGAAATTGAGGCGCTTGCCCTACTCTATAAGGGAGACTGTCTCACAGAAACTGGTAGTGCAAGATGGTAGTGCAAGATGTAATTGAAAAATCAGAATCCCCTGAAAGGGTTTCACCAATTGTTGTAACAATCAAGAAAACTGGAGGTATTCCATTGTGTGTTGATCTCCGTGAACCTAATAAAGCAGTGGTTATTGATAATCATCCCATGCCACACATAGAGGAAATATTTTCACAACAAAATTGTTTTCTACTCTTCATCTTCAGAGTGTTTATCATCAAGTATTACTTCTTGAGGAAAGCAGAGACCTCACTGCATTTATGACCCATGATGCTTTGTTTCGGTTCAAGTGTGTACCTTATGGACTGGCTTCAGCACCGAGTTGTTTTCAAAGACTGATGTCTTCTATACTCCATTACATACCTGGTGTACAATGCTACTTGGATGATATAACTGTCTCCAACTATGGATCTTCATGACAAGTATCTAGAAAAGGTTCTGAAATGCATTGATTCTGCAGAACTGAAACTGAAAATTTCCAAATGTCACTTCAGACAAACTCAGCTGTCATTTCTGGGTCATATCATTTCACAAGAGGGATGTAAGAACTCAGCCTGGTGGTCTAGGGGGCCCCCTGCATCTTCAGCGGGGAAGCCCGCTACATGCTGCCTTTCTCTTCCTGTGCCGATTTCCTCTATGGTGTGTGCGGCACGTACTTCCGGGTTTCACAGTGCAATGGCGAGAAATTCAAATACTATTTAATGGGATTTCAGTGTATAGTACCTTGCCTGTTAGGTTCTACTTGCCAAGTTCCTGGTTGTTCTATTCTTCCTGAATCTTATTGATGTCCTGGTTATTGACCCTTACATTGCCTGTCTATTCTGAACTCTGTATCCTGACCTTTGCCTGCCTGCTGACCATTCTGATCTCTCCAATTCTGACCTTGTACCTGTCCTCTGACTACTTTACATTCTCCAATCATGATCCTGGCCTGTCTGACTGTTCTCAATTCTGCTTGTGCTGGCCCAGCCTGCCTGTTCCATACTGTGTTGTCTGGTCTTTCTTCCATGTGGCGTCCCTTAATCTAGTTTCCTGCGTGAGACGATCTTGCCCCTTTGCCTGTCCAGAACGTTTAGCTTTGCTCCCCTCTTTCTAAGACCTGGCGGCATCCAATTATCCAAGGGCTCTTCCCAAGGTGAAAGGTGGCTGTTAAAGGCAGAAGAAAGAGCCGAGACTAGTGAGCCTAGCACTGGTTCTGGATTTAGGGTGCCGTTAGTGATTACTGCCTGACCATGTCAACGCTCTTACACAAGCACATGCTGCATCTGATTTTCAGACCTTACAAGCTTTCTTAGCTTACTTTATGGTATTCTAAGTTTATTCCCAACTATGCTTCAGTTGTGGAACCACTTCGAGCACTACTACGTGGAACTTCAATTCTGGTGTGGTCAGAGACTGCTCAACATAACTTTGAAATAGGGAAACAGTTAATTGTGAACAGTCCATCGCTAGGTTTATTTGATCCTGCACTACCCACTGCGGTTACTACAGATGCTTAAGACTATGGGGTTGATGCAGTTCTCACACAGATCCATGCTGATTATAAGGAGAAAACTGTTGCATTTACATCCAGAACTCAGAGGCAGAGCGTAAATATTCAACTGTTGAAAAAAAGCTCTAGCATGTGTTTGGGCAACAGAAAAATGGAGAACCTACCTATGGGGTAGAGAATGTACCTTGTGCACTGATCATAGCCCTTTAACTACACTACTTACAACAAAGGGACTAGGAAGAGCTGGAATGCGTATAGCTAGATGGTCAGCAAGGCTACTGAATTTCAACTACAAAATGCAATACAAACCAGGTTTGAAAAATGTTACTGCAGATTGTTTGTCACATTTACCTGCAGCTTCTGATACGCTGGATGAGGACATATAAGTTGCAGCATTGACTGATTTACTATCATCTTCAGTTACAGCTGCTGATTTTAACGAAGCTTGACTCACATGTCCAATTCAAGTAAAACTACGGGATATCTTACAAAACAAATGGCCAAATGCTCTGTCCTGATCTTCAACCTTACTACAGGATTAGACACAAATTTTCCTTATTAGATGGCTATGTTGTCTGTGGAGCTCACCGTTAATGGTACCAGAGACCAGGGGCAATTCCAGGGATTGTGCCGCCTGAGGTGGACTACAACTTGCCGCCCCCTCTATTCCCCACGGCGCTCAAAAGTGAGCAGGTCCAAGGCGCTAGTGCAGAGTGCGCGCTCTGCACTAGAAGAGCCAAATTTCCCGGTTGAAAACCCGGAAATTCGGCTCTTAGCTACCAGGAGCGGCATTTTTGCCGCCCCTGGTAACCAAGGGGGTGCTGCCGCCTGAGGCAAGTGCCTCAACTCGCCTCATTTGCGGAGCGCCCCTGCCAGAGACCTTGCAAAAAAAGCTCATACAACTTGCACATGAGAGTCATCATGGAATTGTACGTACAAAACAAAGACTACGAGAACTGTACTGGTGGCCAGCAATGGATGCTGATGTGGTAACTGCCATTCATTCTTGTGTTACTTGTCAGAATCATGACAAAACAGCTATCACACATACACCACCACTTCAGCCAGTACCGTTGTGAATCTAACAATTTTTCATCCAACATTTTTCAGAAAATCGATCGGCAGGTTAGAAAATTTTCATGGATCAGAGCAAAATCTATCCATTGTCCAATTGTTTGCAGGACTTGTATGACCGCTCATCCATAAAAAACCTCAATAGTGATTTCATGTTTTGAAGCTTCCAGAAAAAAAATCACTTCTTTGTACAGTCAATATAACAGCAATCTCTTTCTTTAATGTTTGTATCACTGAACACTGAATGTAATAAAACAAAATATCTGAATTCTACATGTTTCATTTTAGAGTGGGAATAATGAAGTATAATTACGCATAGAGCTGGTTAAAATTGCCATCAGTTTAATTAGAGTCCTACCAGCCAAGAAATGTGAACAGTCTGGAAATAATTATGGGGGAGCGTCTACAAGTTGCTAGAGGTCTGTTTGAATAAATTGCTCCCCTAAAATAACCCACTGTTTGTAAGATTTCTTTTCATCAGGCGTCGGTTTGTTTGTAAGTTGTTAAATAATATTGTTGTTATGATATCACCTCACTGCAATTACAACTAACCTTTTTATGGTCTTTTATGAGAAGAAAATACTGTTAACTGTTGCTTTGATTCCCACTAAAGGTATACTTTATCAGGCACAGAAAAGAATGCAAAAGGTTATTTAAGTAAAGAAGGTTCTGGAAGTAAAGAAATGCCATTTCCAATTGTGTTCTATATAATCAAATAGTAATTTTTTTATGTGAAGCCCAAGCATTCCAGATAAAACGTCTCACCTATAGAGGGAGAATTGAATGGAGAATGACAGCCAGTTACTTACCATACCATCAGTGTGCAATTTTGAGTGCAGTTAACATGTATTTTTGCTAAAATGCAGAATTGCTAGCCAGTGTAATGGTGGTTGCTGGGGGAGATGGTGTAGATTGATGCTGATGCATTCAAGACTCTAAAAATGAATATGGCTAGAAATGCCATATTTTATATACTACACTTTTTGACCCAGCCCAGCATCTCTATAGTAGTAATGATTTTGTTAGGAGTGTCTGTGACACGTACATGCTCAGTGGGCTCTGAGCATCTGTTAAAATGAGGTTGGCCTGTAATATAAACTGATGCTACAGGGATTATTAAATTCTGATGCTAATTGGTTTCTGTGCTGCCATGTAGTAATTATCTGTATTAATGACTAATCAGCCTTATATTGTGACTATATTTCTATTCTATGTGTACTGTATATTGTGAGTGGGTCCCTAAGCTCAGTAAGTGACAGCAGCACAGAGCATGTGAATCAGTGAATCAGAATCAGAAAAGAAGATGGGGAGCTACTGGGGCATCTACTGGGGAGACACAGATCTTTACTGCTAAAGGGCAGTGGTTGCCTTGGGCTGGTACAGAAGTCCAACACTAAGGGACTTTTTTTTAATACCTCAATTTTTTCTGGTCTAGTTTTAGGAGAAAAGCTCCTGTAATCTAAAAACTGGAATCTGAAAATATTCCAGCTAAAACCTGTCAAAATCATATAGAAGTCAATTGCAGATGTTTCCTTTAACAATTGTCCTTTACTTCACGATTCTCGACAGGTTCGGGCTGAGCTGGTTTTCATTCGATAATCCGATAAATTTGAGTTTTCGGGGAAACAATTCAATGTCATTCTTTCAGAAATTTTGCCTGTGCCATGTGCAAGTTTAGGGAGACAGCGGGAGCTTAGGGAGCTAAATGCGTGGCTTAAGTCTTGGTGTAGGAAGGAAGGGTTTGAGCACTGGGCTGATTTTTCCTTGAGGTACAACCTATACAGTTGTGATGGATTGCACCTCAATGGAAGGGGGTCCACTGTGCTAGGGGAAAGAATTGCCAAGAGGTTGAAGGAGTGTTTAAACTAGGCAAGTGGGGGGTGGGTGAGAGAAAGAATTATGGGGAAGCTAGGGTAGATGGGGTAGTGGGATTAGTAAGCGGTCATGGGGGAGGAGTGAGGGGGGCATACAGTTTACCAGCTAAGGAGGTCACTCTGTTAAAAGGAAAACAGACTAATACTAATTTAACATATAATTCCCCTCAAAGTAATTCACAAGTAAAAGTAATAACCTCCGCTGTATGATGGCAAATGCACGAAGTTTGTCAGGTAAAATGGGAGACCTAGAATTAATTGCATGCTCTAAAAATTTGGATATAATTGGTATCACTGAGACCTGGTGGGATGAAACATGTGACTGGACTGTGAATTTAATTGATTGCACCCTTTTTAGGAGGGACAGATGGATTAAAAAGGGGGAGGAGTATGTTTGTATGTAAAGCCTGAATTAAAGCCATGCACTAAATAAATAACCATTGCTGGCACTGGTGAGGGTGTGGAATCCCTCTGGGTAGAGATTTCGACTGGGCATAAGGTTACAAAGAAAATTTTTTTTTTTTGGTGTATGCTACAAACCACCTCATTTAAGTGATGAGCATGAAGCCCAGCTACTTTTACAAATAGAAGCGGCTTCACAACAAGGTCAAGTTATTATTATGGGTGACTTCAATTATCGGGACATTGACTGGGGTAATGGGGTTGCCAAGACAGATAAAGCCAGTAGGTTTGTAAATATGCTAAATGACAACTTTTTATCCCAGCTTGTTCAAGAACCTACTAGGAATAACTAGGATTAATCCCAGGGCACTTAGCGAGCTTAGCTCTGTGATTGCCAAACCTCTCTACTTAGTTTTTCAGGATTCATTGAGGTCTGGCATGGTGACCAGAGACTGGCGAATAGCTAATGTGGTGCCGCTATTCAAAAAAGAATTCTCAACCTCAAAACTATAGGCCAGTTAGTCTGAGTGACGTCGGCGGTAGCAAAGCTTTTCGAAGGATTAATAAAGGATAGGATACTGGACTTCACAGCAAATAACAATACTATGACTTTGTGCTAGCATGGTTTTAAGCGTAATAGATCTTGCCAGACTAAATTAATTTCTTTTTATGAGAAGGTAAGCAAGGGACCTCGATTCTGGGATGGCAGTGGATGTGCTTTGCTAAAGCATTCAATACAGAACCACACAGAAGGTTACTGTTTAAATTAAAGGTGGCCATACACAGGCCGATAAAAGCTGCCGACTGCTGAGTTGGCAAGTTTATCGGCCCGTGAGGGGGCCCTCCGACGGCCTTCCCCGATCAATATCTGGCCAAAAGTCGGCCAGATGTCGATTGGGCAGGATTAAAAATCCTGTTGGATCGTGGCTGCATCTGTACGTTGATGCAGTCCAGCGATCTGACAGCCCTGTATCAGCGTCATTCTGATCCAATCGTTGGGCCCTCAAGGTGAGCGTATCGGTTTCTATTTTTGCAGACGATACTAAATTGTGCAGAACTATAGGTTCCATGCAGGATGCTGCCACTCTGCAGAGTGATTTGTCTAAGTTGGGAAACTGGGCAGCAAACTGGAAAATGAGGTTCAATGTTGATAAATACAAGGTTATGCACTTTGGCAAAAATAATATAAATGCAAGTTATACACTAAATGGCAGTGTGTTGGGAGTTTCCTTAAGTGAGAAGGATCTTGAGGTTTTTATAGATAACAAGTTGTCTAATTCTGGGCAGTGTCATTCTGTAGCTATTAAAGCAAATAAAGTTCTGTCTTGCATAAAAAAGGGCATAAACTCAAGGGAGGAAACATAACTATGCCTACCTTAAGAGGGATGTAAATGAGCTGGAGAGAGTGCAGAGATGTGCAACTAAATTGGTTATGAGGGTAGACTGTCCTAGTTGGGGTTGTTTTCTCTGGAACAAAAGTGTTTGTGAGGGGACATGATTACACTTTACAAATACATTAGAGGACATTATAGACAAATATCAGGGGACCTTTTCACCCATAAAGAGGATCACCGCACCAGAGGCCACCCCTTCAGACTAGAAGAAAAGGACTTTCATTTGAAGCAGTGTAGGTGGTTCTTCACAGTGAGGACAGTGAGGTTGTGGAATGCACTGCCGGGTGATGTTGTGATATTGATTCTGTTGATGCTTTTAAGAGGGGCTTGGATGATTTTTTGGTCAGACATAATATCAAAGGCTATTTTGATACTAAACTCTACAGTTAGTATAGCTATGGGCATATATGGTTTGTGTGAAAGAGTGTAGGTGTGTGTGTGTATGCTGGGTTTTAATTTGGAGGGGTTGAACTTGATGGACTTTGTCTTTTTTAACCCAATTTAACTATGTAACTATGTAACTATATGTTACACTAATTGAACTGACAAGAATTTGTCGCAACTTTTTGTCTCACTGATTTTTTTTTTAAGAATCATTATTGGCAAACATTGATTCCACAACCTCACTGTCCTCACTGTGAAGAACCACCTGCGCTGCTTCAAATAAAAGTTATTTTCCTCTAGTCTAAAGGTGTGGCCTCTGGTGCGGTGATTCTCTTTATCAGTAAAAAGGTGCCTTTTATAGCAGAGGGAGAAAAAGTTAAGTTTTAGTAAATATGCCTCATAATGTTCCACATTTCTGTCCTACTTCATTAGTTAAGCTTTATTTCTCCTTTAAAATTGGTGCAGCTGTTCTTCCACATTGGCGCAAAGCAGATTCAATTTGAACATTTTGTAAGTGTTGTTGGAATTATGCCCGCAGTGCCCATTGTCAATAGGGCACAATAACACTTGAAGTGGCAGGAGAAATGAAGTGGTGCTGGGCGTAACGATACTGAAGTGCAAGGAGTGCGTTTTAATGAAAGTAACTTTCGTTGGCATTTTTTAATCTTTTGATCACGGGTTTGATCTGACAGTCAGGAAAGTGTTCATAAATGGAGAAAGTATTAAACTGCAGGGAATTCTTCAGGGTTCCACATTGTAATATTTGATTAATCTGCAACAACAATGGCTAAACAGTTGTTGATATTTCCCTGTAATTATCACATGCTTTATGGGTAAAAACCAACTCAGGCATAGAACAAGTGCAGTTAGCCTCAGCTCATTGACCAATCATGACTAATCAGCAATTAGCTTTGGTTGGTCTATTGCAGTTAAAAATAATGTGAAACAGGCCAAATAATGCTCTTTATTACCTCTTCCAGTACCTGCATGCATAAAACTACCTTTAAAGGGGAATTCAAGCCCCCCCGGGAATCTTCCAACGGCATCTTCCTCGATCCGACTCCGTCGGCGGCACATGTGCAGTAGGACACTGGTACTACTGCACATGCGCACAAAGTTCTCGAAGTTCAATCGGCAAACTTCGGGAACTTTGTTTGCATGCGCAGTAGCAGCAGCATTCTACTGCGCATGCACTGCCGATCACCGATGGATCCAGGAAGAAGCCGTTGGAAGAGAAGCTGGCCTGTGAACTTCACTGGAGGGGACCTACACAGAGGGGTAAGTAGCGACTTAAGGGCAACAGCCCATGGGGAGAGGGGGGGAGGGGCCTACAGGGGGTGGGGGCCATGGGGGTTAGCGTCCCATCAAAATTTTTTATTGTTTTAAAGTAATAAAAATATAATGCAGTGTTGCAATGCACTGGTAAAACTGCAGTGTTTGCTTCAGAAACACTACTATTGTTTATATAAAGAAGCTGTTGTGTAGCCATGGGGGCAACTATTTAAAGGAGAAATGGCTCAAGTTACACAGCAGATAGCAGATAAGCTCTGTAAAACATAATGTTATCTGTTATCCATTACTTATCCTGTGCCATATTGCCGTTTTTCAATTTCCGCCATTGATTTCCGCAGCTTGTTTATATGAACTATAGTAGTGTTTCTGAGGCAAACACACCAGTTTTACCAGCGCAAGGCAACACTACATGATATTCTCTTTTCTTTAAAACACTTTAATTTTTTGGTGTTACTGTTCCTGTAAGCATTCAAATGGATTGCCCCTGATTTTATTGATGATGGGAACCACTGCTAACATTACTGAATAAGTGAAACATTGCATTAATGATTTCTGGTACGTATAAAAAACATTACAATATATATAGTTATGTATACAGATACAGTATATATAAAAGGGGTTCATTATAAAATAAAACCAGTTTGTGCATAAAATATCATTAAAATGTAAACTTTCTGTGAATTGTGGTTAAAGCAAGAGAGTAGGTTTATATTTTTGAACATTTCCCTTTAATGACAGGAAGCGGCGCTCAAGGATGATGCTGTACTGCACATAGCTATAGCAGGGGTCCCCAACCATTTTAGGCCCAGGAACTGGTGAAGAATCAAATTTTCTGCAAGGACCACAGAGATAGGGCCGGGAGAGGGTCAGGGGGTCTGGCATCCAATTCGGCATGCCGGCGTCCAATTCGGTGAGCTTCTGGGCCGTGGCCCGGTGGTTGAGGATCCCTGATCTATAGTATGTTAAAGAGGCTTGAGAAATATTCATTAATGTTGCCTTCCTACAGAGATGGTTTGTAAAAACAGATATATTATGAGGGTAATACCTTAATAAATGATTGTAACTTTCTCGCTGCAGTATTTATTTATATTCCTTTGTCATTGATTTGACAAATGTTGCTAATAGAAACAATAAATCTGTCTCGGTACAGAGCATCTACAAACAATTTCTTTTCCCTGAATAATCTGCAGTACATCATACAAGACATAAATATATTAATTATTTTTAGTTATTATATAATCACCCAGTAAACCATCTACCTCCCCGTCAAGGAAGGATTAAGGAAGGAATAAAACATTATAACTCATGAGCAGAATACTCTGATTCAGTTCTGTCTGTAGTGGACCCAGGCAAGTCCCTAGGGGTCATAAATGAATGGCCAAAAGTTCACTGAAAGGTGAACCCCCCTTTAAAGGGATACTGCCATGGTAAAAATGTTTTTGTATATTTCATTTTGAAATCTGACATATTGTCAATTTCCCAACTTCCCGAGTCCTGTGACTTGTGCTCTGATGAACTTCAGTCACTCCCCCACCCCAGCAGCCTAACAACAGAACAATGGGAAGGTAACCAGATAACAGCTCCCTAACACAAGATAACAGCTGCCTGGTAGATCTAAGAACAGCACTCAATAGTAAAAACCACATGACTAGCCCCATGTCAGATTTCAAAACTGAATATAAAAAAATCTGTTTACCTTTTGAGAAATGGATTTCAGTGCAGAATTCTGCTGGAGCAGCATTATTAACTGATGTGTTTTGAAAAGAAACATGTTTTCCCATTACAGTATCCCTTTCATTAGAATGTGCTCCTGCCCTTCCACATGGTTGCCAATGTGTTCCTTCTACCTCTTCTAATAAATGATGTACAACTATATCTAACAATGCTGGGGGAGCCTGGAGCTGATGCCTTCTTGGACTTGGCAGTTGCTCCAGGCTTCCCACAGTAAGTTGTGGAAATAGATGAATCAGATACAGACACTGTTTTGAGCACACACTCTGGAAGTGACTCAGCCCCTACTTGAACCCGATCTGTCTCATATACAATGTATACATTTACAGGGAGACATAGTCATAGTAGAGAGGGAGAGATCACATGAAACTAGCTAAAACTACATACCTGGTCTTCAAACAAAAACCTCTTGGTCAACTATTTGGCCACCACTTACCTTGAATATCGACAACATATAAAACTGGTCCTTGACTTTAATCAGACAACTGTATTGTTCTTCCATTGCCTCCATCCAACATCCCATATCTGGCCAGTCCTACGCTCAATTTTAGGTCTGGCATAGGACTTCTTGTATTTGTCTATGTGAATGTTGTGGTCACAGCCTCATTGCACCCCCGCCTAATGGTTTTATAAATTAGTGATGAGCACAAATTTTCCTTGTTGGTTATCAATTGGGAAGACCTGTCGAAAGCCCCCATACATGGGCTGATAAGCTGCTGAATTGGTTTAAAGGACCGATGTCGACAGCTTTATCTGCCTGTGTATGGGCTGGAACATTCTGGCAGATCCCTGCAGCTCTGCAAACTTCTGAGCAATATGGCAGTGGGGATTATTTACAAGGAGTGCTCCTCCTTTCTATGAATGTGAAAGGCTCCTCTTGACCATATTCTGGACCCCATGTTTTTCTTTGTACAACCAGCATAACTTTTGCAGCCCAGAGGCCCCCCAAGCCTATTTGATGGCCTTTGAAACATCAAGTCAATCATGTCACTGCGGGATCAGGGTGCCAATTGTTACAGATGATTGTTCAAAAAATCTTTGTAATACTCCGTTGCTCTGACTCTTGGAAACTCGTCTCCCTCAAGTATTATGAAAAAAGAACAAAAAATATACAGGGGGGAATGTAATTAAATTCGCAAAGAGCAAAAGAATGCGCATCAATAAGATTAAAAACCCACATCTCGCAATGTAATATTGTTCTTTAAACTGTTATTGCATTGCGAATTTTAATTGGGCATTGCGAATTTTAATTGCGCACTCTTAAGAAGTGCTTGAAGGTGTCGTAATCTTTAGGAGCAAACATAACGACTTTTTCAGTAAGAAGTTTTATTACATTGACTGTAAAATTCGCAAACTCTATTCCACTGTCGGAAGTGGTCGGTAAAACAGTTTCCGGTTTCGCAAAAGCTATATTAAATTTGCGTAAAGCAAAAATTGTTCGCACAGAGGCATAACTTATCGCATTGCGAATAGTTTTTGCCTTACCGACTTATATTACATTCCCCTGTTTGAATATAGATTCAGTGCAAATTTCTGGAGGTTGTGTACGTAGGTTATCATGCGGTTGATAGAGGGGAAAAAAAGGAATACTATAAAGTGTAGTAGTTTTATGGGTCTTGTAGTTCCATAACCACACACACTCTGTAACCTTATTTCCCTTTATCTCAGTTGTACAAGTTATAGATCAGGTGGGTTGCAGGTGGGTACTCACAATATGTATATTTATTTCTGCACGTAATAGATATTTGTCAAGGGTGTCTGCGACCGAGTTTTCCCAAATTGTTCAGGTTGCTCCGGGGATTTTTAATGCTGACTCTATATTCTATATATTTTTTGCCAATTGTTACAGCTAGACGACACCAGAGAGTACCGCACACGTGGTAAAATTAAGGGCATTTTAGATGCCCTTATTTGAATCTTTCTAAAGAAAATGTTATGTGATGCAAGGCATTCTTAATTACAGATACATAGGGCTATTTATGAGCATGTTGTGTTGTGCCTGTCCTACATGGCCGTCATTCAAATAACAAACATGTCAATAGCCCGCTGGCTCACTTTTATCATAGAACATGCCTGAAATGAAAGCGGGTGACAGATCAAATTAGCATGAAGGAAGTCCCCTTCATGGCTCTATTTGATTAGAATGCTCATGTCACTCAGTAAACAGAATGTGTGGGACTTGGTGGTTTCCGGACAATGGAACTCTCCGTAATTTTCTGCTAAAAAAAAAAATTAAACATTAATTAAACACAACAGTATTGTTTTGCCTCCAATAAGGATTATATGTTTTTAGGATCAAGTAGAAGACGCAGTTTCATTACTATAAAGAAGAGGGAAATCAATTTAAAAAAATGTGGAATTCTTTGATTAAAATGGAGTCTATAGGAGATCTTCCTGTAATTTGGAGCTTTCTGGGTAACAGGATAACAACAAATCCCATACCTGAACCAATATACAAATATAAACACACTGAGTATAGTATTTTCTTCTTGATTGTGAATACATTACCTGATACAGCTTTACTGGGCTCACTAGCAGGACACTGCCTCCTGATTCAGACCAGACTTTCCATATCATCACACGTTGTCATGTAATCTTAATGGATTTCTTTTTATGCAGTAGAGCTTGAAAATGTTGAATCTCATTAACACTGTATAATTTGCCTTGTTCTGTATCATTCTGCTCTGTTTTCTTCAGACAATTGTTCATGGAGTACAATCCCCACCCCGGGGCCATCCACTTGTGTCATGTGATTCTCATTTCTGCGAAGCTGCTAATGACTTACGTGAAAAAAATATTACATAAAAATGCAGTTTTGTTGCTCAATCTCACTATATCCTCAGATATGCCATAAACACATACATATAGAGGATCATTTGCCATCTACGGAAATTAGTAATTCATTTTACTAAATGGTCATGATAAAATGAAATGTAATTTATTGTCCCCATTGTACCCTAAGGCCTTCCATCACATTAGAACAGGAATAGGTAGCGAGTTATTATTGATATATTAGTCATATCACTTCAGGGGATACTATCTTCAAAACATACATTCAGTGAATGTGCCCGAAAACAATATACATTGCAAGGTTTATGCTTGAATGGGGAAGACTACTAACATCTCATCGAGTAGCAGATCTGTGATTCTTTATAAGATGCTAATGTTAGGGAATACGAGGCTATAAGTCCAATGGCAAGGAGTTCAAATATCTGTCTGAGTCTAGGAAGGCAACAATACGGACAGCCTACAATCATGCATTGAATCCATGTGTGGATGGCCTTTTTAATTTAAATGTGGTACCTAAAGTGGCGTTGATGTCTGGGCAGGCGCAATAATGTCATGGATTGTCATGGATTTCTGAGATCAGTTGGACTATACAGCT
Organism: Xenopus borealis; assembly: GCA_024363595.1. Lineage (NCBI taxonomy): Eukaryota > Metazoa > Chordata > Amphibia > Anura > Pipidae > Xenopus > Xenopus borealis. The sequence continues at coordinate 106,104,304 of CM044438.1, forward strand.
ATCTGAATCCCAGATGTCAATTGAGCAGGGTAAAAAATCCAGTCGGATCACGGCCGTATTGACTGCATCATGATCCTATGGCTGAGCCCTAGGGCCCTCGATCGGATCAACCCGATATCGCCCACCTCCATGTGGGCATATCGAGGAGAGAACCTCTCGTTTGGCGAAAAACTCCAAATGAGTAGGTCTCTACGTGTATGGCCACCTTAAGTCCAGGATTATTAAATGGGCATAAAATTGAAAAATACATTTGTAATATAACAGTACAGTTCTTCTACACATAGCTGCAGAAATTCATGGGGCCCTGTACAGTCAATACCAAGATCTGAAATGAAGGACAATGGCCTGGAATGATTTAGAAGTAAGGCATTTGGTTATTATTATTATTATTACGCAATATATTATATAATACACAAGGGCCATGAATACATTATAAATTGTATCCTTAGTGCTTAGTGATGCAATTAATGTCACACAACTCACTGAAACGTGTATTATAACACTTTTATAATGAGGATATTAGACATCACCTTAAGGCCCCCATACACGGGCCAATAAAAGCTGCCGATAGACGGAGTCGGCAACTTATTTGCCTGAGTGAGGCCATCCAACAGGCTTCCCTGATCGATATCTGGCTGAAAGTTGGCCACATCTCGATCCGCAGTTTGAAAAATCCCATTGGATCACAGTCACATCTGTGCGTTGATGTGGTTCCGTGATCCGACTGCCCGTATCTCCTCCATTCTGACGCAATCATTGGGCCCTAAGGCCCACAATCGGATCAGCCCCATATCGCCCGATATCCCTGTGTATGTCCAGCTTTACAGTTCTATGACCTGTCTAAAAGCTAGGGTTGCCACCTTCTGCTGACAGTGAGATCGGGAAGGGGGTGTAATGGACAGACAGGTAATGTCTGGGGGTGGGCCAGTTGACGATCCAGGGTTTGTTTCTGTGACATGGACGTGAGGGGGTTATGATGTGACGATCAACACACCATTCATTTTCAAAACCTGTTTGGATTTCTCATTTGGAAACGGGGCTTTCCGGGTAAAAACTGGACAGGTAAAAAAACTAATAAAAACTCTCAGCCTTTGGCCGATGGTTATGAGGAGTTTCATATAGCTATGATATTTTACAATAAGGGCTTCATTATTCAATATATATTCAAGTTATTTCAGCATATCAGAAAATCAAGTGATTCACCAAGTGATGGTATATGGTGAAATACCAATGCAACATATAACATATACTCTAATAAAATTAAAATAAAAAATAATTTCAGGAGCTCAAATGAAATAACTTGGCAGGAACCCTTGTACTTTTATACATTCAGTGAATTAATTTTAAAAAAATTTAGGATTACAGAGGGGGCATCATTACCAAGTATTTTTGTTGTTGAAAAGTGTAATCCTAGCATAGTGTTATTTGCATTAATAGTGTATATTTGTATGGTAGGACTGCAGCCAAATGCACTGTAAAAGAATGCATGTTAATGTATATATTATGTCTATATAGCAACACCAAGACTTGCTTGTTTATTTCATTATTAGTTGTATTATATAAACAGCATCCAGTGAAAGGAACTCCAAGCCAAATGTACAACTGCAGCTGAAGCTTCATTAGGTAGCAAGCAAAAGGTTGGCAACAACTCAGATGCTTATAGTTTGTTACAATCACTCTAGAGCCCAATAAGAACATAACAGCTCCCACTTTCTTCAGGATTAAATGAAGTGGCTCAGTGCCCATTCCAACAGGCCCATAAACACCAGCAGTGGATTCTAAATGACATCACATTGCTGTTTATGTACTATGCCCAACAAGATAAACAGTGGTTTGCTATAATTTCATATGAATAGACGCAACAAAACATCTGCATTTGCGTTATTCTTAAAGGGATTCATTGATGATTTTTATGGTATAGCTTTTATTGCTAAGTTACACTGTGAACACTGAAAGTATTTAAATCTACTAATTAAAATGTTATTCTTGAACCAATAAATATATTATATTTTAGCTGTAATATTGGTGTGTAGGCAGCCATCTCAGGTCATTGTATCTGATCATGTGCTTTCAGAAAGATCTACTTCACAGTAGAACTGGTTTCAGTTAACTGTAGTCTTGGTTGGGTTTAGGTGTGTTACTCAGGGCCGGAACTAGGGGTAGGCAGAAGAGGCACCTGCATAGGGGGCAAAGCTGTGGGGGGCTGTTCAAAAGTTTTCTACATAGCCCTAGTCCGGTCGTTTGCTCTCCTGCTCCTCTCATTCCTCCTTCCCTCCTCCCTCCCCTTGTCACTCCCCTCCTCACACCCCTCCACCCTATGGTCACTCCCTCCCGGGCCTCCCCTGTCACTCTTCTATTCACACCCCTCCCCTCGTCACAACCCTGTCCTTCCCCTTCCCTTACTCTTCCCTTTGGTGCATGTGCACTCGCGCCTGCACACTTTCGCCCGCATGCGTGCGCACGCACCGTCACCAGGGAGAGGAAGCCGGGAGAGTGCCTAGGGCAACCTGCCAGCTTGTTCCGGCCCTGGTGTTACTATAACAGGAACAGTAACACCAAAAAAATTTAAGTATTTTAAAGGAATGACAGTATAATGTTCTGTTGCCATGCACTGGTAAAACAGGCTTGTTTGCTTTAGAAATACAACTGTAGTTCGTATAAACAAGCTGCTGTGTAGCCATGGGGGGAAGCCATTCAAGCACAATATATAGCAAATAAGTTATGAGGAATCCCATTGTATACTACTGAGCTTATCTGTCAGCTACTGTGTATCCTGTGCCTTTTCTCCCTTTTTCAGCTTTGAATGGCTGCCCCAATGGCTACACAGCAGCTTGTTTATATAGAAGGTTTCTGAAGCAAACACAGCAGCTTTACCAGTGCAGAGCAACAGTACATAATATTTTCAAACACTTACATTTTTTGGCATTACTGGTCATTTATGTGACACTTATATCTTCCACTAGGTGGGGCATTAGGGCCTTTGTAGCAATGCAGGTGTCAGAGAGATGGTTTCTTGTTACCTTCTATTGTTCTACAGTATCTAGTTACTAGATTCTTGTTCATCCAGGTCATGACATACAGTATATGTAGAATTAAGTCAAAGGCAACTGGACTTTTAGAGTTTTTTTATAGAGTTGAACTGAAGAAGCCACTCGGATGAGGGGTGAAATGTTTTCAAGCAAACTCTAAAAGTCCAGTTGCCTTTGACTTAGTTCTACTAGAAACTGTTTATTATGACCTGGTTGAACAAAAATCTTTATTTACTTCTATTGTTCCGTTGAAAAGCTGCTGAGGAGGATGATATCACTCCAACCTGCAGCATATCAGTAAAGAGTGACTGAAGTTTATCATAGCCCAAATCACATGGCTGAGGGTACCAGGGAAACCAGCAATGTGTCTAGCCAGTGTTTTTTAAGTGTAAAAATGTCAGTTTGATCTTTTTAAAAATACAATTCAATGCAGGATTCTACTGGAGGTTTTTCAAATGCATGCTGAAGAATTAATATATTGTTTTTAAACATATTTTTTTATGCAAACAAGCACATTCTTTACTTTCCAAATGCAGCCCTCTATCTATTCATAGCTGAAGAGCAAGAAAATGCAGCATGCTGCGTCTAAATGCACTCAAACACAAAGGGAGTAAAACAATAACTGGCACAATATCGTGGAATCAATTTGCAATATTTCACGCTCAGACAGACTTTTTTATGCATTTGATGCACCTAAAAACGTATTTTAGGTGCATCAAATGCATAAAAAAGTCTGTTTGTATGAGACCTAACCAGATAGTAGTGACTAGTCAGCTGGATGGAAACTCCAGCCAGAGCCCAGATACAGTAGCTGTCAGCAGAGGGCCATAATTAGCTAATTACATGCAGACTCCCAGAGCACTGAGTTCTGCCATTAGGCTTACAGGTTAGGAACACTGAACAGCTCACACCTGTATACTGTCCCAATAAGCACCAGTTTTACTGTTGTGCACAGTTGGGCACGAAACAGGCAATTTAAGAGTCAATTTAAACTTGGGTGTCATGGGGCATCAGGTAAATTCTTCTCCATTACTTGGGAAACATAAAAAAAAATGAGGAGGGAGATTCTACCTCCCCGAGTTCAATAGGACAAAAACAGAGGAAGTCAGGTGTTATTTTAGTTCATGCTAAAAGGGATACTGTCATGAGAAAAAATGCATCAGTTAATAGTGCTGCTCCAGCAGAATTGTGTATTGAAATCCATTTCTCAAAAGAGCAAACAGATTTTTTTATATTTCATTTTGAAATCTGACATGGGGCTGTTCCCACTCGTGTGACTTGTGCTCTGATAAACTTCAGTCACTCTTTACTGCTGTACTGCAAGTTGGAGTGATAATGTATCACCCCCTCCCTCCCCCACAGCAGCCTAACAACAGAACAATGGGTATCCAGATAACAGCTCCCTAACACAAAATAACAGCTGCCTGGTTGATCTAAGAACAGCACTCAATAGTAAAAACCCTTGTCCCACTATGACTCCTTCAGTTATATTGAGAAGGAAAAACAACAGCCTGCCAGAAAGCAGTTCCCTCCTAAAGTGCTGGCACAAGTCGCATGACATGGGGCAGCTGGGAAATTGACAAAATGTCTAGCCCCATGTCAGATTTCAAAACTTAAAATAAAAAAATCAGTTTGCTCTTTCAGAAATGGATTTTAGTGCAGTAGTCTGCTGGAGCAGCACTATTAACTGATGTGCTTTGAAAAAAGACATGTTTTCCAATGACAGTATCCCTTTAACTTTGATTGGCTGTGGTATAGGTCCTGCCTCCTTGTCTTGGCAGAGCAATACCCCCCTATGTATTGACATGGAGGGTAGCAGAAGAAACTTGAATTTTTTGAGGTTTTTGAGGTATTTGGTCCCATGCCTAAAAGCCTCTTATTTAAGTTTCAGAAACTTTGTATCTTTTTCTGGCATCAGTGCATGAGAACAAAGAGGACTTTTAATAAAAATCCAGGACGGCGGGCTGAGCTGTCTAACCTGGTTCTGTCCTGTAGGAAACGGGACAGTTTGGAGGTATGAATTTTTATCAATTAAACTTTACTGTGTCTTGACATTAAAAAAACAAAACAAAAGATACTGCATGAAGGACACTGCAAGTTGATAGATCCAGAAAATAATATTTTATCCTCTTTCGACCTAGAACTGTACACAACCTGCACTACATAAATACCCAAGGCTCAACAAGCCCTAGAATAAAAAGCAGCTGTAACCATGCTTGCCTTTGGTGTGATAGGCCTGGAATATGCTAATAGCATTTTACTGGAGATCTGTATTATAAAATCACTGTTTATAAATATGGAACTGTGTGTGATTCTGTATATTTTAGTATATTTTCTTCCAGGAACTTAAAGGAATTGTTCAGTATAAAAGTAAAAACTGGGTAAATAGATAGGCTGTGCAAAATAAAAAATGTTTTCAATATAGTTAGTTAGGCAAAAATGTAATGTATAAAGGCTGGAGTGACTGTAAGTCTAACAGAACAGAACATTACTTCTTGCTTTTCAGCTCTCTTTTGTTTACACTGACTGGTTACCCTGGTTACCAGGCAGTAACCAATCCGTGAATTGAGGGAGGGCCACATTGGTCATAACTGTTGCTTTTGAATCTGAGCTGAATGCTGAGGATCAATTGCAAACTCACTGAACATTTATGTCCCATGTGGTCACTCCTTACAAATATTGTAAGAGGGGCCCTGGCACCAATGTTATTTTGAAAAATAATTTTTGGGGACCCAATTTTTTTTAACTTATAAGGGGGCCCTGACCATCAATATGTGTGGGGGGTTATTTTTGTCTGGTCTTTTAACTGTGATGTTGAGTGGGCGGGATCAGGGGTGGGGCTTGGGCAGCATGGTGGGTGGAGCTTGGTCACCAGGGTAGGTGGGGCTTGGGTGCCAGGGTGGGTGACGCTTGGGGCCAGGGTGTCTGGGGCCCAGGGGGCCCCAAAAAATGTTGTTGTACGGGGCCTCGTGATTTCTCTTTGCGGCCCTTGCCACAGGTACAGATGCAGTCACTTGGATTTGTAAGTTAAATGCGTCATGACTCAGGGCTAATTGAAGAAACTGTGTTATCTAAAGTTATCTTAACTCATTTAATGCATTTAACCTTTTCATTAGCATACCAAAGCACCATTGTTTTCAATGGTGAACTCTTTAATTGGATGGGATGCTGTGACACAATATTCTGTGCTAAGTGGGATAAATGGGATAGATGAGTTAAGTCACAACGCATTTAACACACAATCCAAAGTGACTGCATCTGTAAGAGAGCGGACGGGGAGGAAGCAGTTAGCTATAGAGGAAGCAGACCCCACAGTCTGGGCCCCCCTGCGATTGTGGGGTCTGCTTCCTCTATAGTTACCCCACTGCTGAAAGCATTAAACAGTGACACACGGTACAATACCTGGTAATTTTATCTGTAATAAAATTGCAACACGTAAATATCCTCTTTGCCCTTTTCTTAAAGGAGAACTAAACCCTAAAAATGAATAGGGCTAAAAATGTCATAAACTTATTGCACCATCCTAAAGTTTCAGCTTGTCAATAGCAGCAATGATCCAGAACTTGAAACGTGTCACAGGGGGTCACCATCTTGGAAAGTGTCTGTGACACCCACATGCTGTTGAGAAGCTAAGCTTAGGGGGTCGTCACAAATAATCCAGCAGAAAAGAAGATGGGGAGCTACTGGGGCATCTACTGGGGAGACACAGATCTTTACTGCTAAAGGACTGTGGTTGCCTTGGGCTGGTACACAAGCACAAAACATCATGTACAACATTTCTAGCTACTTATTTACCTTGCCTTGTCCTTTAAAGGGTTGTTAAACTTTAAATTAACTTTTAGTATGGTGAAGACAATGATATTCTAAGACTATTTGCAACTGCTCACGTTTTAAATGTTTTTTCAGTCATTTAGCTTTGTTGTTCATCAGCTCCCCACAGTTTGGTATTTTAGAGATTATGTATAAATAGATAAGTAACAATAGCATTACATTAGTAGCCTCACAGACAATTAGTTGTCAGCGAACCCCATTTGAAAGCTTGAAAGAGTCAGAAGAATGTAAATAATTGAAAAACTGTATAAAAAAAATTACCGACAACCAATTGCAAAGTTGCTAGGAATAGACCATTCTATCACATGCTTAATGTGAAACACCCCTTTCAACTGGCCCATTGATCAATAGGTCTTCATTATTCCTGCTTTATTGGTCGTTAGGGCTTTGTTACTAAAATAGTTCTACATGCAGAACACTTTTTAGCACTAAGATGGGAACGTGTCGTAGCTTTGTACATTAATAATGGCATTTGTGCTCTTTTGAGTTGGTAGTGAGTAGTTTCACTTCGCCGAAAAATTAGCGAATTTCCAGCGAAATACGCAAATTGGCGGAAAAATTTGCGAAACGAGTCGCGTCGTTTTCAACGCACGTCGTTTTCGTCGCGTCACGTCAAAAACGAAGCGCGACTGGTTTTTTTAAGCGAATTTTTGCCAGGCGAATTTTTGCCAGGCTAATTTTTGCCAGGCGAATTTTCGCTGGCATTTCGCAAATTTATTCGCCAGCGGCGAATCGCGGGAATTCGCCCCTGGCGAATAAATTCGCCCATCACTAGAAGTGAGTATTGGTGCAACAAGCAAAGGGAAACCTGGAAATAGTGTAACATATAGGTTTCCTTGTGCAAAAGGTTGCTGCACTTTGTTCTCCTAAACTGCACAATAGGTACAGGTATGGGATCCATTATTAAGTATCACATTATGCAGAAAGCTCCAAATTACGCAAAGGCCGGCTCCTGTAGACTCCATTTAATCCAAATAATCCACATTTTAAAAAATGATTTCCTTTTTCTCTATAATAATAAAACAGTAGCTTGTACTTGATCCAAACAAAGATTTCATTAATCCGCACTGGAAGCAAAACCAGCCTATTGGGTTTATTTAATATTAACATGATTCTCTAGTAGACTTAAGGTAAGAAGATAAAAATTACAGAAAGATCCTTTATCTGGAAGATCTCATGTCCTGAGCATTCTGGATAACAGGTTAGATACCTGAATTTATGGTATAGGGACTAGTAATGGCACAATTTAGCTCCATGCTTTGCCGCTAGCGCCAGTAAATTAGCCTTCTTATTAACTGTTATGATTTTTTGCAATAATACATTTTTCTTTCCACTCGAATGAAGTATTTTGTCACATGAGGTTCTGCTTTTCACCTTATGCCCAAGTGTGAGTTCCTATATGTATATAAAGTATAATATAAATTCTTCTCATGACATTGTTTGGAGCATTTTGAAAGCCTTTAAAGATGCAGTGTTGCGCAGTTCACCATACAGCACACATAAGGTTATCCTGCTGTCCAATTAATAAAGAATCTGAGACCATGCTGAGCCAAAAATAGACAGAACTAAAGCCCATCTATTATTGTGTTTATAAATCCTATGCTCGGACTGCACACTGCTCTGACAGGAAGCCAGCACAGCAAGATTCAGCCGTGATAATGTCAGCTGGAAATGAAGAATAAGGATCAAAATCACCCATGAAACTAGGCATGCTGCCTCCTGAACAAAAATAAAGTGGCTCTACAGTAACACTATGTGATTAATTCTGCCATTAACTGTAAATAAAGGGGCAGATGATTATTTGTCATTTTTTAAAGGACTACTTTGCCAACAGGTCCTATTTAAAGGGATACTGTCATGGGAAAACCTGTTTTTTTTCAAAAGCCATCAGTTAATAGTGCAACTACTGTATACAGCAGACTTCTGCACTGAAATACAATTCTCAGAAGAGCAAAAAGATTTTTTTTACATTCAATTTTGAAATCTGACATGGGGCTAGACATATTGTCAGTTTCCCAGCTGTCCCAGTCATGTGACTTGTGCCTGCACTTTAGGATGGAACTACTTTCTGGCAGGCTGTTATTTCACCTACTTAATGTAACTGAATCAGTCTCAGTGGGACATGACTTTTACTATTGAGTGCTGTTCTTAGATCTACCAGGCAGCTGTTATCTTGTGTTAGGGAGCTGCTATCTGGTTACCTTCCTATTGTTCTGTTGTTAGGCTGCTGGGGGGAAGGGAGGAGGTGATATCACTCCAACTTGCATTACAGCAGTAAAGAGTGACTGAAGTTTATCAAAGCACAAATCACATGACTGGCGGCAGCCGGGAAACTGACAATATGTCTAGCCCCATGTCAGATTTCAAAATTGAATATAAAAAAAATCTGTTTGCTCTTTTGAAAAATGGATTTCAGTGCAGAATTCTGCTGGAATTAAACTATTAAATACTGCATTTTGAAGAAAAAATTTTTTTTCCCATGACAGTTTCCCTTTAAAGACCTGGTTTGTACTGAAGGAAGACAGTGTGACAGCTTTTTGTTTGAACAAAGACCCTACAAATGTTCCTCTTGCCTTCAGACGGATGTACATAAGTCATCCAGTGGCCAATAGAAACATATAGAGGATGAGTGGTATGCTTCACAGAAGGGCAATAATCACTTATGGCAGTCATATACACTTACATGGACATGCATGTAAAGCTGCCAATCAGGAACCAGGGAAGAAACATTATATGTTCTTGCATTCTATTCCTATTATCACATTGACTTTACGCAAACAGATAATATAGGTCATAAAAGCTGAGCAAAATGTTCACATTTGCTCAGTGCACAGAACAACTAATTTCCATGGAACAACAATGTCTTTTCTCCTTGTTTCTTGGACATCGAAGTGCCAAAAATTGTATGAAACTTTGTATCTAAAGACAATATATGTAGAAGTCTGGCCAGCTTTAGAAAAGGGTTTACAGGTATGGAACGTGTTATCCAGAATACTTGGGACCTGGGGTTTCCTGGATAAAGGATCTTTCCATAATTTGGATCTTTATACCATAAGTCTACTAGAAAATCATATAAACATTAAATAAACCCAGTATGCTGGTTTCTCTTCAAATAAGGATTGATTATAGCTTAGTACAATGGACTGTTTTATTATTACAGATAAAATGGAGTCTTTGGTTTTCTGGATAACAGGTTTCTGGATAACTGATCCCATACCTGTATTAAAGAGCTGTAGCATGAGAAAGCGGATTCGTATGCACAAACATGGGACACAAATTTGGGTTTTCTGCAATTTTTTTATGTTTTAAGTATACTTTACGCTAATATGTTTTACAACACCCCTTCCTCAATGTCCCATTGTATGTCCTGTGTAGTACATAGCTAAACATAGACTGTACCTACAGCTTCCCCAGCTGCAACCTGTCACCCAGATATAAAAAGCTCTATAATAAAAGTCTTTCTCAAATTAAAGAGAAACCAAAATTATTTTTATGAAAGCATCAATATCTGCTATAAGCATGGTTAAAAGTCTTTAGCCAATTATGTTTTGCCAGCCCTTCCTCTTCCTTAAAGAGAAGTAAACCCTGCCTCCCCCCATAGGCCCCCCTCCCTATAAAAAAACTACTTCATCATCTAATAAAAACAATAGTGTCCTGATCCCAAAACCCAGTACAGACGCCAAAGGTTTCGGCCACAGTTCCTGCTTCCGCCTATAAAAGCCACTATTCATTTCTTAAAGGGATCCTGACATGGGAAAAAAGATTTTTTTTCAAAATGCATCAGTAAATAGTGCTGTTCCAGAAGAATTCTGCATTGAAATCCATTTTTCAAAAGAGCAAACAGATTTTTTTATATTTCATTTTGAAATCTGACATGAGGCTAGACATATTGTCAGTTTCCCAGCTGTCCCCACTCATGTGACTTGTGCTCTGATAAACTTCAGTCACTTTTTACTGCTTTACTGCAAGTTGGAGTGAGATCACCCCCTTCCTTTCCCCCACCCAGCAGCCTAACAACAGAACAATGAGAAGGTAACCAGATAACAGCTCCCTAACACAACATAACAGCTGCCTGGTAGATCTAAGAACAGAACTCAATAGTAAAAACCCATGTCCCACTGCGTACTATTGAGTTACATTGAGAAGGAAAAACAACAGCCTGCCAGAAAGCAGTTCCCTCCTAAAGTGCTGGCACAAGTCACATGACCGGGGCAGCTGGGAAATTGACAAAATTTGCTCTTTTGAGAAATGGATATCAGTGCAGAAGTCTACTGAAGCAGGACTATTTACTGATGCATTTTAAGAAAAACATGTTTTCCCATAACCGTTTCCCTTTAAAGTGAGAGAACAAAGGCAAGAGTTCTGGGCAGGCAATGGATCCGAAACGTGAGACAGGAGTAACAGGGGAAGAGTAAAGAGTAGTTGAGGAAAAGGTTGGGTTTAATGACCAATCAGCGCAATGCAGAATCAGGATCCAGAATAATAGTCAGTTGGTCGGTTCAGGTAGAGAAAAAGCAAATGTTAATGACTTACAACTACACACCATCCCGTTATTGGTTCCAAAAGAACAATTGCAATGTATAAATCAAATAAACTGAGCACTTGATAGCTCTAGGTGAGCACTTACTAGAAAACACGAATTTGTATTGAAATCAAATTCTGCGCAGCATTTTCTCTTGAGTTTCCCTTAATCGTGGGCATTGCTCATCCCTTTCTCTGGGATGGTGGATGTCTTGCAGCTTAAGTAGGTAAATAGTGGTCAATGGAGGGGTTATTTGCTACACAGACTGTGCTCAGTAGAACAGAAATCCTCAGGGTCGGACTGGGGACCCCCCACCAGACCCCCATCTGTGACGTGGTGCACGTGTGCGCACAGGAGCTGCACGACGCAGCGCTGCAAATTCCCATTGTTCTGTTGTTAGGCTGCTGGGGGGGGAGGGGGTGATATCACTCCAACTTGCAATACAGCAGTAAAGAGTGACTGAAGTTTATCAGAGCTCAAGTCACATGACTTGGGAAAGCTGGGAAACTGACAATAGGTCTAGCCCCATGTCAGATTTCAAAATGAAATATAAAAAAATCTGTTTGATCTTTTGAGAAATGGATTTCAGTGTAGAATTCTTCTGGGGCAGCACTATTAAAGAAGAAGGAACGTCTTGATGTACTTGGGAGTGCCAAATTTATGTACCCCAAGCGATTGTATTGACTTACCTGAAACCATGGGCCGGTGGTCCTAGCAGCAGAAATCTGCACCAGCCCAGGGTCATACCTTCTTCTGTCTTCAAATTTAACCGGACTAACGAATGAGCAGATGAACGAAAAAGCTGACTTCTGAGGTAAAGTTCGGCTTTTTGTTCTAATGCGTATGCACAGCCACGTGAAGAAGGAAGTAGATCTCTCCGTGGTGCTCACTAGTATGTATATCCCTGGGCCTGTGCAGCACTGGCCCGGCCTGGGGTTTCAGGTAAGTCGATACAATCACTTGGGGGTGCCTAACATTTCAGCACCCTCAAGTGCATCTAGACTTTCCTGCTCCTTTAACTGATGCATTGTGAAAAAACTTTTTTTTTTCCTATGACAATATGCCCTTTAACACAAAGGCAGTCATTTTATTCAGGGTGGGGAGGGGAAACTAAGTATTTGCCCTATGGCCACCAGTACCTTGAAGCTGCTCATATCACTTGTGCATTCTCTTATGCATTCACACACTGTGCCATTTGCTCGGCTGAGCAGGTGGGTGATTTACAGATAGGGATGTTGACCAGACTGGCAGCAGGGAGTTTATATTTTACTAGTGGTCCTTACAGCAGGTGCCAGATGGGCCAATGTGCCACACAACCAGGACTGGACTGAGAATTAAAATAGGCCCTGGCATTTCAGGTACACAGAGGCCCAATCAGCCCACATAGAGGCCCAAACAGTCCCCACCAGCCCACTAAATACTGACTTTCTATGGGACCTTATAGCAGCCCATCTGGCATTTGCCCTAACCCACAGATTGCCAGTCCGGGCCTGCACACAAGGGGCTTTCTGTGAGTAGAATGAAGACTGCTTTGTTATTACCATCATGGCAAGTGAGCCACTTTGGGTTATATTGGCACCATCAGGGCCGGACTGGCAATCTGTGGGTTCTGGCAAATGCCAGAGGGGCTGCTATAAGGTCCCATAGAAAGTCAGTGTTTAGTGGGCTGGTGGGGGCTGTTTGGGCCTCTATGTGGGCTGATTGGGCCTCTGTGTACCTGAAATGCCAGGGCCTATTTTAATTCTCAGTCCAGACCTGGGTACCATCATCTCTATCTTTCAGGAGGACTCGAGGACAGACACGTGACAATGTAGGAACGTGCACGACGACACGCACGCGCCGGGAGTATCAGGCTCGTGAGCGCGCCTGGGTACTGGTGATGGCGGAGGGCAGTGTGAGTGAGTGAGTGAGTCGCTCGCTCTTTTCCCAGCCTTTCCTAGCCTGTTGGGTGTGAGTGCAGCTCGCCCCCCGCTTCTCTGCAGCCCCTCTCCCCTCACACACTGACTGAGGCATGGGGAACGAGGCCAGCCTGGAGGAGGGAGGAGGGGGTGACGGGCAGCCTCTTCCAAGTCCCGGGCCCGGGGGTTCAGCACCAAGCCGCGGACAGCTCCAAGGGCCCAGCAGCGCTGCAGCATCACCTGCCGGGACGCGCCACGGAGAAGCCGGGTAAGAACCATTGGGACAGAGAGGGGAGGAATGAAATGCTCAGAGAGCTGTAAGGAGAGGGCAGTAGTAGAGTACCCTCCGCTTGTGGAAATACTGCTTCCGGAAGTCTCCGCTGACCAAGCATGCTGGGAGTTGTAGTCGGTTACAGCTGGAGGAGCGGAGTGTGGTCGTTCCTGAATATACACCCATTGCTACTTCCAGGAACAGACACACTGGCAGAAAGACAAAATTATGCTCCACCCTCAGAGGGAAAGTGGGGCTGCAATCCAGGGGCAGCTTCAGCCAAGCCAATTGTTCTCAATACATTGCAGGGAATAAACAGGCAATGCACTGCCATACTGACCCAGGACCAGCCCTCCTCTGGGGCTGAACGTTTATTTAGGGGTGAGGGGTCCTACAATTGTCACTTCCTCAGTAGCTGTCACATGACTGCAATGATGTGCAGCCCTCCCCCTCTCAGTGTGTGGCAGTGCATTATCCCAGTTATGCCCCCCCCCACTCATACAGTAGATAGCACTCAGAACTATATTATGTATAATGGAAATCACCCTCTTTACATTCTGTCCACGCATCTGATGTAACCTCTACTACTCTTCACTTACATGCACATGCTAGTTACATAGTACACTCACTTACATGCACATGCTAGTTACACAGTACACTCACTTACATGCACATGCT
>CM044438.1:106122444-106141752 GCA_024363595.1 Xenopus borealis
TGCTAGTTACACAGTACACTCACTTACATGCACATGCTAGTTACACAGTACACTCACTTAAATGCACATGCTAGTTACACAGTACATTCACTTACCTGCACATATAATTTCTACGTGATTGTGACAGATCTGACTCTCGGCAACAAAACACGTGTCAAATTGGATGCGACAGAAAACAAGGTAAGTAATAGTAATGTCAGATGGTGTTGCATTGTTCAACCAACACAAGACAACTGTCGGATGCAGACAGAGCATGCAGTGTTTGCATCTGACAGTCGTTTCTGATGAACGCTGCAACACCATACGACATTACTATTACTTACCTTGTTTTTCGTCGCATCCTGCTTGATGTGTGAATTTTGTTGCTGAGGGTCAGATCTGACAGTACACTCACTTACATGCACATTCTATTTAGGCAATACATTCACATGCTAGATAGGCAATGCATTCACTTACATGCACATGCTAGATATGTAGAACATTCAATGACATGCACATGCCAGTTAGGCAGAACTTACTTGCACATGCTAGTTAGGCAGTACATTCACTAATATGCACAAACTATTTTGGCAGTACATTCACTTACATGCACATGCAAGTTAGGGAGTACATTCACTTACTTGCACATGCTAGTTAGGCAGAACATGCTCATGCTAGTTAGACAGTACACTCACTTACTTGCCCATGCTAGCTAGGCAGAACATTCCCTTACTTGCACATGCTAGTTAGATAGTACACTCACTAACATGCACATGCTAGTTAGGCAGAACATTCACTTACTTGCATATGCTAGATACAGAGTACATTCACTTACATGCACATGCTAGTTAGACAGTACACTCACTTACATGCACATGCTAGTTAGGCAGTACATTCACTCACACGCTAGTTATGTAATTTTTTCTCTATTAATACATTCACTCTCACATGTATGTTGTTTCTCTCCATCAATATATTCAGTCACACACACACATATATATTAACCCCCCTTAATCACGTTTGCTACTTATGTCTCCCTTCCTCCATTAGTACATGCAAGGGACATAAACTTTGCTAATCCACAGACTACCGGCTCCATTAGCACACACATCCTCCTCCTCATATACTTGACATGACAACATGCACTCATCACTCAGCGATGTTACCCATCCTCTCAAGGGCCATTACCTTCAAAACACATTCACCTGCTTACACACACGCAAGTCATGTCATCCTCCTTCCAGCAATACACACACACATCTTCTTCCCGTCAATACATTCACTCACATATAGATACTAATTATACCACCCCCTCCATGCTCCATCAGTACATTTACTCACACACATACTCATTATATCACCCTCCCTCCACTAACACTGCCTGCAGTAACATAGTCACTTGCTACATTTGCATAGAGACTTGTGGCAGCTCCCTTTATATTCACTATCACGCCCATTTATATATGATGATCCTGACCAGGGGTGTCCCAGAGAAGAATAGGTCAAGGTACAGACTTAGCACCCGGGCCCCCCACCCTCCAGATACACACCTGCACACAAGAATAGTTCCAAACAAATCTCTATACAGGTATTCAGGGCTTTCGGGGTCCCCGTTATCTGGAAACCCATTATCTAGAAAGCTCTGAATTACGGAAAGGCTGCTTCCATAGACTCCATTATAATCAAATTTTTAAAATAGATTCCCTTTTCTCTGTAATAATAAAATGGTAGCTTGTACTTGATCCCAACTAAGATATAATTAATCCTTATTGGAATCAATAACAGCCCATTTGGTTTATTTAATGATTACGTGGTTTTCTAGAAGACTTATGGTATGAAGATCTAAATTACAGAAACATCAGTTAACCAGAACCCACAGGTTCTGGAAAACAGGTCCATACCTGTACTTTAGTGATTTTATTTTTTTACATCCCTATTTCACAGAACAGTGGGCATCCTGTGTAGTGTATATGACCCTCCCATTATTAACCCAGACCCCATGTAAGCCCCTACAGACTGTATAATCCAATATGTATTTTGATATAGTTATATTTTTAAACTGCTCAGTACCATATTGAGTATTTATCTTGTATTCATTGTGTTTGGTACTATTCACTGGCATTGTGTAAATGTGCATATGAACTGCTTACAGTTTGGTTTCCTATTTTTAAATCTATGAATTGATATCAGAATGTATCAGAATTACACGTTTCTCATTGGGGTAGCAGAGCAAATCTGCCTTCTATTTCCTCATCATCCTTAAATTGACTGATTCCTACTGACATCCATATGTTTCACCTGGGGTTCAAATGTGAGACATGTCTCTTTAATGTGGGCTGTCGGAAATCAAATCTACCATTGTGCAGTGAATTATCAATATTACAAAGAGCTTGTATTTCCTCCCAGATGACCATTAGCGCTGATTCAACAATTTTGCCTAGCAGGCAAATCTGTTGAATGTTCAGGATTAATCATGCATATTAAATATGGTAATTAGTCCTGTTCCATAGGCTTCTGACTTCTATCAGAATGAGCATCATACCGATCCGATTTACAAGTTGGGTACGTTTAGCAGCCAAGGTTTCAGATGATGGATTCTGAGAAGTGGGGCTGCAGTATTATCTCTCCTTTATCCCTCACTTGATTTTTCCATTCATTGGATTTTTATGGAACTGCTTGTTGACGGAGGGAATTAGCCCACAAATGTTATACGGTGTGAAACTGGTCAAATGCATGTTCCATTTCCTTCATTGTTCTGGGGGTGATGGAGGAAAGACACGCAGTATTAGAAAAAAAGAGACAATTATTAAAAAGAGGGGAAAGAAAAAGAACACATGCAATCAAAAAAGAAAAATAATTTGCATGAAAAAGAGAAGCAAGGGAGGAGAGATCTGAAATGCGTTGACAAGAGGAGAGGGTATAAGCAAAATGAGATGGCACCAAAAGGCAGTGAAAGATAGGAGAGAAATATAAAAAGGAGTATAAATAGGAGAGAATTATAAAAAAGGAGTATAAATAGGAGAGAATTATATAAAAGGAGTATATGTAGTAGAGAAATATAAAAATGAATATAAATAGGAGAGAAATATAAAAAAGGAGTATACATAGGAGAGAAATATAAAAAGGAGTATAAATAGGAGAGAATTATATAAAAGGAGTATATGTAGTAGAGAAATATAAAAATGAATATAAATAGGAGATAAATATAAAAAGGAGTATAAATAGGAGAGAAATATAAAAAGGAGTATAAATAGGAGAGAAATATAAAAAGGAGTATAAATAGGAGAGAAATATAAAAAGGAGTATAAATAGGAGGGAAATATAAAAAGGAGTATAAATAGGAGAGAAACATAAAAAGGAGTATAAATAGGAGAGAAATATAAAAAGGAGTATAAATAGGAGGGAAATATAAAAAGGAGTATAAATAGAGAAATATAAAAAGGAGTATAAATAGAGAAATATAAAAAGGAGTATAAATAGGAGGGAAATATAAAAAGGAGTATAAATAGAGAAATATAAAAAGGAGTATAAATAGGAGAGAAACATAAAAAGGAGTATAAATAGCAGAGAAATAAAAAAGGAGTATAAATAGGAGAGAAATATAAAAAGAAGTATACATAGGAGAGAAGTATAAATAGGAGGGAAATATAAAAAGGAGTATACATAGGAGAGAAGTATAAATAGGAGGGAATTATAAAAAGGAGTATAAAGTAGCAATGATTTAGAACAGCATCCTAGTGACAATGTAATGACAGAGTGCCTGTGTGTTTGTACCCTACTATTCACAATCCAGTTATTTGCAAGCTTGGTTACAATATTATAAGGGAAGTGAGAATGCTGACATGTTGTAGCACTAGATCCCAAAGAGACCTGGATCTGTGATCACATTTCAGAGAGAGCAAGAGACATTTCAGCAGCTTCGGTGAAGAATGAGCATTACAGTGGGACTTTATTATCCAGTGCAGTCATCCAGCTTTTTTTTTTGCCTGTAATGGAAAACAGATGAGGGAACTGTCTCCAATTCAAATCACCTGGTACTGGTTTCTATCAACAGTGCAGTTAGAATCTTGTTCTTCACTCCTCTGGGTCAGCGCCATTTGCAAACCATACAGTGTGACCATTTTCCACATTGCATTATCCACATCTTATCCCCTCTCTGGATTCCCATGTTATTTGTATGGCTGTTTACAGCAAATGTAGAGGATCTGGAAGTTAAGGGGATTCTTTTTTTAAACTAAATATCGGGCATGCAGCACCCTTTAGAGCAGGGTTTACATGTATGTACTGCAGTCAGATGGAGAGGAGGCAAATGTTAGGGCCCTTACCCATGGGTGTTTTTGACCTGCTTCAAGCTCCAAGGAAAGACGGCACTCCGATCAGGAAAACAGGTTTATTTGGAATTAGGGATGCTGTGCCCTACGCGTTTTCGGGAATCAATCCCTTAATCAAACCTGCGTTGCGTTTGGCTGCGTTCAGCCTCAGTGGAGAGCAGGTCTAGACGCACCTCATTCTTTTCAATGAGGTTGTGCCACGAGACGCCCATTGAAACTAACGAGGTGCGTCTAGACCTGCGCTCCCCTGTGGCTGAACGCAGCCAAACGCAACGCAGGGAAGCGCAGGTCTTGACGCACCTCATTAGTTTCAATGGCGCTGTACCCACGAGACGCGTGTAAGCACCGAACGCAGATTCAGACGTAACATGCTGCGTCTGAATCTGCGTTCAGCACTTACATGCGTCTCGTGGGCACAACCTCATTGAAAAGAATGAGGTGCGTCTAGACCTGGTTTTCGACCTGCGCTCCCCTGCATTGCGTTTGGCTGCGTTCAGCCTCAGGGGAGCGCAGGTCGAAAACGCCCTAAGAGAGTTCTGAGAGAGGAGGCAGTCTGCAATTCCAGCATAGCTCAACCTTTCTGCTTTTGTAGGATTGAAATAAACAGCTACCTTGGCACAAATAACTGAGACTATAACAAGCATGTATATTGCCTGTATTATTAATCTGGACATTGTAGATGTTGTCAGAAGATTCTGACTCAGAGCAGCCTTAGTTAAAAGCCTTCAGCTTGCTTACAGGTACTGGAAAGCTTCCGCCGTTAAGATCATGTTGAATCACTACTGCCAGCATTACTCTAAAGCCATTGCCTGTGATATGAGTTGAATTTGAACATTCTCAGCTCATAGCCAAATCCCATTGTGGGTGGGGGGAGGAAGGTACTCTAATTATTACTATTATTTATAATAATCTGTAGTTTAAATACATGTGCAATAGAATTGACAGAAGTGCCCAGCATACTTATAGAAAGTTACTGTTATATGTTCATCCTCTGGGTACAGAAGATGAAGAATTGAACATGGTCCCTTGGTCCATGGTAAAACATTCACAACCCAGCAGCAGTGTGTCTGGAACACTTTACATAACAATATAGATTGGGTAGTTAAATGTGCACAGTTTATTGCCAAATTCCTGCAATTTAAATTGTATATACAGCAGGGATGCACTGAATCCAGGATTTGGTTTGGGATTCAGCCTTGTTCCTGGCCGAACCGAATCCGAATTTGCTTATGTAAATTTGGGGGCGGGAAGGGAAATAACATGGCTTTTCATCACAATACAAGGTATAACATTTTCCCCACTTTTTCCTTTCCTACCCCTAATTTGCATATGCAAATTAGGATTTGGATTCGGTTCAGTATTCAGCTGAATCTTTCACAAAGTATTCAGGGATATGGACAGATCCCAAAAAGTGGATTCGATGCATCCCCAATATACAGAGGCATTGAAAAATGAATATGCAGTTGGCAGCTGTGCAGGCCTGACATTTGTGTGTGTGTGTGTTCACTAGTATCCAGCCAAGTGGCACTTTCTTCTAATATAGTATTGACCCAGGCTCATCTGTGATTGTGGGGTTAAACAATTTCAAAGCACAACCCTCATTCAAAGCCTTTATACTAAGAAGAACACAAAGAGAGAAGACTACAGGGCCATCTTACTAGGATGGTTACAGTAGACTTCTCTGGGTATAGTCCATGGGTTTTTTTAAGTAAATGAGCCTCATGGGAACGCATTGAGCTCTAATGACTTTACTAGGCATCTATGAGTTTACAGAATGTGAGCTGCATATGCAGTATCTGTATAAACTATGAATATTCTGATTTTCAGAGCTTATTGCTATCATTGGAGGATGGAAAACAGCTGTGGAATTTGTAGAGAAAGGCCATCAATACAGTGTCACATTCAGTGCATCTTTAGTATCTTTATCAGACTTTAAATAGCATTTTAGCATGTTGTTGATTTGCATACATTAGTATAATAATGTCTCCGCTACTCATTAATGGAAAAAAGAAAACACAAATGGATTTTGTAAAGTGTTTTGCAGAGCCATTGGGACTGTGCGCAGTATCATAATGATGCTTTTCAGACATTATGGGGACCTTTTAAATAGTGGCTTTACCAAATGAGGTGAGGAACACACACTGGTAAATACATTAGATATTATGGCGTCAAGGCTTTTTGTCTTCCCTTGAACCATTTCATTGATTATGGAATAAGGAGCTGATGATGGTTTGGGAGGGTAAACAAGGGTGCACGTTCTTGCTTCTTGGGAAGGGGTGAATGTCAGCAATGGGAGTGCCAAGTTATTTGGATGTAATAATTATTCATTATCTTTTTTTTTTGTATAATTAGCCTTCAAGTACAGCTGCACAGAATGGGGAGTTACTGGTGATCCAACTGTGATCAAAGAATACATTATTTTGACATATTGTTTTATAGATCTATAAGTGTTCTTCCTTGCCCTTGGATGGTACTTATGGCATATGATATTTGTCATAAATATTGAATGTGTTTTTGTAAACGGCAACAATTCTTTGAACTGTGCTCTAGAATCACCTTTAAAGGAGAACTAAAGCTTATCTAAAGAAGTAGCTAGAAATGTTGTACATTATGTTTTGTGCTTGTGTACCAGCCCAAGGCAACCACAGCCCTTTAGCAGTAAAGATCTGTATCTCCCCAGTAGATGCCCCAGTAGCTCCCCATCTTCTTTTCTGATTCACTGATTCACATGCTCTGTGCTGCTGTCACTTACTGAGCTTAGGGACCCACTCACAATATACAGTACACATAGAATAGAAATATAGTCACAATATAAGGCTGATTAGTCATTAATACAGATAATTACTACATGGCAGCACAGACAATAAGTGCAATTAGCATCAGAATTTAATAATCAGCTCTGTAGCATCATCTTATATTACAGATGAAAATATGAATACCAAGTTGCAGAAACAAAAGGCTCCCCAGTCCAGCAACAGCAAAGGCTCTCTCCAACCTCCAAATCAAATTAAAGTCCAAATCAGGTGTTATTCCTCAAAAACAAGAAAATATAGTGTAGTGTTCTTTGTAAAGTCACACCTCCATGTGCTTACATTCACAAATTTATCAGTGCTGTTAACCCCACTTTAACTCTCAGGTTCAGGTGAACTATAACTCACATGTAGTCACAACACCAACAAATAAAGCGCCTATGTGCTCAGATATGAAAAGAGGTATTCAGAAGCAGAGGTAAATACCCACACGATTGTGGCCCCACTTTGGTAGTAGATTATACTCACAGACGGCCCATATGAGAATTACATATCAAGAAATAAGGATGTCAACCATTCTCTCCTCAGAGCTGAAAGTCCTGCAGTTGGGCCACAATCGTGGGTATTTACCTCTGCTTCTGAATACCTCTTTTCATATCTGAGCACATAGGCACATGGTGTTGTGAGTACATGTACATGTGTACTTGTGAGTTATAGTTCACCTGCACCTGAGAGTTAAAGTGAGGTTAACAGCATTGATAAATGTGTGAATAGAGGTGTGATTTTACAAAGAACTCTACACTATATTTTCTTGTTTTTCTTCTTTTTGAGGACTAACCAGCGACACCTGTTTTGGACTTTAATTTGATTTGGAGGTTGGAGAGAGCCTTTGCCGTTGCTTGACTGGGGATCCTTTTGTTTCTGCAACTTGGTATTCATATTTTCATCTGTAATATACGCTGATGCTACAGGCTATAGTACAGGCCAACCGCATTTTCTGTTTGATAATTAGTGTCAACCCCTAAGCTTAGCTTCTCAACAGCTGCTCAGAGCCCACTGAGCATGTGAGTGTCACTGACACTTTCCAAGATGGTGACCCCCTGTGACAAGTTTGAAGTCCTGGATCATTGCTGCTATTGACAAGCTGAAACTTTAGGCTGGTGCAAGACGTTCAGTATATAAAACATGGCAGTTTTAGCCATATTCATTTTTAAAACTTAGTTCTCCTTTAAAGGAAAAGTAAATGTTTTTCTTTCTGTAAATTTGCTCTAAACAGCCCCCCAGATTAATGTACCTTAGTCCCTGCTGCAAGTCTGCTCTGGTTTCTGTGTTATCAGCAGCTTCTTTCCCTTCTTCCTGGTGCAGAGTGAAGCCCAGCCCCTTAGCTTACTGAGCAGTCCATTTGCTGCTGTTCCACAATAGAGAGGAAGAGGGAGCCAGTGTTTCATTAGTAAGCTAGTTTCCCCAAGCAAAAGCTGCTACACACACTGCTCTCTGCTATGTCATAGTATGCAAATGATCTCCAAGACTAGTCTGAGAGATAAGGTCAGCTCAGTAAGCTAAGGGGCTGGGCTTCACTCTGCACCAGGAAGAAGGGAAAGAAGCTGCTGATAACACAGAAACCAGAGCAGACTTGCAGCAGGGACTAAGGTACATTAATTTGAGGGGCTGTTTAGAGCAAATTTAGAGATAGAAAAAAAAAACGTTTACTTGTTCTTTAAGGCCAAAAGTCACATGGAAGGGCAAGGACATGGAGTGACGAATGTAGGTGGAACAGAAAAGTAGCTTTAAAGGAACTAGAGAGACCATTCTGAAGAAAGGGCATAGAAGGGGTTTAAAAGTTGGTATATGGTAGTTGAGAAAAAACAAAGCAATAAGAAAAAAATGATAGGGAGAAAGGCAGAACAGAAAGAGTAGGATGAGCTAATGAAAATAAGGCGTGAAAGAAAAAATGTTCTGGATAGTGGAACTACCACAATCTCCTCATACTGTATAAATCAGTCAACCTTCCACTGATTCTGAACTTGTGGACATATGTCTTGATGTTCTGCACAATGTGTTGGCTTGAAGGAATCTTCAGCAGGTTCCTGGCTTCTTATATTTGGCTATTGTTCTACCTGCCTTATGTCTCGCATGTCACTTGTGTCTGGGTAGAAGAAATTTTCATGTTACCTTGATTTTAGGTTAAAGAATAGCTGCTTTGTGGAGAAGCACAAGCGTGACCCCAGTGGAAGTAAAGGTACAAGAAGAATTTGCAGAATTAGCAGGAAGGGAAATCAAACCATTTCATTAGCAGAAGCTAAACAGAAATCGGTGCCATCCCTGAGGTTTGATGCTTGTTGAATTTGTTTAGTCTGCATAAGCCACTGGTTTGGTCTGTTTAATCAATTTCCCAGTGCAGGGGTGAAGTCTATGACTATATAGTACAATTTCCCTGCCTTCCTTCCTGAGAAAAATATATTGGTGTCAGCAAAACAATCCTCTCCAGGAGAAGCTTGAAGTCTGTTACTTTTGATCAGCGGCATGTGACTGAAAGGGTAAAAGTCAAAGGATCAATATGAGGTTGGCTCCACCATTCAAGCAGAACAAGATGAGAGGAGAAACACTCAACTGCATGATATGGAGTACATCGTTTTTAGTAACAAACAAACACTTTATTTCAAGTGTTGGAAAAGAGCATTTTGTACGTGCAGGACTCTGCATTAATAACTTCTTGCCTTTTATGTGTGTGTTGTATGTCCATAAATATGGTTTAAACTACTGAGAGAAAATATGATTGTTCACAACTTTCTCGGTACATTAATTGCACATTTTCAACAATTTCAAACATATTTGTAAAAGTAATTGCAGTTGAAAGCACAAACTGTATGTTTTTTGCTATTCTTGGCACTCACTGCTGACTCTCAAGTAAAGGAAAACTATAGCCTCGAACAATGTAGGTCTCTCTAAAAAGATATTGCACAAAACAGCTGATATGTAAATCCTGCTTCATGTAAATAAACCATTTGTAATAATATACTTTTTTAGTAGCATGTGCCATTGGGTAATCATAAATAGAAAACTGATATTTGAAAAAAATAAGGGCCGCCCCCTGGGATCCTCGGATTCACGGTGCACACAAACAAACTATAATGTTAGGTCACATGAGCCAATTAACAGACAGAGTTGTGTCTTTTGCTTCCACACTTCTTCCTGTTACAGTTAGAGTTGAAATATTTCTGGTCAGGTGATCTGGTCAAGAGATGTAAAAGGCAATATTTACTTCAATATATATTCCAGTTTGGTAAGATTCTTTAATATGCCACTTCATTTAATATGAACTATCTGTTGTTTAGGCATTAATTTGGGGGCTCTATATATCCTTTACTGTAGCATAAACTAGCTCTGTTCAAGTCAAACGTCAAGTCAACTCCTATAATGCATGGCATGCTTCTTCAGAGGTCTGCCTGATTCACCTTTAACTTAAGTTAATGTATGTCATAGAATGGCTAATTCCAAGCAACTTTTGCAATTGGATAACATTTACTTTTTCTTATAATTTTTGAATAATTTGCCCTCTTCTTGACTCTTTCCTGCTTTCAAATGGGGGTCACTGACCCCATCAAAACATTTTTTGTTATTACTGTTTATTCTTTGTGTTATTGATCATTGATATTGGTGCCCTCTCATATTCATATTCTAGTCTCTTATTGAAATCAGTGCATGGTTGCTAGGGTAGTTTGGATCCTAACAACCAGATTACTGAATTTGCAAGCTGGAGAGGTGCTGAAAAAAAACTCAAAAACTAAAAAAGTAAGTAAAAAAATTTAAAACTTTTACTACTTGTCTTAGAATATAACTTTCTACATTATGCTAATAGTTAATTTAAAGGTGAACAACCCCCTTAATTTGTTGTCTTTCAGTAGTCAGAAGAAGCAGTTCATAGACTAGCAAGGAACCTTCTAAGCATACAGTATAAATGTGATCTTGCCCTTTATGTGAGTTGACAGAGGGTGACTTATCTTTATTTGCAGCCACTTGAATCTGGTTGAATCTGGCAGCGGGTGGGGCTGTAATGCTGTGTGTATGGGTTGTGACATCAGGCGTGGGGCTATGACATGCTGATCGGCGATTGGCTGATCGCGGTATCAGTCATAGGGAATCCTGTCCGGTTTTCCTAATCTTGAAAACCAAACAGGCAGTTTTGACCAGGGCAGCCCTTCAACCCTAGTAGTGTATGCCACCTGCATATACAGGTAACTCTAGTAGCTCAATAGAAGTTGATGAGTGGACTGATCACTATATGACAGTTTAGCTGAGACCCTATTGCTCAGTTAGCTTTGTATAAAGACCAAGCCCGAAAGAACACGTTTGCTCCCCTCTAATCATGTGTAGTGCGTCTCACAGTCAGCTGGTACCTGTAAAGGGTTAAGGTGGAACGGAGCATAATATTGATTCTAGAAAAACTGAAGAAATTGG
Source organism: Xenopus borealis (assembly GCA_024363595.1). Lineage (NCBI taxonomy): Eukaryota > Metazoa > Chordata > Amphibia > Anura > Pipidae > Xenopus > Xenopus borealis. The sequence continues at coordinate 106,133,963 of CM044438.1, forward strand.
CATTCTGCTAGAAGGCAGTATAAACTCTAAACATTATACATCTGCTGTGTATCTTTACTAAAACACCAAGGGATGATACAGATGTGACTTGCATTTTTATTTAGCATTTAACAGAGATTCCTATGTGGTTCATTGTTTTGCTGAAAATCCTTCAATGACCCAAGAGAGCCCAATACAATTTTGAGATGATGGTGCTTCTCACCATAGTGCAATACTATTTTCAGACCCTCAAGGACAATTAGAGACAATGCAACAGATCTGCGGGTATGTTAAAATCCAGCACAAGGTTCTGTTTTCTCTCCTATATTTTCAAGCAAGGTCACCAGCTTGAAGGGTTTGATCTATTTCATCTTCTCCCTGAATCACAGTTTCCCTGGCTTTTGATTGAAGCTAAATGGGTCCAGAGACAATACAGAATACCCGAGTACCACTGTCATTGTAATCATATAAATTGATATGGCATTCAACCCATCGACAATGGAAGGGAGGAATGAAATACCTTAGTACCTTTCATAGTTCTAATGTGTCTCTCACACCTGTACATATTATTCTGCTACTAAGATGTTAAAGTTATGTGTTCAGATTATATGCGTGTTGTAAAGCCATTAGCCCAGATTTACCTGCAGAACTGTTCTTTATCCAAGGAATACCTATACTTGCACACTTGCACAGATTTGTCATATACAGGTATAAGATCTATTATCTGGAATGTTTTTGACCTGGAGTGTTCTGCTTAAGGAGTCTTTGTGTATTCTAAATCACCTTATTTTATGTCTGCTTAAACATGAAATAAACTCAGTAAGATTGCTTTACCACCAATATGCAGATTAGTTAGGATCAAGTACAAGGTATACCTCCCAACTGTCCTGTTTTTTCGGGACAGTAGCGATTTTAACAGCTCAGTCTGCAGTCCTGGTTTTGTTACTGAAATATCCAGACTTTCTCTTTGATATCCTGCACTGAACAGCCAGAAAAAGATATAAAGTTTCTAAACCTTAATTGGCTTTTGGCAGAGCCCAGAATACACGACAGGTGCACTTAGATGCATTTCTAACAGTTAAAGATAAACAAAGAAACTATTGTAACAATTTAAGGTGAACAGGGGGTGCGGCCACAAAAAGGGGTATGGTCACAACATGTTTGCCGCACACCAATTCTTTTTGTTGTCTATTTCCAAAATGGTGGGAGGTATGGCAAGGTATTGTTTTATTAGAACGTACAGAGGAAAAGGAAAATATTTTTTAAGTAACAGCTTAAAATGGAGTCAGTGAATGATGGTCTCTCTGTACTTTGGAGCTTTCTGAATAGTGGGTTTCCAGACAAGAGATCCCCATACCTGTATCTTTGTACAAACTTAGAGAAAACAGCGGCATTTGTCAGTGCTATGGAGAAAACCGCTGAAGTTTGCTCTTTTGTGTATTACTGAACTTTATGTTGCTGACTGAAGCTGTCTTTTTCTGTTGTTATTTGATTGCTTCTGGAATTTCAAAATAAATGGATTGTTCTTCCTTTCACCTTGGACTGGTCTGCGTTTATGCTAAAAATCCTGCTAAACTTCACACTGGTTACCTTCCCATTGTTCTTTTGTTGGGCTGCTGGGGAGGAAAAGGGATGAGGTGTTATCACTTCAACTTGCAGTAAAGAGGATCACCGCACCAGAGGCCACCCCTTCAGACTAGAAGAAAAGGACTTTCATTTGAAGCAGCGTAGGTGGTTCTTCACAGTGAGGACAGTGAGGTTGTGGAATGCACTGCCGGGTGATGTTGTGATGGCTCATTCTTTTGATGCTTTTAAAAGGGGTTTGGATGATTTTTTTGGACAGACATAATATCAAAGGCTATTTTGATACTAAACTCTACATTTAGTATAGCTATGGGCATATATGGTTTGTGTTTGAAAGAGTGGAGATGTGTGTGTGTGTGTGTGTGTGTATGGATGCTGGGTTTTTAATTTGGAGGGGTTGAACTTGATGGACTCTGTCTTTTTTCAACCCAATTTAACTATGTAAAGCAGTAAAGAGTGACTGAAGTTTATCAAAGCACAAGTCACATGACTGGGGGCAGCTGGGAAACTGACAATATGTCTAGCCCCATGTCAGATTTCAAAATCTGTTTGCTCTTTTGAAAAATGGATTTCGGTGCAAAATTCTTTTGGAAGAGCACTATTAATTAAATACTTAGAATGTTTGAAAATTTTCTGTGTTTACTCTGCACTGATAAGTGAGAACATTTTAGGGACATTTTCAGGGTTATTGAAGTATGCAGGGGGAAGCAGGGATGGTCGGGGTCTGTCTAGGTTAGTAGGTTGGGGCATTTCTTAATTGATGGGTTGAGAACTCCTTTAAAAGTTACAGCTGTCTGGCTGTTCTCAGCCTCTGCACTTTTGATTCCTAAATCAATGTGGCAGAATCAGCTTGTTAACAGACCTGGAGGAGAACTGATTCTGCAATGTTGTTTCAAGAGTCCCAATAGCTATTCCATTTACAAAGAGCTTTAAAAACATTGAACATGTTTAATGAACGTATTTTGGAAAGTTTCTTAGATTAATATTTTAAAGCATCTGTGACAATCAATGATTTATAGCATATTACAGAATCCTGTAAGGATCCATACCCACAGCCTTTTTTTAGGCTTGTATATCTGTTTGTAGAATATAATTAGGCTGCCAGTGTTAAAAATACTTCTGCTTGTTCTGTCCTCTTTTTATTAGATCCCCAGAGATTAATTTTACATCTGTAGCGTAGGTGTGTTAGTAAAACTGAGCCAACATCCCTCACATTTTTATGGTACCTTTCAACGCCTCCAAAAATATATTATAATCTGTTAGGTTGGAACAGAGAGAATGAAACACGATTTGTTCTGCACCATAGAACCTCGATCTCCAATTGAACACCGGGTCAACACTGATGATTAAAATGCAGCCATGATAAATCCTTCCTCCAATCATTTATTGAGTTGTAGCTGGAAGTTGCAGAACACAGACATATGAATATTAGTACAGTATTTTAATTTTTTTTACAAATAAAACAGAAATTACTTTTATGGAGTCGAGATGCTCACAGTTATTAAAAGCATTTGTTTTAGTTTGTGCATTGTAGACAAAATGTTTATCTAAGCATAGAACTTTCCAGTAATGGTTGGTGACATTCAGCTGTATTATTACTATGTGCTATTTACCTGTAATTGAATTACATGGAGGGAATGGGAGTCTTTATATGGCCTGTTATTTTAAATACAAGTACAGTATATTCTGTATTATATTTCTGAATAAGAAGGTTTTAGTAAGGTAAGGCCACACAGGGAGTTTTCGGGGAGATCTGTCGAAATTTTCTTTTCCTGGCCATCCTTCCCGTCAACATAGAAAAACTGATGGGTTAACTCCTGCTACTCCCAGCCTGGACAGAAAAAACAGTTAATTTTCAACACCTATAAAGCCCTCCTCTTCCAGGCTAATAATAGTCAATTATAAAGCAATATAGGGTGGGTATGTTGATGGGGAGGATGGCCAGGAAATGAACATTTCAGTAAGTATGATATTAATTTTCTTTTTTCCTGGCCACAGAAAAACTGATGGGTTATACCCAAGCAATCAAAGAAAGAAGGGAGGGACCACTCTGCCGATTATTTATTTTGCAGAAAATGCAGACAAAAGAATGGATGCCCTAAATTTGGCTTGTGAGGAAGACAAAACCTGTATTCTGTAATGTCTAATGAAAGTGTTAGGCGTAACCCAGGTTGCGGCTTTACATATTGCTTCGGAAGAGGTTCCTGCTCCTGCTGCCCTAGAGGCTGTGTAGAATGTGCATTAAAGGAACAGTTCAGGGTAAAAATAAAAACTGGGTAAATAGATAGACTGTGCAAAATAAAAAATGTTTCTAATATAGTTAGTTAGCCAAAAATGTAATGTATAAAAACTGGAGTGAGTGGAACACAACATCCTGCTTTTCAGCTCTCTAAATCTGAGTTAGTCAGCGACTTGAGGGGGGGCCACATGGGACATAACTGTTCAGTGAGTTCAAATTCAAAAGCAACAGTTATGACCCATGTGGCCCTCCCTCAAGTCATTGATTGGTTACTGCCTGGTAACCAGGGTAACCAGTCAGTGTAAACAAAAGAGAGCTGAAACGCAAGAAGTAGTGTTCTGTTCTATTAGGTTAGACTTGCAGTCACTCCAGCTGTTATACATTACATTTTTGCCTAACTAACTATATTGAAAACATGTTTTATTTTGCACAGCCTACCTATTTACCCAGTTTTTACTTTTATACTGAACAATTCCTTTAACTCCCTCAGGTAATGCTCTGTCTACCCTGTTGTTGATAGGCCTTGGATATGGTTTTAGTTACCCAGTAACTTAAAGTGGATTTAGAAGCTGGTTCTCCTTTTCTTTTTCCTACTGGAATATGAACAACATTCTGGATTTTCTGATATTCTCCGTTCTTTTAATGTAAATTTGTAGACATCTGCTCTGTCAGCCATTTCTCCACTCATTTTTCGACTGGAATTCTCTACCTGGACTAGGCCTTGGACTTCTTTATGAATAGGAAACACAGCTCCTTTCTTTTTGGAAAAAAAGACTAGAAACAGCTGGCTGTTAGGGCAAAGCAGATTGGCGCCAGCGAATTTTAAATATTCTGTGTCATGGAGAAATGACGTCACCGCCTAGAACAAGAAATATTCAAAGCATAACAAATGTTGATGTGTGGAATCTCTTACCACAATAGAGACATGGCCCAGGTGCTCCTGCTCCAGGCCCTCAGCTCAAGCGAGCGGACAATCCGTATATGTAGCACAACTAGTTGCTGCAAGGCACACTGGAAACGCAGTGAAAAGTACAATGGATAAAAATGAAAACTTTATTTTATATATTCATCTCTCGCCTAATGACGTCACCGCGCCACACACCTGCTAAAGCGCAATGCGCCGACAAGGTGCTCGAAAGCAAAAATACCCCAACCACATGGGGGTCCTCTCCAAAACAACGCAGTGGTCTATATCAGGCAGAGAGAACAGCCTGCAAGAACTGTGCCTGATAATCTCAGGTAATAATGGCCAGCAATGATCTTTCAGGGGAAACCCCTGCTGCTTTTAGTCTGGGACAGAAGAAAAGACTATTGTGAGCCAGGAAGAGGAGGGCGCAAATTTTCTGTTTCTTCTGTCCAGGCTGGGAGTAGCAGGAGCTAACCCATCAATTTTTCTATGTTGACAGGGAGGATGGCCAGGAAATAGGTTTTCAACTCACTTAGTCTGCATTGAATACAAGGTACAGGTATGGGATCTCTTATCTGAAAACCTTATATTCTGAAAGCTCCAAATTACGTCAGACCATCTCCAATGAAGCCCATTTTAATCAAATAATTTACATTTTTAAAAATTATTATTTATTATTTCCTTTTTCTGTGTAATAATAAAACAGTAGCTTTTATTTAATGGAAACTAAGCTGCATGAACCCATATTGGTGGCAAAACTATTCTGTTGGGTTTCAAGTGTTTTCTGTCAGATTTAAGGCATGAGAAAACCCCACATCCTAGACCAGTGATCCCCAACCAGTAGCTCATGAGCAACATGTTGCTCTCCAGCCCCTTGGATGTTGTTCTTAGGGTCCTCAAAGCAGGTGCTTATTTTTGAATTCCAAGCTTGAAAGCAATTTTTTATTGCATGAAAATTAAATATAGTGCCAAGTAGAGCCTTTTGTGTGCTGCCAACTCTTTGCACATTTGAATGTGGCTCATGGGTAAAAAAAGGTTGGGGACCGCTGTCCTAGACATTTGGATAATACTGTAGATCCCATACTTGTACAGCAGCATAGTTGAATGTATTCTCCAACAGCTGAGAAATGCCTGAATTAGCCATAGAGCCTATCATTATAATCGAACCACATGTCAATAGTGAAAGATTACATTGCAGAGTACCTGGATAATGGGTTTTTAAATGATATATCCCATACTTGTATATATTTGTTATAGTTAGCATTACCTGTAAATTACTTTTATACATAGTTACATAGTTAAATTGGGTTGAAAAAAAGACAAAGTCCATCAAGTTCAACCCCTCCAAATGAAAACCCATCATCCATACACACACCCCTCCATACTTTTCCCCATAAATTATATATGCCCATATCTATACTAACTGTAGAGTTTAGTATCACAATAGCCTTTGATATTATGTCTGTCCAAGCCACTCCTAAAGGCAGAATCAGCCCTAACATCACCGGGCAGTGCATTCCACAACCTCACTGTCCTCACTGTGAAGAACCCCCTACGCTGCTTCAAATGAAAGTCCTTTTCTTCTAGTCTGAAGGGGTGGCCTCTTTTGTGGTGATCCTCTTTATAGGTAAAAAGGTCCCCTGATATTTGTCTATAATGTCCTCTAATCTACTTGTAAAGTGTAATCATGTCCCCTCACAAACGCCTTTTTTCCAGAGAAAACAACCCCAACCTTGACAGTCTCTCCTCATAATTTGTCTTCCATCCTTCTTACCAGTTTACTTGCACATCTCTGCACTCTCTCCAGCTCATTTATATTCCTCTTAAGGACTGGAGTCCAAAATTACACTGCATACTCCAGGTGAGGCTTTACTAGGGATCTATAAAGAGGTATAATTATGTTTTCATCCCTTCAGTTAATGCCTTTTTATGCAGGACAGAACCCTATTTGCTTTAGTAGCCACAGAATGACACTGCCCAGAATTAGACAACTTGTTATCCACAAAAAACCCCAAGATCCTTCTCATATGAAGCTGGTCATACACAGACAGATAAAGCTACCGATATCGGTCGTTTAGACCGATTTGACAGCTTATATCCCCGTGTATGGGTGTTTCCGACGGGTTTTCCCGACCGATATCTCGAAAAATCAGGGAAAGATCCGCTCGTTTGGCGATGTCGCCAAACGAGAGGATCTTTGCATCTATGGCCAGCTTAAGGAAATACCCAACACACTGCCATTTAGTGTATAACATGCATTTATATTATTTTTGCATAACCTTTCATTTATCAACACTGAACCTCATCTTCCATTTTGCTGCTCAGTTTCCCAACTTAGACAAATCACTCTGCAGAGTGGCAGCATTTTGCATGTAACAATTTAGTATAATCTACAAAAATAGAAACAGTAGTTTCAATGCCCACCTCCAGATCATTAATGAACAAGTTGAAAAGCAAAGGACCTAGTATGGAGCTCTGCAGTACTCTATTAACAATAACACGCCACTAACATTTAAGAAATGTTCCATTTACCACCGCTCTTTGTAGTCTATCTTTTAGCCAGTTCTCTATCCAGTTACTGTGTTCCAGGCCAACTTTCCTTAATGTAACCAGCAACCTTCTATGTGGCACTGCTTTAGCTTTAGCTTTAGCGAAGTCTAAGTAAATCACATCCACTGCCATCCCAGAATTGAGGTCCCTGCTTACCTTCTCATAAAAATAAATTGTTAGTCTGCCAAGATCTATTATGCATAAAACCATGCTGGCACAAACTCATTGATATGCAGTCCAGTATCTTATCCTTTATAAACCCTTTGAAAAGCTTTCCAACCATATGATTTTCGCTAACGAAATGCCTTTTAATAAAAAATATTTTCATGGATGGATAAAATACTGATGGCTTGTTCTAAACTAAGCAAAACAGTAATAAGCTAGGTTATTGATTTATATGTAATAGAATAAGAATGCAGAGGTAATTCTATATATATAGAGAGAGGGGGGATTTTGCATTTAATTTTCCTGGTAACATAGTAACATAGTAAGTTTGGCTGAAAAAAGACTTGCGTCCATCAAGTTCAACCT
>CM044438.1:106151834-106186589 GCA_024363595.1 Xenopus borealis
ATATATATATAAATATATATATAATGAATGTGACATAGGTGTTTACGTAGACCATGGATTTTTATCAGACTATTGATAGTGTTTCCTGAATGGAAAGGCCGATGAACTTTAATATAATTACTGCGTCTAAAAGATTTGTTTATTAGTTAAATTGCTCAAGTGAGTTCTGAAATAAGTGCTGTGCTAAAAGGGTAAATTAGCGCCTTGTCAGGTGGAGTGTTAAGTTAGGCAGAATCGCACAAAGGTGGGAAAAGGGGATACGAAATGGCTAAATACATATTAAACATTGTCTTTGGGAGCTGTGATTATGTTGTACCATTGTTAAATTATGCTAAAAAAAAACCTTTAGACATCTTTATTGACGGTTTGACAATCACAATATCTTATTTTAAGCCAATATCCTGATTTTTTATTGCCACGTGTTTATCTGTCATTCCTATTAAAACATGCAATTCCTAAATGTCCTGTATATAGAAAATTTTCAATTTAGTTGTGTGACCAGACCTTTAGAAATGTCAACCTGCAATCTGAGATGTCTACTAATACCATGTCATTATCGTGACAGTCGTAAAAAATTTGATGCTGTAGTCTGGGTTTGTGCATATATAGACGCAACTCTGCGACGGCCGCAGTACAACGCATTGTAACCACTCCCCCAGCCACCCCCCTCTCAAACACGGCATAGTGTCGCAAAAGCTACATGATAAGTGCAATAACACGCAAATTTATTTGCAATCGCGCTTGTGATGGCGCAGACAATTTTTGGGTCCAATGATGCACTGCGCTGCGTTGGTGAGCGAATTCTAGCCCTTGTTTTGGTTATACTTATATTATTGTTTCATATTGAAAGTTGTGAATGTGAAGTTGTGTATATACAGTATATCTGTAGATACTGTCAGCCACCTATGGGACCTGTTATCCAGAATGCTGGGACCTAGGGGTTTTCCAGTTAACTGATCTTCATACCTTAAGGGCTCCTACACATGGGCGTTTTGGACCTGCGCTCCCAAATTTATTTAAAAATGATTTCCTTTTTCTCTGTAATAATAAAACAGTCCCTTGAACTTGGTCTAAACTAAGATGTAATTACTCCTTACTGGAAACATAACCACCCTTTTGGGTTTATTTAATGTTTACATGAGGATTTTAGCGCAGGATGGGTAAACTTCTCCATTAGGGCTCCTACATACGGGCGTTTTCCCCTGCGTTGCGTTTGGCTGCGTTCAGACGCAAGGGAGCGCAGGTCTAGACGCACCTCATTCTTTTCAATGAGGTTGTACTCACGAGACGCGTGTAAGCGCCAAACGCAGGTTCAGACGCAACTTGCTGCATTTTTCCTGCGTTCGGCGCTTACATGCGTTCGTGTGAGTACAGCCCCATTGAAAATAATTGAGTGCGTCTATACCTGCGCTCCCCTGCGTTTGAACGCAGCAAAACGCAACGCAGGGGAGCGCAGGTAAAAACGCCCGTATGTAGGAGCCCTAATGGAGAAGTTTACCCATCCTGCGCTAAAATCCTCATGTAAACATTAAATAAACCCAATAGGCTGGTTATGTTTCCAGTAAGGAGTAATTACATCTTAGTTTAGACCAAGTTCAAGGGACTGTTTTATTATTACAGAGAAAAAGGAAATAATTTTTAAATAAATTTGGATTGTTTGGATAAAATGGAGTCTATGGGAGACTGCCTTCCCGTAATTCGGAGCTTTCTGTGTAACAGTGTCCGGAGAATGGATCCCATACCTTTACAAACAGACACACATTTATAAAAACATTTATGCACTGGATTGACAGGCCATGTCTTCATCCTCTGCATCATGATGTTTATGACTATTTTTAGATGTGATGGAAAGAATAATAATAATTGGTCATACCCATTACCCACAAACGCTGCAATCATGTGTTGACCACATGCAGGGCTAATTTATCTGCCGCATTATTATAGAAAATTGCTCAGCCCTGATTCGGAATAAAGGCAGCTGCCAAACAATGGCGTAATACAGACAGCTACAAGGATACTGTATAGCTGCATTGTCCAATCCACTGGATAAAATAGAACCCTGCAGTGAATGGAGGATGCCTATTCATGCATTAAGCATTATACTTTTTAGATAGGGTTAATACTAATGTCTTTAACTGCCACACACCAGCTGATAACCATATGCACCACCCCAATGAAATAAATCAATGTTTTCCACTACATGCACTTCTGATTTTATGTTTTTTTTTTTTGGTACAGGTATGGGACCTGTTTTCCAGACTGCTCAGGGGCTTTCCAGATAATGGATCTTTCTGTAATTTAGATCTTTATACCTTTAGTCTACTAGAAAATCATGTAAACATTAAGGGGCACTAAGGGTCAAAGTGAATTTTCGAAATTAAATTAGAATTTTTAAAATTCGAATTTTGAAGTAATTTTGGGCTACTTCAACTAGCCCAAATAGCCCAGTCAAATTGAAAAAATTAGAAATTTTGAATTTAGAAGTACTGGCTCTTTAAAAAAATTTAAATTTGTCATTCAAACGATGCGATCATTCGATTTGAATGATTTTAATTCGATCGAAAATGACCCCCCAAAAAAATTAGAAATTCGGGTAATCAAATTTTTTTTGGTGGTTTTAAATCGAAAACAGACCGTTATCAATCGAATAGGTCCATTTTCAATCGAGTTTCGAATTGTTCGATTGCATCGTTGAATCGAACAATTCGAACGCTGAATTATTTGGATAAAATTAAGTCTGTGAGAGATGGGCATTACGTAATTCGGCGCTTTCTGGATAGCTGGTTTCTGGATAACGGATTCCATCTTAATTTGGCTAGTCTTCTGATAACACCCCCCTACAAAGGACTCTGCAATGTCTGTAAAACAAAGATATAAGCTGCAAGTTACAGAGGGGCAGGCGTGTTAATGAAGAGCTCGTTGTCTCTTTTCAATTAAAACTTTCCTGATTACTAGAAGGAGGAGTAGTTACATAGTTAAATTGGGTTGAAAAAAGACAGTCATTCAAGTTCAACCCCTCCAAATGTACCCTCACATAAATTATATATAACCATATCTATACTAACTGTAGAGTTTAGTATCACAATAGCCTTTGATATTATGTCTGTCCAAGAAATCATCCAAGCCCCTCTTATAGTCATTAACAGAATCAGCCATCACCCGGCAGTGGATTCCACAACCTCACTGTCCTAAAGCACAACCAACCAGAGCAAACGGGTTTTCAGCACAGGCAAGAATCGAACCCACAAACTTTGGGAGCAGAATAAAGCACCTTAACCACTCCTCCACTCAGGAGGCCTAAATCAAAACAAAGATCTAGTTATATATTATTCAAAAACACTAAGGGGCACATTTACTAAGAGTCGAAGTGAATATTTGAATAAAATTTGAATTTAAAAGTAATTTTGGGCTACTTCGACTATTGAATAGTCCAAAATCCGATTTGAAAAAAATTTGAAAATTCAAATGTTCAAATTTCAAAGTACTGGCCCTTTAAAACTCCTTCGAATTAGACTATTTGCCAAATTGCCATTTTAGCCTATGGGGGACCTCCTAGAACCCGTCCTAGGAATTCAAAGGATTTTGAGAAAAATCGTTCGAATGATTCAAACAATTTTTATTTGATTGAATACATATTCGATCGAAAATGAGCCCCAAAAAAAAACTTGATCATCAAATTTCACAGTTTTTTCACTTCAAAATTCGACCATTAATAAATCTGCCCCTATGACAATATTGATTTTGAATGAAAAGAATAGGTTAAAAACACGCTCAGCTTAAGACATATTTATTTAGCAAATGCTAAACAAAGTATATACTAAAATGGAAGCAGTTGACTATAAAAGTTTCACCGTTCCCAAAAAACAAGTCATTGATTGTGACTGAGCTAAAAGAGCTTCTCTAATCACAATGGACCCTATAGACTGCATCAATTCAACGTTTGCATCAGTGAGGGCTCATTCAGCTTTTGCTGGACAATGTATATAGCTCTGAGACTGGTTTCTTTCCAATATGCTGCCCAGGTAGGGCTGCCACCTTTCCCTGTGGCTCAAGCCGGACAGGGGGGTGGTCCCATGACGTCACGGGGCGGTCCCGTGACGTCAGTGGGCGGTCCCGTGATGTCAGTGGGCGGTCCCGTGACACCACGGGGCGGAGCTATGACGCCGCGATCGCCGATTGGCCAATCGCGGCGTCATTCAAGCTAATCCCGCCCGGTTTTCCTTATATGGAAAACCGGGCAGGAAGCATTGAACCGGGCAGCCCTTCAGAATACCGGGCTGTCCGGTTCAAAACCGGACAGGTGGCAACCCTATGCCCAGGTCACATATAGAAGATAGACCTATACTGTCTCAAGTATCAGGGGGTCATTTACTAATGTCGGTTGGGCTTTTTGGGGCTTTACTCAAACTTTTCGATTTTGTTTTTTTTTTTTTGTCTCAAATTTTTGGAGATGTATTAAAGCCCCATGCTGCAAAAAGCCCAAATCCAAAAATCCGCCATCTCAGGCCTTCCGAGGTTGTGTATAAGTCAATGGCAGAGGTCCCTATCCTATTTTTAAGTTTTTGTGGTCTGCGCTGGAAGTAGCTTAGAAATCCAACCTTTTCTGGCTTCTCTCAGGCAAAAAACTCACAAAAAACATATGATTTGCTCTTTCGCTCATTTTTATCAAGTTTTTACCTGAACTGAAATAGAGCTTTTTTAATAATAAATTGTGGATTCTAGTTTGGTTGGACTTTTTTTTTTTTAGTGTAAGGTCCCATACAGTTAAATTCTTCTACTCCAGAACCCAGAACCTATGCCTGATACAGTGTCCTGTCTTTAGTCTAAATAATTAATTTGACTATAATATACTATAATACTATAATAATGACTTTCTAGACTCCATCCTAACAGGAGGTGGATCAGCCATAGGGCCTGATGTAGATGTAGGCCTCAATAAAGGAGACCAGTTGAGCCTAATAACTTGTGCCTTAAAGGGGAACTCAACCCAAAAGTTAAAAAAAAAACCTACCCCCCACCTTACATAGACCCCCCTCCCCAGCTTAGCTACTACCACTGCAAATGCCCCTCATTTTTTACTTACCCCTCCATGCAGATTCAGGGAGTTCGTGGCAGCCATTTGCTGGGTCTTCAGTAATCTTTGTGAATGGAGCAGCACTTTGGCGCATGAACAGTTGGATCAATTTTCCCAGCTCGCGACAACTGTGCATGCGCTGGAATTGATGGAAATTGCCAAAGTGCCAGAAAAAGTCACAAAGTTTACCAAAGACCCGGAAGATGGCTGCCATGAACTCTGATCCCTGAATCTGCATGGAGGGTAAGTAAAACGTTAGGGGCATTTTCCAGGGCAGCAACTATTTAGGGTAGGGTTTTTTTTACTTTTGGGTTGAGTTTTCCTTTAAATAAGTTGCGCATGAGGGACACTTTGAATGAGGCATTAAAAGACTATAGTAGAATTCAATTATCTCCTTGTGTTATATAAACTTTGCACTTATGGCACTAGCCATTTTATGGGTTTTGGCTGGTGCTTTTTCGAATGCCCAACTGGAGCTTCAGAATGCCTGAAATTGGCACATGTATATTTTTAGAAGAAGGTGAAAATTTATTTTGGCCATTTTGATTTATGATTGTGCACATTATAAGCCTGTCATCCTTATTTAGGGGCATTGGCAACTGCTTCCAGGATATAAATGTTCTTAATCAGCAGTGTGGAGCCAGGAGCAGAGGCAGGAGAAATTATCGTTAAAATGAACAAGATATTAGTGGTTGGAGCTGTGATGAGATATGTGCAGGGGCACTTCTATAATGAGGCAGCCTGAGAATCTTGTACTCAGGGAAGCATTCTTTTGCAGGTCAACACAAGTGGCGGCAATTGAACCACTGTAATATCTGCAAGGTACACTTATTTGGGTTTTGACACACTGGAAATATACCAGGTAGCAAGTTGTGAAAAGAAATAAAGAGGTACAGAGTTAGTACTCCAATATTAGCGTTATACATGGGTAAGATTTGGGGCATACCCTTATTGTCACTCTGTAATTTAGAGAGCACTTCCAGGCTCCTCTAAAATAAAAGAGCCAAATACATTGCAATATTAACCCAGACTAACCTATGTCTGCCATTAAAGATCCTTCTATTTAAAGGGGTTGTTCACCTTTGAGATAACTTTTAGTATAATGTAGAGAGTGATATTCTGAGACAATTTGCAATTGGTTTTCATTTTTTATTGTTTGTGGTTTTTGAGTTATGTAGCTTTTTATTCAGCAACTCTATAATTTGCAGTGTCAGCAATTTGGTTTCTAGGGTACAAATTACCCTAGCAACCCTGCATTGATTTGAATAAGACCCTAGAATATTAATAGGAGATGGACTGAATAGAATGATAAGTAATAATAAGTGGCAATAACAAGACATTTGTAGCCTTACAGAGTATTTGTTTTAGATGGTGTCAGTGACCCCCATTTGAAAGCTGCAAAGAAACAGAAGAAAATTGCAAATCATTAAAAAACTATGAAAAATAAATAATGAAGACCAATTGAAAACTTTCTTAGAATTGTCCCTTCTACAATATACTAAAAGTTAACTTGAAGGTGAACCACCCCTTTAAGGTACCAGATTAAGCTGTTGCTGTATACCTGCAAAAGAATGCTTCCCTGAGTACAGAGAGCAAAAAACAGAAAATCTTCTCTCCAATCAGGTGAAAGACAGGGGAAAATGCACCTTTGCCTTAAAGGGATACTGTCATGGGAAAACATGTTTTTTTTTAAAACGCATCAGTTAATAGTGCTGCTCCATTAGACTTCTGCACTGAAATCCATTTCTCAAAAGATGTATTCAGTTTTGAAATCTGACATGGGGCTAGCCATTTTATCAATTTCCCAGCTGCCCCTGGCTATGTGACTTGTGCCAGCACTTTAGGAGGGAACTGCTTTCTGGCAGGCTGTTGTTTTTCCTTCTCAATGTAACTGAATAGTACGCAGTGGGACATGGGTTTTACTATTGAGTGCTGTACTTGGATCTACCAGGCAGCTGTTATCTTGTGTTAGGGAGCTGTTATCTGGTTACCTTCTCATTGTTCTGTTGTTAGGCTGCTGGGTGGGGGAAAGGGAGGGGGTGATATCACTCCAACTTGCAGTACAGCAGTAAAGAGTGACTGAAGTTTATCAGAGCACAAGTCACATGACTTGGGCCAGCTGGGAAATTGACAAAATGTCTAGCCCCATGTCAGATTTCAAAATTAAATATAGAAAAATGTTTGCTCTTTTGAGAAATGGATTTCAATGCAGAATTCTTCTGGAACAGCACTATTAACTGATGCATTTTGAAAAAATTTTTTCCCGTGACAGGATCCCTTTAACATTTAGCATGAGGTAGAGAGTGATATTTAAGTATTAGTGTTTTTTGAGTTATTTAGCTTTTTATTCAGCAGCGCTCCAGTTTGGAATTTCAACAATCTGGTTGCTTGGGTCCAAATGACCCTAGTGGCCATGCATTGATTTGAATAAGAGACTGGACTATGCATAGGAGAGGGTGTGAATAGAAAGATCCTGTAAGAGAAAGGCATGGTCCGAGGGAGCATGGCACTGGGGGGGCGCTTTGCTATGCTTTTGCATAGGTAGCAGAAAGGCCAGAATCTTCCCTGGCTATGTGCTGTAAGGTAGGGTCCCCAACTACCGGGTCACTGGTGTGACCAAATTGGACGCCAGCATGCTCAAATTGGATAGCAACAACCAGAATTGAACGCCGACCCACCTCCCGACTACCCCCAGCCCTCTGACCCCCAGTCCTTTCAAAAAGTTTTGCCGCTAAACCAAAAAAGGTTTGGGACCCCTGCTATAAGGAACCCACCTGGCCAAGCTGCTTATCACTCTACTACTTGGTCACATTTGAGACTTATAGTGCAAACCTGCACTGCTTCAGGCAAGGAGGGTCTCTGGGGCCTGGCTGGACAGCTAATGGGTTTAATTGAAGAACAGGCCGTCAGCAGGCAAAGTACCCTGGGTGCCTGCAGTGCACACCAGACACGTTGCTTAAGAATAGCTCGATGATTCCTGGCCGCATGCCAGTGCTTCCAGCTTTCTATTGAACATTGTTGAAAGTTAACCTGCAGCCACCTGGTTCCTGGGTCCCAATGGATTTGTTGACGTCTCCTTCTCACCTTGCCTGTGCCACTGTAAGATTCATTTCTTGAGAAAAGGGAAACTGATGTAATCGCCACTTCCCACTGCCCGCTATGGGGATGCATAGGACCCAAAATGCAAAAAGAAATCAATATTTATATAATAAATATACTTTTCTCTGTTTCGAATAGTTTTAAAGAGGCATTCCCTGTGTTGTTACCTAGCACTGGGGTCGGATATGGCAGAATTAAAGGGATACTGTCATGGGAAATTTTTTTTTTCAAAACGCATCAGTAAATAGTCCTGCTCCAGCAGAATTCTGCACTGAAATCTATTTTTAAAAAGAGCATTTGTTTTATATTCAATTTTGAAATTCGACATGGGGATAGACACATTGTCAGTTTACCAGCATCCCCAGTCATGTGACTTGTGCTCTGATAAACTTCAGTCACTCTACTGTTGTACTATAAGTTGGAGTGATATCACTCCCTCCCCAGCAGAAAAGCATAGAAGAGGAGGAGCGGTTGGTGAGGTGTATAAGCCTAGCGCCAGTGTTCATTATGGACTGGAGAGGTGACAGTCTCTGCCGGGGAAGGCCAATTAAAAGAGAGTTACAATAGTCTAGATGTGATACGAGAGAGCGAATAAGAATTTTTCTTGGGTGATAAATGATCGTATTTTGGATATTTTCCTTAAGTGGAAGTGACAGTGTGTTAGGGTGTGTTAGGCATACACCCATAAGTGATTTCTTACTTATGTGCAATTTAAATTAAGAGTAACCTTCTATCACCATCAAACAGTGTGCACGTGTTATAAAGGGAATTTTTGAGATAATCTACTCGATACCCACACGGTATCGAGTCTGTGTCCGATTATACTCACGAACGTTTAGTGAAGTATGGCATTTATCTATAGCCCAAATCGTTCCGTCAGCTTCTCAATCTGGACAGATAATAAGAGCGGCATGTGCGGAAAATTTCTTAAAAGGTATTTTAATAAATAGTAATGCACTTACAAAAAACTTCTTCTTAAAACTGCTTTAAAATATGGAATCGTCCTTTCTTGAGGTTAGATCCCTTGCGCAACTTAATGTGCGGCTTCGCCTCCGAGGTCGCAGTGCCGGTGCGGCGCTCTCGGAGTCTCTCTGCGTGCAATTTTCCTTCGCAGGCTTACCGCTTCAGTGTGTAGTCCTATGCGCGGCTTCACCTCGAGGTTGCATGGCCAACACAGCTCTCTCTAAGTCTCTCTGCCCATATATCTCCTTTCCGCAGGTATAGTAATTCTCTCCACTTTCTTTTCTTGACAAAAATCTTACATTTATGGTTTGAACCTATTTTTGTATTTCAATATGATTTAACAAGTGACTGGATGTGAGGAGTGAATGACGTGATGAATATCAACACAGGCCATTATGTATCTAGACCTTAGTCACCACATCTCCATTGTAAACAAGCCCACCTTCATTTAGTCAGCCATGTTGAGTAAGCTCTATGTGCAACAAGAGGTAGCAAGGTATTTCAACAAGTATTTTGATGATATCAAATGTAAGAGCAATGAAGCATTTAAGCTGGTGTCATGCTTAGGGATTGGAAACATTTCACCAAAAAGACTTTTAATCTACAGGGGTCAGGTTTTTTTTGTCAGTTTCTTAGAAACTGAGAGCTGACAAATAACAAATGGGCAGTTTGCAGCTTTCATTGATCAAGTGCTGTTTAGTTTGCATAAAGGGGGCCATAAAGGTAGAGATCTCTCCCTGATATGCCCACATTGAGATTGGCAATATCGGGATGATCTGATCGTGGGTCCTAGGGCCCAACAATTGGATCATAATTCAGGCAATACGGGTGGTCGGATCATCAACAAACAGATGCGTCTGCAATCCGATGGGATTTTTAACCCTGCTTGATGGACATCTGGCCGAATTTTGGCTAGATATCAATCAGGGAACCTCGTTGGATGGCCCCCACACACGGCCAAAAAGCTTTTGACTTGGTCTGTCTGCAGCTTTTATCACTCAGTGTATCTCCACTCTTACACTGGCCATGCATTAGAAAATCAGCTGGTATTTATGGTCCTATAACACTGAATAAACAACCTGCTAGGGGGTTTAATGTGTCTCATCCCCCTGCACTTAGCAGATAAGAGAGAAGCCAAATAGTTATTGATAACTGGGGTTGGAATGTTTACTGGAAAGTGATAACTGTTTTCTTGATATTTGAATTGGAATATGTGAATGATAGATCAGAAAGGGAGACAGTGGGTCAGATTATTATGCAGCAACAACATCTAAACACAGGAACAAAGATAGTAAGGCAAAGATCTGGAGCAGCTTCAATAATATGTGGTGATTATTAAGTTAATTAAAGGGGTGGTTCACCTTCAAGTTAACTTTTAGTATATTGTAGAAGGGCCAATTCTAAGAAACTTTTCAATTGGTCTTCATTATTTATTTTTCATAGTTTTTTAATGATTTGCAATTTTCTTCAGTTTCTTTGCAGCTTTCAAATGGGGGTCACTGACACCATCTAAAAACAAATGCTCTGTAAGGCTACAAATGTCTTGTTATTGCCACTTTTTATTACTTATCAGTCTATTCAGTCCCTCTCCTATTCATATTCCAGTCCCTCTCCTATTCATATTCCAGGGTCTTATTCAAATCAATGCTGGGTTGCTAGGGTAATTTGTACCATAGAAACCAAATTGCTGACACTGCAAATTATAGAGTTGCTGAATAATAAGCTATATAACTCAAAAACCACAAACAATAAAAAATGAAGACCAATTGCAAATTGTCTCAGAATATCAATCTCTACATCATACTAAAAGTTATCTCAAAGGTGAACAACCCCTTTTAAGTTAATACACAATTAGATTTATGTTACTCATTAGAGCATTCTTTATGTCAACACTAAAACCAGTCATGCTGTCCTACTGGTCAATTACTACAGCTCTGTTGTTGCCAGAATAAAAAGTGCAAAAAAAATGTACATTTATCCATTCATCCCCATCTACTGAGGAGGCAACCTGTTAACAGATGATGGCAAAGCAAAATAAAAAAAAAATGCTACTTTTATTAGCTGGTATACAGGTATGGGGGATATTATGCAGAAGGGGCTTATTTGGTTTTACAGATCTTTCAGATCCAGGGATCTTTCTGTAATTTGGATCTCCGTACCTTTAGTCTACTAAAAAAATAATTCAAACATTAAATAAACCAAATAGGATTATTTTGCCTTAATTAAGGATTCATTATATATTTGTTGGAATCAAGTACATGGCATTGTTTTATTATTACAACGAAAAAGGAAATTATTTATTTAAAATGGTTTATACTGTAATACAGAGCTTTCCATATAGCATGTGTCCAGATAATGGATCCCAAACCTGTAGTGCAGTAGGAATTCTGACATTTTGGATGTTTCACCAGCCCCTGATCAGATAGCCTCCTCTCAGTGGCGTAACTACCAGGGTGCAATTGCACCAGGGGCCCCCTTGGGGCCCATCGGAGCCACGAAAATGGTTATAGCAGATGGTTATCTAGAGGGAGATTTTACAGCACACATGCCATCAACACTCCAGCATGTGATTTATAGAGGTACGGGTCCGACATGGGGGCCCAGGTGCCAATCCTGTACTGGGGCCCACCAGGAGTAGTTACGCCACTTCCTCCTCTACTCCAGTGTGAGTGACAGAACACCCAAAGTTACCCTCCTACTGCCATTAATGTAAATGCATGCCCCAAGTTAGTACCGTGAGTGAACAAACATCCCATCTGCCGTCGCCCCGTAAAGGTGGCCATAGACAGGGGGATCCCGTTGTTTGGAGATATCGCCAAATAAACAGATCTCTCCCCGATATGCCCACATTGAGGTGGGCGATATCGGGCTGATCCAATCCAAAGATCAGATCATAATGGAGGCTATACAGGCGGTCAGATCGACTGGGTTTTTTAACCTGCCCGATCGATATCAATCAGGGAAGCTGGTCAGATGGCCCCACACACGGGCCAATAAGCTGCCAACTCGGTCTGTCGGCAGCTTTTATTGGCCCGTGTATGGGGGCCTTTAGAGGGATATTTTGTGGCATACATTTTTTCTTTATTCCAGTGCTGCTTTACTGTTTTTGAGTGAAAGGAAAGGCCTAAAACATGTTTATTTACCAGACCTTTTTATTTGGTTAATATTGATGTCTTTTTAATACCTTTTTTTAATAAGGCACTACTGCATTCTGTGTTGGGTCTCAAATTTGAATTACAGATGGAGCAGGCTTGGATGGTGTATCTTGCTCAGCAGTGTGCAAAATGCCCTTTATTTTGCATGCTCCATCTTTATGCCTGAAATATAATCTCTTTCTTTTCCACCCGGCCTCCTCTTACTTTCAAGTAATTTACAATTATGATCCCTCGATAATTTACAATTATGATCCCTCCTATCATTTGTAGACGATAACATTAAATCATCATTCAGTTTGGATTTTTGTGCCTTTTATGCATTCTCTATTTGGTGCCAATAAATGTACAGTATTCCCCTTTTCAGTTGCTCCAATTTGCTGTAGTCATTACTCATCTGACCTCAACTGAGTTATTGTACGTAGACATCTCATAAATTTATAAAGTAGAAGCAGAAGCAAGTAGTGCTCACTGACATGCACCCCCTTTTTTGTCTTTCCTTTCTGCATATACCCTTAAAGGATACTGTCATGATTTTTATGATGTATTTTTTAAATTCTAAATTACACTGTTTACACTGCAAATAATTTACTCTACAATGTAAAATTCAATTCCAGCAAATGTATTTTTCAAGCTGTAATATTGGTGTGTAGGCACCATCTCAGGTCATTTTGCCTGGTCATGTGCTTTCAGAGCACAAGTCACATGACTGGAGGCAGCTGGGAAACTGACAATATGTCTATCCCCGTGTCAGATTTCAAAATTGAATATAAAAAATCTGTTTGGTCTTTTGAAAAATGGATTTCAGTGCAAAATTGTGCTGGAGCATCACTATTAAATGATGTGTTTTGAAAAAAAAAACAATTTCCCATGACAGTATCCCATTAACAAAATAGGATACTTTAACAAAATATCTGTCACATATGTTCTTTCGCATTGTTTTGTCAAAAATGTTGGATTTCTATTTCTGAATGACTAGGTCCTGATACTGTGGTGCATTTAAAATAGCCTTTCCAGTATATTTCCTAATCTGTGCACTACACCTATGATGAACTTCCATTTATTTTCCAAACTGCACCTACCAAATATAAATCTGTCTGGGTGCATTGATTATTCTCGAGCTAGAAATGTCCCCGTCTTATATAATGAGGCTTGTGTCTTCCAAAAAGCATTGCATGCCAACACTTTCCAGAAACTCATAATATAAAATGAACGTGTAGAATAGGGATCCCCAACCTGTTGAACCGTGAGCAACATTCAGAAGTAAAAGGAGTTAGGGAGCAACACAAGCATGAAAAATGTTCTTAATAATAATAAGTACTGTGATTGGCCATTTGGTAGCCCTTATTTGGACTGGCAGCCTATAGGAGGTTATATTTGGCACTACACCTGGTTTTTATACAACCAAAACTTGCCTGGAATTCAAAAAGAAGCAACAAGGAGCAACATCCAAGGGGTTGGAGAGCAACATGTTGCTCATGAGCTATTGGTTGGGGATCACTGTTGTAGAAGAACAACAACACACAGAACTCCCATGTGTTGAATTAATTTAATTTTTGCTATTCTCTTTTCCGATTTGCAAAGAACTGCCACTCACTCTCAGAAATAATTTCCAATAATTGTACACTTGAGCAACATTATTAAAGCATATTGTTTTAGTTAATAGTTTGAACTTTTTTATTTTATTTAGTGCCTCTGGGAGACTAGAAAATTCTGGACGTCTGGCTGGACAGAGCTCAGCTCCTCAGTCTTTTAGACAGACCACATCAAGCACAGAAAGCACAAAAGATATGAAAAGCCATGTTTCACCTTCCCACCAACAACCGGACATTTCCAGGAGAACCCTGCAGGTGGAAAGTAAAGGTTCAAGAACTGGAAGATCGCCTTCTGTATCCCCAGATAGAGCTACCACCCCAACATCTCCATATTCTGTCCCACAGATTGCTCCTCTCCCCAGCAGCACTCTTTGCCCTATATGCAAAACAACAGACCTCACCTCCTCACCTAACCAGCCAAACTTCAATACATGTACTCAATGTCACAATGAAGTGTGCAGCCAGTGTGGATTCAACCCGAACCCTCATCTCACAGAGGTAACACTTATATTACTTCTCAATTCTAATATTATTAACTTGTGAGCAGTTGTATTAACTTTAAAAAAAGTTTAAGTAACATAATGATGTGTTTTAAATTGTGTGGGCCTCATTTTAAAAGTGGCTGCAAAGGTATGTTTAATGTTTTCATATTAAGGGCATAGGGACAGATTCACTTATGGACAAAGTGGCTTTTGCTAGTGAAAATTCAGTAGAAATTGAATCCGCAGGTACATCGCCAATTCACTAACAGGCGCAGATGACAATTTGCTAGGGAAAGAGACAGTCGCTATCGTTCGTTTGCACTCTATCGTCAGACGACTTTTCACTATGGCAAATGGTTGTTACTCTGCAAATTCACTAAGTTGCGGATTTTACTGAACGTTACCTCTTTTGCCAGAGTTTCCTTTGCGACCTTAGACCAGGCGAACTGCTGAAACAAAGCTACATCTTCCTCAATCTGATGTCAGTGACATAATACCCTGCACCCCAGAAAGTCCTAACATTTGATGGCGTGCCACATATATTTTAGGGTCGGCTCATGTTTAGGGCATTAGAGGAGTTTTATGGCTTTATGAAGGTTCTTGGAAATTTGTAATAAAATTTTGTCACTTCAAGCATTTACAGTAATATCTCTAGAAAAGTCTTGTATACGACTTTTGTGCACCTCCCCTATTCAAATTGACCTAAGTGTAAGATTATTTGCGAACAAATACTAGCGAACCTTGCTATGAAATGCTTACACTGAAGAAGTAATGCTAGCGAAAAGTCGCCAGCATTTGGCGCCCAGGATGTAACGCCGCATTTGAGTGAATTAGCGTAGTGATAACGACTTGGTGTCTAGTAAAGTGGTGTGAAGTGTGCAAAGCGATTGCTGGTGACAATTCACCTTTTAGTGAATCTGCCCCATAGAGTCTTGCCCATTTAACTGAATTGATCCAGACTGCAGGATTGATCATTATCAGTAAAGTAAAGGTGGCCATACACGGGCCGATAAAAGCTGCCGCCCGTGTATGTGGCCATCCGACGGGCTTTCCCGATCGATATCTGGCCGAAAGTCAGCCAGATATCGATCAGGCAGGACTAAAAATCCCATCGGATCACGGCCACATCTGTTCGTTGATGCGGTCCCGCGATCCGACCGCCCATATGGCCTGCGCCCTAACGCCCATGATCGGATCAACCCGATATCGCCCACCTCAAGGTAGGCATATCGGGGAGAGATCCGCTCGTGTGGCAACATCGCCAAATGAGCAGATCTCACTGTCTATGGCCACCTTTAGACCAACTACATAGAAGGACCCATTATTTATTTTCACAGCACATGGGATTTGTCTGTTGTTCGTTCCATGTTTTTAGGAAATAAATTACCAACTGGGTACAATGGGTGCTCTGAAAAGCAAGAGTGTGTATCTGTGCCTTTATAATACCTTTATTGTTCCTGTCAAACTGGACCTTGTAGTTACTTACTCTTTATAACAATAAAAGAACTTAAAGGGGTACTGTCAAGAGGTCATGGCATCGGTTCTCTAAACTCAACCAAGCAACCAATTTCTGGGACCAAACCAAATCCAAAGTGGGTAAGTTAATTTGCTAACAAGGCATCCTCCTGTGTGCTTTAAACAAACAGTGTGTCATGCTCAGTAATAATTAATATACTGTAATTAAAGGGATCCTGTCATGGGAAAACATGTTTTTTTTCAAAATGCATCAGTTAATAGTGCTGCTCCAGCTGGATTTTGCACTGAAAATCCATTTCTCAAAAGAGCAAACAGATTTTTTTTATATCTAAGTTTGAAATTTGACATGCGGCTAGACATATTGTCAGTTTCCTAACTGCCCCCTGTCATGGGACTTGTGCTCTGACAAACTTCAGTCACTCTTTACTGCTGTACTTCAAGTTGCAGTGAAATCATCCCCCCCCCAACAGAAGAATGTGAAGGTAACCAGATATTAGCTCCCTAAGACAAGATAACAGCTGCCTGGTAGATATAAGGACAGCACTCAATAGTAAAACCCATGTCCCACTGAGACACATTCAGTTACATTGAGTAGGAAAAACAACAGCCTGCCACAGCCTTAGTGCTGGCTCTTTCTGAAAGCACATGACCAGGCAAAATGACCTGACATGGCTGCCTACACAACAATATTACAACAACAAAAAATACACTTGGTTCAGGAATGAAATGCTATATTGTAGAGTGAATTATTTGCAATGTAAACAGTGTAATTTATTATTGTGCATATTAACTTTACCATTAACTTTGTCCACCTTTAAATTAACTTGAACCTTATTCTCTATATTCACACCAGTAGTCCAACCATATTGACTTATTGTGCATATTAACTTATCCATTAACTTTGTTCACCTTTAAATTAACTTGAACCTTATTCTCTATATTCACACCAGTAGTCCAACCATATTGACTTATTTTGCATATTAACTTATCCATTAACTTTGTTCACCTTTAAATTAACTTTGAGTATTAACTTTAAAGTTGAGCCACCCGTTGAACAAATGACATGATAGCATCAGTATTCCCAAAGACCAAGGTAGTGATATTGTATCAGCTACACCGTACCCTTTTTACAGGAATCAGGTGCGCCAGATGTATGTATGAGAACAGCCAATCAGCAATTCATTGTGATCAGTCTACTAGTCTAGACATTGAGCAAAGATGCTATTGTGGATCCGTTTACTGCCTGTCCTAGTGAATTAGCCCATGAGTTTCAGAACCTGGGATCAAATCTTACTGGCAGCAGTGTAGTGTGCCCCTGGTCGGATGCCCTGTTGTACTTATGGTACCTATGATAGTCGTCTGGAATTCTATAAATGGCTTTTTTATTTAATCCCGCTGAAGTAAATTGCCTTAAAAATATTCTCTTTCCTTCTTATTTTGCCTAAAGTAGCATGGCTTTTGCTGTCGGTTTTGTGCCGAGGTGAGCGAGTCAGATGTATTTGAAACTGGGAATTAATCAACCCAATTGTAAACTGCATGCAATTCACTGCTAAGTACTGGGAATCACTGTGATTTGTGCCATTCCAATTGACTCACAAATCGATTTAACTGGCACAAATTGCAGTGATTAGGATGAAATGATGGTCATCCCAAAATGATTAGCTGAGCTCTGTTTATGATTACTGTCATATACTTAATGACCTTCCTGTATGGTATAATGGCTTTATCCTCAAAAGCCAAAGGATGAAAATAGTTTTCTACAGTTATTTAAGACATGATTTAATAGTCTTATATACAGTTATTTCAATTGCTAAATTACAACAAATATGTTTTTGGAACTATACATTTCTCAATAGATTTTATTTTGATCGGCCCCTGTGTGTTGTACAGGATCTGTTATCCATAATTCTCGAGACCTGGGGTTTTTCCGGATAAGGGATATTTATGTAATTTTCAACTCCATTCTTAAAGTCTGCTCAAAAATCATTTAAATATTAAATAAACCTAATAGGCATTTGTTTTGCCTCAAGTATGCCCAAAATGCGGGTCCAATTTTCCATTTTATGACCAAGCTTCAACGGAGCACCCAGAAGAGGAAATGTGGACTAATTGTGGGTACTTAGATTTACTTTAAATACTTAGGATACAGGTATGGAAGCTGTTATCAGGAAACCCATTATCCAGAAAGCTCTGACTTACAGGAAGGCCATAGATGCCACTTTAATGAAATAATTCAGATTTCCCTTTTTTCTGTAATAATAAAACAGTAGCTTGTACTTGATCCCGACTAAGATATAATTAATCCTTATTGGATACAAAACAATCCTCTGGGGTAAATGATTCCTTATTAGAATACTTAAAGGGATACTGTCATTTGAAAACATGCCTTTTTCAAAACACATCAGTTAATGCTACTCCAGTAGACTTCTGTACTGAAATCCATTTCTCAAAAGAGCAAACAAATATTTTTTTATTTCATTTTGAAATCTGACATGGTGCTAGGCATTTTGTCAGTTTCCTAGTTGCCCGTGGTCATGTGACTTGTGCCAGCATTTTAGGATGGAACTGCTTTCTGGTAGGCTGTTGTTTTTTCCTTCTCAATGTAACTGAAGGAGTCACATGGATTTTTACTAATGAGTAGATCTACCAGGCAGCTGTTATCTTGTGTTAGGGAGCTGTTATCTGGTTACCTTCCCATTTTTCTGTTAGGCTGCTGGGGGGAAAGGAGGGGGTGATATCACTCCAACTTGCAGTACAGCAGTTAGGGCTAGGCCAGACGGGGAGACTCGGGGGAAATTAGTCGCCTGGATCGATTTAAAAAATCACGCCGTTCCGTGTGAACGCGTTTTCAAGCAACGCCGGTGCGCGTGGGTACTTGGCTATTCGGGGAGGTTCGGGGGCTACAAGTCGCGGCGAGAAGTCGCCAGGCGACTAATTTCCCCCGAATCTCCCTGTCTGGCCTTAGCCTAAAGAGTGATTGAAGTTTATCAGAGCACAAGTCACATGACTTGGGGCATCTGGGAAATTCACATGTCTAGCCCCATGTCAGATTTCAAAATGAAATATAAAAAATATGTTTGCTCTTTTGAGAAATGGATTTCAATGCAGAATTCTGCTGGAACAGCACTATTAACTGATGCAATTTGGAAAAAAAATGTTTCACCATGACAGTATCCATTTAAAAACAAAAATGGCTCCTGTCTGCTTGCTGTAATAATGAATTTCCAGAACGAAGGAAACAAGATTCAAATAATTTATATAGTGTAATTAAATTGACTGACGTGATAAAATAGGTTATGGAATATTTTTCTCAGGTCCCATTTAAAGGAAAACTATACCCCCCAAATTAATACTTAAGCAACAGATAGTTTATATCATATTAAGTGGCATATTGAAGAATGTATAATAACTGGAATATATATTTAAGTAAATATTGCCCTGTTACATTTTTTCCCTTGAACCCCCATTTCGAGATGGTCTGTGTGCTGCCTCAGAGATCACCTGACCAGAAATACTACAGCTCTAACTGTAACGGGAAGAAGTGTGAGAGTAAAAGACAGAACTTTGTCCGTTGATTGGCTCATGTGACCTGAATTTATAGTTTATATGTTTGATATGTTTGTGTGCATCGTTGAATGATACAATCCCAGTGGGCGGCCCTTATTTTTTAAAATGGCTATTTTCTATTTATGATTACCCAATGGCACCTGTTACTGAACAAGTATATTATTATGAAAATGGTTTATTTACATGAAACAGGGTTTTACATATGAGTTGTTTTATGCAATATTTTTTGATAGAGACCTCCTTTGTTCAGGGGGTATATTCCTTTAATAATGATTACTCATTACCATTATTTAAATAAGAAAAGGTTTAATCATTGAGGATGCCAATTTGTTAGGCAAACCAGTGAATATAATTGAATATTTTGCACACCTCCTTTCTGGAAAAACACTGACATGAGTATTCTGCTGAGCAATGTACAGTACATTTTCTCCCCTCCCACCATTGGGAACAATTACAGTGGAGCACCAAAATTTATCAAAGGGGAACTATCGCGAAAATGAAAAATTTTATAAAAGCTTCCTCATACTGAATAAGAAACTTTCTAAATATAATTATGAAATAATCAAGTTTATGTTCACTATTCCTCTCTTCATTGCATTTGTTTCTCTGCATTCTGTCTTCATGCAGCAGTTGGGTGTCAGATATTCATTGACAGTTAGATCCAATATATCTTATAAGGGGCTTCCTTTCCTAGAAGATGTATTAGAGCTCACTCATATAACTGACTCAGTACAGTCCAGTAAAACAAAATCTAATAAAATAATTGACTTCTGCATAAAAAGGAGCCCCCCTATAAGATATATTGGATCTAATTGTCAATGAATATCTGACACCCAGCTCCTGCATGAAGACAGAATGAAGAAAGAGGAATAGTGAAGATAAGCTTGATTATTTCAGAAATGGTACTGAATTTTTAATTGATTGTATTGAGAAAGTTTCTATTTCAGTGTGCCGAAGCTTGTATTCATGTTTATAAAAAACATTTGTGATTCTGTCATTCTAGATGGTAAATGGAACATTTTCTAATTGGACCAGTGTTGTTAGTGGGGTACCGCAGGGCTCTATACTGGGTCCCTTGCTTTTCAACTTGTTTATTAATGACCTGGATGTGGGCATTGAAAGTACGGTTTCTATTTTTCCAGATGATACTAAATTGTGCAGAGCTATAGGTTCCTTGCAGGATGCTGCCACTTTGCAGAGTGATTTGTCTAAGTTGGGAAACTGGGCGGCAAACTGGAAAATGAGGTTCAATGTTGATAAATGCAAGGTTATGCACTTTGGGAAAAATAATATAAATGCAAGTTATACACTAAATGGCAGTGTGTTGGTAGTTTCCTTAAGTGAGAAGGATCTTGGGGTTTTTATAGATAACAAGTTGTCTAATTCTGGGCAGTGTCATTCTGTAGCTACTAAAGCAAATAAAGTTCTGTCCTGCATAAAAAAGGGCATAAACTCAAGGGATGAAAACATAATTATACCTCTTTATAGATCCCTAGTAAGGCCTCATCTGGAGTATGCAGTGCAGTTTTGGACTCCAGTCCTTAGGAGGGATGTAAATGAGCTGGAGAGAGTGCAGAGACTAAGTGCAACTAAAGTGGTTAGAGGAATGGAAGACTTAAATTATGAGGGGAGACTGTCCAGGTTGGGGTTGTTTTCTCTGGAAAAAAGGCGCTTGCGAGGGGACATGATTACACTTTACAAATACATTAGAGGACATTATAGACAAATATCAGGGGACCTTTTTACCCATAAAGAGGATCACCAGAGGCCACCCCTTCAGACTAGAAGAAAAGGACTTTCATTTGAAGCAGTGTAGGTGGTTCTTCACAGTGAGGACAGTGAGGTTGTGGAATGCACTGCCGGGTGATGTTGTGATGCTCATTCTGTTGATGCTTTTAAGAGGGGCTTGGATGATTTTTTGGACAGACATAATATCAAAGGCTATTTTGATACTAAACTCTACAGTTAGTATAGCTATGGGCATATATGGTTTGTGTGAAAGAGTGGAGATGTGTGTGTGTGTATGCTGGGTTTTAATTTGGAGGGGTTGAACTTCATGGTCTTTGTCTTTTTTCAATCCAATTTAACTACGTAACTAACTATGTAACTAGATTACCAAAAATACAAAAATGGAATTACAGGACAGTCAGTTGAAATTGAGCCCATAGGTGCCCGTGCATGCACTGATTTTGCCAAACAGTATACTTGTTGTTGGCTGAACTGCTGAACCAAATCTCTGCAAGTAGAATTCGGTCCCGGGCAGCTTGTTGATAGTATTCTTGGCCTGCTTTGTGTTCACATATATTATTTTATTAAACGATCCCCTGGACTGGAAGCACTAAAGAGTATTTACAATAACTGGAGGTGTTAAACAATGGATCTATCTTATATCTAAAAATAATCCTAACAAACCCTTAGTCATGTTCTCATGCCACTTTGCACATCAACTATTTCAGCAGCTCGGGAGTTGTTTTTTTTTGTGTTGCTTCAGTGCAAGTGAAATACAATACTTATATAAAGGGAAAGTTAAGTGAGCATGATCACCTAACTATTCAGGCAGTATATTGCAATCCTCGGAACTACAATGCTTTTCAGTTGTGACCTCATTTAGGCAGGGCAAACAGCACGGTGCTGGAATTCAATTACAATTCTTTTCCACGACAGTGCTTCTTTGCTAGAAATAGCCTTTGAGAAAACATTTTTGAAGCAACGTTTTGCAAAAGTGGAAACGGGGGAAATGACATCTGACAATGTAGTAAGCATATTTTAAAAACACCAAGTAGAAAATTAATATAAAAAAAGTGTTTTATGTTGAACCTTGTTGCATTGCAGCCAGCAAACCTCTGCCAACCAGAACTATAGGTTCATAAAATGTTGTGGAGGCCTCAAAGCTGTAGGGTTTAAGCACTTGATCTTAGGCCTATGATAATATACCAAGTTCTTGCACATGATGTCTCTGTGGTTAAGTAGCGTTTTTTACAGAAAAAGCCATTCCAAAATTTGTAGATCTGCATTTGATTTAGGCCTCTAAAGAATTGAAAGTCAATATGCAAAGTTTTCCATAAAACAGCCGCTATCTTCTTAGCTTCGGTAACCTTTGTGTCTTCTTTCTCCTCTTCCTGTCTCTTTTGGAGCATGCGCCGAAACGGTGCTCCAGTAACAAAGATTACAAAGATGACAGCTGAGAGCAACACTTCACTCACTCTGCTTTTCCGGACTTTATTTCTGGAGGGAAAAGAATTCAGGGATAAGACTGTGCAGGGGGGGACGCAGGTCGGGGGACGAATGGAGGGAGGCAGATGGGGACTTAACAACAAAGGGGGTTGAATTCTCCTTTAAACATAGGCCTTGATTTCACTCTAGTAGATGATTTTGTTGATGATCAGATCGAATTGTTTCCAGGCTTCTTGTAGGCAGTGTGGGATTGGGGGTTTCACATATTGTTCATTATTTTAAAGGGAATCTGTCACCCTAAGAAACAATTTAAAATTTTATTTTATGATGTTACTCAAGTATTATAAACTTCACTTGCACTATATAAATTATTTCAATCTTGTTTCTTTTAGACTTGGAATTTTTAATTACAGCAAGCTGGCAGGCGCCATTTTGTGGACACTGTTATTTACACAATATTTAGATCATAGTCCACACCAATGCACAAAACATAACCATGCTTTGTAGTAACTCACCAAAGTAGACTGGTGGTCCAGGTGCTCCTGCCCCAAGCCCTCAGCTCAGGGGGGCGGACAATGTGTATGCAAAAAAACAGGTGTTGGTGCAAGGCACTCTGGACTACATATAGATCAGACCAAAAATTATTAGATACAAATGGATAACCCTTATTTATACAATCATCTATCACCTAATGTGTTTTATGACAATGAGACACTAAGGGGCAGATTTACTAAGGGTCAAATTCGAGGGTTAAAAAACCCTCGAATTTGACCATGGGAATTGTATGGGAATAATAATTGATATTCGAATTCGAAGGATTTTACCGCTATTCGATTGGTCGAACGACCGAATTGGAAATATTCAATCGAACGATAAAATCGTTTCAATTGAACGAATCGAACGATTTTAACCATTCAATCGATTTTTTTTATTCAATCTAAAATAATGAAACTGGCAAACTAGGCAGTCAAATAAAAATGAAGTTATTCGACTGTCAAATATTCAAATAGATTTTTATTCAAATTATTCAAATCTTTCGATTTGATCAAATTTTCAAAATTCGATGGTCGAAGTGGTCTTCAAAAACATTAGAGAATTCGAATCTTTTTGAAAATTCGATCGAATTTCGAATCATTCATGTGAATTTGATAAATTTGTCATGAGCTAAGTGTTCCAGTGACAAGAAATGCGTGCCATTGGAGAACCACAGAGGACTCTTATTTTGTTACTATACGTCTGGCAGTTCTACAACCAATCGTACTGTTTAATACTGTCATTAAAAGGAGAAATTTGTAATGTTATTTTTAACAACATAAATAGATTCACCTGGTGGGAATAATTGAACAGAACATAAAAAACTAAGCAGGATATTAGATATGTAAATATATGTATGAAATGCATCAGGATATAACAGAACAGAAAACTAAGTGGATTAATGTTGTACTAAATTCCCTGGGACAGGGATTGAAATGAAATCTCTAATTCATAATGGAATGAGATACACAGATGAATAGATGAAATGTCAGAACAACAAAATGTATGTCACTATTTTCAAGTATCTGTATAAAATGCATTGTAACAATAGGCCGATAAGCAATAAACCCCCCGGTTTCCCTTTTTTGAAAAATTATTCTTCACTTCTATACACATAGTAGTGGTGGGGAGTTTAATATTACTAAATATATGAATTCACTAATGCCAAATCCTTCAGTGATATAAAAATTGTATCTGTAGAAACAAGTCAAATCAATTGGACTTTTTCTCTTGAAGACATTTCACCAGCCATCCAACTGGCTTCCTTAAAGGGGTGGTTCACCTTCAAGTAAACTTTTAGTATATTGTAGAAGGGCCAATTCTAAGAAACTTTTCAATTGGTCTTCATTATTTATTTTTCATAGTTTTTTTTAATAATTTGCAAATTTCTTCTGTTTCTTTGCAGCTTTCAAATGGGGGTCACTGACACCATCTAAAAACAAAAGCTCTGTAAGGCTACAAATTTATTGTTATTGCCACTTTTTATTACTTATTCTATTCAGTCCATCTCCTATTCATATTCCAGTCTCTTATTCAAATCAATGCAGGGTGGCTAGGGTAATTTGTACCCTAGAAACCAAATTGCTGGCAATGGAAACTAGAGAGCTGCTGATTAAAAAGTTAAATATCTATTAAACCATAAACAATAAAAAATGAAAACCAATTGCAAATCGTCTCAGAATATCACTCTCTACATTATACTAAAAGTTAACTCAAAGGTGAACAACCCCTTTAATTCAGAATAACTGTTATTCTGAATTGAGAAAGCCAGTTGGATCACTAGTGAAACTTCTTCAAGAGAAAAAAAAGCAAGTTTTTAAAAAAAAACACAGCAAGACCAATGGATTTGACATGTTTCTACAGCTTGGAGCTAGTTACTGCTCCTGTATAACTATAACAAACAAGGAAAGGTTGTGCTCACCACTAAAACTAACACTTTAAAACCATTAGGCGGGGGTGCAATGAGGCTTTGACCACAAAATACATATAGACAAATACAAGATCCTCTGCACTCAACCCATTATCAGTATATTTAAGACATTGAGACATTCTGTGCATACAGCTACTAAAAAATGCCTTACCCTTTAAACAGAACAGGGATTGTTTGTCCATATATTCCAATATATTTAAGCTGGCCAACAAAGTCATCCTATATCTGGCCAGTCCTACTCTCAAATTGCATCTGATTCATTAAGAATTCTTTTGCTTCATTATACATTTTACAAAGGGACTACATTTTACCTGCAACTTTATATACATATATATATATATAGAGAGAGAGTACTAGGAATTATGCCAATCAACAACAATGACCTGTATAAATCTGTTTAACTGTTTACTATCTTCATCTGGGTTTACTCTCACTTCCTGTTATAAAACACTTGTAGTACTACTGAGATGTCCACGGTGTTGGAGAATGAAGAGAATCTATGCGGGACATAATCACTGTTCTCACAGTCAAGTCCT
Organism: Xenopus borealis; assembly: GCA_024363595.1. Classification (NCBI taxonomy): domain Eukaryota; kingdom Metazoa; phylum Chordata; class Amphibia; order Anura; family Pipidae; genus Xenopus; species Xenopus borealis. The sequence continues at coordinate 106,177,417 of CM044438.1, forward strand.
ATGCATGCAGTGCTGATTATCCTATAAACTGCATTATATTTCAATATTTGTACAGCTGCTCAGCTTCTCGGGAATTATACTAATCAAAAGATTCACAGTTTTCATGCAGCCTCTTTAATTAAGTTAATTCAGACATTAGTGTTTTACCAAGAGACTATCTCAAGGGGCAAATAATTCATTTATTGCCACTTATACATAATACTTCTTTACTTTTGAATTTGTAAGCAAGTACAATGTGTTTTCCTTTTCAGAATGATGATCAGCCATGCATATTGTGAAAGGGGTGCTTGCAATATATGACATTATATTGTAATCATAATGAGAGATATCTTTTGTGCTTATACTGTTCTCATTAAAGCTTATACCTGCCTGAAGCACAGGCCCAAGTTGTTACTAAAAAGAGGAAAGTACTATAATTAGGGTGCATCACCCTGAAGCCATAGGAAAGGAAATGGTACGTAGAGTTGTACATGTATGTATAACTTTGGTGTCTGACTGTTTACAGCAAAAAGAATAATAACACAAGTGACAGCATCTAAAATGTATTTTTGTTTATATCTCAAAGGTGAGGGAATGGCTGTGCTTGAACTGTCAGATGCAGAGGGCTCTGGGGATGGACATGACTACTGCTACGCGATCAAAAAGCCAGCAGCAACTGCATTCTCCTATTCTCTCTCCATCACAGTCCCCTATCAAACAAGCAAAACCCAATGCTTCTCCTCAGCACACACAGCAGCAGCAACAACAATCAACACCACAGCATCAACCGCAGCCCATATCACAGCATCAGCCTCTACAGCAGCATGCACAACAAGCACAGCCACACCAACATCCTCAGCAGCCTCAACCAGAAACCCATCAACAGAAGCCCCAATACCAATCACAAACCCAAAGTAAACTGCATGCTCAAAATCAACAGCAAGCTCCTAAACCTCAGAACCAGCATCAGTCACCGTCACATGTACAAGCAGGTAAAGAAGCATCCCACGGAAGTGGACGGATGGAAAACATTCATAGTTCTGCTAATCAACAAGCAAAAACTCAACCAGCCCAGCTACAAGAACAGTTAAGCCAAGCATATCCAAAATCCGCAGCCCCTCAGGAAGTTTTGCGATCTTCACCACAACATCAACCAGTAGAGCAAAGAAAAACTGTAGGTAGCTCTCCAGCAAAAACTCCAGCAGCTTCATCACATGGAGCCCAAGATCAAGCCCAGGAAGGTCTCACTGGAAAATTATTTGGCTTTGGGGCTTCGCTTCTGAACCAGGCGAGCACACTTATTTCTGTTCCAGCAGAAACCTCCCCACAAAGCCAACAGTCCCCTGGCAAAGTGCCTCCAAAAATAGTCTTTAGTGATGCAAGCAAAGAGAGTGGCGCTAAACCACAGGGACCCATATCTGCCGTACCCAGCAGAGTCGAGAGCTCCCCTGTTCATAAACAAGGGAAAATTGAACATGTTAAGCCAAAGGATGTGCCGAAAGTCATGTGCCCATTGTGTAAAACAGAACTTCATGTGGGTTCCAGTGAACCCACTAATTACAATACCTGCACTTCATGTAAAAAACAAGTGTGCAACCTGTGTGGATTCAACCCAACCCCTCACCTGCAAGAGGTAAGAAAAACACAATTATTGACATTTATGTGCTCATTTATTTATTGAGACTGCGGATTATCGGTTGAGGTTATTTATTTACACTGTAGAATTTTATGGAATTAAAGCTGGAAGGTAAACAAAAACTAACATCATGGTATAAAAGGAAAGAGGATTATCAGAAGGTGACACAGCCTTTCACTCACAAATAAATCACTCACTACTCATAAATCTCTCTGTGATTGACCTCAAACATTTCTTTTCAACCAAGCTCTCTAATACATAACATCTGTATTTATCTGTATTGTGTTTTGTCTTGTTAGAGCTAAGGCTATGCCAGCGCTAAAGCATTTCTGTCAGTTAAGCTGGGCACATAAAAGTCCTTCCACTTGGCTCCTTTTGTGTGTAGCAAGCTTCAAGTACAATCATCATGGATTCATTTGTGCACGCTGGTTTATTTCTCATCTGCCGGAAATACTTTTCGTTTTAAAAAGCAAAAGTATGCATAATAAATATATAAGGCGGAATAATCTCAAATACAGTAGGACGCAGGCATTATCCACTTCTATTGCTTACACAGACTGTATTGTATATGCTGAAGCTTTGCATCATGCCAGAAGTTGCAGAGATTTCCCTCTATGATTTGCAGCAGAAAATGTAGCACCAGAACCTGCAGAGATTTCTCTGCATGATTTGCAGGAGAGAATGTAGCACCAGTTTTACTAGAATAAACTCACTTTAGGCACAAAGGTCTGGGAAGCAATCGCCATTTTCTAAATACAATTTGGGGTATTGAATAGGTGGACTTTAACCTTTTCTTTGCCTTGGATTTTATTGTGTATCCCCCTAACCCCATGTTTTACAAGCAACAGAGTTCTTTAACAGTAATTTTCTAATTTAATTAGCAAATGCAGTAAAAGCTGCACAAGGCAGGACCTTGTGAAATGGTTAAGCATTGCTGACCTTTGTTGTAATTACTTCTGATAAGACATGATAAATTCACTTAGCAGGTAATATCAAGGCTTCAGCACAGATTCGGAAGAGATAACCTAATCTGGTAAAATGAGAGCTGGTCAGGCATTTTCCTGCCGTAGATATCGGGTGTTTCCACTGATCATTTTGCTCTGCAGATATGCTGCTTTGTAATGAAAACAAATGTATTTTTAGTAACACCTGGTACTTCTCTCTGGTCAGCATTCTAACAAAATTGTCAGAAGCTAATGGTTCTCTTTCAAACATTGCTGCTTTGTTTCATAAGGGAAGGAGACATAATGAAAAATAAGGAAAGGGGGGCTGAGGGGTAAGAGATCTATAAATTTGGGAGATATGATCTGCAGCCTTTGAGTGTTGGTGGGATGTTTGGAGCTACAGTTTGCTGGGGTCCCAGACAGATGCCTTTTGCTTTGTTAGTCCTTATCATTTGCAGGGAGTAACCTTGGTAGTATTTTCAAAGTTGCACAATAGAGTTTTGAAGGCCAGTGATATAGTTTTATATTTTATATAACTTGTCCAAAGCCCCCATTAGAATCAGGAATTGTTTCTCATGGTGATCCATGACAGAACACATTTTTTGCAGTATATGCAGTATATGGGGTTAATTCAGTGATCCTCAAACTTGGCCCTCCAGCTGTTAAGGAACTACAAGTCCCACAATGCAATGAAGGAGTCTGACAGCCACAGTCAGGCAAATGTATTGTGGGACTTGTAGTTCCTTAACAGCTGGAGGGCCAAGTTTGAGGATCACTGGGTTAATTTATCAAAGAGTGAAGTTCCACCACTAGAGTGAAATTCCGCCGCTCTCCATTAATTTCTTTGGGATTTAGAAAGGCCCCCATTCTCTTCACTGTGTAATTGTGTAGCCAGGGCATGGGGATGGGTACCCCCTTATGGTGCACAAACAAGATTTTGAGATGATGCAAGACTTGCCTTAATCACAGTGTCCAGAAAATGGCCCCTGCCTTCTTGCTATAATTTTGAATTCCCAGACTGAAGGAAACAAAAATCTTTTATAGATTTCTATAGATTTTTTTTCAATAATTTATATAGAGTAAATAAAGTTCATTTTGCTTGACTAATGTGATAAAATAGGATTCTGAATATTTCTTTTGGGTGACGGGTCCTCCCATGATTCGGCACAGGCGAATAAATTAGCGAAATTGCGACTGGTGAAAATTTGGCGGCAGTGTTTTGCGAATTTCTCTAGATATTCTCGAACAATTCGGCAAAGCCGATTCGCCATCACTAGTCAAGATGAGTTGTGTCATGGAGAATAAAGCATGCTGTCCATAACAGGGGAGGACGTATTTTGATAACACAAAGAGCACCTCTTGCTGAGAGCAGATCACTGGTACCTTGTGTTAGTGCAGTCATTTTACGAAAGCAAATCAGATGGCCAGGGATCACGTAGAGTATCTGAGGTTAGAAACTGAACTAGCCTTAAGCCGAGTAGGCAGATATATAAAAGCTTTCCAAAAAGCTTAGAGGAAGCAAACAGATGAACGGCTTGTATCCTGCAGGAAATAATGCTCACAAGCAGTTAAAAGTGGGAGTTTCCATCGCTAACCTGTTTCTTAATCCTACGTCTTTCCCAAAGAATCAATGGTGATGTGTCATGATGGTTACTCGAGGTCCCTGGTGGATTTGCCTTACAATGTTGTTGGTTACCTGGCTTTAAAGGCACATTTTCTGTTGCATAATGCAGTGTCACTGACAGCCACACTTGACAGGCATGAAATGTTTAAAAGCACTTTATTCCTCTGTGATAACTTTCCTTTACAGGACCAGCAAAATAAAAAAAGTTTTCTTTGCTTTATTTGCTTCCAATGAGCTGTTGCAGTTTAAATTAATAAGCTGATTTGTATCCATGGCCACAGTGATTCGAGCTGAGATTTAGCTATATTGGAAAAATTTCTAAAGCAGAAATAAATGAAATATATATATTTATATACAAGTCCCAAGGGTGCACTCTGTTTACTGTAGATATACCCGGGTGCCAGCAACCATGAAATAGGTATATATATGTGAGGAATTACACAGGACTTTTCTCTTCCAAGCAATTGAAGCTCAACGCTTCGATCCCTCACAGGGATCTTCGTCAGGAGTATACAAAACAATTCTCCTGACGAAGATATCCCTGTTGGGGATCAAAAAGTTTCAATGAATAATCTATTTGCTTGCATGAGATAAGTCCCGTGAGTGATGCTATTCCTCACATATATGTATATATATATATATATATTTATATATACATATTTATTTTTGAAATGGCATTACTGTTCCTTTAAAGGAGAAGGAAAGGCTCTCTTTACTTGGGGGTGCCAAAAATTAGGCACCCCCAAGTGATTGGGTTGATGTTCATATCAATAGAAAACTGCACCACCCCAGGGTCCTTCCAGAGAGCACCACAGAGCAATCAGCTACAGGCTTATATTTTCTTTGCGCGGGTGAGCAGGGTTGGACTAGGGGGCCCAGGGCCCACCAGGGCTGCAGTCACAGGACCCCCCTCCGGGGCAGTTCCCAGACCCCCCCTCCTGACCTCATGCCCACTGCACGCCTCCACAAACGTGCCATGTTGCACATTTGCGTACAGAAGATGCATATAAGCGAGCACAAGAAGTGACACGTATGCATAAGCAGAGGATGCACCACAGCATTAATTGTCTTCTCTGGGGGAGCAGGTCTCCCCATGAGACCAGGGCCCACAGAGTTTTTTCCCAACGTCCCTCTGACCCAGTCCGACTGTGGAGGTACACATGCAGAGTATAGTGAGAAGCCAAAGAAGTCGGCTATTTTGTTCTAATGTGCATGCGTCTGCCCCAGGAAATTTGGATCAAGAAGGAAGCGCATTGCTCCATGGTGCTCGCTGGAATAACCCAGGACATGGGTGTAAGGTAAGTATGTATAATAACTTGGCGTCTAATTTTTGGCACCCCCAATTAAATACACCTTTCCTTTTCCTTTAAAGAATCAAACGACATAAGCAAGCAATACAATTTTTAAAATGTTTCCTGTCTACAAAGGATTGTCTGCATGGAACAAAGATTGCTCGGGAAATGTTTTTCTTTACAGATAATAAACACAATAGTCATTGATTGCTTATGTTTCTTTTCAGATTAAAATTCTGAGCACAGCTCAGCTGATTGGGTGCTATTCACTTGAATAAAAGTAAACTCCTGAAATTCTATTGTTTTCTGCATCAAGATAGTAGCATGGAAGAAATTCCGGCAACATAAAAACTCAGGTTGATTCAGGTGATTAGAGGCACGACAATGGCAAAAAACTAGTTTAAGTTCACCTTTGGATATTTAGCTTTATTTTAATTACTCATAGTAAATAAATCGTACATAGTCGGAACTGGTTTTCCGTTTTTCCCTTCGTTTAATGGATTAAAATTTTTACTGTGTGTCCGCCACTGCACCTGTCCCCCAAAAGTGCAATAACAGAACAATTCCAAATATGCTGTCAGGATAGAATGTTTATCTTTCTTTTTATTGTTGACCATGCCTTCCCCACCTCATTATGTGGCGCTGTTCATCCTTCTGTGGCTCCAGCTCATATACCAGAGCCACTCACATTTAAAGGAGAATTCAATCCCTACCCCTCCATAGGCCCACCCTCCCGGCCTACCTCTCCCCACGGGCAAATGCCCCTAAGTGGCTACTTACCCCTCCGTGCAGGTCCCCTCTGTGCAGGTTCCCGGAACGCCATCTTCTTCACCAACGACTTCTCCCTGGCTCCGTCAGCACTTGTGGGTGCATGCGCAGTAGGACGCATTTGCCGGGTTGTAGTATTGCGTATGTGCCGAACGTTCACGAAGTTCGCCGATTGAACTCTCTGAACTTTTGGTGCATGCGCAGTAGTACAGACCGGCAAATAAATCCTACTGTGCATGCGCCACCAACGGATCCAGGAAGACGATGTTGCTGAAGAAGATGACACCCGGGAACCTGCAAAGAGGGGACCTGCACAGAGGGTTAAGTTTTGCCCATGGGGAGAGGTAGGCCGGGGGGGAGGAGGGAGGGGGTTAGCGCCTGAGGGATTGAACACCCCTTTAAGTCAATGGACACGTGTTTAAGTGGTAAACTCGCCTTCAGTGGATAAAGAGCATTGTGCAGTTGCGACCCATGGCTGTAGAGATGTGGAATACTGGGCAAAAGCAAACCAACATCTAAATTCACAAACTAATTGTAAATATTTTGTTTTATTTTTTAAAATTCAGTTAACATTTTTCAAGGTGAGTTTCCCCTTTACGTAAAAAGCCATGGTTGTAGATCCAGAGATCAAGGGTAACAGTTTTGCTGCACAATCCTCTGACAGCAGGAAAACAAAATCAATGCAGATTAAGCCATTTAAAACTGCTCGACCAGCTCTGTATACTGTAGTATAATGTGCATATATTGTGTTGCGACTTTCCTTCTCACTTCAATTTGCAAGCATTGCTGTCCAAAAATAACTTTGATTTTATTGCCCTGTTAATTGCTTTATATCACAAGGCCTAAAGTTGCTTGAAAATCATTTGCTTAGAATCTAGAGCAACGGTTTCCTAAATGTGTGAATGGCTCTTTATTGATGCCTAGACCCTTGGCTTGAGGGGCCAGTTGGAGAAAGTAAAATGTCTATTTTTTTTTTCTTGGATGCTACTGGAAGCCCATCTTGAAGGCCAGTTAGAGCGAGATTTGGGGGTAGGGTTGTCACTTGGTCAGGATTTTACCGGCCCGGCTAGTAAAAATGATGCTTCACCCTAATGTCATTAATAAGGAAAAAATATAAATATATAGGAATGCATGTATTTCTTTCTACAAAAGGTGGCAACCCTATTTGGGAGCATACCTCCCAACTGTCACATTTTCTGTGGCACAGTCCAGATTTTGGACCCATTTCCCCTGGTTTCTGACTAGAATTTCTCTTTGATCTCCTGCACTGATGCCAGAAAAAGATACAAAGTTTCTGAAACTGAATTATAATAAGAGGCTTTTTGGCAGAGAGCCCAGAACACTCAGCAGCTACACTTATATTTGAGATATATTTGTAACAATTTAATATAAGCCCAATACAATTGTAACTATTTAATATAAGCAAGTCTCTTGGGGGGAAACTGAGAATCAATTTCACCATCATTAGCAAAACTGTTATAACACATAAAGCATGGCCCTAAAACTCCCAGAAATGTGTTCAAACTTTCATAAATTGGCACATTTGTTGGGAGGTATGTTGCTGTGCTAGATATACATGAAACTATGGGGCAGATTCACTAAAGGGCGAAGTGACTAACGCTAGTGAAAATACGCCAGCATGACGTCATTTCTTTTCTTTGCTGATTTACTAACAAGCACAGGCGCCCCTTCACTAGCGAACGAGATGTACGCTAGCGTTGCTTCTCACTCTAATGACAGGTAAATTTTTGCTCTGGCGAAAGGACGTAACTCTGCAAATTCACAAAGATGCGGATTTTACTGAACCTTACCAAGTGCATTGGAGTGCATAGAACATCCACGATCTTCAGTTACTTACATAATAATTTTGGACTGTGATACCTTCTAAGTACAAAAAATGCTGCCGTCTTTTCAAGTTTTCAGGGTATTAGGCTGCAAAAGGCATAAAAAAAATTTTTGGCCACCTGGTTTCCCCCATATATTTTCTACCATATGGCAGATTATTTAACTGTTGACTTTATTAAGGTTCCCTTGGCATGTCTAGTTATCAGTGTAAATGGAATGTATTAGATGCACCATGTCACATAAATATGAGCTATTTCTATTCTACTTTAAATTGCTCACTGTATGCAAATTAGTCTGAGCGCTAGAACTCTAGAGAAGTTGTGCTAGGCAGAATTGACACTAGGGCAGCTTTGCTTTGATTTGCTTATTCTGCTGAAGTAACGCTAGAGAAAATTTGCCTGAGTTCGGCGCCCTGGATGCAACATCGTACTTTAGTGAATTAGCGTTGTTTGAGCGAATTTTCGCACTGGCTGCGAAGCCGTCACTGGCGAAGATGCACTCTTTAGTGAATTTGCCCCCAAGGCTGATAGAGGGAAATTTTCATATGAACTTTGGTGGTCAATTGTTGGATCTCAGATGGAGGGGTCTTGACTTCAAAAAGTGTCTTAGATTGTAAGATCTTGTGAGCAGGGACCTATTTTATTTTATCACAGTGTAATTGTATGGTACCTGTGCATTGCTTCTGTTGTGTTATGTAATTTGATTGAATGCATTTAATAGCATTGAGTTGAAGTTACTAGACCAGGAACTTAAAGGGATAATGTCCAATTCTCAAAAGAGCGAACAGATTTTTTTTTATATTCAATTTTGAAATCTGACATGAGGCTAGATATTTTGTCAATTTCGCAGCTTCCCCTGGTCATGTGACTTGTGCTCGCACTTTAGGAGGGAATTGCTTTCTGGCAGGCTGTTATTTTTCCTTCTCAATGTAACTAAAGGAGTCTCAGTGGGACATAGGTTTTTACTATTTAGTGTTGTTCTTATATCTTCCAGGGAGCTGTTATCTTGTGTTAGGGAGCTGCTAACTAGTTACCTTCCCATTGTTCTGTTGTTAGGCTGCTGGGGGGGAGGGAGGGGGTGATATC
>CM044438.1:106198137-106240518 GCA_024363595.1 Xenopus borealis
AATTGGCCATTGTATAACATAATAAAAGTTACCTTAAAGGTGAACCACCCCTTTAAAAGAATGGTGACATCATATCATTCCACTTTCCCCCTTGGGAATTAAATAAGGATTTACCTCCAGAGAAGGGCTACATTTTGACAGATTATCCATTTGATTTGAGCTATAAACGTTTTCTTTTGAGAATATATTTCTGATTTCTGCATCAAACAGTAAGTTCTCTTTTATTTTGTTATAGAATGGCCAATTCTAAGCATTTCTTCTTTTTTTATATATTTTTTAATTGTTTGCCTTCTTCTGACTCTTTTCAGATTTAAATGGGTGGGGGGAGGGGGGTTCAAACCTTCTTCTTCAGACTTTTTCCAGCTTTTAAATGGGGGTAGGGGTCACCGACCCCACCTAAAAACAAATGCTCTGTAAGGCTGCAAATGTATAGTTTTTGCTACTGTTTATTACTTTTCTTTTTATTCAGGCGGTCTCCTATTCATATTCCATTCTCTTATTCAAATCAATGCATAGGTGTTATTTTGGACACAAGCAACCAGACTGCTGAATCTGAACTGGAGAGCCGCTGAAAAAAAACGAAATAATTAAAACAAGACGAATAATAAAAGATTAAATACAATTGCAAATTGGCTCATAATTTGACTTACTATGTCATTCTAAAAGTTATTTCAAAGGTGAACAACCCTTTAATAACTTCTATATTAATAATAACCTGGGAGTGAAAAATAAAAATCTGTATTTTATACATAGCATGAAAGTAGTATTGCATTAAATTAATCCAATAAGATTGTTTTACCACCAATATGGATCCATGCAGATTAGTGACCATCAAGTACAACATACTGTTTTATTATTTATATAAAAAGTAACTCAAAGCAACTGGACTTGCTTTGAGTTACTTTTTATATAAATATACCATGACCTGGATGAATGAGAATCTTCATAGTTATATATACTGTTTTATTATTACAGATATTACAGATTTGCTTAAAATGGGAGGTGGCTCTTCCTGTAATTCAGAGCTTTTCTGGCTTATTGGTTTCCGGATAAGAAATCCCAAGTCTGTATTTTTAACGTCTATGATTAGCCTACGACTGTCCCCAGTTAAGGAGTTGGGAGTTTGCTGCACGTCAGACATGAAAGTGCTTTTAAGTGATTGTATATTTAGTTAAACACCTTTATTTATAGCCATCTTTTTTGGGTGCTTTGGCAGCTTAATCAACACTATATATATATATATATATATATATATGTATTCATGCTCAGATTTTCTCATTTATAAACCAGTTGCTATAATTTAATACAGGTATGGGACCTGTTATCCAGAATGCTGGGGACCTGGGGTTTTCTGGGTAACGGATCTTTCTTTTATTTGGATCTTCATACCTTATGTCTACTAAAAAATTATGTAAACATTAAATACACCCAATAGGCTGGTTCTGCTTCCATTAAGGGACAATTATATATTGGTTTGGATCAAGTAAAGGGTACTGTTTTATTTTTACACATAAAAAGGTAATCATTTTAGATTATTTAGATAAAATGGAGTCTAGAGTCTATAGTCTGTAATTTAGAGCATTCTGGATAACAGGCTTCCAGATAATGGATCCCATACCTGTATATATATATATATATATATATATATATATACCTCTAGAAAAGTGTATCCTAAAGTATTTTCTATAGCATGACAGGTGGTAGGGCTGCACCCTAGAGAAACAGGAATGACTAGAGGAAATGCAGCAGGGATTTGTACAAGAAGAGGCTAAAAAAAGGAGTTATATTTAGATTGTGAAGAAATCCCTGAATGAGAATAAAGGATTAGGCATATTTAGGTGACTGGAGAGTTTGCCGGTGATAAACAGAATGTAATCCAGTGGTTAGATTCATTCTGAGTTTTAAAGAAGGATGCCCTGTGGTATCCCATGGCCAATGGTGGATAACAGATGATCTGGTAGAAAAGGCCCTACACAAGCTGTTCCTGCATACAAGAGTGGCAACTGTGTGACAGAGCAGCGTAAGCATCACATGCAGGCTAAACATTGGATTATCTGCTCAAGCATCCCTTAGGCTCATCAGTCACACCATATACAGTATGGCAACAAACACAGGGACTTAAATGCACCGAGCCCTCTGCACACAGAGCTCTATTTGCAAATGCCTTGTGTATTAATTACAATCAAATCCCAGCTTCATCCATTTGAAACTGTGACATTGTTTAGCTCTTGGTTAGTTGTCCATATGTTGATGCCTGTAAAGCAGGGGCCTTCAGCTGTAAGGAACCTTATTCACCGTGGCATCAGTCAGGCTACTGTCAGAGAAAGAAAATGCTTTTAGGATAGGGAATTCTAGGTAATCTATGTAATCTGCCCTCCATTCTGATGCACATTGGCATTTTGTGCTGAAAAAAATCATCCAATGACATTAATGCATATTTTTCCCACTTAAAGGAGAACTAAATACTTTATAAAAAAAAAACCTATCCCCCATAGACCCCGCTCCTCCCCCAGTGAGTGAAAGGTTAGGGGCATTTGCCCGGTGTAAGAGCTACACGGGGGGGGGGGGGGGGGGGGGGGGGGGGGGGGGGGGTGAGTGTGGAGAGGGGTCTACGGGGTTCTCATTTAATGAATTTTCCAGTAGTTTTGCAGATTTGTCTGTGAAGAATATTTTAGATTACCTCATTATTAGCAGTAATATAATGTAAAATATTTAGCAAAATTCCTTACAGGATACATACAATGCCGCTTCCATTTATAATCCCCAAGGATACAATATATATTAGAAATAAATACAGTGCCAATTTAATATATAATAACAGAATACATGGTAGGATCAATATACTGCCAAATAGATATATAATTTCTCAGAACACATGGTAATATCAATAGAGTCTCTGGGGGTTATTTATTTTAATGGGGGGAAAAAACTAACATTTTTCGAGTGCTGCAAAAAGTCAGAATCAGAAAATAAGCCATCTTAGACCTGCTGAGGTTGTATATAAATCAATATGAGAGGTCTCTATCCTATTTGGAAGTTTCTGTCAAATTAGCTTGAAAATCTGACTATTTCTGGCTTTTCGGGTAAAAATTGGAGCGATTCAAGGAAAATAAAAAAAGAATCATAAGATTCCAGTTTTTAGCTTGATTTTATTGAGTTTTTCCAGATCCAATTAAAGTGTGCTTTTTAATAATAATAATAATAATAATAATAAATAATCTATCCACAGAAATGAAGGGAGAATTTCACTGTATACAGTCAGATAAAGTATATTGGAGATAGCTTTCATTTCTAAAAATGGGATTTTATTTGTTTGCGTTTACTTGTGTAGTGCACCCTTAGTACTCTGCTAACACTGCAGTAACTATGACAATTCAACAAACCAGCCCCTGTAAAACCCGTCACCCCTGGTGTGCACACCTAAGTCCCACAACAGGTTGTGCACTGGTGGGGGGCAACTTTACTTACAGGTTTCTGCTGAACTGGGAACTGGGTTATGTCCCTGGGTGTAACAACAACAAAAGATGGTGATGTGTCCCTTGGTAAGGGTATAAATGGTGCTCTCTCTGGTGAGGTTGGAAGAATGCAGCAATGCAGTCAGCTCTCCTTGCACAATAGGTCTCACCCTCCAATGGACTAGAGCAGTGATCCCCAACCAGTAGCTCGTGAGCAACATGTTGCTCTCCAACCCCTTGGATGTTGCTCCCAGTGGCCTCAAAGCAGGTGCTTATTTTTTAATTACTGGCTTAGAGGCAAGTTTTGGTTGTATAAAAAACAGATGTCCTGCCAAACATTCTCTCCTGTAGGCTGCCAGTCCATATAGGGGTTACCAAAAAGCCAATCAGAGCTCTTATTTGACATCCCCATGGACTTTTTCATGCTTGTGTTGCTCTCCAACTCTTTTTTAAATTTAAATATGGCTCATGAGCAAAAAAGGTTGGGGACCCCTGGACTAGAGGGATAATGTCTGTTTTTTTTTTATAACTCCAAGTGTTCTTTAAAGTGGCCACACAAGGGTTAACTTACAGTTGAAAAGGAACTTTGCTTTTCTCCACACTGTAGCTTTCTTCTTATCAAGATCACAATGGGCGCCTGACAACAAACTTGCTCCTGGGAAAAGCAACAAACAACTACAAGCAGGCTGCAAACTTGCAGGTTAATAGCAGTCTCTCCCTCTCTGGCTGGTCACTCAACAGGCTGGAACACAAACTGCCAGTCTCAAGATCTGCCAGCACATCTCACCATGCTGTCTGGACCCCTCCTCTTCCTGGCTGATTCCCCTTCCTGTTCTGGCTGTGGGGGTAGGATACAGACTGTCTCCTTTATCATTGGTTGAAGAATATCCCTTCCTTCCTGCATGTTGAAGCATTAACTAGTTCATCTGTACTGCAGTGGAAGGCACAGGGGACTATATTACGCAGCAGTCTTACAGGTAAAAACATTAAGAGGCAAATTTACTAAAATTCCCTAAAAATCTCTCGACTATCGGATGCTTATCGAATAGTTTTAGGCTATCTTTTTCCTCGATATTCGATTTCTCAATGAAATTGTACGATCGAATACCGATCGTTCTATTTCACGAAAAAATTGTACTTTTTCCTTCAAGGCTCCGAAAAATTTGTACGATTCGAACAATCGAGGCGTTCGATCATACAAATGGCATTCGAGCAGGGGTTTGCTCATAGGCTTCTATTGGTATTCGGTAGGTTCAATCTGGCATTCGAATAAATTTTAAAGTTAAAATCCTTCGATCATCCAATGATCGAATATTCGATCATTCCATCTATTTGATAATTTGAAATTCTCGGTATTCGATGATCTAAGTGGCCAAATTTGCATATTCAATCCTCTGAAAAAATCGTACGATCGGAATTCAATCGAATTCAATCGAACTTCGATCTCTTCACACAAATTTTGTAAATTTGCCCCTAAGTGTGCTACACTTGCCCTTTCAGTCTTGAAGGCTCATCTACGACCACAGCATAGTGTGCATTTTTCAGAAGCAGACTGCCATCTTCTATTCCCACAGTGCAGCATTTTTGTCTCATAATTTAGTTGCGGCCACTTGCACATGTTGCAACTAACTTTGTCAGAGGTGGGATGTTGTCACTTCTGGTGCACCATAACGTGAGGTTTAATAACGGCATTAGCATTGTGATTTTTCTATGGAAGTAACCTTTTGGGAACCACTGGCATAACTATAGAGGAAGCGGACCCAGCCGCTCTCATACTTTCTCCGAAGCAAGCAGCTGGGGGAGCGGAGGATGCGACTGGGTGGATGAGTAGAGGGAGTGCTGGGCCAGAGCTGCAACACGCCGGTCCCCTGTGAAGTTTATTTGCAGGGGGGCTTTGTTACACCACTGTTGGGAACCCTGTAAATACTGTATTGTCTAGGGTGGAAATATCTCCAGGTTCCCTAGCAGTTGGGCAGAGTGAAAAATTACCTTGCACTTTCCACGTGAATAAAACACTGGCTTATAGAGTCCTGCGTGAGTCCATTTTTTGCGACCTGTACCCGCAACCTGCAATCCGCATTCTTACCCGCCTGGACCCGCTACCCGACCCTGACCCGCAAGTACCTTATCCGCAACCTGGACCTGCGACACTCTGACCATCAAGAATCAGGAAGTGCTGTCATGCTGCCAATCAAGAACTGGGAAATGTTGTCATTGTAACCGGAAGTGACATCACCAGAAGTAGGCATGGTCAGAAAATTGAGTAAAAATCGCTATTGAGAAGACCCACGGGCCGACCCATGCAGAACCGCCGACCTGCGTCTATACCCACATCCCGAACTTCTACCCGCAACCCGCAAAGTACTGCATGTTATTGCCGGTAACCCACGGGTACCCAACCCGCTGCAGGACTCTACTGCCTCCATTTAGGGAAGGACTTACTATATTTTCAGCAGTGTCTAAATATCCTACTTTTGAGCTCCGATTGATGTGAATGATGTACAGTATAATCTCTATAAAGCCTTAAATAAATAAAGGCTAATAATGATATACAGTACTGAGGATGCGGTCTCCAGAACACAATAGTGTAAGTGTGATCCTTCATATCTCATATTACCTGGCTAAATTGTGGGCCTTGCCAGTGAAGTACTGTAGAGTCCACATTATCGGGAGAGAATGGGTTAAGCAGAAGTATCAATATATAGTTTATACCTCCAGCTTATTAAGAGTTGTTTTTTAGGGTTCTTGGGGATACCTCTAATTCTTGCTAAGCCCCTCTGATATAATTTACACTCTCCTCATATTTACCTGCTATCTCTGGTCCTATTTGTTTGGTTTAGTTGTTCTTTCCCACTCACTTCTTCTATTCATTCATTTATTTACTCTATACATTTCTCTTTTTGTTGCAATATTTTTCTATTCCATCACCGCTCTTTTTTTGTGTTTCATACTTTATAGGCCCTTTATTCTTGTTTTTTTTGTTTATTATTCTGTAAATAAGGCTATACACAATCCTTACTGCAGCATTTTGTACTAGTTTGCTTATACAGGTGTGGGATCAGTTATCCGGATTGTTTTTTCTTATGTTTATATGATTTTGTAGTAGACATATGGGGGAATATAATATGTTTAGTTAGCCAAGAAACGTTCACAAACACTTTTGCGAATGTTAGTGACCATATTTGTGCCAAACTTTTGCTATTTGTCAGTTTTATTACATTTTGCCCTTCAGCTATGAAGATCCAAACTATGAAAAGATTCATTATCTGGAAAACCCCAGGTCCAGAGCATTCTGGATAACAGGTCCCATCTCTGTACTCAGTTTATGTGGTGTTAGCCATATTGCAGAATGCCACCAGTGAATGTTAAATCCTAGATGAATCTGGATTGGTTCAACATGAGTCACTTTAACTCATGAAAGCATATTTAATTAAAAGCTATGTTAGGCAACATTCCTCTATGATCTTCTAGTGCCAGGTTTCTGATTAGCTAGTATGTTTTATGATCAGGAATAAGCTTAATCTGTGTCATTACTATATTAAAATGAGAACCTTTTTGGGCAGCTTTTTCCCTCTGACTGTTTTGTCTTGTGATGTTCCCTAGAGCAGGAGTCCCCAACCTTTTTTGGTTTGGGGGCCAGTGTTGAGGCAAAAGGACTGGGGGGGTGACTGCGGGGGTTGGGAGGGGGGTCGGCGTCCAATTTGGCATGCTGGCATCCAATTTAGAGTGCCATTGTCCAGTTTGGCACGCCAGCGTCCATTTTGGCGCACCTTGTTAGTTGTGGGCTAGGCTCCGCAGCCCACTCCAGGACTGCCCATTGCCCAGTGGTTGGGGACCCCTGTCCTAGAGAGAAGTGATAATGCCACCCTTTCATGAATACTTGGAGATTCAAAAAATGGAGAGTATGATGATCCAACATAAAGATATTTAAATTATTTTGAAGATACAAATGGCAAATTATTTGTCTACCACAGTGGCTTTATATTTAATAGGTGTCTCTATACTGTGGTGCAGTGAATGGAAACACCCTAGAGGTAATTATGTCTCATCCAGAAAGCTCAGAGACACAACAGATGTGCAGAATACGGGGGCTGTGTTCTATCAGGTTGGAAAACCACAGTTGAAAAGGGTGGTTGCTCTGCATCTAGTCTAGTACGTAGTAGGTGGAGGATTTGCTTGTGCATATAAGAGAGCTGAGGGGAGGAAGCTAGTGAGGGCTATGACAGGGCTGTGACTCGTAGTGAAAGGAGGAGCTATCAGGGAGTTGATGCATGACGAGTGGTAATATGGGATGGGGCAAATTGGGGCAGGCCAGAAGCAGAACAACCAGGGATTACAAATTTACCAGCTTGCCTGTAAATTTTTTTTTTTTAAAGTTTTTATTTTTGTATTTTTAATATTTAACAACAGTTGTAAGAACAGAAGAGAAGCAGAAAGAAAAGTTTTGGAGCTGAGAGGGGAGGGAAGTCAACAGTGAGTAGAGTAACTTATCCTCACATATCGGCTGTGGAGTCTGTTTTTTTTATTGTGGAAGGACACCCAAGTACCCCAGATAGCTTACAATTTCTGCGGGCAGCCCCTGGCAATGTATGTCAGTTTCTGGTTAGACAGAGAGTTGTTAATCAGGTTGCGCCAAGCTGGTATCGTTGGAGGGACTGTTGCCTTCCAGTTTAGTAAAATTGCTTTTTTTTGCATAATAAAGAAGTTGAAGGTAACACAGTCTGGTGTGGTAATTTATGTCCATATCTTCCTCAACTCCAAGTAGGCAAACCAGAGGAGACATTATTCGTGGTAGTTCAAGAACGTCCGAGATGTAACCCACAATGTCTCTCCAGAATCTCTGTATTAGTGGACAGTGCCAAAATACATGCACGTAAGAGCCAATGTCAGCTTCACATCTCACACAGGTATCAGGCACCTGGGGGAATATTTTTGAGATTCTATATGGGGTGAGATATACCCAGTTTATACATTTCATTTGAATAAATCTGTCTCTGACAGCTATCGTCAAATCAGGTATCTGTTTAAGCGCTTCCCTCCAAAACTCTTCCGTTAAGTTTGGGATGTCTCTTTTCCATTTCCCTAAAGTTTTGGCAAGTGGGTCTTGGTTTGTTTGCCCCAGAATGGTATATGAGTGGGATAGGGGCTTAGTAAGGCTATCTAAATGCAGATATTTCTCCAGGGTAGTATCTATCACCTCTATTGGCCTGGTCGGAAATTGTGCACGGAAAGCATGTGCAAGCTGGAGATATCTGAAGAACATGTTTTGAGGTATTTGGTGGCTCTCTTTAAGTGCTTGGAACTGCTTTATTTCCCCTTCAGCAACATTGTCATTAAGAACCTTAACACCATAGGAGGCCCATATAGCTATATCAGGGAGGGAGGAGAGATGTGGGAAGGATCTATTTCCCCATAAAGGTTCCCATTTTGACAACACAGACTCCCGCCCCTGCGCATGCTTAAGCGCTTTTTGGAAAGCATTAATCACTGTTAACATTGGCGTGGTAATGAATCGTGCTGCCAGGGGTCCTCTGTACAGAAGGTTGGCCAGGGCCTCCAGGGATCCCATAATATTTGCTTCTAGTATAATAGAAGTATTGTCCAGATGGGGGGTAAGCCACCAATGAGCATACGTCAGCTGACTTGCTAGGAAATACATTTTCAAATTGGGGAGGGCCAGACCCCCTTGTGTAACAGGGGCTTGTAGGTTTTTGAAGTTTAAGCATGGGCGTTCACCTGCCCAGAGAAACCTTCTGAGTATTTTGTCAATGTGTTTAAACCACTGTGTTCTAGGGGTTATTGGGGAGTTGTGCAGGGTTATAAAGAAATTTGGGGAGGAATACCATTTTAAATAGGTTTACCCTACCTGGAAGGGTGAGGGGGAGTTGTGCCCATATGTCCATCTTTGCTGAGAGAGTCCTGGTTATGGGGGTGAGGTTAGTCGCCTCATAGTCTCTGCAATTCCTTGTAATTATAATCGCCTGTAAATTTTTAATACCATTCCATGTTGGTATTTTACTGGTCAGGTGGCAATTCTACTTGCATGTAGATTGAGGCTTTTGCACCCAAGTAGGCACTGGGTTTTACATTAGCCCCAGTAACTATTACATAGTTATAAAGTAAGTTAAGTTGAAAAAAAGACACACGTCCAGCAAGTTCAACCTTTTACATCTGTATATAACCTGCCTACATGCTTGTTGATCCAGAGGAAGGCAAAAATAACACAGTTGAAGCCTCTCCAATTTGCCTCAAAGGGGGAAAAATTCCTTCCTGACCCCAAGATGGCAATTGGACCAGTTCCTGGATCAACTTGTACTATGACCTATCTCCCATAACCCCTATCTAATGTATCAGCCTGTACGACTGATGCAGGGAGAGAATTCCACATCTTCACAGCTCTCACCAGGGTCGGAATGGGCCAACAGGACACCAGGAAGAAACCCGTTGGGCCCCGCCAGCCCAGATACACTCCCTGGTTTTCTTGCTCCCCGGTTGCGGCAAAAAGCAGTGTGTGCGCTTGTCAGCACACTTGCACACACCTGCAGCTGGTTACAGGTAGGTTACTACCCCAGTCCTACTCTGGTTCTCACTGTAAAAAAAAACCCTCTTTAGCCAGAACCTGCTTTATTCTAATCAGAATGGATGCCCACATATCAGCTGGAAAAGGACCAACTGTTAAATTAAGCATTAGACAGATTATTATATTATCCCCTTATATATTTATACATAGTTATCATATCACCCCTTAAGCGCCTGTTCTGCAGCATGAACATCCCCAATTTGGCCAGTCTTTCCTCATAGCTAAGATTTTCCATACCTTTTACCAGCTTAGTTTCCCTTCTGTGCACCCTCTCTAATACAATAATGTCCTGTTTGAGTGCTGTTACAAATAATAGAACAAAGATTAGTTCTGTGTGGTCTTAATTAAATAATTAATTGCTCAAATTATCATTTATTAGCTGAGCAAATCTTTTTTTATAGAATATTTTAGAATATCATGGAAATTATTTTAAAAACATCTTGTGAGAATATGGGCATTAGAAAATGATTAGCAAGCTGTATCAAGCTGATCAGATGTTACATGTGAGCAGTCAGTCCAGTTGCATTAGTTTAGAAAGATAAAGCTCACTCTATCCCTCTTTTAAGTGACCTTATTTTTTTTATGCAAATACATCTTTGCTATGTGATCTCTTTGCCAAACTCTGATTAGTTGATGCAGCTGCCTGCTTAATGTTTTAAACATTGCCTTTAATTTGTCCTTCTGGAAATCACTCTCTCCAGGTTGGAAATAATATTGGCAGGGAGTGTGCATTTAAAGTGGACGATAAAGATTGCATGATTTATCCACAAGTGAAGCTACAGGCTGCTTCTTCCCAGACTAACTCTGACAAATCCGTGGCGCTCACATGCTTTGCGTCGGGGATACTGCCAGCTGGCCTTGTGGCGCTCACTATGGATATTAATACTCATATTAGTAACCCACATTAGTAAATCAAAACTGTAAGTATATTTTCATATTTTGATGGTCACATCATCAGCTGCATGTTTCACGTTGGAATTATTCTCATCGCTGCAAAGTTCCTGCTGCATTGGGAGAGAGAAAGATGCCTTTAATTTGATGATGCGGAAGTTAAAATCCATTAGTTATTAGCAGTTACCGCTTGAATGCGCATTGGGAAGGCTCTTTTAATCAGCCCATATTATTGAAGAGAAACTATCATATCGGCAACCCAAGGTTTTTCAGCTGAAAATACAGGTGTGTTGAATCCCTTTTACCTAGGTGGTGTGATTTGGAAGTATTTCTACTGAATCTTTCTCTTTTTGGAGAATTATGGCTGGTGTACCCCATTTCTTGCCCATAATTAATGTCTCCAGTCTTATTCATTCAGAAGCAGAATCCTTCATTAATATTTGAAGGAATGGCAATGTTGCCCCCATTCAGTAATATTTAGAGATGTCCAGTCTGCAGACTTGTTATTAAGATGCCAATTCCAGCATTCTACAGCAAGGTTTTTTTGTTGTAGGTGAGTTAACAGCCTTAAAGGAGAATTCAGCCCATTAGCAAAAAAACCCTACCCCCCACCCCACGTAGACCCCCCCTTATCCCCCCCACCGAGCCTAACTGCCCACCTGGGGAAATTCCCCGAACTTTTTACTTACACCTCAGTGCAGATTCAGGCATTGGTTTTCCATGCATGTGTCTTCCGGCGCTTCGCCAATTTCTGTCCATTTCGACGCATTCTCTGTTGTTGCAAACTGGTAAATTGCTCAAACTGTGCATGCATCGATACGCCGGTCTCCGTCTCAGCTTATCGAAGACCTGGAAGATGCCTGCATGGAACTCCGAATCCCCCTCTTCTCATAAACATCTTTATTCTCATTGTCTTTTATATCTACAGTACTTATTATATTCTTCAATTATTAAGCATTTTTCCCCATAAAGAAATTGGGAATGACCATGAATATGCAAAATGTTTAGAAGCAAGACCGAGAGTTTTCCTGGTATCCCGACACTGGGCAGTTCAATACAAATTGATTGATTGCCTTGGGTTTCTAGACCTGGTTCAAACATTGTAATATTTAGCGCAATACTTTTTAAAGGGGTAGTTCATCTTTAAATGAACTTTTACATGATGTAGACATTAATATGCTTGGCAGTTGGTTTGCATTTTTTGCAGATTTTAAATTATTTGACTTTATGTTCAGCAGCTCTCCAGTGTTACAATTTAGCTGCTATACCCTAGCAACAAAGGCTTTCCGGAGAATGGATCGTTCTGTAATTTAATTAATAAATAAGCTGGTTTGCTTCCAATAAGGATTAATTATATCTTAGTTTGGATCAAGTACAAGGTACTGTTTTATTATTAAAGTGAAAAGGGAAACCAGACTGAACTTGGTACATTTTGGATTATTTGGATTAAATGGAGTCTATGAGACACATCCTTTCCGTAATTCCAAACTATATGGATAATGTATTCCATACCTGTACTTAATAACAATACACATTATATCTATAGTAGAGTTGTACTCATAGGTTTACATATCCTGGCAGAATTAATTTCTTAACCATTGTTCAGAGAATATGAATGATAACACAAAAACTTTTCTTTCACTCATGGTTAGTGGTTGGCTAATACCGTGTATTGCCCCCTTTAACATCAATGACAGCTTGAAGTCTTTTGTGGTAGTTGTGGATGAGGCTCTTTATCTTCTCAGAGGGTAAAGCTGCCCATTATTCCTGACAAAAAGCCTCCAGTTCCTGTAAATTTTTGGACTGTCTTGCATGAACTGCACGTTTCAGGTCTCCCCAGAGTGGCTCAATGATATTGAGGTCAGGAGACTGAGATGGCCACTCCAGAACCTTCACTTTATTTTGCTGTAGCCAATGACAGGTCTACTTGGCCTTGTGTTTTGCATCATTGTCATGTTGGAATGTCCAAGTACGTCCCATGCGCAGCTGAATGCAGATTTTCCACCAGTATTTTTTGATAACTTACTGCATTCATTTTGCCATCAATTCTGACCAAATTTCCAGTGCGTTTGTCGCTCATACATTCCCAAAACATCAGCGATACACCACCATGTTTCACAGTAGGAATGGTGTACCTTTCATCATAGGCCTTGTTGACTCCTCTCCAAATGTGTAGCCTTTATGGTTGTGGCCAGAAAGTTCAGTTCAATTTCATCACTCCAAATTACTTTGTGCCAGAAGGTTTGAGGCTTGTCTCTGTGCTGTTTGGCATATTGTAAGTGGGATACTTTGTGACATTTGTGTAGTAATGGCTTTCTTCTGACAACTCTACCATGCAGCCCATCTTTCTTCAAGTGCCTCCTTATTGTGCATCTTGAAACAGCCTCACCATATTTTTGGTCCTGTATTTCACCTGAAGTTATTTGTGGGTTTTTCCTTGCATCTGAACAATTTTTCTGGCAGTTGTGGCTGAAATTTTAGTTTTATTTGGTTTGCTTTTAACAGAACCCCTAATTTTCCACTTCTTAATTGGAGTTTGAACACTGCTGATTCTCAGTTCCTTTGATATTTTCTTATATCCCTTTCCTGTTTTATAGAGTTCAACTACCTTTTCCCACAGATCCTGTGACAATTCTTTTGCTTTCCCCATGACATAGAATCCAAAAAACATCAGTGCAGTGTATTAAAAACTGGGGTATGTAAACTTTTGATCAGGATCATTTGGGTAGTTTGTGTAGTGATTATGATTTAAAAAGAATAAACAAAGTTGTCTGACAATAAATGGCTTCAGCCAACCACTAACTATGAGTGAAAGAAATGTTTTGTGTTATCATTCATATTCTCTGAAAAATGGTTAAGAAATCATAAATTCTGCCAGTGTATGTAAATTTATGAGCACAACTGTTTATGCTCAGCTATTGTACAACAGTGTGGAATATGTTGGTTTTATAAATATATCAATAATAATATTGTAAAATATTATTTTAACAGGCCCCTAAATGATACAGTAGCCTCTATAGTAATACAAGTGTGCAAATTAGTACACAGACCTATGCCATGCAGGTTAAAAGTATGAGTTGTATGGGGACAGCATCCAGTGATATACATTTGTGGAAGATGCAAAAAAAAAAAAGGTTTATGAAATAGAAGGCTGAAAGTTAGCACCAGGTCCATTAAAAAGACTTGTAGCCACAGAAAGATGTTCACTGTGAGTCACCCTGTACTAATTACTCTTGAAAACTCTCAAAATTTGTTCAGAAGACATATCAGTCAATATATGATGATGCAATTTCCAGGCTTATTTGTTTTGTTAGACTTTTGCTCTTCCGTTATCACTCTTTCAAGCTTGTTCCAACCTCTTGCTCGATGCTTTCCATCGAGTTCAAGTTTGAATTTGTTCAATATATTAAATAGGCCAAAAGTGCATTATAGCTCTCTTGGCAACTATTTCCCAATAGTTCCTTAGCTTCCCATCAACAGTTGTGCCTCAAAACTTCCATGCATTGGGGATGAGTGGTTATATTTGGGAAACTTATTTGGGAACCTTTTGTTATGCTCTTGGGATACATTAGTAGGGTCTTATCCATAATTGAAAGTAAGAACTCAAACCAAACTTGGCTCAGTTCTGTGCCTAACGATCGTAACCTAAAGCAGTGGTTAATAGGGATGGGCAAATTTGACCCGTTTCACCAAAAATTTGCCACCGCCATAAATTCGCCGAAATGCATTAAAGTCTAGGGGCAGAGAATCTTGTGCTTCCTTTTCTTTGTTTCTCTTTCCTCTTTAAGTTTGTATAACTTGAATTCTTGTTTGTGTTTATTATGAAAACTCAAAAATAAAATGTTTTTTAAAGTGTACCTGTCACCCAGACACAAAAATATGTATAATAAAAGTCCTTTTCAAATTAGACATGAAATCCAATTTCAAATTTTTATTAAAGCATTCATAGCTGTTTTAAGCTCATTTAAAAATCTCAGCTGTCAATCAAATATTGTCTGCCACTTCTCTGTGTCTTAGGCAGATAATTACTTTCACTTTCCATTCATCACTTCCTAGATGTCACTGCTCCCCACACATTCCCCCAGTTCTCTGAACATTTAATTGTGTAGCCAGGACATGGGGATAGCCATTGGGTCCCCCATTCTGGTGCACAAACAAGATTCTGAGATGATACAAGGCTTGCCTTAATAACAGTGTCCACAAAATGGCTCCTGCCTGCTTGCTATAATTATGAAATCCCAGACTGAAGGAAACAAGATTAAAATAATTTATATTGTTGAATTAATGTTCATTTTGCTTGACTAATGTGATAAAATATGATTTTGAATACACTTTAAAAAAAGTCTATGGGCGTCAATTTTTTTGATGTGTGGTGATTTTGTCATCGAATAGCCTATTCCTAGCAAGTGTACACTTGGAGGTACATTTATCAAGGGTCGAATTTCGAATTCATGTGACTTTTTTTTAAACTCCCTGAAATTCGACTTTATTATTTATTATTAGAATCGAATTTTTGAAACTCAAACGAATTTAAATGACCCTGAAACTCGAATTGAATTAGATATGAATTTGATCAAACTCGATTCCAGTTTTTTCTCTGAAAAATACTCAAATATCAGGAAGGCTGCAGACATCTCCAAATTGATCCCTGGACCTCTCCCATTGACTTAAACAGTAATTCGGCAGGATTTAGGTGGCAAATAGTCTAAATCAAATTCTTAAAGGGCCAGAGTATGATAAAATCAAAACAATTTGATCCTTAATAAATCTCCCCCTTGGTCTTCAATATACATTTTTTAATAGTTTTGAATTATCAGTCTTCTTCTGCATCTTTTCAGCTTTCAAATGTGGTCGATGCGGTTGAGCTTTCAAATTTAATTTTATATTACAAATAGATACTGCTTTTTCTTAGACTTTCAGCACCTAAAGCAGCAACATGTGCTGGAATCAACCAGTCAGAACAGAAGAAATTTGTCAGTGACTCACATCATGGGTGTGTTTTTCGGCAGATAGGAAAATGTTAGGTTAAGGAGTTCACAAATAAATTAACAATAAAAAAAAATGCAAACAACTGTAAAACAGATTAATTAAACATTCACAATTATGTGCATGTCTGAGCCCAATACCTTATTACATTAAAGTGCACATCTCTCTAGGAAGGCCTCACAAGGCCTGTCCATATCCCTTTTGCATCACCATAGTTTGTAAATACTCATTTATGCCTGTGCCCCTTAAAGGGCATAAAGCTTAACCAAAGAAGCAGTGAAGAAATGTTGTACATGTATGGGACCTGTTATCCAGAATCAGGGCTGCCAATAGAAATCACGGGGACCCGTACAACAAAATTTTCGGGGGCCCCTGCATCCCACCCACCCTAGCCACACCCATGATCCTGCCCACTCCACATCACAGTTAAAAGACCACACACACATCAGCGCTAAAAAAAATAACCCCCCCTACACACATATTGATGGTCAGGGCCCCCTTATAAGTAAAAAAAAACTGTTATTTTTCTCTTTGTCCCTGGTGGAGAATCAAAAGCACATTTTTTTCCACTCATCTTTGTACTTAAAGCCAATTTGTAAACATTGAAAATATCAACCTTTTAAGGTGAAACACCCTCAATTTGGGATTTTTAATCTCCCCTAATGACATCTACATGGCTCAACATTAAATTTTGGCTATCCTGGCATGGCCATTCTCTCCCAATTACATGGCTATCCCAGTCTCAGTAGTTCATTTTGCCAAGTGTTTTATTCTTGTGGTGGCAAGTACAGCTGGTAATCACTAGGAAAACAGAGCTTTTCTCCTTGGCACAAGCAGCAAAAAACAGACTTCTGATAAAGTATAGAGTACAAACTCAAGTTGGGACTTGGGAGCGGAGGCTCTTGGTTCAGGGGGACATGGCTAGTAACCCTCGAGAAAAAAAAAAACTTTATTTTGCCACAACTAGACACTGCCAACTGAGAAGGGGAGAATTCTGATACACTCAACCCTTCAGCCTGCCGACAGACTAAGGGTTTCTATATCAGATTCTCTTCAAGTGATACTCCTCTACTTCGTCCTCACTGCGTGTCTGGCAGTATGACAGTACGCTCTCGCGAGATAAGACTTGTGACGTCTGGAGAGTAATGATCCGGCAGGAGTCGAGAAGCTTCACATCGAAGGCATTGCGATTTTGGGGATTTGGAAAGCTGTACTGTTGGGCGGTATGATATTGCTCCCATTAATAGTGACATTGCCTGGTATGTGACCACTCAGCTGTCGAGGTGGCAGGGGTTCAGCAGGCAAGTGAGGCAAAGCTTCTGAGAGGTCAAGGGGGCCCGGCTCTTCGAAAAGTGCAGCACTGCCGGGCCCCCCTTCAGTCCCGGGCCCGGGACACTTGTCCCCCCTGTCCCCCCCTGATGGTGGGCCTGTCCAGAATGCTCTGGACCTGTGGTTTTCCATATTACGGATCTTTGGATCCCCACACCTTAAGTCTACTAGAAAATCATGTAAACATTAAATAAACCAAATAAACTAGTATTGCTTCCAATAAGGATTAATTATATTTTAGTTTGGATCCAAGTACAAGCTACTGTTTTATTTTTACACTGTACGTTATGTTTTGGGCTTCAATTAGGGTTGTCACCTCTTGCCATCACCCTTTCAGTAGGGGGGTGAGAAGCTGATGCCACAGGGGGTGGTGCCATGACGTTGCGTGGCAGGTCATAATTGGACAGCCCTTCTGAAAACCCGGCTGTCTGGGTCAAAACTGGAAGGTGGCATCCCGATCTTTCCAGAAGTGGTGCATTGATAATAAGGAAGTAATTGGTTTGGTCCACTGAAACCAATTTATAGTGAATGTTCAAACAACACATTAATATCTCAGACTTCGCACTCTGTGAATTTTATCTCATATCATTAAATGTAGTTACAAATTGTTGAACTCCCAAATGAATTAAATCAAGTTCATATATGCCAATCATTTATTTAACTTGATGAATTTAAAAATTATTTTATGTATAATGAATTCATAAATCAATTAATGCAGAGAAAACATCAGTTAATTACTCATTACATAAATCAAATAGTTCATATCAAACATTAATCATATCACTTATAAAGAAATTGAAAAGAGATTATTTTATATTTCATTTTGAAATCTGACATGGGGCTAGACATGTTGTCAATTTCCCAGCTGCCCCAAGTCATGTGACTTGTGCTCTGATAATCTTCAATCAGTCTTTAATGCTGTACTGTAAGTTGGAGTGATATCACCCCTCCCTTCCCCCTAGCAGCCTAACAACATAAGAATGGAAAGGTAACGAGATACTGTAACAGCTCCCTAACACCAGCTGCCTGGTAGATCTAAGAACAGCACTCAATAGTAAAAAGCCATGTCCCACTGTGTTCCATTTAGTTACATTGAGAAGGAAAAACAACAGCCTGCCAGAAAGCAGTTCCCTCCTAAAGTGACAGGTTACAAGTCACATGACCAGGGGCAGCTTGGAAATTGACAAAATGTCTAGCCCCATGTCAGATTTCAAAACAGAATATAAAAAAATCTGTTTGCTCTTTTGAGAAATGGATTTCAGTTCAGAGCAGCACTATTAACTGATGCGTTTTGATGAGTTTTAACTGATACGTTTTCCCATGACAGTATCCCTTTAAGGATAGTTAGAACGCAAAGTCTTGATATTAAATTAGTTGTGATTGTGGTAGGGATGCACCGAATCCACTATTTTGGATTTGGCCAAACCCCCGAATCCTTCAAGAAAGATTTGGCCGAATACCGAACCGAATCCAAATCATAATTTGCATATTCAAATTAGGGGTGGGAAGGGGAAAACATTTTTCACTTCCTTGTTTTGTGACAAAAAGGTATGCAATTTCCCTCCCTTCCCCTAATTCGCATATGCAAATTAGGCTTTGGGTTCGGCTGGGCAGAAGGATTAGCGGAATCCTGCTGAAAAAGCCCGAATCCCGAACGAAATTCTGTATTCGGTGCATCCCTAGATCGTGGAATCATACTTTACCATACCAAAGTACAGAATCTTGAGCTTACACAATGTCCACCCCAGTATTAGCTGATTGTTCAACACCGCTTTTCGAGACCATCTCTTGGCGTTGGCAGCTCGCGAGTTCCCATTTATCACTCATCCCCATGCTGCTGGATCTTGTATTAGTTTAATAAACCACATTCCCCATATTATAGTGGCTTCCTCTTTACTCCATTGCTCAACAATTGTTCCTACACGTCATTCACCATTATTAGGCTTCATCAGAGCGCATGTTCAAAAAAACCTCTTAAATCCTTCTGTTCCAACTGTGTGTAACACAAATTTACTAGTGGCATCACTAGCTATTTACTGGGCTCCATTGCAAAACATGTTACAGACCTATTAGACTAGGGGTCTCCAACCTTTTTTTACCCGTGATCCACATTCAATAATAAGAAAAGTTGCATGGAAAAAGTTCCTGGGGTTGCCAATTATTGGCTTTGATTTGCTACTGGTAGCACCTATGTGGACTTGCTCTTACAGGAGGATCAGTTTGGCAGTATACCTGGTTTTTATGCATCAAAACTAACCTCCAAACCAGGAATTCAAAAATAAGCACCTGCTTTGAAGCCACTGGAAGCAACCTCCAACATGTTGCTAAGGAGCCACTGGTTTGGGTTCACTGTTTTAGGAATAAGATCTTTTTATAGACACTTGTTTAAGTTCTTATCAGACAGTGGCTTGATGACTGCATTCATGGGATGACTTCTATTTATAAAACTAACTGATCCAAAAGTACTGATCTGAAGGAAATTGGCAGCTTTTAGGAAGATCAAACTTTTTGTTTCACCTAACAAACTCTGTATTCAACCCTCTTGGCGCAAAACTCCCCCCTCTGCCCTGAGTAGGCTCCCCTCCTAAAGTGCTGGCACAAGTCACATGACCGGGGCAGCTGGGAAATTGACAAAATGTCTAGCCCCATGTCAGATTTCAAAACTGAATAAAAAAAAAATGTTTGCTTTTTTGAGAAATGCAGAATTGTGCTGGAGCAGCACTATTAACTGATGCGTTTTGAAAAAAACATGTTTTCCCATGACAGTATCCCTTTAAAAGGAGAAGCTTGGGATCAGCTTATAAATCACACTGTTCACACTAAAGCATCAGTCTGCCTTCATGCATGTAACCTAGCCAACTGTAATGAGAAATGATTTAATTTCCAACACTCCCTACTGGAAATGTTATATTGAAATTGCTTCAGGAGCTTCTGTAATTGATTATAGAAATCAGACAAGCATTGGTGTTAATTAAGGGCTGCCTCTGATTCTCTAGATAATGCTGAGCTGGATTGCAGAGCAGATACGTTGTTTGACGGTTAGCATTTTCCATATTGTGACATGTGAGTTTTACCAGATTTCTGTTGCACTGATGGATGTTCTTTCAGGTACCACATTTAGAGTTCCAGTTAGAATATTGGGCATGAGCATACTACAGGCCAAGCAACATCAGCACCCAAGGGATCCTGACGCCTCCTGCTGCAGCATTATAGGGATAATAAGGGGAAAAACAAAGTAAGGAACATTTTATCTACAAAGTGTAGCACAAAGAAAAGAGCATCTGAAAATTCTCTTTTTATCTCACATTTAGTCATTTATAGACGCACCGCAGATTGTTATTTTAACTCTAACAATCTCAGACAGACATTTAGATAGACAGACGTACGGACAGACATATAGATGGATAGTATAGTTGGACACTCTGGAGGGGAGGTGGAGCTGATGAATCGAGAGTGAGCAAGTGACTTTCATAACTCCCAGCATTTTGGAAACGGAAAGGGGGACAAAAAGATTTGCCAAGTGTAGTGCTGCAAATTTTTGGGCACACCCATTGTTGAGGCAACACCCCCTAATTACCATGTCCATTTTACAGAATTTGCCAGGTTATGAAATTTTGAACACATTTCTGTGGTTTTAATGTTTTATTACAGTTTTACTAATGAAGGTAGGTGAATTGCCCTTTTAGCTATGAGTATTACCTCTCCCAAAAGTATCTTAAGTATCTATTCTGGGCTCTCTGCCAAAGGCCAATTAAGTTAGAAACATTGTATCTTTTTCTGGATTTTCAGTGCATGAGATCAAAGAGAAAGGTGGGACATTTCAGGACAAATATGGGACTGCGGGTTGAGCTATCAAAAGCTGGACTGTTCCACTCAAAACTGGACAGTTGCAAGGTATGGACATTTAGGTAGCAGGAATCAGGGGCCCGCTATTGACTGAAATGTGTATCAGTTGGGGCAGAGTCCTGAAATGGGACAGGCAGTTTTAAATTGGACAAGATGATAGATAGATAGATAGATAGATAGATAGATAGATAGAAAAACTGCTGTTAAATGAGTCATTGAAATGTGATGGTCCCCATGGTGAAAATATGCTGTACAAATCTCAGATATGTTATCCATTATTCCGTTATCCAGAAATCCTAATTATGGGAAGGCCTTCTCCAAATGAAATTATATAATTACATTACTTTTTGAATAATTTCCTTTTTTGCTATTATAATAAAGCATTAGAGTTGTACTTGATCCCAACTACAATATTTTACTATAATTAATCGTTATTGTCGGCAAAACAAAACACTTAAAATACTTTTACAATTTACCTACATTTTCTGTATCTTATATATTAGCAGTTTTAGACTTCTCATTGCAGGCATCCTTTCGTTTTGGGCCCCTTAGCTACAGAAAATATTATTTTACCAATCTTTCAGGTTGGCAAACAAGTTTATAAAATAAAGTTGACCCAAATTAATTTTCAAAATGAGCTTTTAGTAGTGTATAAGAGAGCAAATGGGCATTCTTTCCAACTCTCACCCTAGCTTTTGCTGGCTTTTAGGCTTCTCCTCCTGCTATTGCTGCTGGACCCACTAGAGGGTCCAACCCCAAAGTTTTAGAGGTGCTGCTTTACAGTGTTGCTATATTATCCATGGCTATGTCAGCAGGGCACAAAGACATCTGTCTCCGACATATAGACAAAATTTTTTGCCTGAAAATATACATTTAATCAAATTAGAATAAATCTTTTTACATTTGAAATGAAAATTTTAATAAATGATTGGGCAAAAAGTCATTGGGGATTGCAATTGCCTTTGGGGGAATATTTGATGCTTCTCTTATTTCTTTGAACTTATTTTCTGTTTATCCATTTAGTCCATTTTAACAGTTCATTTCTAATATGTGGTTCTGGGAGCTACAGGAATTATTATTAAGTGTTCATGAATTCAGTAATTAGAATTTTTGGATCCATTGCTTTGATCTTTATAAACCTCTGAGTATTTGAATTATTACCAAATCTTAAATACAGGGTGGAATCTCTGGGGGGCTGGTATTTTTATATATAGTGAAAGCATTGGTTAAGGATTTTCAAATGTGACTGGAGGTCCAGCATATAAAACATTTATCATTTTGTTTTTGTTCTCAAGTCCCACCACCCACTTTGCCAGTCTGGAGAATTTCAAATGAAATTCTGATGAAATTTAAAGAGAAAACACATTTATATTGCACATCAAAGAACCTATTAATCAAAATAAATTTAGGGTAAAAAGTGCAGAACTCAGGAGCAAACTATCATGTGTGTCCCAGTTTGCATGCCCAGAGGTCCCAACATGGAGGGTGTAGAGCTATGTCTTATTATACAATACCTGAAAGGAATACCTCAAAAAAAATTTGGGGGGCCTGGCAGACACATACCCCCCCCCATGGCTTGTCACACCTGTCTGCTTCCATTAGTTTGCACTATGAAGCAAAGTTTAAGGTAGTAGTGGGGAGGTAGCACTATATACAAAAGACCATGTGCTTTGTGCCCCACTGTCCCCCAGACCCTGGATTGACTTGTGCTATGAGCTATCTTTCATAACCCTGTATTCCCTCACATGCTAAACAGCCATCCAACCCCTTCTGACAGGAGAATTCAACCCTACGTGTAAACAAACCCTACCCCCATCCCCACCAAGACCCCCTCCCTCCTCCCCCTAGCCTAAGGGATACCTCAGGAAAATGCCCCTAAGTCGGCATGCCAGAATTGGACGCTGACCCCCTCCCAGCTGAAGATGAGATGAATTGAATTGATACAATAGTTGCTAATATTCCCCATATACTGCTAAGAAATGTTTTAACTTATCAACTAAATGTACCAAATTGTAACAGTTCAGAATCTGCTTCTGGATCACTGAGCTTCCAGACTGAAACACCAGAGACTAGAGTCCTGTGCGGGTCCATTTTTTGGGACTCGTACCCAACCCGCAATCTGCAACCCAGACCCACATTCTTACCCGCTTGGACCGTGACCCGACCCACAAATACCTTATCCACAACCCGAACCCGTGACCCGCTGCCCATCAAGAATCAGGAAGTACTGTCATTGTAAACCGGAAGTGACATCATCAGAAGTAGACTTGATCAGAAAAAAGGTGTAAAACAGGAAGTGTCATTGCAAACCAGAAGTGACATCATCGGTTGTAGAAATAAAAATCGCTATGGAGAAGATCCGCGGCCTGACCCTCAACCCACAAACCTGCAGAACCACCGACCCGCTTCTATACCCGCACCCGAAACTTCTACATCCAACCCGCAGGGTACCACAGGATTTTGCTGGTACCTGACCCGCTGCAGGACTCTACCTCAGACACAAACATTAAACTTCAATTTTGTGAAAATGGTAAAAAAGATGGAAAGTAATTGAAAATAGCTTTTGTTTATAGTGAACAATCTGAAAATAAGTGAACTGATAAAAGTGTTTGGAAGGTGAGCAACCCCTTTAGGGAAACCATCACCAATATCCAATCACAATGGCTCCATTGAACTATTCAGGTGTTTTCTGAAACTCACACAGGTGTAAAAGTAAGATCTGGTCACAATGACACGATAACCAATGAATCACACCTTCACACTTTTTTCAGTTTCAGCTAACACCTACCTGAATAGATCCATGGAACTACCATTGTCCATTGATGATATTTATTTTTTGTGCAATGTAAGTATGAAATAATCTGTTTTATCTCTTGGCCCTGATCCCCAGCACAAACAACCATCCTGGGTAAAGCTCAGTCACACCTATTCCCTAACTGTATAGAATCATATACACTAGTTGCTGATACAGTGTAGTAACTAGATGTTACTGGGCCCCACAGCATACAGTATCTAGAGATTGTCCTATTTTACCAATATATGTGGAAATCGCTCATTATTTGGCCTTCAAGGGACCCCCTACATCTCCTGCCCCCCCTGCAGCCGCAGAGCCTCTGTAGTTACGCCCCTGGTGATGGATGCAATAGGTTTCGCTGATCTAAAAGTAAAACTCACCAGTTTTCCTAGAAGGGGTACAGTTGCACCATTAAAATTCAACCTTTAATAAACAAGCCTCCACTTGTCATTTTTATACTTGTGTGTTCCTTTCTCAGCTGCTAGGGCTGCATAAAAGTTGCCCTATTTGATCTACCATAGCTATGCCACCAAGTCTGGCCTCCTTTGTTTTATAACATTAGTGATGGAGCAAACAAATGTAGTAAGATCGATGACCCCATTGGGGCAGTGTTTGTCCATCATGAATGCACTCTATGCTTGGCACCCAGTGAAATATGAAAGCGCCTCATAAGCTGTGAGCCACTGGTGATTTGTGTCATGTACGGCTCCCTAAATTCAGAACAAGTGCTAGGCTCCTTTTTTGGCTTCGGGAGGAGCCCTCAGCTACTCAGATGCCGAACCAAATAAATGCCGAACCAAATAAGTGTTCTTATAGCGTATATTATAGCATGGTCAGACAGGCCAGGGTCGGTACAGGCAGAGTTCAATCAAGGTCAGACTTGTGGACGTCATGCGCCCGGCGTGTAAAACCAGAAAGTGGTTGCCTTTCGTGCCATTGGAGAGCTGGAGCTAATAAGAAGATGATGTTTGCAGTGGGCACCCCTGCATTGCATTGAGGAGCACTTTCCAAACATAAATACAACATGCCTGGGTGCATGTAAAATGTGCACAAAAAACCTAAAAGTACTGAGCTGCTGAAATTAAAATTTTCTCCCTGAGGAAAATCACTATCATGTGATCAAAACGTGGACATTTCTTTTTCTTGTTTATTAAAATCAGTTACTCTAACTGAGCATGTTGAGCACTTTTTTTATTTTACAAGTATGGGAACGGTTATCCAGAATGCTCGGCACCTGGGGTTTTCTGGATAACAGATCTTTCTGTAATTTGGATCTTCATACCATAAGTCTATTAAACATTAAATAAACCCAATAGGCTGGTTTTGCTTCCGATTCAGGATTCATTATACAGTATCTTAGATGGGATCAAGTGCAAGCTACTGTTTAGTTATAAATTTGGATGATTTGGGTAAAACGGAGTCTATGGCAGATGGCCTTTCCGTAATTTGGAGCAGGTTTCCGGGTAATGGATCCCATATATATCTTTGTACAGTATGGTTGTTCAGAAGAGGCACATGTCTGAGGCATAACAGCGGCGGAGGTTAAGAAAATACAACAAAGTAATTTCAGTGTAACATTCCCTGAATAATATTCTTCTTATATTCCATTAAAAAGATTAAACCCAACATTTAAATGACTAGGAATAAAATAACCGGTAGAATGCACTTTCATCATAAATGGATCAAACCCAGTGATTGCTGTAAATCTGCCTGTGCTCCGGATGTCCGCACCCTATCAGCAGCCCTAGCTAACAGCTGCACTGCATGGAGAGTTATAGATGACAAACAATAATTATGCTTCAAGAGTGGAAGCCATATCTCTTATCATAATTGGTAATCGATCTGTTCAGTGGCAAGCAGGAGTTTGCATGCAAGTCCTCTGAGACAGCAAGGTAAATTGAAATATGTTCAACAGCCGAAGCCTGAAGGAGCCAAATATATGGAAACTGAATAGAAAAGATTGTGGTCGGAAAAAATCAGTTGGGCTTCTGCGGGACAAAATGAGCAGACCATAGAGAACACGGGATTAATTGATTCCAGATGCTGCAGTATCCCATCGCCTGCTGCGGAGGACCACATCCATCACTTTGCACCATGTATTTGAAATGGTCCAGTCATGTAGAATTAAATTAGCCTCTGCTGTGCCTGCCTCCTGTTTAATTGCTTCAGTGTTATAGAGTCTGCTCAGGCATATGGCGTTTTTATAGGCTTAGCGATTAAAATGGTTTGCTTTACTGATTTCCAAACTCACAAACTTGATTTCCTTAGCTTATTCTATTTAGATGTCTCTGTCTAAGTGGTTGTGACATTTTAATAGGCCTTTTTTATTCTGCCGCTAGTGGGAGCATTGCTGTCAGCTAAAATCCTTGGAAAAGGACACTGCTGCAATGGACCCAGTTGTCACTAAACAGGACATTTCCGTTTGGATAAACATTAATACCCTGTAGCCAGGCCCGGATTGGCAATCTGTGGGTTTGGGGCAAATGCCCGATGGGCCGCTTGCTTGAAAATGTAAATGGACTGCTCACCTAAAAATGTAAGTTAGGTCTGTCTTTAATATGTAAATGAGCCAATACTTTAGAAATGCAAATGAGCTGTCCATAATAGCCAGTCACAGCTAAGCTGATGCCTTTTTGTTATTGCATATGCCAGTACTGGCATATGGGTGGAACCAGGAATTCTGACCAACTTCAGTTAGTAATATTAGAGTTGCTTGCTATATACCCAATCCCATATGCTTATTGGTATGTTGGCAAAAGAAGGGCATAAGAGATTCCATAAGAGACAGTCTAGTCTCTTCAAGTATGCCACACTTTGGCCCTGTGATACACATGGTAATTAAAGTCCTCTTATTTCCCAGGGTACATGGTCTAGCTGGGGGCACACAAAGCAAAATGTATAATATACTGTATGTATAGGGCCTCTAATCCATCTGATAGAATAGTTGTGATAGAAAGTAGGGGGAGATATTTGTTGCAAGGGCCAGTTCTAGGACATAGGTTGTGTAATATTGCTGGGGATTATATGGTAATGGACTCTTAAAATATCTATTAATTAACACTAGTTCTAGTTAACCTTGGGGTTGGAAATATATATCATGCTTTGCATGTGCGTGAATACATGGGCTGCTTCAATACTTTTGCCAGGGCTGCTTTTTCCTCCCAGTCCGGCCCTGCCTGTAGATTTGTTAATGTCTTAATCTGATCTAAAGATGTTTATGGAAGGAATGTAAGGATGTGATACTTAGCTGCGGTCCAGGAATCAATTCCTCCTCCTGGGTTGAACTGGGCCGGTGGCACACCAGGAAAAAAAATGGTGGGTCCCAAATCACATGCCCCACTGAGTCCCACTCTCTCTCTGAAACCCTGGATGCTGCCTGTTGAATCCGGTACCCGACCCGCAAGTACCTTATCCACAACCCGATCCACTGACCATCAAGAATCAGGACATGCTGTCATTGTAAACCGGAAGTGATATCATCGGAAGTAGGCGTCTTCTTCTATTGAGAAGACCCGTGACCCAATCCAACACCTGCAAACTTGAAGAACCGCTGACCCGCATCTATACCCACTCCTGAAACTTCTACCTGCAACCCGCAGGGTACCGCAGATTTTTATGGGTAACCCGCTGCAGGACTCTACTTTCCAGTTCAGTGCAGAGAAATAGGGACCTTCCAGTTCAGTGCAAAGAAATAGGGATTTTCCAGTACAAACACGGTACTGCGGGTTGAGCTGTCAAAAGCGGACTGTCCCACTCAAAACGAGACAGTTGGGAGGTATTGGTGTTTAGAAATTACCATATAACTGTTTTTGTGATTGCAGCTGGTATTGCAAAGTTAATATCAAATGTTAAATCTCATATGACTATGAAGATTTTCATTCACCCAGGTCATACATACATAAGTAATTCTAAAACAACTGGACTTGCTGAGTAATCACTGAAGACTTTTCACTACTCATCCGAGCAGCTTCTTCAGTTCAACCAACTGGTGTGGGATGTCCTCGGCATATAAACTCTTCGACTAATCTAATATTTCACAGTATCATTTGGTGCCATTTAAGAAATAGTTCCATGGGGTACTGGCAAATTAGCATCAAAGTCAGTCTGTATAATGTGATATTTAAGAAATAACTCCAAATCCTATTTTATGATCCAATTTTATGATTTATAAACATCAATTACATTATATAGATGATAGTTACATTTCTGCTAGTTGGCATTATTTCAGTAAATTTCAAAAAAGGTTAAACTCCAAAGAGTCCCATTTGGAATGTTAAAAAATTTCAATATTTATTCATCATATCAGTAAAAAATTCATATACAGACCCCTTGATCCTTCGCCTTACGCGTTTCGTACCCCCTGTTACTTAATCATAGGCTTCATAGCAAAAATTTATTTGCTCTTTTGAGAAATGGATTTTAGTGCAGAAGTCTGCTGGAGTAACATTATTAACTGATGTGTTTTGAAAAAATACATGTTTTCCCATGACAGTATCCCTTTAACATTTATAATGGGATCTTTTGAAAGTATTAGCGCATATTTTATGATTTTCTGAGCCTGGTGGAGGCAAGTGTTACTGCCACCAATGTACACCATCTGAATAGGGTTGCCACCTTTTTTCGTGGGGAAATCCAGGCAGGGGAAGGATGTTGGGTGGGTGGTGATGTCACAGGGGAAGGAGGTGACATCAGGGGATGGTGCGATGCAGAGTCGGATTGGGCCTTGAAAAAAAACAGTTGTCCCTGACTCTTTTTGGCCCAGACCAGCTCTGTGTACCTCCCAGGCCCCTGTTGCAACACGTAGGAAAAGGTGCGCACAATCATGTAAGGAAGGGGAGGGGGATGTAAAGGGGAGGGGGCAAATTTATTCAAGTACTCCGCTGAGCCAACACTTGCCCCTTCAGTAGCTATACTGTATATTATGGACCTGCTAGACACTGACAAATATGGCTGAGGTTGGCATAGATGCTCCTGTAGCTGAGAATAAATCCTAGGAGCCCAAGGCAAATTCCCTGTCTCCGCTGTAACAGACTGAATGGTCTGTGCACAAAACAATTGTTCTGGAGATGCTGTATGCCTTTATGCTTTTACGTAGAAATACATGCAAGTTAATCCCTGTTTATAAAATTTCCATTTAAGTAGCACAATCTTCCAACAGTTTTGAGAAAAATATCTCTCAGAGAATCAGTGTGCTGAGCTTCAGTGGTTTTGCAGTGACGTTGATTCACAAATTACAAGCTTCTCGGTGTCTCTGACTTAAGGCTGTGAGGAGAATATAAACTTTAGAATTGCTATCACTCATTTTAGAAGAGGTGTTTTTACATTACTCCAGAAAAAGCAGTATAGCTCATAGATAGTTACCATGGGCAATGGGTTTTGAGCTGAAATCTCTGCAACATTCCCTAGGTTTGTGCTTCATTTAGAAATTGGCAAGGTCCATGGAATTATATTTGCAGCAAACAGAAAAATAGACTTATATATACTTAACCCCCAAGTAGGAGAAGGTTGTTTTTTTTTTAGGGAGGCTAATAATAGCTGCCTGATAAATTGCAAGGCCATACTGCCAAGCCTTCTCAAACCTCAATTATTCTCTACTATTCTCTTCTCAAGTTAACCTCTTAAAGCAGGGTTGTCCATAAGGCTCAAGGCTGCTGTCAGTTGTTTGTAGAATTATACTGTATCTATTCTATATTGTCTCCTAAGCATGTTCTTAGAGTACTTAGAAACAGTTGGGATGTACTGCCTTTCAGAACTAGTGTTGACTTCTGTGTTTAATATTGATGAGATGCTCAAGTCCAGAAAGGAGTACCTCAGGGACTTAGGGCTCAGACTCCCAACTACACACTGTAATCAAATATGTATGTAATGTATCTTCATTGCATTTTCCTATTCTTTGCTTCTTCAGTTTTTATTCCTTTTTGCTCTTTTCTTGTTTTTCTTTCCGCCTTTCCCAGTTTTTTTTCCTTCATCCTCTTCTTACATTCCCCTCTTTTCTCCCTATCCTCCTGTGCCGTGTCCAGGAGTTTCAATGTTTTCTTAAAAGAACTTACGGGCTGCATATACAATACTTGTGTGGCTCACTGCAGCCCAATATGAAGTGTTTTTAAGAAATACTTGTGTAGGAAGTGAGCAAGAATTTGAGTCAGACGAAGAACATGTAACATGGGATATTAAAGGCTGCAACCAAAAATATCATGTAGCGTGCCTTACAGCCAAGGAAAGGTGAGACAGAGGGGTCTCATAAAGTGAAATGCTAACCTTCAGGACCCATATCTAGTAATCCCACAGAGTCAAAATCAGATTTTATATCAGAATTATTGTGTTTTTAGGAAAAGGCACATTAATGATAAAAGGAAGAACAATATTAACTTAATTACAGTATGTTAATTATTACTGAGCATGACACACCGTTTGTTTAAAGCACACAGGAGCATGCCTTGTTAGCAAATTAACTTACCCACTTTGGATTTGGTTTGGTCCCAGAAATTGGTTGCCTGGTTGATTTTAGAGAACCGATGCCATGACCTCTCTATATTTGTCCAGACCAACCTTGTACCCAAGCTAAAGACACAAGCTTTAGTAATGGAGTGCCGTGCACACAAAAAACATTTTATAGTAATAGCATCAACTTAGTTAACATATAAATCCACAGAATACATATAGACAAATACAAGAGGTCCTCTGCACTCAACCCATTATCAATCTATTTAAGACATTGAGACATTTTGTGCATAGCTACTACAAAAGGCCTTTCCCTTTAAACAAAACAGGGATTGTTTGTCCATATATATATATATATATATATATATATATATATATATATATATATATATATATATATGGGTTGAGTGCAGGGGACCTCTTGCATTTGTCTATATATATATATGTATATATATATATATATATATATATATACAGTGTATGTATATATATATATATATATATTAATGAGCATAACATGTAGAAATAAATCTGTTCCAGGAAAATATTTGACATTGGCCTTGTACTTTCATTTGACATGCCAGGGAATTTCAAAGGCAACAGTGTTATCTTATGACTTTAGCTCTGCCTAGAAACATTTATTGATTACAGAAGTCAGTTAAATGTGAA
Organism: Xenopus borealis; assembly: GCA_024363595.1. NCBI lineage: Eukaryota > Metazoa > Chordata > Amphibia > Anura > Pipidae > Xenopus > Xenopus borealis. The sequence goes on from CM044438.1 coordinate 106,229,129, forward strand.
CCTTGTCAGATGATAGCTGGAAGATGCAGTATTATATACACCACACTGCCCTTCAAATAGATTCCATCTCAGAAAGAACATATATATATTGGATACTCAGTCGCCTCAAAGATTTCCTACTGAGTCAAATTAAATTGTCCACATTGTACCATCTGTAGACAGTACAAAGGTGTTATTCACTTCTGACATTGTTTAATAAAAGAAATTTGCAAATCTACTAACCTGATAACTTGCACTATCTTTCAATTCAAAGACAGTAGCACTTTAGAACCAGAGAGGAGCCCCCTCCAAACAATTTAGAAATACTGTATGCACTATTTGGAAAGTCACAATCAATGGAGGTTGCCAAAAGTTTGCCACCTTTCCCAATCAGTGTCGGACTGGGCCAGCGCCGGTGAGCCCCGGCTCTTGTGAGCCCAGACCAGCTCCCTGCAAAAATGAGACAGCAGCCCCAATGAGCCTCGGGCCCCCCAACTCCTACCCTGCTCCCAATGATTGTATTCACTTATCTCACCCCAATGCCCCTGTGCTCCTCAAGCTCTCAGACTTGTTTCCAAACTTTCAAACGCTCCCTAAAGACCCATCTGTTTAAAGAAGCTTTTTCAATGTACTGTACCTTAATTAATCAGCCACAGCTTTATCATAAATCACAAATTTGTTTTTGAAATCCTTATGTCTCAATTGTTCCCTACCTTTAGTTTGTAAACATTTGTGAGTAGGCCCGTCTAATTCTATTGTACTATATAAACACTTGTTTGTTATTCACCATTTGTTCACTGTTCATTATAAACTAATGTAAAGCTTTGCCTAAATTGTTGGCTCTTTAAACGATGATGATGATGAGTTACATATCTAAAACAAGTCTCTAAATTGTTGTAGTAAGAATACATAAGAAGCACACAGCCAAAAATCTAAATTTATGCCTATTGACGACACTCAGGCCATTGAACTTCAAATGACATTAGGTTTTTTGAAATATGTACAATACACAAATGATTATGCAGGTTTTGGGGTCTACAGATGGTTATTTTGTGTCGGACATATGTTTTTGGAGGCAGGATGCACTGGGGCTCTTGCCTCATCCCCTGCAAAATCTGACCTACATAACAGTAGATTGTGCAAGCGGTTTCCCTTTATTTGTCTACCCATGTTAAACCCTGCCAACCACATTATCCTTGAGACTGTGTTTTTTAGCTGAATAACAGCACTTTCCCATTGATAGATATTTCTTACACTACTTACAGAAAAGCACTAGTAAATCTTGTAGGCTTTTGATCAACACAAATAACATTTTCCTTTGTGTATCTTTTCTGCCAAACCCCGAACAATTGAGTTATTTTACTGGCTGACAGAGATAATGGTTGTTCACAAAGGATCTCGTGTACAGTCTTGTCTATGCTGCAAATGGAAAAAGCATTGAAGTGAATGAGATTATTTTGCATGTTACAGCTACCACTGTTCAGAGAACGACTCTCAAACCGCGTCTACATCTCTTTCATCTCTTGAAGTCTTAGGACTAACACAGTAAGGATCAGAGTTTTCTTTAAGGCCATTAAATACAAAAGCAGACCCAAATTTGCTCTACTCCCTGTCTTGCTAATCAAAGGGAAATTTCCAGGCTAGATTCAGCATTGATGGGTGGAGAAAAAAAAAGCATTTAGCAATCCTTAATATAACAGCCTGCCAGGCACAGCATAGGATTCAACAGGGCTGTTTTCTGTCCCCAAGTTTCATTATTCTTTAATGCTTTCATTGGATCAAGTCCATATAGGGTTGCCACCTTTTCTTGAAAAAAATACCGGCCTTGCTATACATTTAGTTTTTTTCTCTATTAATAACATTGGGATGAACCATGAAAAATACCGGCCAGGCCGGTAAAATACCGGCCAGGTGGCAACCCTAAGTCCATATAATTGAAAGCAGGCACCTTTTAAATAGAGATGCATATGTATCTTGCTGTATAAAAATTAACGTTGGTGAAGCAAAAGAAATTGTCAAAATAGGATTTGCTTACATTATCATTTGCCCTTCTACCAAAACTAAATGGAACCAGTAAAGGACAAAAATAGGCTTAAACTTATAAGCTTAATGAGTTAAGGTGGCCATACACGAAGAGATCCGCTCGTTTGGCGATGTTGCCAAACGAGCGGATCTCTCCCCGATATGCCCACCTTGAGGTGGGCGATATCGGGCTGATCCGATCGTGGGCCCTAGGGCCCAACGTTCGGATCAGAACGGGCGGTCGGATCGCGGGACCGCATCAACGAACAGATGCGGCCGCGATCCGACGGGATTTTTAATCCTGCCGATCGACATCTGGCCGACTTTCGGCCAGATATCGATCGGGAAAGCCCGTCGGAGGGCCCCCCACACGGGCAGATAAGCTGCCGACACAGTCTGTCGGCAGCTTTTATCTGCCCGTGTATGGCCACCTTAAGTTATTGTTCCAATTGGTATAATTTACCCTTTAGAACATCTTTAACAATTTCTTGTCATTTAATAATGCAAGGATTATAGCTGCCTATTGCAATAACTGGCTGGCAGGGAGAGTGAGACGCAATGTCAATAAGTGTCTACTAATCAAGTACTCTTTATTGTAAGACCAAAACACGGTATTGCCTTTCTATAGATCCCTGTTACAAGCGTATCCTGAGGATACAGTGCAGTTTTGCGAAATGCAAATGGTTTGCTACCTTGAGGGCAGTGAGAATGCATATTAACCTACCAGGCTGTTATCAAAGATTTCAACTGAAGTCTTTCCCAGTCTAGTAACACTATGTGAAGTTGTTACTGCTGGCAAGTAGCTGATGGTTGCAATGCACTATGGGAAAAAAATCAGTTTACATATGGGTATTTATTGATCAATTTTTAATTTTGAAAGGACTTAACATATTAATATCACAGCTGGTACCAGACTAAGCTGTCCTAAGGTCCCCATAAACACGACAATTCTTCTTTGGTGGACGACAGATTTCAGTACAGTCCGACCAGTCCGTCAAATTATCACGCGGTTAGTTGGATTCAAACGATCGTACGATTTATTGTAAAACATCTGTCAGACAATTCATTGGCCTGGTTAAGAAATCTTTATCGCTCCCAGTGCACTCTGTCTATGTTTGCAGGGCCAGCAGGTAGATACCCTTCAGTTTTGCTGGCAATATCGCCTGCAATGGTCTTTTTAGTTGATGGACAATTCGTATGATCGTTTCGAGATAATCGTGGTCTCACGATGATAAACGGATCTTTTAAAAATCTTTATGTCTATAGCCAGCTTTAGATTGAACCTGCCCTCCAAGTTATCCACCTGTGGATCATGAACTGCAGCATCAACAGTTAATATCTGATGACACTGACATGCCATAGGGCACCCTGGCCAGTTACTTTCTCAAAGCATTTCAAATGCAATGGGAAGTTGCATATCTTGCTGTAGCCTAAACGCCTTTCCATTTACCACCAGAATTTTACTTTTTCCTTTGCAGATATAATGTTCTCTTACGGTATGTAAATGCAGAACCATAAATGCTTTGTGCACAGCCACTATGTGAACCGTCCTGTTTTCCAGTTGCTGCAGAGATTACGAAGAACCAAAGAAAATGACAGCTGTATAGTAGGAAATTACATTTGCTTATACAAATTATTGCCCCAGGAGAAATGATCATTAATACACTTTCTGCAGAACAGCAGATAAAAAGTGAGGCTGCTCCTCTCCTGACACAGATAAAAATATATTTAAGTACATTTATGTAAGGAAATAAGGAGAATCTGAAGAAAAATAATTAAAACAAAGCTCTCCAAAGTGATTTCACTGTGTTAACATGTCTCACTGCGAGGTATTATGACAATAATGGACAGAAAACATCAGTGGGATGGTTAAATATAGTCTAATGTTGTCTTACAGCAAAAGAAAAGTATTTTCTTTGCTTGGGGTTGCAAAAAGTTAGGCCCCCAAGTGATTGTGTGTTTATTTAACTGGGCCAGTGCTCCTATGAGCAGAAAACTGCACCTGCCCGGGGTTCTACCAGCGAGCACCACATAGCGATTCTCTTCCTGGTTCTTCTGTCTTCTCAGGGCTGCACATTTAAAAACAGTTAAAAGCCGAATTTAATTAAAAAGCTGGAGATTTCATTAAACTTTGCATGCTTCTGCCCTGGAAAACTTAGTTTTATTACACGCAAGCTAAGTAGACACTACACTCTAACACTCTGGTCAGTGTAGTTTTCTGCTGATAGGATCACCAACCTGGGGTATCAAGTAAGTAAATACGACTACTTGGGGTGCCAAAAGTTAAGCTTGGTTAGGTTAGACTTCCCTTCTCCTTTAAGCTGGCACAAAACCAGTATTCAGATTGTTTGCTCAAATTACAGACACAAAGAGACATTGTCTCCCCAAAAATTACTTTGCCACCCACGAGTTGTCTGCCTCTCATATGTGTAAATCTTTACTAAGAGTGGCACCTTTCTCTGTATATGGGGCTGCCTGTGGCCTGTAGTGCTGCATATTGGAGGGTCTGTGCATGGCTTATTATGAACACAAATTAACACACCTCTTTCTTGCAGGTCATTTAGGACTCTAAAAATGAAAGGCCAAAGAGTCCTGTTCTTAATGCCTTCTCTCTTGCACCTTACACCCAGGGTGCGTAGCTCAGTAGCGCTAACTGTGATTTATAAAACTATCCCTTTGGTCAAGTATCACATGACTTATTTTGTAAAATCGGGGTTGAAGGCCAAGGAAATCTCTTTGAGAAGATCAATCTTTTCCCTAGCCACTGTATTTAATATGTTAAACCCTTGCCAATATTCTTCCTTGCTTTAAGAAACTTATTACCACAATATGGTTATTACTACTGTATAATAAAGGTGTGTACTCCTAGTGCCTAAGAGGAATGCTTGCTGCGTATACAGTATAAGTGGGGCAGGAACTTAAAATATGAACCTGCTAATAGAGCCTATCTCATAAAGGTTCAAAGTCATACAGTAGCACATACCATTCTTAGTATTATGGGAACTGTGTAAAATGTTGATAAAATGGGTACGCCAGAAGAAGGGAGCCATCCCTTATGTTGTCTGTTTTTTGGTCTCGCTATGATAAGCAGAATATATGAAAACATTCAGTATGTGAGAACTGCATTATTTACCGTAGTTTCTCTGTCTCTTTCTGTTACCATAACAGCTTTGATTTTGAATGTGTTTTAAACCTTTGCTCACCTTTTGAATGATCTTGTACAATGTGTCCACATATGGACAGATTTTCATGCCAGTAACTATCTCCTTGGGCATAATCTGTTATTTTTTTTCCCCGATTGGCACTACTGATGGGCTGAATTTAATATAATTTAATATCCAGCATAAGACAATGTATGGCTTTATTATTGTCACAACAGAGCCATGTAATAGAGATACTATTTACCACTCATCACCTCTAACTTAGAGAGATTGCTAGGTATCATATACTCTATGCCCTACATTATCAGTAAACATGTTATAATGAAATTGATGCTGTCCTGACTGCTGTAATACCTACTCTAATGTCTTACTCATAGTGGAGTTAGTTATTAAAGTATGAATGCTAAAAACTCAAAAAAATTGTTTTTACTAAAACCCAATTTTTTAGTGGGGAAAAAATAAATATTTTTGAGATTTATTATAAAAAATCTGAATCTGAAAATCCGCCATCTCAGACCTACCAAGGTTTTAACTAAGTCAATGGGAGAGGTCCCTATCCTATTCAGAAGTTATCCGTGGTCTACGCTAGAATTAGCCTGAAATTTTTAGGCAGAAAGAGCTCAGAAAATATTATACAATACAAATTTTCATACGATATTTTAATTTGTGCTTCTTAAATAGTAAATAAGATCAACTAGTGGATTCTAGTTTGGTCAAACTTTTTTTATTAAAAAGTTCAGATTTTGATAAATAACCCCCATAGAGTTAACTACATTTAGTAGATTGCCCCATAAACTAGCTAGTCCAGTGTTCCCCAACCAGTATCTCGCGAGCAACATTTTGCTCTCCAACCCCTTGGATTTTGCTCCCAGTGGCCTCAAAGCAGGTGCTTATTATTGAATTCCAGGCTTGGAGGCAAGTTTTGGTTGTATAAAAACCAGGTGTTCTGCCAAACAGAGCCTCATTGTAGGTTGACAATCCACATAGGGGCTACCAAATGGCCAATCACAGCCCTGATATGGAACCCCAAGAACATTTTTAATGATTATGTTGCTCCCCAACTCCTTTTACTTCAGAATGTTGCTCATGGCTTCGAAAGGTTGGGGATCCCTGAGCTAGTCCATATTTACAGGATTCTGCCTCATACACTGGGGCTTTTATCGTATTGTCTCTTCTTCAGCAAAATCTCCCATACCACAGGTGCCTAGTACCATTCAGCTTTCTACACAAATTTCAAGGAGCTCTAACGTGACTGCTCCCCTATCTTTTATAACCTGGGGGAGTAATTTGGCATAAGGATAATCTTTTTTAAGAAGAAATTAAAAAATAATGCATAGACAGCTCTACAGTTGCTATTTGTTGAGAAATGTAAGTAAAAAAAAAAATTCTTAGATAGTAGTTGGAGAGTAATAAAAGAAAGATTTGGCTTCTACCATTCAAACTGTTTAGAAGACTTGCCATGAAAACATTTGACATTTATAGAAGCTTGTAGAACCCATTTTTGTAGTTGCTAAACTTCTCCTTTTCTATGCCTATTATCCATCTGTCAGTTGTAGCCTGATGTGATATTCCTGAATAATAGAATAGCTCCAACTGCAGCTTCATGTTTTCCGAATATAATTTGGCAGTTTGATGCCATTGGGCTCTGATTTTAACAATAAAATATGTATGACATCTAACTGGGGACCAACAATAGAACAGTAGCTGTTGAACAGAGTTAGTAACCATAAATAATATCAAGAGTATCCCAGAGCATCAACATACTAAGAAAAATATTCATCGGAAGAAGTAAATAATGTGATTTCCAATCCAGAGATTCAGCAGCCCCCTGTGATGTGACATATATATCTATATATCAGGGCCGGAACTAGGGGTAGAAAGATTTTGAAGTCAGCACTTACTTCACAGAAAGCTTGGTGCAGGTTCTTAATGATGGCCACAGTCCACCCAATGCAAAGATTCCAATGATGAACAGCACCTTTCTCTTGAATAAAAAGCCTTTATTGTAACTTGGCTTAGACCAACGATACAGTTACGTTTCGAGCCACAGCCTGGCTCTTTGTCAAACTGGAACTAGGGGTAGGCAGAGTAGGCGGCCGCCTAGGGCGCAGTCATGGGGGGGGGGGCGCACTTTAGAAGGAAATGTTTTTTTTTATTTCTTTTAAGTTTTAACTTCGCCCCTGTCTCCAGCAGCAACGTTCTGCTCTACTTCAGTCCCCACATCCCCCTTACTTGCCCTTTGCCTGGCACAGATCTAGGGCAATATTTTTGCTGCTGCTCTGGCAAAGACTGGTGGCACAGGTACAGACTTGGGGGGCAATGGCTGATGGCACAGGCACAGACTTGGGCGGGGGAAATGGCTGATAGCACAGGTACAGACTTGGCAGGCAATGGCTGATGGCACAGGTACAGACTTGGGGGGCAATGGCTGGTTCAGACTTGTGGCACAGGTACAGACTTAGGGGGCCAGCTGGTGGCTCAAGTACAGACTTAGGGGGCAATGGTTGGTGGCACAGGTACAGACTTGGGGGGTCATGGCTGATGACACAGGTATATACTTGGGGGGCAATGCTGGTGGCACAGGTACAGACTTGGGGGGCAATGCTTGTGGCACAGGTACAGATTTAGGGCAATATTTTGGCTTGCTGGCGCAGGTTCAGATTGGGAGCAATATTTTGGGTGCTGCTGGCAAAGGCACAGATTGGGGACAATATTTGGGCTGCAGACTGACACAGTTACAGATTGGGAGCAATATTTTGGGTGCTGCTGGCAAAGGCACAGATTGGGGGCAATATTTGGGCTGCAGACTGACACAGTTACAGATTGGGAGCAATATTTTGGGTGCTGCTGGCTGGCACACGTACAGTTTCATTAATGTGTTATAAGGTTTCTTTATTTAAGTAAAAGGGAATAGGTGGGAAATGGTCATACATAACGGGGGTTGGTGGGGCGCTGATTGTACCCCTTGCCTAGGGTGCCAAACTACCTTGGCCTGGCCCTGCTATATATATATATATATATATTTATATCTATATATATATAGAAATATAGATATAGATACATATTGACCTTAGCACAGTCCCCAGTTTCACTCTGCTATTGCCTCTCTAGACATGGGAGTTTCTAACATTTGTACTCTTGTCTGACACACAATTAATCATTGAAAAATAAGTTGGAGTGCATTTCTACAAAGTAAGGTTTTCTTTCTTACTTTATGGTTCTTGAGCCACAAAATAAACAACATTAATTCAGGGTATACAGTAATTCATTTTATATAACTGCATCCTAAAGACTTTCAGAAGGAGAACTTACCTTACTACAGGGGTGTCCAACCTTTTGGCTTCCCTGGGCCACATTGTCTGGGGCCACACATCAAATAAAGAAACACTTTTGATTTGTAAAAATTTAAGAAAATGCACAGAAAAGAACTACACTGCAAGTTAGATAACCAGATGGAGCTATACACTGGAATATGGGACACCTTGGTATTAAATAAACTTATTATTATTATTATTACTACTAACTGGGCAATGAGTCCCCCCCTCCTGCCTACTCCTATATCCTTTGCAACATGAAGTTTCCTCGAGAACCAAGCGTTTCAACCTGGGCCACATTCATATCCATCTTGGCTGCAGGTTGGACACCCTTGTCTTACTACAACTGTGTTTATATGGGATGGCACTATGTGTGCAACCCGTAGATGGTGTCCATGCTTGAAAACCCCAAAAGACATTGCTCTAACAATCCTGGCACTATATACAGCACTAGCAGTATACTTTGTACCATAGGCAGTGCGTGTTGCCTGGTCGATTAGTACAAACAGAGTTATTCATAAGGCAAAAAGACTATATAGAGCCATTGATCGGGATAGATGTTTTCTAACAAAATGCATATTTACATTCATTCCCAGGCCCAGTGTTTACACGTCACAGTTAATGGCAAGAACACAATTAAATTAATGAATTTTTGTCTGTGGAAGGTACTTTGATTTCCATAAACATATATCAGGAAATGTGATGACTGCTGCAAAACAGTGGTGAAAAAATATTTATGAGGGGATAAGAATTTATTGAAATCTTTATTCGTATATCAAAAGCCCTTTGCAGTGAATGATGCATTAATATACAGGATATTAATGCATCACTCTCTGCAAAAGGCTTTTGATATACGAATACAGATTATCCTAGTTATGATGGCCTTGCAGTCAGTTTTCTGGGATTTATTCATGTGAAGGATTTGTTTTCCATTACTCTTCTCATAAAAGGCATGTAAAGACAAAAAAAATAAAATCCCATTTTTACTTTCTTTAATGAAAAAGAAACCTATCTCAAATATACTTTAATTTAAAGTGGACCTGTCACCCAAAAAAAATATTCCAAATCACTATTTTATCACATTAGTAAAGCAAAATGAACATTAATTACACTATATACATTATTTTATTCTTGTTTTCTTCAGTCTGGGAATTCATAATTCTAGCAAACAGGCAGGAGCCATTTTGTGGACACTTATATTAAGGCAAGCCTTGTATCATCTCAGAATCTTGTTTGTGCACCAGAATTGGGGACCAGATGTCTATCCCCATGTCCTGGCTACACAATTAAATGGTTAAGAGAACTGGGGGAATGTGTGGGGAGCAGTGGCATCTAGGAAGTGCTGAATGGAAAGTGAAAGTCATTGTCTGCCATGCCTCTATGCCTAAGGCATAGAGGAGTGGCAGACAATATTTGATTGACAGCTGATTTTTAAATGAGCTTAAAACAGATATGAATGCTTTAATAAAAATTTGAAATTGGATTTCATGTTTGATTTGAAAAGCACTTTTATTATACAGATTTTTGTGTCTGGGTGACAGGTCCACTTTAAAAACGTGTCCCGTTTTTATAAGAAACCTGACTGTATGCAATGAAATTCCGCCTTCATTTACTTCTGTGGATAGGAATTGTCAGACAGTCCCTAACTGCTGTGCAGGGAAACAATCATACTTATGAACAGCAGGGGGAGCCCCTGCCTTACTTCCTAGCCATGCAGAACTCTAGCAACTTTGTTTCCCTGCAGAGCAGTCGGCAGTTGTTTTTATTTTTGCCTTTACATTCCCTTTACTGTTTCCAACTCCAGCTGCTCATGGAGACCGATTTAAACCAATAAACTGGGATTCTATTTGGAGGATATTTCGCTGCAGTCACTGGTTCTGCAGAGTTGGAGAAAGTTTGTATTAAACAATACAAAAACTATAAAATCCACATTAGATTACACGACAACACAGGACCCAGTGCACTCTGTATATTCTGATTATTAATCAGTCTGCTGGCAGATATTAGTTGACTTGATTTTTTGATAATTTATGATGATCCCTAAGTTTAGCCATACACTGATCTTAGTCTTGCAAAGATGTATAACAAAGTTACAAAATGACAACCCCCTGTGGCCAACTTTGAAAGCATAAATCATTTGTTTGATTAGGTTTGTGGTGCAGTAAGTTCATGTTTATGTTTAGTATACAAATTACAGCATTTCTAGCCTTATTCTATTTTAGACTTCCCATGTCATTTAATTACAAAGTAAAAGGTAAAGGCTTTGCTCTAATTTTCTTAATATCCAGTAAGTGCTTTGTTGCTCAGGCAATTTTTCCACAATACCTGGATCTTCAGTAGAAGGAGATTTCCCTGACTATTATCTCACTTTTATCACAAATTATGGAGAGTGATACTTGGTGTTTTAAATTTACACCTGAAAATAGAAAACTGAAATCTGTGTTACATAATTAATTATAAATCAGCAGTTTCATTATCCCCTTAAATGACATTTCAACCTCTGTATCATTCAAGTGTGGTAGTGTTTCATGGGTTCAGTAGAGGTCTATGTAGTCCATGCCAGTTTCTAGGCCCAAGATGGTGGTTATGATTCCAGGGTCAACATAATTTGCTAACCCACTGTTTATAAACAATTCTGCAGCTCTCCAGCTGTTTATTGATTTAGTATTTTGAAATGGCCTGGGCTTTGGACTATAACAATTTTGTAGCCTCCTCCCACAAAAGACATATGGAAGAACATTTACAAGCACCTTTGCAAATGTTAGTGACCATGTTTGTGCCATTTGTGACTGTTTAAAGACCTCAAACCAAACTCCTGTTTCAGATGGATATATAGTCCCCCAAAATATAGTCATCCACCTTAGGGCGACAAGATCTGTGACCGACTGCTTGCTTGTGTAATCCACTCCTTTGT
>CM044438.1:106254531-106308232 GCA_024363595.1 Xenopus borealis
AAAAAAAAAAAAAAAACAAGTTGGTGTTCCATACACAACCAAAGGACAGTTAGTGACTTCCCTCTGATTAGGAGTGTGTGGGTTGGATGCCATAGAACATGGCCTGGGCAGAACTGGACATGGCATGGGCTAAAGAAAGCATACCAAAATCACCTGACTTCATGTAGGGGGTGGTTGTGTTCTTTGTTATTGCTGAGCCCAAACCTCAGATTTGAATGATTGTCTTCATTCCAAGAGATCTTCTATAAGCAAGGGAGTGCTAAATATACCAAGTTCTGAGTCCACACTTGGGACTAATCTGGTAACCCTTCCAACAAAGTAAATTATCTATATTGGGTTGACACCTCAGTTTAATAGCTGTAATAAGAAACTCTTCAATCTACTACAAGTTAAAAAAGGAAGTGTAAGTCTGAATGGTCACATTGAGGAACTGAACTGATGCAATTTAGCACTATTGATAGTATAACATACCTATTGTGTTGTATTGAAGTCCATTCTGATTCCCATTCATGCATTCTCCTTTTAACAACTTTATAGTAACCATCATATCAACCATTTTAACAACTTTCTTTGTCTCCATTTTTAATACTCATTATTTATTTGTTCACCTGTCATTATGCTTGACTACCTGAGTCCTGGCTGATGCCTGTGTTCGAACTTCATTGACTGATATAGCTAAGGATATACACAAAATCAAACAGCTATTAATCTTTGTGAGGACTAAGCTCTATTTAACACAGCTGACTGGCAATTCTGCTGCATTCAATTTACTTTGATGGCCATTGACACTCTACCCAGATCTCATTCACTAGCTTGCTTTCAGATCACTCAGTCAAGCGATCTCCTTCTATTGCCGAAGATTACAGTATAATATATATATTAGTGATGCACTGAATCCACTATTTTGGATTCGGCCGAACCCCCGAATCCTTCAAGAAAGATTCAGCCGAATACCGAACTGAATCCGAACCCTAATTTGCATATTCAAGTGGGAAAACATTTTTTACTTCCTTGTTTTGTGACAAAATGTCATGCAATTTCCCTCCTGCGCCTAATTTCCATATGCAAATTAGGGTTCAGATTCAGTCCGGCTGGGCAGAAGGATTCGGCCGAATCCTGCTGAAAAATGCCAAATCCTGGCCGACTCCCAAACCAAATCCTGGATTCAGTGCATCCCTACCATAGACTCCATTATAATAAAATTTAAAAATTAAAAAACAAAACAATTTCCCTTTTCTCTGTAATAATTAAAAAGTACCTTGTACTGGATCCAAACTAAGATGTAATTAATCCTTATTGAAGCAAAACCATCTAGACTTACAAATTATGGAAAGATCCATTATCCGGAAAACCCCAGGTCCCAAGCATATTGGATAACAGGTCTGATACCTGTACTACATATTATTTGAAAAAAATTGAAAGTGTGCATGTTTTATACACTATTTACCCACTATTATTATTATGGCTTATTTATATTATGTTCTTCCTTTCGCTTATAGGTTTAACATTGTTTTTGTTCCACTTTGTATAAAGCTCCCTAGTTTTATTTTTAGAACTACTCAAATGTATTCTCTTTTTATTTGTAATGTAATAAGCCTGACTTTTTATCTAGCATACCCTTACTTGCATAATACCTCTGGCTTCCCAACAATCATTTCTGTAAACAGCGACATTAATATTTTATGGGGTCATTGTTGTGCTCTGATTATTATTCTGTGTGTTTATAATTACTAGCACTTCTATAATACAAGAAGAGATCATAAGCACATGCCAACATTGCCATTATATCTGTATTTCTACAGTCTTTTTATACAGGAAGCTAGTAGCAACCTTAATGGGATACTTTCATTGGAAAACATGTTTTTTCAAAATGCATCCGTTAATAGTGCTACTTCTGCAGACTTCTGCACTGAAATACAATTCTCAAAAGAGCAAACAGATTTTTTTATATTCAGTTTTAAAATCTGATATGGGGCTAGACGTATTGTCAGTTTCCCAGCTGCCCCCAGTCATGTGACTTCTGCCTGCACTTTAGGATGGAACTACCTTCTGCCAGGCTGTTATTTCTTGTACTGAATGTGTCTCAATGGGACTTGGCTTTTACTATTGAGTGCTGTTCTTAGATCTACCAGGGAGCTGTATCTTATGTAGACACTTGTCTTTCCTCTGTATTAATTCTGTGCAAGCAGAGGGTAGCCCTGCCCTCTGTGAGCTGACAGGAAGGAAGAAGTAGAGAGGAAGTGCTGCTGGGAAAGAGAAAGGGCTCCTGGGAGAGAGAGGCAGCATAGTACAAGCAAAGTGTGGATACTCCCAGATACAGTATTCTGTGTGGGAAAGTTGTTAGGGAACCCCAGTAGCAGAAAAGTACGCTCTCTTTAGGGTGCGGAAAGAAAGGGGGTCCTTGTCAGGGCTCTGAAGAACAAAGTGTGTTCTTCTCAGGGCACGGAAAACCAAAAGGAGTCATTCTCAGGACTTTGAAGCAACTGCCACATAAATGGGGATTTCCCTCAGCAGTTCAGAGATCACTTGCTGCATTAATTCAGCGAAGTTACTCCTGGCTGGCTGCAGGCTACCTGTATCACTGTCATTTAAAGGTATAGTGTTCTGCCAAATAAATCCATCAACCGTTCCACTGTGTATGTGGATCAGTGAAGTTCCCAGGAAGGGGTATTACAGTTCACCCTGTCCTGACCCTGGGTTGAGGCACGCCATTTTAAAGTGTACCTGCTCTCCCATATAGAGGAGGCACAGGACTCCTGTAGTGCCACATGCAGCTAAATGCTGCTAGATCTCACGCAATAGCATAAGAGGGCTATACTTGTATTAGGGATAACAGGTGATATCACTCCAACTTGGAGTACAGCAGTAAACTGAAGTGACTGAAGTTTATCTGAGCACAAGTCACATGACTGGGGGCAGCTGGTTAACTGACAATATGTCTAGCCCCATTTCAGATTTTAAAACTGAATATAAAAAAATCTGTTTGCTCTTTTAAAAAATGGATTTCAATGTAGACCGTTAACTGATGGCTTTTGAAAAAAAAATGTTTTCCCATGACAGTATCCCTTTAAAGAGGACCTGTCACCTTGAGACATGAGTAAAATATTTCTTTTCTCTCCTTAGTTAAACCCTTTAGTCAGCTGTTTTTGTCTATATCTGAAACGGATTAGAAAATATCCTTCATGTAAAAAGTGCTTCATAGGTGCTGCCATGTTTAAACACCCCTTTGTTTTCCGTGTGTGGGCTGTGCCAAACTGCCAAATCTCATTCATGCTTAGTCAGAGTAAACTCTATGATAGACAGGTTCTATATAACTCATGTCACACCAGGACTTGATATTCTATGGGAATTATCTGAAACACCTTCTACTGTTCTATTCAGATTGTGTGGGCTACTCCAGCCACTAACAACTGCACAAACTGGTGATATCGTGAGAGGAGTCTGCAGTACTGATTCTACCCATGATGCTTTGCTCTCCTGACTTTCTGGAAAGTCAGGGCTTCAGTTAGTGTCTCATGCACATTTTGAAAAGTAGTTATAAATTGAGAATTAGTGAGATTTGAGCATAATAAATAGGGGTATGTGGTTTGTTTTAAAAGTTTTATTTCCTTCCTAGTGTTAACTCAATCATGACAGTATCCCTTTAAGTGCTGCTGTTGGATGAGTTTTTATGCAATGTTTATTGATGGTCAACTTAAACTTGGAGATTTCTCGTAGCCTTAAACGCTATACAAAATCCACATTATGCCTAGTTGTCTACTAATCAGCTGTGACAGGCAACTTGTTTCCATGCCTTCTTGCTGTGTACTGTACATGTGCTTTACATGCTGCTTTCAATGTGTCAAGGTGTATTTTCAAAAACACCCTTCAAATACACATTCTTTATGGATAATTCATAACTGGTTGAACCCTTCAGTTCTTACCCTCCTCCTTCAGTACCTCCAACCCAATAAAATAGGCAGATGCTTACGGCTGCGAGGCTGACGACAATGTGGACATCACTTTTCAGCAGGCTTCCACTAACTGGCCCTGACATATGGGCTGCAAGCATGGATGCATTTATAGCTTGTGCAGCCCTAGGCTAAATAGAAGGTGGGAAATATTTGTTTTGAATATTAGTTCAAGTTTCTACAAGGAAAAGGGGCTTGTTCAAAATCAAACATTGATTTAATTTACATCAGCTTCTACAAAATCCAGATGCACTTGTAAGAGAGTTCAGTTCACTGCATAAGGAAGGTTACTTAGTTAAATCGGGTTGAAAAAAGACAAAGTCCATGAAGTTCCATACTTAAAGGAAGGGAGGTGGTTCTGGGGATTTTTACCGCAATTTGTAGAACGATTGAATAGAAAAATGTGATTGATTCGAACAATTTTAATCAGTCGATCTAATTTTTTTATTCAATCAAAATTTTTGAATCCCAATTCGGTAGCATTGATCTGGCGAACTAGGCAGTCGAATAGAAATTTAAAGGGGAAGTACTTTGACTGTCGAATAGTCCAATATTCGCATAGATTTTTATTCGAATCATTCGATTTGATTGAATTTTCAAAATTCACTGGTCGAAATGGTCTTCGAAAATATCCGAATCCTTCATGTGAATTTAGTAAATCTGCCCCTTATTTTTTAAACACTCACTGCACAGAGCAAATCTGTTGTCCCTGGTCTCTAGTAGTAGGTAACGCAAGCTGACGAGAAAGTAATCACAGGACTTGGGTGACGTCATGGATTTTGCACTGTGCTTCCTGCTCGCTGCCAGAGGCAGCCTTGAATTGCATAAAACTCAATTAATTTCCACTGTGCATGTTTGTAAGGCACTTAGTTCCTCCTAAATTTGAGCTGTAATGATGCGGGTATTTTGCGCATGCGCATTAGCAATCAGGAGGAGAAGGGAGCAGCTATACCTTAAGCAATATGGTGGCTGCGTTCTGATAAAGCAGTTGCGATTATGAGACATGAAAAGCTCCTTGATGATAGACTTAGGTGAGCTTTAATCATAGCGATCTAACACTACTCTATGAAAGCTATTCAGGGAAGATGATGATTTGATTTGGCTTTCCTTCTCCTTTAACTGAGTTTATTTTTCATATGACTGTAGATGGTTTAGAGGCAATGTATGTAGTCTCTCCATAAAGAGTGTAAGGGGCAGATTTACCAAATGTCTAATTTGAGTTTTTAAAAAACCCTCAAATTCAACCATGGGAATTGTATGAGGATTAAAATCTTTCGAATATTGAATTCGAAGGATTTTACCGCAATTCGATTGGTCAAACGATCAAATATAAAATATTCAATCGATCGATAAAACCGTTCGAATCAAATTTTATTTATTCGATCAAAAATAAAGAAAACCAATACGGTAGGTTGAACCTGGCGAACTAGGCAGTCGAATACAAATTTAAAGGGGAAGTTATTAGACTGTCGAATATTCAAATAGAATTATTCGAATAATTTGATTCGATTGATCTTTCAAAATTTCACTGGTCAAAGTGATCTTCAAAAACTTTTGAAAATTCGAATCTTTTTGAAAATTTGATCGAATTTTGAATCATTCATGTGAATTTAGTAAATCTACCCCTCTGTGTTTGGTTTGGGGTATGTTCATTATATGAGAGTCCCTCTACTTGGTGTAAACTACAATTCCCATCCTCTATAAAGTAATGGTTCTGCAATTTAAGTATCAGCATTCTGGCCCAAGCAGGCTATAAAACAAATAGATTGAGGTATTCTTGCCATGATGATCCATAAACATCAAGCAATCATTCACACTTTCAGCACAGACACATTTTATTACTCATAAATGGTGAGTTCATATTACTGTGGTTTGTTTTTAAAATGTAAGATTGTTCTAGTTGTTATGTTAATGCAGCAGGGAGGATAACAGTAGGGATACAGTTGTGGGAAAACGTGTTTTTTTCAAAACATATCAACAGAAAACAGAATTCTGCACTGAAATCCATTTTTCAAAAGAGCAAACATTTTTTTTATATATTCAGTTTTGAAATCTGACATGGGGCTAGACATATTGTCAGTTTCCCAGCAGCCCCCAGTCATGTGACTTTGGTAAACTTTAGTCACTTTTTACTGCTGTACTGCAAGTTGGAGTGATATCAAACCCCAGCTCCCTGGCAGATCTAAGAACAACACTCAATAGTAAAAGCCAAGTCCCACTGAGACATTCAATTACATTAAGTAGGAGAAATTATAGCCTGCCAGAAAGTAGTTCCATGCTGGCACAAGTCACATGTTTGGGGGCAGCTGGGAAACTGACAATATGTCTAGCCCCATGTCAGATTTCAAAATTGAATATAAAAAACATTGTTTGCACTTTTGTGGAATGGATTTCAGTGCAGAAGTCTGCTGGAGCAGCACTATTGCTTTTACTATTGCTTTTTAAATGCTTTTACTATATGGAACAGCAGTAGAAGCCAAAGACAAGGCAGGGAGATGAAAATTGTTCTATTCTTATCAATGGCAGGATCGGCAGCTTTTGATTAATAAGGTTGTTCTAGGCAAGAATAATCACTGCTGTGTTCCCAGATGTAATGAAACTTATAAAGGATATGTAACGCTAATTTGGGCTAGTCAAAGAGCAAATAGTTAAAGTGTCTGGCTAGTTGTTATGCGCATGGTTTAAACTGCGACTTACACAACAGGGCAGGGCCTTTGCCAAGTGGAAGCTTTCCCCTTAAGAGGTAGTACACTACAATACACAGGCACTGTACATAAAAATACATTAATTGGATGCCGTAACGATCGGCACCCAAACCAGAACAGATGCCAAGCACCCTGGTCTCGGCTCTTGCTTCACCAGTAGTGTGACCGCCTTTGGCTTTGGGACGAGCACTCAGCTTACTCAGATGCCACCTGAACTTATCGAGAGGTGCAAGCAAAAAGTTGAAGGGCAGAAGGTCACAGGACGGAGGCAGATAATAAATCGGGTCGGGACAGGCGGAGTCAGACAGGCCGAGGTCAAACCAGGAAGACTAGCAGAGGGATCAGGCAGGATCGGAGTCGGATAACAGGCAAGGGTCAAACCAGGAGATGAGATCAGAATGGTCAGGCAGGCAGGGTGAGATTACAGAAGGTAGAATAGTCGGGTCGGGTCACAAGCCAAGGTCAGGATCACAGAAGTCAGGAGTAGTCAGAATCAGGCAGGGGTCACAATAGGAATCAGATAGAGTCACAGACTAAACAGCACAGACACCAGGAACTCAGAAAACTGAACCTATAACGGGCAATATGAAAATCCAGAATGTCCCAATGCACGCTGACGCGCTCTTTCAAAATACTAATGAAAAGCCCATAATGAAGTGCCGCAAGAAGATGCGGTGGACGTCCCTGCCGTCCCCCCACTAGACCACCAGGGTAAGTTTCTTACAGACGCAAGGAGGTTCTTGGGTTAAAAAATAGGATTTATTTTAACAAGCACTATTTCCCCAGGTTTTACTCACGCATGAGCTGAGAAGATAGTAGATGATATCACAGGATAGATTGGTATCTAAGAAGACAGTATCACACCAATCATAACTTCCATGAGTCTTGATGTGTACATCAATTCCCAAAGACCAATATATCTCTGTGGGGATCGGGATCACCAGTGGAGTAGTTAGGGAGACAAATCTAAAGCCTACCACCTTATCCACTTAGACCCTGCACTAAAGGCAAACAAGAAGCCTTTGGGAAGCTACTCCCTGCTATCAATCCTCGGTGGAGCGACAACTGCTGGTGATGTTTATGCTATCTGTCTTTCTCTTCTAGAGAGACTATTACAAAACTAGTTGGTGCTAGCTATCTCTCGTTCACAGGGTTCCCTGGTCCCCGACTTAATCACTAATGGTACAGGTCCCTTTAGGGCAATGGCTTTACTGGGCCTTGGTTTTACCCAAGCTCAATGGGGCACATCTAGATGCTAAGGACACCAGCAGCCAAAGAGGAAGAGGCCACTCCCTTTGCAACACTAAAAAAACTTGTGACTGGAAGTGGTCGTTACACCTCTTGGTCAATAACTAGTGGTGTAAATACTTAAATGGCAATTTTCTATTTATGATTACCCAATGGCACATGCTACTAAAAAAGTATATTATTATGAAAATGGTTTATTTGCATGAAGCAGGGTTTTTCATATGAGTTGTTTTATGCAATATCTTTTTATAGAGACTTACATTGTTCGGGGGGGTATAGTTTTCCTTTAATTGGAAGCATCATTAAATACAACACCCTATATCTGCTCATAGCAGCACTATAAGAGAATTGCAGTTTATGTATTCAATTGTATTGCAACATTACTTGTGAATAATGACCCCTGCTGTTAAGAGTGCCTTAAGAAACTGGGAAAAAAGCTTTCTGCCCCTATTGTCATTGTATTGTAAAATAAATCTGGTTGAGCAAAGTGCATGTTTTCATGTCTATCCATTGCTTTATATAACAACATCAATTCCTTGTTCATAGACTAGGTGAAAGTGTTAAGCAAATAATAATGTGCAAAACAAGAAAAATGGAATATACATTATGTCAATAAAAAGATTTGTATTTCTAGATTTGTATATTTCTCAGGGAGCCACTTCAGGCTAATGGAAACCCTTCTATTTTGTACCTGTATTATGTTCATCTTGTTTGCTGACTGGTGCAATTACCCATACCAAGCAAATGCTTCTGTTTTTTAAACTTTACAAGACTTTATTCTCAATCAGTTGTAGTGCAGAACCATTGACTCTCTATCCCAGAGATGCTCCATCATTTTGCACAAGAACAAACATAAATATTTAAAGTACAAGGAAAGGCAAACAAACTAAATCCAATTTTTACTTTCTTTAATGAAAAAGAAATCTTTTGGATAGATGGTACTAGAAGACAACCCCTAATGTCGAAAAAGGATGGGGTGCCCAGGGATGTTCAGTTGAAGTAGTAAGGTGTTGGTGATTTGAGATGAAGCAGCTTCTAAGTTGTTGAAGTATAGAAGTAATATACCTAGCTGAGCAGATGAGTCTCCAATTTAGAAGGAAGAGGTTAGTAACAGTAACAGTGGCAAAAAGAAATCTTCAGAGGGGCCCAGAGCACTCTGATCCCCATAATCCCACCCATTTCCCATCCTGTCTCTGCCCTGTCCACACCCACTTCTGCCCTGCCCACTCCCCACCCCAACTCTATCCACTCCCACCCTTACTTGTGTCCCTCTTACACCCACTGGCCCAGTCCAACCCTGTATAAAACTCTAACCTGTGGTTATTTCTTAAAACACTTGAATGCAAACATTTGATCAATTAAAAATGTGGAAAACCTTGAATGTAACAAATTCATATCTCATCATTTGTAATTGGTCTACAAACAGTAAACAAAAGATTTTACTTTCAAAAAATTTGTGAAAAGCTTGAATTGAATAACTTGCTTACATTTTGACTAGGACAACTCCTGTTGACGTCTACATAAAATCACTTTTAGATGCCAACTTTTACATCTGAGTTAAAACTCAAATTATAGTAAAGTTGATAGATAAGCTCCATAGTGGGAACTGTAGCATTAGGCAGAATTCCTGGAGAACTGATATATTTACTGCGCAGCAGTATATGTATTGGTCCATCTAACATTTAAAGGGCATTATGCTACAGGACTGTGGTGGCTCATGGGTCAGAAAGATTGCAGGGCTTAATCGAAGGTGGATGTAGTTGAAAGCGAGTCTTGGCATAGCCATTTGGTTTTGAATGTGACAATATTCCAGTAAATAATGCAATTTAAGTAATGGACATCATGCTACTCTGCAATATTCTTCTAGATCTATGAACTCACCCTCAAATTAAGCACACCCAGTATTTTGCAAAGCTTTAACAATATTTTTGTCCTTCATTGGCCACGCGCCCATCGACTTTTCATCATGTCGTTGTAGTTCATCTTTTAGACTTCATAGTGATTCCATTGACTTGGATCTTTTTCTTCTCCATCTTGAAATCTTATTGTTTCCCCTTTCCCCCCTCTTGCATTATTGGATTAAGATGGTCTGTCATGTAAATTATTCATCATTTTCTTTGCACGCTGGGACCAAATCAATACACTGAAAGTAAATGATTAGCTGTAAATTTAACAAGCAATGTTTTGTGGCTCCCATCTTCGTGTGGCCCTGGGTATATGTCTGACCACAAGAGCTATTAATGAAACCAATAGTGCTTAGCAGAAGTGTTCACAAGCATGGGGTAGGGCTTGATGAGCTTCCAGCTTGCAGGCAATGGATTTTTTGTGTAACCCAGCTTAGCCTACAAGGGTTTGCCTAGTAAGTGGCTCTGCAAGCCAGTGTTTTCCTGAGAATATGAGCCATAGACATCATCCATGCCATATCATGTTGATGCAGCAGCTACAGGATGTTGCATTCTCTCTGAAGGGTTAAAAATACACTAAGAGATCTATACACATTGATTTTTTGCCCTTAGATAAGAAAATGGCTATTGTGTATCTTAATACAGGTTTTCAAGTGTACTTCTTTTAAATTGGGTTTAACTAGTAATTTATTCTGCTGTTTTAATATTCTGCCAGATGCTTCAAATGACTGGGGTGGGAAAGTGGCCCACAATGCACCAACGTGGCACACAAAAAATCCAATGGCACACATGACTTATTAAACACATATGTGTTTATTGCAAATTGCGGTGCAACGTTTCGGGGTTACCCCCTTTGTCAAGCATGCTTGACAAAGGAGGTAACCCCTGTAACTAAACAGGAAAACATTAAAATTATCACCATATATCCATTAAATACTTGGTCATGCCCATAAATGTAAATATTTAACCAACATGAAGTTGCACAGTTTAATGATCCAGTTTCTATTTCATTTTACCTTGTAGGGAAGCAATAGGATGCATTAAATATTGTTAACATCATCTTTCCCTAAGAAGCCACTTGGAAATTCTAAATATGTTTGTGCAGATACTGCATATCCAACTGCTAAAGTTGTTTTATCTAACAACAAGAGGAGCAAAAGGTTTTTGGTACTTTTATTGTCTTATAGGTCCAATGCATATTGTACTTGGCTCAGGTCATCTAAATCTGCTAAATGTCAGATTTCATCGAAAGCCTTTGCGAGTTTGAGGTTGCAAATTGACAGAAACATTTCCTGTGGGAATTTTGGCAGATACAGCAATCAATATGATTATGGGTGATGGAATCCTTACTGTGTATCTTCTCCCGTATTGAGAGCTATAGGGGAAAGGTAACATGGTTAAATAGCATCCTTATGTATTCAGAAAAAAATGGCAGTTAAGGCTCTATACTGTAGAATTTTTAATAGATGTGAATATAATATTATCGATTGCCTTGTAGATATCCAAGATGTAATGACTTTCCTTTCATTTTGGTTTTTGGGAAGTTGTATTTGCACTCACTGATTGTTTCAGCTTTTACTGGTGTATTTCTGAATTACCTACAGGAGCTATACTTTGATCCCATGCACAGACTGTACTTCTGAAAATTTCTGTTCCACTATATTTAAACTCATAATGTTGTTCATTGATGTTCCCACAAAAATAAATAATTTGGGGTCTTCTAAGGCCAGGAATGCTGAAGAGAACCATCATTATCCTTTAGTAATAGAGAAGGAATTTTTTTTTTGCTGAGTTTTAATACTCAACTTTGTTTTCTTTGTGTAGGGAGCAGTGACTTCCACCCAGTGTCATCAGTTTTGTCAAGAACCGTGAACAGGCACTGCTTCATGATAGCAGTGCAATGATAGAGGTGCCTCAGGGAGCAAGGGTTAAATTCAATTAGGGCAAAAAAAACGGATGCTTTGTGCAGTTTTATTTATTTGCACCCCACCCCCATTTCCCCAAAGTTCAGTAGTTTAGTGTAAAGCCATCCATCTTGTATAAAATGGTATAATAACATAGAATGCAAGTATTCTTTGTATACAGAGGTATACAGTTGTGCTTTATGATTTCTTAACCATTTTTCAGAGAATATGAATGATAACACAAAAACTTTTCTTTCACTCATGGTTAGTGGTTGGCTGAAGCTATTTATTGTCAAGCAACTGTGTTTACTCTTTTTAAATCAAGTCGACCTGTCGTTGGCTACAGCAAAATAAAGTGAAGGTTCTGGAGTGGCCATCTCAGTCTCCTGACCTCAATATCATTGAGCCACTCTGGGGAGACCTCAAACGTACAGTTCATGCAAGACAGCCCAATTTACAGGAAGGCTTTTTGCCAGGAAGAATGGGCAGCTTTACCATCTGAGAAAATAAAGAGCCTCATCCACAACTACTGCAAAAGACTTCAAGCTGTCATTGATATTAAAAGGGGCAATACACAGTATTAAGAACTGGGGTATGTAAACTTTTGATCAGGGTCATTTGGGTAGAGTGTGTGGTGATTATAACTTAAAAAGAGTAAACACATATGTTTTACAATAAATAGCTTCAGCCAACCACTAACCATGAGGACGTCTGTTCGTTTGTCCGATATTGCCGGTAAATCTTCACGACTATGGACACCTTTAGATTAGGGCTGGGTAGCATGCCTTCCCTAAAATCTTGTCGCCCTAGGCCCTGGCCTTTGTGGCCTTACCACAAATTCAAGGCCTGAGAAAAGAAGGTAAGCAGGTTCCCCCCGGTGAACTGCGATGTATCCTGTGTATACTTTGTCAAAGTATGGTTTGGAGTGATTTTGCAACCATCTATTGTGTTTACATATCTTTTATCCTTCTGAACAAAATCCCCCATCGGTTTATTGTGTTCAGCTGACTTTACTGTACGACAATACATACAGTAATCTTTCTCTAAATAAGCTCCAAGGTATAGAAACGTTTCTTGCCATTGTGAAAGTATGTTCATCAAAGGAGATTATAACCTTGCAGAGCCTACTTTCATATAAACAGGATTTGCTAACATAGTAACATAGTAAGTTAGGCTGAAAAAATACTCGCGTCCATCAAGTTCAACCTTTTTTTTTTTTTAATTTTAACTGCCTAACTGCTAGTTGATCCAGAGGAAGGCAAAAAAAAAAACATCCTCTCCAATTTGCCTCAGAGGGGGAAAAATTCCTTCCTGACTCAAAAAAGACAATCAGACTAGTCCCTGGATGAACTTGTCTAATGAGCTATCTTCCATAACCCTGTATTCCCTCACTTGCTAAAAAGCCATCCAACCCCTTCTTAAAGCTATCTAATGTATCAGCCTGTACAACTGATTCAGGGAGAGAATTCCACATCTTCACAGCTCTCACTGTAAAAAAACCCCTTTCGAATATTTAGGCGGAACCTCTTTTCTTCTAAACGGAATGGGTGACCTCGTGTCATCTGGAAAGACCTACTGGTGGATAAAGCATTAGAGAGATTATTATATGATCCAGCATGAACATCCCCAATTTGGCCAGTCTTTCCTCATAGCTAAGGTTTTCCATACCTTTTACCAGCTTAGTTGCCCTTCTCTTTACCCTTTCTAATACAATAATGTCCTGTTTGAGTGAGGGAGACCAAAACTGTACAGCATATTCTAGATGTAGCCTTACAAGTGCTCTATAAAGTGGAAGAATGACCCCCTCCTCCCGTGACTCTATGCCCCTTTTAATACAGCTCAAGACCTTATTGGCCCTTGATGCTGCTGACTGGCATTGCTTGCTACAGCCAAGTTTATCATCTACAAGTTTCTAACAATTCATAGACTGTAGGGCAGTAATTCTACAGAAATATATTGGTTAAAGTAACCAGTATGAAATACACCAATCATGATGATAATCCTAGCACAACATTATTGGAATGCCCTCCAAACATACTAATATACAGATGTTGCAGAAGGGTTCCTGTATTCATGTCGTGAGAACTGACAAGCAATATATCAATCTTTTTCAACCTTCATCTCATGTGTACTCTCTCTATGTACTGTCTTGGCAGACCAGTAGCAAGCATTCCCACTTTCTCCATACAGCCAACCTACAGTTAATTGTTACAGTAATTGTTAATCTGTTTTCAAATAAAGTCTGACATTTCACTATGTAAACTTAAGTGAGAAGGATCTTGGGGTTTTTATAGATAACAAGTTGTCTAATTCTGGGCAGTGTCATTCTGTAGCTAATTAAGCAAATAAAGTTCTGTATTGCATAAAAAAGGGCATTAACTCAAGGGATGAAAACATAATTATGCCTCTTTATAGATCCCAGTTTTGGACTGCAGTCCTTAGGAGGGATATAAATGAGCTGGAGAGAGTGCAGAGACGTGCAACTAAACTGGTTAGAGGGATGGAAGATTATGAGGGTAGACTGTCCAGGTTGGGGTTGTTTTCTCTGGAAAAAAGGCGCTTGCGAGGGGACATGATTACACTTTACAAATACATTAGAGGACATTATAGACAAATATCAGGGGACCTTTTTACCCATAAAGAGGATCACCGCACCAGAGGCCACCCCTTCAGACTAGAAGAAAAGGACTTTCATTTGAAGCAGCGTAGGTGGTTCTTCACAATGAGGACAGCGAGGTTGTGGAATACACTGCCGGGTGTTGTTGTGATGGATCATTCTGTTGATGCTTTCAAAAGGGGCTTGGATGATTTTTTGGACAGACATAATATCAACGGCTATTTTGATACTAAACTCTACAGTTAGTATAGCTATGGGCATATGGTTTGTGTGAAAGAGTGTAGGGGTCTGTGTGTGTGTGTGTGTGTGTGTGTGTGTGTGTGTGTGCTGGGTATTAATTTGGAGGGTTGAACTTGATGGACTTTGTCTTTTTTCAACCCAATTTAACTACAGTATGTAACAATTTTTTTAATGCAATCAACAGGTCATATACCACTTGTGTTTATAATTTGATATTGCAACAATCAAACACTTATTTTGCTGTTTATTTATTTATTGCAGAAAAATGAATGGCTATGCTTGAACTGCCAAACACAACGGCTGTTAGATGGAAATTTAGGTGATGCACCACCTTCACTGCCATCAAAGCAACAAGGTTCTCCTCGGCATCTGCCAGCACTTCCAACAACTGGAACACCTAAGCATTCACAAGGTGCCCCAACAACAGGATCGCCAAGGCACCAGACTCCTAGTCATATAGCATCACCACAGCACCAAAAACTAGGACATATGCAGACATCATCACCCCAGCACCAGAAACAGGGACCTCTATCTACAGCAACCCCTCAGCATCACACAAGACCAGCTGAACTGCATCAAAAATCTGCCTCACAATCAGTCACAGGGCAACAGACAGGGACTACTCAAGATAAACACAGTTTTCAATCTGACCACCTCAAGAGCGCTGAACAAGGTAAAATTCATATGCTCAATGAACATGAAAAACATCCAGATGAGACCACTCAATCCAAAGGTTCTGCAGACTCTCAAAAGGTGTCAAAACAGCTGGTGCCAAAAGGAAAAAGCTTGGGAAATAAAAAGGAAACTGGGCCAAGAACTGACAAGACGCCATCTGACTTGCATAAAGCAAAAGATCAAGAGGTAAATTTCTTCTGACCTCGCTATGCTTCAGTCCTTATATTCATTTTCCAAGGGTTTGGAATTTCCTACAATGGACTGCATTTCATAAAACAAAGTAATAGTAGTGAGTTTTATTCTGCATTCATAGTTAATATAAGATATATTAGATATAATTTCAGATTACTTGGCAATTGTAGATTCTAAATAAAAATGTTAATGGCATGACATATATGCTTCCTTCTTGCCAGAATAAAATTTTATTCAAGTTTGTGCTTGTTCTTCTTTATTTATATCCTTTAAAGGCAAGAAATAGATTAGAGTGTTATTACCTTTGGCAATAGTCTTACCACAAACATATAGACAATTAAAGAAGACAGGTTATGAACTTCACATTCTAACATAATATTTTTGTTAATTTTTTTCAGGACATAAGCAAGCCTTATTCCCATGACCTCTCCCGTAGCCCACAAAGCCTAAGTGATACAGGCTATTCTTCTGATGGAATTTCTAGTTCACAAAGTGAAATTGCAGGCCTGGTACAACAAGAGGAAGAGAAATTAAGTGGGACTGGTATTTCCCAACGCAGTCCACCAAGCCCATCTGAGCTCACTAAGCTAGAAAGCTCTGTAAGGCCTCTCTTAGAATCAAACAGCTTCACCCAGGGAAACAAAGGAAAAACGTTACATGGTTCACAAGAAGATCAAAAGCAAAAGCTGAGGCCAAGATCATTGTCTATTACTCCTGAAGCTTTTGATTCTGATGATGAATTGGAAGATATTCTTGAAGAAGATGAAGACTCTCTTGAATGGGAAAATCAAAGGAACCAGAGAGATATAGTAGAATCATCTGATGATTTTGGTAGTAAGCTACGTCATGACTATGTGGAGGATAGTAGTGAAGGATTTTCTCCATTGCCAAGTAGGCAAATGAAGGGTGAATTCTCTGATGAAGACTTTATGAGGAGGCAAATTTTAGAAATGAGTGCAGAAGAAGACAACCTTGAAGATGATGAAGATGAATATAGTCATGTCAAATACAGCAAGAATGGACAGAAAACAAATTCCGAAAAAGTTAACAGCACTTCTTCTAAAAGACAACTTTACAATTCAAATAACATTTACGATGAAAGCAGAAAAGAAAATGAAGAAGAAGACATGTCTGCCTCACAAGGAGGGTTAAGACGTTTCAAGACCATTGATTTAAATAGCACAAACTGTTATAATAGAGATATAGACCTTGATCATGAAAATGACATCTGTTTAGAAAGAGAGCCAGAATTAGAAATGGAAAGTTTAACTGGATCACCAGAGGAAAGATCTAGAGGTGAATATTCATCAACTCTACCTGCAACAACACCTAGCTATACATCTGGTACCTCTCCTACATCTATGTCATCCCTCGAAGAAGACAGTGACAGCAGTCCTAGTCGAAGGCAGAGGCTAGAGGAAGTCAAGCAGCAGAGAAAAGCACGACACCGCTCCCATGGACCTCTTTTGCCTACCATTGAAGATTCCTCAGAAGAAGATGAACTTCGTGAAGAAGAAGAGCTTTTAAGGGAGCAGGAAAAAATGAGAGAAGTTGAACAGCAGAGAATTAGAAGTACTGCACGCAAGACAAAAAGAGATAAAGAAGAGCTGAGGGCACAAAGAAGGAGAGAGAGGTCAAAAACTCCACCAAGCAATTTGTCTCCAATCGAGGATGCATCTCCAACTGAAGAACTAAGACAAGCAGCAGAGATGGAAGAGCTTCATAGATCATCTTGCTCAGAATACTCACCCTCTATTGACTCTGAAGCAGAAGGATTTGAATTGATTGGTTCAAAGTTATACAAATCAGGCAGTGAATACAACTTGCCAACATTTATGTCGCTGTATTCTCCAACAGAGAAAACATCAAGCACGTCTAGTAACAAGCCTTTGAAAAGTGCTGAAGAAGTGTATGAAGAGTTAATGAGAAAAGCTGAAATGTTTCAGAAACAACAATTGCAACAAAACTCAATGTATGGCAACAATTATCAGCAAGTAAATTACATTGGGGCAGAAAGCCAAAATAATTTTGAATATCAGTACATAGATGAGTACAGCTATGACAGTGGTCATATTGGACCATCCCAAACAGACTATCATGTGGGTTTATCCAAACCTGGTACAGTTTATGATGAAATTTTACAGACATCACAGAATATCTCAAGAATGCACCAATCTTCATCGCAAGACTTATCTTTACAAGAGGAAGCTAAAAAAACAGAACCATACCCAGAAAAGCAGTTTTTGAATGCAGAAAATGCATACAATGATTTAATAAAGCAAACAAGTGGATCCCTTACCCCTGGAACAAGCCCCACCCAATTGTCAGCACCAGTGTCATTTGCATTGTCTTGCCCTGCAGATAGAGTTATACCAGATGTGCATGTTTCACAGCATTTTTCTAAAGCTGGGCTAGATCAGACTAAGCTGCAGAGCTCCACCGCTGTACCTAATGCTAAAACCATATCATCTAATTACCAGTATGGCAAAGGAGCTACAACCACCACTACTTCAGTAGTTCAGACAATATCATCTACCACAGGTACACCACCTCTACATTCAGGTACCACACCTGGACTTCCTACACAGAGGAGTTATGGACAATGTAAAGGGACCAGTGATTTTAGGGCAAATGAGGAACAACATAGAAATCGAATTGGTGCAGACATCAGTGCAACATTAACAGACAGCACACAGGCTGCAGGTGATATGAGAGCGAATGTATCTTTGACATCTAAAGTCATCTCATTCTTCAAGAGTTCAAGTCCTCCACTTTCTCCTTCCTCACCAACACAGAGTCCCACACATTCATCGCCAAGAATAAGTCTTTTGTCAGGAAGCAAATCAACTGCAGAATTTTCATCCCGAACTCAAACTACCCATGCATCAAGTGATGGCTCTTTGGCCTCATCTGTAGTCTCTTCACCTATGGTAGCTCAAGGCACACAAACTTCAGAGCGAACCAGACCACCCCGTATTTCCAGGCAACAGTCATCACAAGAAGCTCCTTTTATGGTCATTACATTGGCATCTGTTTCATCAAGCCAAACTAAATCTAAAAGTGTAAGTTCTACTTGCCCTGTCACATCTCCAACCAGTCTTAATCGTCAGCAGACCCTACACAGTTATAGTGAGACATCTGCGGCTAGTTCACAACTTCCACAAGAACAAAGTCAAGTAAGCTACAGTAAGGTGCATACAAACATAGACAGAGCCCCTTCAGCAGAAATGCAGATGGTCACTCCTAAAAGCCAGCCAACCTCTGTGGTAGATGGCTCAAGCGGGACTTATGCTTGGGGCTCTTTACCACCAGAAAACATATCATTATGTAGAATTTCCTCTGTTCCTGGAACATCAAGAGTAGAGCCTGGCCCCAAACACAGTGGAAGTGCTGTAGATTTACGAACTGCAATTAAACCAGCTCCAGTCATTATGACTGACCACGGAATGGATCTCACATCATTAGCTACAGAAACTAGAAGGTACTCATTTACTATGGACCAACCTCCAACTCGACAATCTACAGCTGTGCAGCCAATGATTGTAAATTTGAATGCCCAAGAACAACCTCATGCAGTTATAGCAACAGCTACTACTGTAAGCATAACTGTTGCATCTTCCATGATTATCTCACAGGCAAAACAGCCAACAATCTATGGAGATCCTTTTCAAAACAGGGTGGACTTTGGTCAAGGAACAGGAAGTGCAGTTTGCTTAACACAAGTCAAGCAAGTGGATCAAGCAACTGCTACTATGTGTAAACTAGATGATGTTGGTATCCAAAATGATATATTTTCAAGATACAATCTCCCCAGTCAAGTAACTCCCATAATTAAAAGAGATGGGGTTTCTCAACTCAGTAATATTCAAAGCATCGGTAACATCAGTTCTGTTCCAAGGCAGTACCAGCAAGATCAGAGCACAGGTCCTACAGAAGTATACAGAGGTGCACCAGAATCTAAAGTACCTCACCCTTCATTTAATACTGCTGGAAACCAACCTCATACTATGATGGTCCAGTTAGATGACATTGCTTCTGGAACAGTGACACAAATTTTGCGTGAAGAACAAGCATCAAATGCTTTAGATCTCACAGGAATAAAACCTGAAAGTCAGGTGGCATGCTGTGATATGGTCTACAAGTTTCCTTTTGGCAGCAGTTGCACGGGTACATACAACAATTCCAAAATTCCTGAAAAACATACTGCAGAGCCATCTCAGGCTGGGAGATCTGGGACTCAGTATTATGGACAGAGAGATCAAGACATTTCAGATAACTATCCCTATAGAGAAGCAAAGCCTGTTTTACCTGCCCCACCTCCTCAGAATTTGTATGAGGAGCAGAAATTTCATCCTTGTGGACCAACAGGAAGACTGCATTCATCCATGTCAGAAACTAACCTATCTAATATCGGTTTGTACCAGCCTTATCATGGGACTGGAGGAGAAGCTGCTATGGACCTGTCTACAATGAGAAACTCATTTAGTGTGAACTTTACTGATGGAAGCTATATAGGCCAGGGAATGCAATATGGGTCATTCACTGACCTACGCCAACCTACTGATTTAATAAACAGTGCCCTACCCATGAGAAGGTACAGTTCACTATCTAACATTTATTCTGATTACAGATACTCTTCTAAGGATCTATCTAACTTTCAAGAATCAAATCTTGCTCAATACAGTGCAACAACAGCTCGTGAAATTAGCAGAATGTGTGCAGCCCTGAATTCTATGGACCAGTATGGGAGTAGACATCCTAACAGTGCCGATATGTTGCAGTATGGGGCTAGTTCAATGGGTAGTGGTCCAGCAGCAGGTAATGTCCTACACAATCAACAGGGAATGACATCTGTCAGACAAAACATGATGTATGGTCAGCAATTGCCAGAAACAAGACAGGGTTTTGGAAATTTAACGCAATACAATATATCTGGATTACGAGCAGGAACTGTTAGGCAGATGTTCCCTCCTGCTGCTACTGTAAGAGCTGCTGATGGCATGATTTACTCAACTATTAATACTCCTATAGCATCTACACTCCCAATCACCACACAACCAGCGCCTGTTTTAAGGCCAATGATTAGAAGTTTATATAGACCATATGGGACAGGAAATATTACAGCTGTGCCACTGGCAAGTCTAACTAGGGTCCCCATGGTTACTCCAAGAATGCCATTGGGGCCACAAGCAGTGTATCGTTATCCTGTTGTAAGCAGATATCCAGCACCTTCTACATCAGTGGATACTCCAGTTTACTTGGGAAAACCAGCTGCAACTGTCACAACTAGTTCAGCTACTGTCACTAGTACTACAGCACCTTTCCCTCCTGTTTCATCAACAGTTTCAAGTGTTCTTGAGTCTTCAACTGTACGGACAGAGCAAAACGCCTCAGTTATTTGTGATGACATCACATCTTCTGTTGCTCAAAGTATTGCTTCCAAAGACTCAAGTCAACAACAACAAAAGCCTGTTCCTGAAGTTTCTTCAGCTACAAGTGCACTGAAGCCTGGGACTGAAAAGGAGGATAAGGAAAAAGAAGAAGAGAGGCAAAGAAAGCAGCAAGAACAAATGCTGCAGATAGAAAGAGAAAGAGTTGAGTTGGAGACATTGAGACAAATGCGCTTGCATGAGGAACTAGAACAGGAACGGATAGAACTACAACGACACAGAGAGAAGGAACAGATGTTGGTACAGAGGGAATTGCAAGAGTTGCAGTCTATCAAACAGCAAGTAATGCAGCAACAGCAGGAGGAACGACACGTTCAATTTGCTCTCCAAAGGGAACAATTAGCACAGCAGCGTATACAGCTTGAGCAAATTCAGCAGTTGCAGCAGCAGTTGCAGCAACAGCTCGAAGAGCAAAAAAGGCAAAAGAATATTGTACCCTCTGCATGTGAGCAAACTGGAAGGCTCCCACCTCAGACTGTATCTGAAATAGCAATAGAAATGCAAAGGACCCTTGCGCAATCTGGACAATACTGGCCTTCAGTTAATCAACCCTTTATTGTAATGGCACCCACAGTGCCAGATGCCCAAGGGCAGCCCCGTTATCCTCCACCTCCAAGGCCACTTTCTAATTCTGCTTCAGAAATGTCTCTCCAAACAGATGACCAATGGGAGGCTCATAGAACTATCAAAAAAAGAAACTCAATGCCACGTCTCAGGGATGCCTATAATACAGATGAGAATCATGAACCATATATTAAGAAAATAACCGAGAGCAGTGTACAGACCGATGATGAGGATGGCGAAGATAGATTTTACATGTCAAGAAGGCGCAGAACAAAGCGCAGCACTGACTGCAGTGTTCAAACAGATGATGAAGACAATGCTGATTGGGAACAGCCAGTTCGCAGGCGCCGGTCCCGGTTTTCTCGACATTCGGATTCAAGTTCTGACAGCAAGCATGATGCAAAGGGAACATCAAGTATAGCTATCCAGACAATAAGTGATTGCTCTGTGCAAACAGAACCAGATCAACTTCAAAGAGTTTCACCTTCTATTCATATTACTACTCCAGATCCAAAAGTAGAGATTGTAAAATATATATCTGCCCCAGAGAAGACCCAAAAAGGAGAGAGCCTTGCATGTCAGACTGAACCAGAAACTCAGTCCCATGGAATAGTTGTGCCTCAGCTCAGTGTTCCTACAACTATAACACCATATTCCTCCAACATGCAGACTGTAACTACGGGTATCCCGGACAACACTAGGCAACCAGGAATAAATATATATGAGAAGAAGAAGCCTGATCCTCTTGAGATTGGTTATCAGTCTCATTTGCCAGCAGACACACTTTCTCAGCATGTTACAAGACAGCCCCCAAAGTCTCCTCAAGTTCTCTACTCTCCTGTGTCTCCACTTTCTCCTCATAGACTGCTAGAGTCTACATTTGCTTCTAGTGAAAGGCTAAACAAGGCACATGTGACTCCTCAAAAGCATTTCACCGCTGACAGCACTCAACGTCAGCAGATCTTACCACGTCCTCTCAAAACCATGCAGAGGTCCTTGTCAGATCCCAAACCTATCAGCCCCACATCTGAAGACTCAGCCAAGGACAGGTTCTCTTTATATCAACAGCAGTTACTTCAAGGCGGCCAGGTAAGGGAAATTCCAGTTTACTTATAAATGTAGGACAAAGACCTGGTAGATACTGAACCTCCACACAGGTGTAGCAAATGTTTCTCAAAACTTCAATTTCAGAATTCAATATAGGGTTCCTTTGTTAATATCCATCTTCCATTAATCCCGAGTTCAATTGTTTTTGCTTTGTAGATTAAATCCTTTCAAAATAAAATATTTTGAGTTGTTTCCAAGTTATACTATTCAAACCAGTGTCTTATTTATTTATTTTCAGCCCTTACATTATTTGCCATATGTATCTTGTGATACTGAAACACAGATTTCTTTGTTTTTCTATTTATAGTTAACCTGACTTAAATTCAGCATTAGATATACAGGTATGGGATCCATTATCCGGAAACCCATTATCCAGAAAGTTCCGAATTACAAAAAGGCTGTCTCCCATAGACTCTATTATAATCAAATAATTCAGATTTTTTTAAAAGATTCCCCTTTTCTCTGTAATAATAAAACAGTAGCTTGTACTTGATCCCAACTAAGAAATAATTAATCCTTATTGGAAGCAAAACCAGCCTACTGGGATAATTTAAAGTTTACATGATTTTCTAGTAGACTAAGGTATGAAGATTCAAATTACAAAAAGATCTGTTATCCGGAAAACCCCAGGTCCCGAGCATTCTGGATAACGGGGCAGATTTATCAAATTCACATGAATGATTCGAAATTCTATTGAATTTTCAAAAAGATTCGAATTTTGAATAACTTTTTTGAGTACTTCGACCATCGAATTTTAAAGATTCGAATAAAAATCTATTCGATCATTCAACCAATCGATGGTCGAAGTACTTGTCCTTTAAAAAAAAATTTGATTGCCTAGTTCCCATATGGGTTTTCTACATTTTGTAGATTGAATAAAAAAAAAATCGTTCTATCGAATTTATTTTATTCGATCGTTCGATATTCGAATTACAATTCGACCAAAATTCGATGGTCGAATTCACGGGTTTTTTTTAAGCCTCAAATTCGACCAATAGTAAATCTGCCCCTTAATGTTAAATATTCCTGGGAGTAGTTACACTGCCCACAAATTTATGATTGTATTATGTTCTTTAAGGTATTTGAGTTTCTAGAGTAGGAAATTACATTAGTAGCAGAAAGGAGAAGGTTATGCTGACACTTCATACTTACAGTAGTTCTTATTTTAAATATTGCCTTCATTGTTTAAGGGTACATATGCAGAAATAAGTTAATACTAGTAACTGAAGCACAAGTAAGATGGTATAAATGACCATGTGTTGGTATGTTAGATGCCTTCATAGACATTCAGCTATTGCAATTAGGGCTTTTTGTAGTAAGGAATTTAATCTTCTATGCAATAGTTTATTACACAGTAAGGGAAGTAGTATAGGACAGGATATCAAACACACGTGGGGTATCTCCAAAACCATTTTAATGCCATGAAATTATATGTTTGACATTTAGAAGTATAAATAATAGAGCAAATGGAACAACATTGAGCCTGTTACTAGAAAAAATTCTGCTTTAATTATAATGAATCAATTTTGATTCATGCTACAGTTGTCACTGTTTTTATGCAGTCACATCAATAAATAATTAACCCTAGATGGCTATAGAGGGATACATTCTTTTTAACTGAATACCTATGCTACCCATGTTGCATGCCTTATTACTTATTGCTTTGGCTATATATCTTCTGGTAGCACTAAACAGATTAAATATATCCAGACCAGCATGAATATTTTAAATGAAGCAAAGCACAACTCTTTAACTAAAGACACATACACGGGCATCTTGTACAGCAGTAATGATTTCAGTGTACCCTTGCTTTAACTACAGTTTATGACTACCCAGCTTTAAAAATAAATAGCCTAAAGAAGGATCCATGGAGGTCCAAACATGCTGTGCCCTGCAACTCTAATAAACTAATATTACTGAGATTTAAAACATATCCTTTGGTTTATTTCACTGGATATACGTAACAGTTTATAAATATATTGTGTGTGAATGATTAGAATTTTGTTTATATTCACTCTCCATACTAATTGCTTCTGCCATACAGCTTATATATGTAGGGAGACTGGAGAAGTCTAACGTAGACTCCCATATGTCCAAATAGGTGATCCATTATTATAAATCCATATGCTGAAAATCTGATGTACAGGGCATGGCTGCCAAAAAAGTAGACTCACCTGTATAACATGCATTATTTCCAGGATTTGCAGGCCATGTTTTCTTTGTTTCATGGAAATTGCAGTAAAAGCCACACACTAGCCTTTCAACTTATTTGGATTATTAATGGATTTATTTATAAACAAAGACTTCTTTCAAATGCTTGCCATCTTTTATTTTTTACCTTTTCCCCAAAATTTAAGTTTAATGTTCCTCTCTATAGTTTTTCAGTCTGGCTGCTCAGTGTTCGAAGAGTATTTGCAGATACTAACTGAACTGAAAAAAAGTGCTTAACATGTGTTGTTTCCATAGTTTTCTTGCATTCCTATCACATTTCTATTTAATTACCTTCTATATACAGTACATCATTTCAAAATGTATGTTAAAGGGGTTATTTATTAAATGTCCACATTTTTTCTGGCTGGACTTTTAAAAGGGAAAACCAAATTCTTTTCTTAAAAACACAAACTCTATTTTTTTGTGATTTATTAAACCCTGATGGTGTTAAAAGTCAGAATAAAAAAGTACTCCAACTTAGACCAGCCGAATTCATGTAGAAGTCATTGGCAGATGTCCCATTGATATACAGATCTGCTCTGGGTTTCGTTAAAAAAATCCGAAGATTTTGTGATACGATTCGGATTTTTTAAATTTTATAATTTTTTTTACAGCACAAGAAATGTCCGTAAAAATGTATTGGTAAATTGGGGAGGGGGAGGTGGGGGTCCGTGTGGGGTGGTAGGAGTAGTTTTCAGACAATTGTGAGAACTTTTGGGATTTTGATATATAACCCCCCCTCATTGTACATATCTCATAGGATACTATCAAAAAATCCAAGATAATGCACACGAAAACAAAACCTCACAGGCTAGCTATCTGTTTTATCTCAATGAATAAGTTATAGGGTAGAAAGTTCTACCTATAACTTTTTCAGTGGGCTAAGACAGTACAAAAAAAGTTCTCATTGAATAATACTTACATATAATTTCTAAATTCAAAAGTAAGAGCTCCCTAGATCAGATCAGTCACTGATTGTATTAAGTATTAGTAACTTTCCTTACTGACCAATTTTTTTGTTAAATATTTAATTTCTTTAAAAATTATTATCTCAACGTGGAAAGGTTCAAACACAATTAGCTTTCCTTTGAGATTAAGATTTATTTTGTATACTGTTGGAAGGACTATACTTTTATTTTATTTGTTGCAGATTACAGCCTTCCAGTCAAATACTTTGACACGCAAAGTGAAACGAACACTGCCTAGTCCTCCTCCTGATGAAGCTCATCTTCCCTTAACCACCAGTCAGGCTCATTCTCAAATATATATGCCCAGTGTCACCCCGAAGATTATGGGAGGTCAAGCAAGTCAGATGCCTAAAGTTGGTTTCCTTAAAACCATTGATCGTGACCTAAAGATTGTAGAACAAGAATCAACAAAGCTTCGCAAGCAGCAAGCTGAACTTGAAGAAGAGGAAAAAGAAATTGATGCCAAGCTTAAATATTTAGAACTTGGCATCACACAAAGGAAGGAATCTTTGGTTAACGATGCAGGTAGAAGAGATTTTCCATACATGAGAGGTTTAGGTGAGAACAGGAATTATATGTCTGATAGTGAGCTTAACAACATGAGGATTTCTGGCTACGATACCAATGGTCTTTCAAATAGAACTGGCACCACCCCTCAATATTCTGATTTTCAGACTGCCCAGATGCATCAAACAACTACCTCTTCTTATACACCTAGCACTTATCAATACACCACAGGCCAAACTGTAACTTTAGCATCTACATCTCTTCAGCAGACACGTTTTCAACAACCCCAATACCCAGTATTAACTAATGGTCCATCGCAAACTACTTTCCAGACACAGTTATCTGGCTATCCTGCACAAAGCTCATATCAGACTCAAAACGTTTCTCAAAGTACAAGCTATCAGTCAGGCCCAGGACTGCAGACCGTTACTGGTTTCCAACCACCAAACCCCTATCAAAACCAAGCTAACTATGCAAATCAGCCACTGTTGCAAACGCCCATTAATTCAGGATTTCTGACACAGGACAGTCATGCAAGTCATCAAAAACCTAGGCAGACAACATTGGCTGATTTAGAACATAAGGTACCTACAAATTATGAAGTGATTGTAAATCCCACAGTAGTTATTTCATCTTCTACTCCAGATATTGCCTTCAGTAGCACAACAGTGGCGAGCAGTTATGATCAGTATAGAGCTCCAGATGTGAGGCCAAATGAAAGGGGCAATGGTTCTGAGAGCCCTCCAAATAGTTATCCACCTGATTCATTATATACAAATCTAGAACAAAACATCCCCCGTAATTATGTGATGATTGAGGATATTAGTGAACTAACCAAACAAAATCCACCTACTACTGAAAGTCAAAAAGTTGATACATTATCTCAGTCACTGCCACAAACTAGCAATGGACGCAACATGAAAGATAAAAATGGTCATCATGAGATTGAAAGCTCAAGCAAGCCATGTTGTTATTCAAGAACTGAGGAAGAATCTGAAGAGGATTTGTATGACCATCACAGTTCTGACTATAGAAGTAAAAATAGTTATCAGAAAGGTCCTGATAATAATGGCCGTGACTCTGGTAGCAGTAGTTACTACTATGAAAATGATTCCAGACACTCCACACGTTTGGATAGACATGTACCCAGTGCTGGAATGCAGAAACATTCATCAAAGAACCTGGCACCTGCTGTAGTGTCCTCTAAGCGCAGCAAACACCGGAAACAAGGAATGGAACAAAAGATCTCCAAGTTCTCTCCAATCGAGGAAGCAAAAGATGTGGAGTCTGACCTGGCTGCAACTTATCCAGTTACAACATCAATTAGCAGCAGCAGTAGTGTTTCATCTAGAGCAAAAAAACTACAGGATGAGATTACATATGGCTTAAAGAAAAATGTATGTGAACAGCAAAAATACTATGGAGTTTCTAGTAGGGATATGGTGGAGGAAAATGACAGAATGTATGGTAGCAGCAGTCGATCTAGATCATCTTCCAGTTATGGGTTGGAAAAGTCAAACTGTGACTCTGGAAGCAGCAGGAGCAAATCTTATGAAAGAGATAGTGATAGGTATCATAAGTCAAGTTCGAAACCTTCTACTCTTAGCATGAATCAAGGCAGAGGAAGAGCCCCAATGCGAACACAGGCTTCAGAAGAGGAAAGTCCTGTAAGCCCACTAGGAAAGTCAGTGAGTGGGCCCCGCTCATCAGGTGGGCATATGTCTCAACCCCCTGTTGATAGTTGCCCACAATTCTGTTCTAGCCATTCACTGCCTGATGTCCAAGAAAATATTAAAGAAGTGCCAAGAAACCATACATATAGGCAAGAAGAAAATGACATGATGGATGACTCACACTGTGTTGTATCGGACAGTGAAGGTAAAGCGTACAAATGGTGATGTCTCAGCATGCTAGAGATGATTACCTCATTTTCATGTGGCATGCAGTTTGTTGAACTATATCTCATTGCCTGAGCTTGTATGACGTGCCTTTTCTTTTCATTTTTCCTTTTTTCCTTCTTTTGTATTTCAGCGTGGTGCTGTTCAACTGTTTCATTGTTGTTTATTGTTTGATATGTGTAACCACATAGTGCTATCCAAATATTTTATTTTGTGAAAGTCAACTAATGGTCCTGTGGTGTCACTTTTACTGGTCTTGCATGTTATCAGATTCTTCCTTTACATTTTGTTGCATGGCTTCAATATCCTCTAACTATGGTGGTCACAGTCTAGCTGACCGTGATTTGTTTTTGGTTTCTAAAGCCTATCATTTGGGTCAGGAAGAAACTGATTGGTTTGATAAACCAAGAGAGGCTCGGTCTGACAGATCAAGGTACTACAGCAGCCACTCCTCTTCACAGAAGAAAACACCTGTAAAACATACTTACCATGATTATGATGAACCCCCAGATGAAGAGACATGGTCGCAGGATGATTATTCTCAGTCTCATCACTCTTCTTCAAAAGAGCATAGACATCAAGGAGAGTCTAGCAGACATTCTTCTTCTAGGCATCCTGAAGAACAACCTAGGCGATCATCTAAACAGCATCCCAGAGACCAAGGACGGTATGAATCTCGTCCACATTTTCAGCCTTCATCATCCGCCAAAAAGTCAGATACACGAGGTCAATCAGGGTATCCTCCAAGCTCTTCAGATTATGTCTTACAATCAAGACCACAATCCAATTATCATCATACTTCAGAATCACAGTCCAAGTCAGTTAGGCAGCCACAAATGTCACAACAACAAAAACCTGACCCACATCACCAAATGTCACAGCAAACACGGCAACAGCAGCAATCAGGTCAGCAACAGCAAAGACAACAGCAGCCAACACAGCAGACATCCAGACAGCAAGGAATTGGGACTTCACAGCCCACTACTCACCAATCCCACCAAGCACCTCATCAATCCACAACACATCAAACCACTCACCAACAATCCCAGCATCAGCAAGGTTCCCAACAGCCAGCCAGAACGCAACAACAGACACAACAGACACAACAGCAGCAACAACAGACACAACAGCAGCAACAACAGATGCAACAGCAGCAACAACAACCACAACAGCTGCAGCAACAACAACAATTAGGAACCCAAGGGCAACCTGCTTCAAAACCACTGCAACAACAGCAGCCACAGCAAGCAATGAAACCTCAACAGACCCCACAGTCGAATGTTACT
Organism: Xenopus borealis; assembly: GCA_024363595.1. Classification (NCBI taxonomy): domain Eukaryota; kingdom Metazoa; phylum Chordata; class Amphibia; order Anura; family Pipidae; genus Xenopus; species Xenopus borealis. Next base: position 106,283,958 of record CM044438.1, read on the forward strand.
CAGTCAGCTGTTCAAGTAAGTACAGCTACAGGACAGGTACTGTATTACTGGCAGTATTGTGCAACACTAATACTAACAAGCTTTATGCTTAATTTTAGCTATTAAAAGAATGGGTATTTTATGACATTATCATTTTATATAAATGTTTTCAGTGCTAGGTGATCCATTGTTATTCAGTTTTATACATCTTGACTACTGGATAATCTAAAATCTGATATTGTACATGGTATTTTAATATACATAAAACTGGTATTTTAAACATTCAGTTACAGCTATAACAATTGTTTAAAAACTAATCTGATAAGTTTCTTATCCTCCTAAATTGTCCATTATTTGTAGGTTGTGATGTCTCATTTCTGTTATCTGCCAAAATTGGAGAGTCTACTTTCTCCTAAAAGAGGGACCACAGACATGATCATGTAGCATTTTTTGCAATACAACTATCTCTATTTGTGAATTGTATTTGTAGGCACATTATTTTTATTAGGGATGCACCAAAAACAGGATTTGGTTTGGGATTTGGCCATTTCCAGCAGGTTTCAGATTTGGCAGAATACTTGTACCTGCCTCAACCGAATCCATTTGCATATGCAAATTAGGAGTGAGAGGGGAAAATCACATCACTTTTTGGCACAAAACAAGGAAGTAAAAAAAATGTTTACCCACTTTTTACCTTTCTGTCACTAATTAGCATATGCAAATTAGGATTTGGATTGGTTTCAGTATTTGGCCAAATCCCAAATAGTGGATTCTTTTCATCTCTAATTTTTATATCTTTATTCCTAGCCTTTCCCATATTAGAGTGCTTCTACAAGAATTCAACTTTTTAGCAGAAACACACACAGTACATCCTCATATTATTATTATATATTATTATTATATACAGTAACCATAATAACATTCTAAATCCATTGTTATATCTCACTGCCCCTAAGCCTCCCCCTGCTCCTTTGATTCTTTGATCTTGTGACTGAATTTGAAGTACCCCTTCTCCACGCAAAGAGCAGCACTTAGCGGCAAATTATGTGGAATTTAGAGACTGGGAAGGGAGCACACCTACATGTCTCACCTGCCTCCAAAATGGAGCACAGAGGCCTGCAGTTGTTTGCACAATGCCGGACACAATACTGGGCAAAGTACAAATTAAAAAGGCTGATTGCAACTTTTTTTCACATATGTGTGGGTCATTGTGAATGTGACCTAATGTCTTTGTGTAGTCAGGTGGTGCAAGCTTTGTTTTGACTCACATGGCACACCAGGACATATAAAAGCACAATATTCCATAGCATTAATGGAGTGATGAGAGATATCTAGATATCATCTGCTAAAAAAACATTGAATCAATTCGCTTTACTAACAGTATTCTACTTATTGATATTTTTTAATTTAATATTGTAGCCCAAAGCAGAACCACTGGACAGTTCAAAGACTGCAGCAAAGCCTGGTCCACAACAGGGGAGAGGACCACAACCCTCAATGCAAGGCGCCCCAACAGGTCAGCAGGGAATACTGTATAGTATAGTGCAGATAGTTAAATTGGTTTATGGTGGGTGTTTAGATCTTTACATTTTTGCTTTCTGGTTAACCCATTAAATGGATGTCCAATTGATTAATGCATCAGCTATCATAGTAGAAACCAAACAGTATATTTGCAAAGCTAGTGCGTGCCCTTCATTTGCATAATTACATCACCAGCAGGGGATAAGATAGGGAAATCTTGTGATACTTCTAACGGAGGAGTTTACTAAAGCTAGGCTTTCTGGGTAGAATACTCAGGGCAGTGCTACAATGTGAGCATGCTCGTGAACATATTTGCATGTTATAGTCATAGTATCGGCTCCCTCAGTGAGAGAACCCATTTAACAAAGTATGGGATTTTTTTAAAAACTGTTGTTTTTTCAAAAAACTGTATGTATATATATATATATATATATATATATATATATATATACATATTTTTTTTTTATTCAACATATTTAGGCTGTACTGGCCAGAATGGTAATATGTGTTTGATTTTTGGCTGTGATTGGTGCCCTTTAAAGAGGTTGTTCACCTTTGAGTGCCCATATTTTACTAATGCAAGACCTACTTTTAGTGATGTTGTCCCATTATGATCTACATCCATAAAAGCATTGTTAGCATTCTGTTCCATGGGAAATATTACTTAAATATTGATTTATGAGACCATTTGTATCGCTAAATTTGACAAACAACTATTTATGTAACCTTAACATAATAATCTGAATGAAAAGTATGAAATAGGAGGGTGATTTGGACAAACTGTTTGTTGACAGTATCTTGAGATCTACTGATCACTAGCTAAAGGTCTACTGGTAGATCCTGATCTACCTTTTGGGCACCTCTGATGTAGAGAGATATTCTGAGACAATATGCAATTGGTTTAATTTTTTATTATTTGTGGTTATTGCATTATTTAGCTTCTTATTCAGCAGCTCTTCAGTTTGATATTTCAGCAATCTGATTGTTATAGAGCATTTGTTTCTTAGTGATCCCCCCCATTCGAAAGCCAGAAAGAGTCAGAAAAAGAAGCCAAATAATTTAAAAACTATAAACAATAAAGACCAACTGAAACGTTTCTTATAATTGGCCATTCTATAACATACTAAAATTTTACTTGAAGGTAAACTCCCGTTTAACGTGTTTCCATGAGTTTTGGTGAAAAAAGTTGCTGGGCTAATAAGGCTTGAAATATTCTGCTAGGTATAAAAATTGGTCAGAAACCACCAACAGCAGCTACTGGAGCAACTGGGGCATCTGTGGGACAACCAGGCTCAGAAGGGGAGAGCGTCTTCTCCAAAATTCTCCCAGGAGGTGCAGCTGAACAAGCAGGGAAATTGACAGATGGTAAGAGAATAGATCATAAAGAGTATTTGAACCACAATTATTAGTACTTAGCGCTCCCTAACTTGCTTGCAAACAAGCCAATTGGCAAAGAGCAGATCCCATGTGTTAATCAAGAGTTCTACAACATAATATTTCTCATGAGAGAATATTAATATGTAAAAAGACGGGAAGATCACAGAGACACAGTGAGACTCATACTAATCTTTTGGATTCCAACCCCTTTGTCTATTGTAAAAAATAAAGTACTCAACAAAGGACTAGTTTATCCTACAGTGGAATAATGAATAGAAATTCATAAAAACATATATCATCACAGTGACTAGCCAATCTATCTCTCTCTCTCTGGATGACCTGATTTTTGTTTTCTTATTTCAATATAAATGTGCCTTTGGAATTACTTACATATTAAAACGAGGGTAACTTTTGCTTGGTATTGGATGTGTTCCCTTTTTGCTCAAGGGTCTTAGACCAAAATAGTATTCATAATATTAACATCTTGCCTGGCTTTTGATTTTTTTTAGCTGTGTCTGCATTTGGCAAGAAGTTTTCATCGTTCTGGTGAGAAGGTCCAGCAGGGTGAGTAATAAGGATCTTGTGCCTCCCAGTATAACATACGCAGAGGCAAAGGTGAAAGAATTGGAAATGTTTGCCTTTGAGCTTGGAAGTGGTTGACTGGTAAAGATTTGAACTATGCAGATAGAGAGTAGAGAAGGAATAAAGAGTCATAAAAAGACAAAAAGAGTTGGTTGAAGTCCCTCATCTAGATGTCCTCCTTGTGAGGTTTAAACGGCCAACTGGGCTCTCTTTCTCTTCCTCTCATCTTTTCTTCTCAGGGGCAAATTTTAATCTCAGAAAGCTTAGCCCCACTTTGCGCAACTTTATCAGACGTTTATTCTCAACATACACTTCTGTCCCCCATGAAAATATTGAGCAATTCAAGTAACCCTACAGATATGAACGGTTAAACTTTTGACTTGGGCAAGAGTTCCAAAATGCAAAGTTATGTCTCGGCTGACGAACACTGGCAAAGTTTCACAAGCGACAATTCGTCAGTGCGAGTAAGCGTTACTTTCTTCCTAGCGAAACTTTAACACACTTATTCTTAGGCCAGTTTGAATAGGGTGGGTACATATAAGTCATATATATATTTCTTTATTAGTGATGTTGGTGAAATTGCTTGAAGTGGCCACTTATTATTAAAAATATCCATGGAAGCAAAAGTAAGGCAAAAGAGATCCTCTATTGTCCTTGACATGAGCCAACCCTAAAACAAACGTGGCATGACCCTCAAATGGTTAAACTTTAAAAAGAAGTGCATTCCATCAGAATTTTCTAATGACTCTTTTTGCTCAGTCTTTATAACCTATATCAACCAAATAGCAGTTACCGTTTATGTTTTAGTACCCTTGTAATATTGAAAGCAAACATTACTATGGATAAACATGGGCAATCGTTTGACAGTTGCAGGATGCCAGTTGTGCCCATACACTGTGTTTAGCCTTCCATTAAGTGCACTTGGCTGCTCACCTGATCATGTGTGATTCCCCTCTCATTTTCACTAATTTCTGTTTTACTCTTTATCACATGTGCCTTAGATTGGAGATTGCAGAATGGAAAAATGTATGAAGAAACCATAGACAGAATGCTGCGCTGAACTCTGGGTATAAAAGTAAGTGCTTTTGTCAGCTATATAGGCTTCAAATGAACTTACAATTTTTAAAAAAACTCGAATGTGGGTGCTGAAGTTTTGCATTCCAGTTTTTCTGAGTTTTTTGTGCTTCAAAAATACTAAACATTGGATATTAAAAAAATTATAACTTGAATTTGTTTTTGTGCTAAAAAATTTTTGAATCATGGCAAATATCGGAATTTGAATGTTGATAAAATCACCCCATAGTGTCTTGAGTTAACAACCTCATCCCACTGTAAGGAAATATTCCAAATCTTATATAATGCGATCTCTACATACACCAAAAAACAACTGTTTTCCTTTTATTATTAAAATAATGATTGTAAACATGAGTAATACTGTATGCACATATATATTTATACCACTACCATAAAAACATTTCCTAATCTTCATTGAACAATTTATGGGGCCCTCTGACCGGATTCCCTAATGGATATTTGGGCAGATGTCGATCAGCAGGTGTAAAATCACGTCAGATTGTTTGGTTGATGAGGTCCTTGATCTGACTGCCCTTATTCTCCTCGTTGTGATCCAATCGTTGGTATCTAGGGCCCACGACTGGATCAGTCCAATATCTGGGTGAGATCTGCTCCCCCAGCCAGCTTTAGTTCTGACAATGTAATGGAATGATGTTATGGGTACTCATCATTTATATGTCCCCAACAAATTATTCGGTTCTTAACATTAGTTTATAATGAACAGGGTGAATAACATACAAGGGTTTACAGAGTACAATAGGAAATAGAGAGGCCTACTCACAAGAGTTTACAAATTTAAGGTTATGGTACAATTGAGACATAATCATTTATGTTCTAGATCGCAATGTGCAAACTGCATTTTTTGTCCTTTGCATGATGCATTCTGCTCTCGTAGAATGGCAGCAGGCCTCTGTTTTCATAAAATTCTCCTAACTGTTGCCCATTAGGGGCATCAAGCCATTACAAGTGCTAAGCGTTTCATATTTGACAGACAGTTTACCTTAGCGCCTGCTCTATAACTAAATGCCAGTTGACTTGACTTGGCATTTTTTCTGTGAACCATCTCACAAATGTTTTTCACAGCAGCTTCTCTTCATACCCCACGCTCTCCCCGCCTGCATCTAAGCTTTGTCTACACACAGTGTCATTTAGTAGGGATATTGTGTTCAGTTTCTCTAGCTAAATAGCTGTCTATTCCCCAGCACAGGTGGGGTTAGAGACCTCTGCACATCACTTAGTAAGCAAAACAGGCTGTAGGCAACCAGCTGGAGGTGAAAAGGGGATGGTTTTACTAAATGATAATCAAGTGAAGGTGATAGGACTTGTTGTACAAATAAAGATATACCTAGAAAGGACAGTATCTCATATAAACAAACAAAACTTTATTTCTATCTGCTTTTCTTTTCCATCTACAATAATTAATGGCACCTTGCTCTTCATGGTAACTAAGCTGCATACATTGCCTATTGGTTTGTCTTTATTTTTATGTTTTAGTATCTTTACAGCTTCTCCAGCTTACAGGAAAAATCCCTTATACAGAAAACCCATGGTCCCAAGCATTCTAGATAGAATCCCCATCTAATCACTGAACCACTCCTCAGTACAATTTACTATGCAGGCTGATGCTTTTGTTGCAAGTTAATATTGCATCTTTTATGTCTGGAACATAAACACCTTGGCGGGGCTGTAATTCAGATTAATAACATGTTTTAAAAAATGATTGACATGGAGGAATATCCTAATGAAATGTCAGTATGTATGAGAGAGATACAGAGTAATAGTTCATTGCTCATTAATTACAAATACAGAAGCAGAAGCTGTAATTGTCAGTGATGGTGAGTCAACAGATCAATCATGGTGCAAGCTTAAGCTGACTATTAAGACATTTATTAGGCAATGTTGACAAATGAGCAGATTTTTGCCCAACTTGGCCACTCATACATTGGGTCAAATCACACTGATCATCGGCCCAGGGGCCAACAATCAGATTTTACTATGGGTCTACAAAGACCCATCTGACAAGGACCATGAGTCCTTATCAATGATATTTTCTAACCTGTCCAATAGAGGTGGGTAGGTTCACCTACCGTAGAGAGCTGCCTTCTGAGTATGGCCTGTTCTAAGTTACTTTAGGAATTTGGGCATTCTAACCATGATACAGTATAGTGTAAACCTAAAGGTGTAGTACCTATCAGTTTAATTTCTTATACTATATAAGGCTTGTCATAAACAAGTTTCTACCTTCTTTTTCAGCCTTCCATAGGGAACATGAAAGCACTGATTAGACACAGGATAATTTACTTTCAGTGCACTAAAGATGATCAAACGTTGGATGGGGCAACAGAGAGTTAGGAAGACTCCTGAATTCGCCAGAAGAAGAAAAAAAACAAGCCACAAGGAACAAATGCCCCTGTGAATCAAGAGGTCACCATAGTCATCTTCTGCCATATACACGTTCCAGCTTGTATTCAGGGTATTTATGTTCCTTTCTTGAGTTTATACTCAGAGTTCTGGGACTCAGCACTTAATTCAATGTGGTTCATCTACATATTTTTTTCAACCGTCTCTAGAATCAATTTTCAGAGGGCTGGAGCAGCATGCTCCTTTATTCCTATAACATTCCACTCCTGACCAATGATACATAGTGATTTCCATTGAATCCCTTTCTGTGCGGGGTCCACACAAACCAAATCCTAGATGCAAGGCGTCTGTAACGAAAGAGAACTTCAATATGAGGACCTGCCACTGTTCATCCTACTGAAACATGAGGCCATAGGACTATGAAAGGCAGTGCGTTGACTGGCTTGGTTTATTAATCAACATTAATCCTGGCCGGGCATGTCTGTCAGCTATAAGTAAGCCATCATTTAGCCATATGAATGGCAGTTTTCATGTCTGTCTCTTTCATCTCCTGGAATGATTTCCCCCTTTATTTATTCTTCTTTCATTTTAAAACAGCCTTAAATATTCAACTTTAATTTACTCATATACCTCATTTTTATTTGCTCTCCAGTGTATTTGCACCATTTTTTGGGTATGTTCTGATTTCTTTTTGCTTTTGGATTAGCACATACTGTAGGTTTTCTCTAGAAGCAATAGAGAGCAGACAAAGAGCACAAAATAACGTGGCACGCAGCGAGGAACATGGCATCCTCAGCTCTCCTTTTCTAAAGACTGTGCAATTAAAGTCCTAAGCCATTGCCAGCTGGCATGCTCATAGAGATGACAAGGTCTTCAAGTCTCCTTACTTCTGAAGCATGTAAACTTCCAGAAGAATCCATCGCTTGAACTATACAATGATTGTGAAGTTGCTCCTGTGTCCGCTTCTTAATGGGCCTTCCCTGTCCTGTTGAGCATGCTCAAAGCTGACAGTCTCATTGGTCTAATCCATTGGCGCTTCCATCCACTTTAGGTTGCAGCAACCGATTATCATGTCTTATTGTCTATGCAATGAAATACAAGATTTGGGGGGTGGGTGGGTAATACTGTGTTCATAGGTCACATTTAAATGTTATGCATAAATATTTATTTCAATATGTTCTATTGGGAAACTGGATTGATATGTTTATATCTAACCCCTGTGTGTATGATGTTTCTGAGTTAGTGGCATGTTTAACTCCTTTTAGGATACTTTGCCAAAGGCTAGTAGCCATATAGCCTGTAAAAATGTATCTTTTTTGTCCTACTGCATGGCTTGCTACCCCTGTACCTTGCACGATTTCATCTCATTGAAACTGATTCCAATTTTTGTTGGGCAGACTTCAGTTTACTTCCTTTTTTTGTAGTTTCCTCATTTTGGAATTGTTTGCCAGTCTGTGCACTTGTTGTTATAAGGATGGAGGCCAAGCTACACCTGATGAGTCAACTGATCTGATATGAGTTTTTTGGTAATCTGTATTGCAGTTATTAATGGTAGAGCACTTTGTCTATAAACCTGTATTATTTTCTGTCAGCTGTAAATGCTTTTTTCAGTTGAATGCTACCAGATTCAACCCTTAGATTCATTTATTATACATACTGTTTTTGTCCCAAAGGTCCATCCCTACTTAGCTCCTTCAGGCTCCTCCACAGGAGGCTCCTGTTCAAACAGTGTTAGAAATAACAACACAAAAGTTGATGATGTGAAACGTTGGCAAGTTCTAATTCATGTTTAAATGGTCTTTATTGTCTCTTCTTTAATGTTTTCTGGCCAAGGTATTCCAAACACAACCCCCAATATCTCCATCTAGCATTCTTGAAATTCTTCTTTGTGTTTTTATTGGGACTTTTTTTTTTCGTGATGATGTCATGTTGTCATCCCTTAAAAAAACAAAACTACTAGTAAAAATAGACTTATTGTATACAGTAGACACCTATATCATTAATGGAAATATTTATGAAGAGCTTTGAAAGCCTCAGCAGTTACTTAGGCCTCCAAAATATCAAGGTATAAGCTAATGCCATTTTCATTTAGAGCAAAGCAATTCACGTCCAACCAAGTTCATCATCTAAACGCAAGCTGATTTTCCCTTTTAACCTTCTGATGAATGTAGCATCTGAGAATGTGTCTTACCAGTTGAGTGATATGTGTCTTTCCTTGCTGAGTTCTGTGCATGAATTAGATACTTGTTATGCAAAATGATCAAATCTCTGAGCATCACTGACTTATCTAAGGTGTTATTTATCATGTCAAATGCGGGGTACCCATTATCCACTGGAAAATGTATGAGTGCATTGGTGCAATAAACCATCTACGCACCCGTTTGCAATGATGCGCAAAACAACGGGGATACGTGCTTTCGAGGTGAGTCTGTATTCCTGGCTGTCTTAAGTTTTGTTCTCTATGGCTCTTTCCGCAGCCATCAATGTATATAGTTGTACAGTGTGTAAATGTTCATGTGTTATAAGTAAATCAAGAACAAAGAAAAAAATTAAAAAATTTCAGCATGGCAACCATTGGCCATCTGTCTTATCAGTACATCTGCCAACCTTAAGCTTTTTTGTGTATAAAGATGGTTTAAAGATAATATATTCATGTAGAGAGAGAGAGAGAGAGAGAGAAAAGCTAATATAGTGGCTGACTTGTTGAGACCAATCAGACATTTAGAAATGTTTTAGTCTCATATTGTATACAAACAGGAGAACAATTCTTAAGGATGTCAACCTGGGTTGGGGTGCGGGGAGGCGGGGAAGGGAACAAATGTTGCATAAGGAGGGAGAGATGTATAAAATAATATATTTAAAGAAACAAAGATAAAGTTTACAGTTGTAAGTGCAATGACCTGAAGTATATATATGAGCATTGTAATTTGTGTCTGTCCTGCTGTGCCCTTTAAAAACGTTGTAGTATTTCAATGTGTCACATCTTGTATTGTGATTCAGTAATCAGCTGACCCCTAACAAGGTATTTCTGTGGCGGCAGAATAAAAAGGACTTGATATGAACGTGTCGTGTCTGTAGATTTGTCCCATAACCTTGGGAATGGGAATTGTTCTTGCAATGAATTCTGAATAAAAAGGGGTTGTTCCTGTATAACCAAAAAAAGAAAATGGTGAGTCCCTGAAAAAATGTATTTCCTGGTATATCATATACAGTATTTTAAACCAATATAATGACTAGTGAACGATAGACGTCATTTACCAAGTCTAATGCAGTGGGCAAAGTGACGTTTTGGATCCACAAATCAAGTTATTATATGTTATCCCTTGTGTGTTATTAGTGCAATATTATATGAGAAACTAAGGAATGAGTTCATCATTGAAACCTTCTTGGTGCCCTTTTTTTATTTTGGTTGAAAAAATACAAAAGTCCATTAAGTTCAACCCACCAAGTAAACCCCAGTTCACATATATATCCACACTTATACAGACCTATCTACACTTACATGTATAAACTGTATATACATATACTTGCTCTAACCAATTATACAGGTTGGATATAATCTTTGGTATTATGCTTGCTTACCCTTAAAGGCATAAACAGAATAAGCCATTATTATGGGTGACTTCAATTATCCGGACATTGACTGGAGTAATGGGGTTGCCAAGACAGATAAAGCTAGTAGGTTTGTAAATATGCTAAATTACAACTTATTATCCCAGCTCATTCAATAACCTACTAGGAATAATTCTCTTTTGGATCTTGTAATAACTAATAATACTGAACTCATCTCTAGCATTTGAGTGGGTGACAATTTAGGAAATGGTGATCATAACATGGTCTCCTTTGAGATTCTGTTGCAGAGGTAATTCTATAAGGGAGTAACTAAAACTTTTAGGCGTGCAAACTTTGACAGTATAAGAGCATCTCTGCAACATATTAAGTGGGAAATGCTTTTCAAAGGGTTAAATACTGAACAAAAATGGGAAGTCTTTAAAATGCTTCTTAATAAATATACATGTCAGTATATTCCGCTGGTAAGCAAGGAACGTTGTTGCAAAGCAAAACCTTTTTGGTTCAATAGAAGTGTTGGTGTTGAGGTGGATAAGAAAAGACGTGCTTTTAAGGCTTTCAAGCTGGGACAGCCGAATCATTTATAAGGTACAAGGAGGCCAATAAATCATGCAAAAAAGCTATCAGGCAAGCTAAAATCGATAAGGAAAAGGATATAGCAGTAAGCAGTAAAAAGAATCCAAAATAATTTTTTAAATATATTAATAGTAATTCATTGAAACAGGAAGGGGTAGGACCTTTATTATCAAATGGGGGGGTCAGCTGGTTGGTGAGAACAAGCAAAAATCTCAGATTCTGAATGCATACTTTTCGTCTGTCTACACATATGAGGAACCAGCTAATGAAGGTTTCCTTAATAGTCCCAATTCTAATTATACATCTAATGATGCATGGTTCACACATGCTGAAATTCAAAAGAGACTAGAACATGTTAATATAAACAAAGGGCCAGGGCCAGATGGCATTCATCCCAGGGTAATTAACGAGCTTAGCTCTGTGTTTGGCAAACATCGCTACTTAATTTTTCTGCATTCATTGAGGTCTGGCATGGTGCCGAGAGACTGGCGAATTGCTAATGTGGTGCCGCTATTCAAAAAGGGATCCCATTCTCTGCCTCAAAACTATAGGCCAGTTAGTCTGACCTCGGTGGTAGGAAAGCTTTTCAAAGGATTAATAAAGGATAGAATACTGGACTTCATAGCAAATAACAATACTATGAGTTTGTGCCAGCATGGTTTTATGCGTAATAGATCTTGCCAGACTAACTTAATTTTATTTTATGATAAGGTAAGCAGGGACCTCGATTCTGGGATGGCTGTGCATGTGATTTACTTAGACTTCGCTAAAGCATTTGATACAGTGCCACACAGAAGGTTACTGGTAAATTAAGGAATGTTGGCCTGGAACATAGTATTTGTAACTGGATAGAGAACTGGCTAAAAGTTAGACTACAACAAGTGGTGGTAAATGGAACATTTTCTAATTGGACCAGTGTTGTTAGTGGGGTACCGCAGGGCTCTGTACTGGGTCCCTTGCTTTTCAACTTGTTTATTAATGACCTGGATGTGGGCATTGAAAGTAAGGTTTCTATTTTTGCAGATGATACTAAATTGTGCAGAGCTATAGGTTCCATGCAGGATGCTGCCACTTTGCAGAGTGATTTGTCTAAGTTGGGAAACTGGGCAGCAAACTGGAAAATGAGGTTCAATGTTGATAAATGCAAGGTTATGCACTTTGGCAAAAATAATATAAATGCAAGTTATACACTAAATGGCAGTGTGTTGGGAGTTTCCTTAAGTGAGAAGGATCTTGGGGTTTTTATAGATAACAAGTTGTCTAATTCTGGGCAGTGTCATTCTGTAGCTACTAAAGCAAATAAAGTTCTGTCTTGCATAAAAAAGGGCATAAACTCAAGGGATGAAAACATAATTATACCTCTTTATAGATCCCTAGTAAGACCTCATCTGGAATATGCAGTGCAGTTTTAGACTTAGGAGGGATGTAATGAGCTGGAGAGAGTGCAGAAACTAAGTGCAACTAAACTGGTTAGAGGAACTGAAGACTTAAATTTTGAGGGGAGACTGTCGAGGTTGGGGTTGTTTTCTCTGGAAAAAAGGCGCTTGCGAGGGGACATGATTACACTTTACAAATATATTCGAGGACATTATAGACAAATATCAGGGGACCTTTTTACCCATAAAGAGGATCACCAGAGGCCACCCCTTCAGACTAGAAGAAAAGGACTTTCATTTGAAGCAGTGTAGGTGGTTCTTCACAGTGAGGACAGTGAGGTTATGGAATGCACTGCCGGGTGATGTTGTGATGCTCATTCTGTTGATGCTTTCAAAAGGGGCTTGAATGATTTTTTGGACAGACATAATATCAAAGGCTATTTTGATACTAAACTCTACAGTTAGTATAGCTATGGGCATATATGGTTTGTGTGAAAGAGTGGAGGTGTGTGTGTGTGTGTGTATGCTGGGTTTTAATTCAGAGAGGTTGAACTTGACGGACTGTTTTTTTCTCAACCCAATTTAACTATGTAATATCACCCGGCAGTGCATTCCACAACTTCACTGTGAAGAACCACATACGCTGCTTCAAATGACAGTTCTTTTCCTTAAGTCTAAACAAGTGGCCTCTGCTGCATTTATAATTTCTACAGGGCCGCAACTAGAGGTAGGCCAAAGAGGTAGATGCCTAGGGTGCAATGGCAGATAGTGGGCATGTAACCCTTCTGCCTCCCCAATTCTGGCCTTGCTGAAATGAAAAGCATTCGTTGTAGGTGGCAGCAAGGAGTAGCAGAGAGTGGTCACTACAGCAGAAGACAAGAGGGTTCCCAGCCAGAGAGGTGAGTTGTGGGACTGGAGGAGTTGGAGGAGATGCAAAAGTGTTTTGACCAGTGAGGAGATTGGGAGGGTAGAGCCATTGAAAGCTAATGGCTTGCCTTGGGTGCCAGTATGTGTTGACCCAGCGCTATCTGTCTATTAAGTTTATAGGTATGATAATGCATATTCCATCTGTAAATCGAAATGTACATGTTCATTTGCACATTAATGTAATTATAAAAATACATGTATATATTCACCTACCAGGTCAGTACCATGATTGCCCTCTGCTAAACCCCCACAAGAAAAAATTTGGCCTCTAACCAATCACATCTGACTAGCCAGAATCCTGGCCCCAAAGCCCAACATCATGAGTTCAACATGAGCACTCGCTCTGTAGAAAACAGGAAGCAGACTTGAATGGCAGAACCAGCAACTGGTCTGGGCAACCCCTTTTCCAGGCTTTGAAGGGTCTACAGTATGGTCTGTACCAGGTCCAGTATCCGGAAACCCGTTATCCAGAGAACTCTGTAACAAATTACAGAAGTCTATCTCCCATAGACACCATTATAATCAAATAATTTCCTTTTTCTAATAATTAAACAGTACATTGTACCTGATCCAAACTAAGATATAATTAATCCTTATTGGATATCTCTTATTGGGTTTTTTTTAACGCATCAGTTAATAGTGCTGCTCCAGCAGAATTCTGTACTGCAATCAATTTTTCTTTGAAATCTGACATGGTGCTAGACATATTGTCAATTCCCCAGCTGCCCCAAGTCATGTGACTTGTGCTCTGATAAATTTAAAGGGGTGGTTCACCTTCAAGTTAACTTTTAGTATATTTCTTTGCAGCTTTCAAATGGGGGTCACTGACACCATCTAAAAACAAATGCTCTGTAAGGCTACAAATGTATTGTTATTGCCACTTTTTATTACTTATCATTCTATTCAGTCCATCTCCTATTCATATTCCAGTCTCTTATTCAAATCAATGCAGGGTTGCTAGGGTAATTTGTACCCTAGAAACCAATTTGCTGACACTGCAAACTAGAGAGCTGCTGAATAAAAAGCTAAATAACTATAAAACCACAAACAATAAAAAAGGAAAACCAATTGCAAATTGTCTCAGAATATCACACTCTACATTATACTAAAACTTAACTCAAAGGTGAACAACCCCTTTAAGTCACTCCTTACTGCTGTACTGCATGTTGTAGTGATATCACCCCCCCCTCCCTTCACCCCAGCAGCCTAACAACAGAACAATGGGAAGGTAACCAGATAACAGCTCCCTAACACAAGATAACAGTTCTCAATCAGTAGTTTATACACATGTAAGCATGATGCGGCAAGTCCAGCTGTCTCCCAGGTGCCCCCGTCCACACACCAATATATCCTTGTAGAAATTCAAATTGGGGGACAAACGGACAGTATGCAGAATAACTGCTAATGTGCAATTTATTGCTATCCACACGACATGTTTCGGGCGTCACTTGAAAAAGGGCCTGTGACGCCCGAAACATGTCGTGTGGATAGCAATAAATTGCACATTAGCAGTTATTCTGCATATTGTCCGTTTGTCCCCCAATTTGAATTTCTACAAGGTAACAGTTGCCTGGTAGACAGAAGAATAACACTCAATAGTAAAAACCCATGTCCCAGTGTGACTCTTTCAGTTACATTGAGAAGGAAAAACAGCCTGTCAGAAAGCAGCTGGCACAAGTCACATGACCAGGGGCAGCTGGGAAATTGACAAAATGTCTAGCCCCATGTCAGATTTCAAAATTGAATATAAAATGATCTGTTTGCTCTTTTGAGAAATGGATTTCAGTGCAGAAGTCTGCTAGAGTAGCACTATTAACTGATGCATTTTGAAAAAAAAGTTTTCCTTTTAATGTAAACATGATTTTCTTGTAGAGAGTTACATTATCCAGAAAACTCTAGGTCCCATTCATTCAGGATAACGGATCTGATACCTGCATGTGATCTCGGTTATCTACACTGAATAATCAGGGAGGAGCTCATCTTGAACATTATTTTACTATACTGTACTAAGTCTTTCAGCTTAATGGAAATGTAAACCCTCAAAACATATAACTGTTAAAAATGTTTTTACTGTATTTTTTATACTTTTCAATGTATTGGAAATTTCGTAATGCTCATATAATGGATATAAAACAAAAGTGCCACACGGTGATTATTTTAGCCAACTAGACTGAAAATTCAGTTACTGAGAAAGGAGAAGTCTTGTGATGTTGCTGTTCTTAGAACTGGGCATAGAAACAACTGATGACTGTTTTCTGTTCACTAACTTCATTTCTGAAGTAGTGCAACATCACAAGAGTTTTCATTCTTCACTAATTTAATTTTTTTACCAGCTGTGTCCTGTTGGATGAAACTAACAGCAGGTGGCACTGTTTAAATTCATTATATAAGCAGTGGGAAAACCTGCTTTTTCCTGAAAAATAGAAAACAATAATATATATTGCAAAAGTAGTCAGAAGAACATTCAGAGAAATTGTACATTAGGTTTATAAGTCCTTCAAATGCCTCTTGTAACTGGCACTAATATTTCACCTCTCACCTGTAACTCTGGTTTGATAATATAAAAATGGAAAGAAAAATCCTTATACCTAACTGTCAGCAGGCTAAATTAAGAAGACAGAACACCTCAGAGGATTTCTATCTCTTTGAGATCAGTATATGGCTTGTCATGTATTAATATAAAGGATTTGCTCATCTTTAAAATAACTTTAGGATATTTCAGAATAACTAATTCTTGGCAACATTTTAACTGATCTTCATTCTTTATAGTTTTTTTTTTTTTATTTGCCTTCTTCTGACCCTTTCCAACTTTGAAATGTGGGTCACTGACCCCCAACAGTCAAAAAGAGCTGCTGCACAAAAATCCACCCAAGAAAACACACAAAAAACATTATAAAAAAATAAAGACAAATGGCAAATTGTCTTTAAAATGTACAGATTCACGACTGATTCAGGGAGAGAATTCCACATCTTCACAGCTCTCACTGTAGAAAAAACCCTTCCAAATATTTAGGCAGAACCTCTTTTCTTCTGATCATAATGGGTGACCTTGTGATCCCCTTATATATTTATACATAGTTATCATATCACCCTTTTAGCGCCTCTTCTCCAGTGTGAACATCCCCAATTTGGCCAGTCTTTCCTCATAGCTAAGATTTTCCATACCTTTTACCAGCTTAGTTTCTCTTCTCTGTACCCTCTCTAATACAATAATGTCCTGTTTGAGTGAGGGAGACCAAAACTGTACGGCATATTTTAGACAGGGTCTTACCAGCACACTGTACACTGGAAAAATAACCCCTTCCTCCTGTGACTCTATGCCCCTTTTAATACAGCTCAAGACCTTATTTGTAGTTATGGGGCGTAAATTCCTGTGAACGCCAGCGAAAATTCGCCTGCCGAAAATTCGCTGGCGTCAAAAAAAAAAAAAAAGAGGCGTGCATCGAAAACGACTTGACACCCGTCGAAAACGACGTTACGCATCGAGAATGACGCGACGAATCACAAAACAATGCGACGTGGGTCAAAAACGTGCCGCGACTCGTTTCACGGGATAGATTCGCTATTTGTAGTGATGGGCAAACCTGGTGCGTTTTGGACACTGCTGCCCGTTGCCGGTGTAAAAAAACCGGACATCGGAGTCCAAAACGAGACGCCGGTGTATTTTTGCCAGGCAAAATTTTTCAGGTGTTTTGCAAATTTATTTGCCTGCGGTGAATCGCGGGAATTTGCCCCAGATGAATAAATTCGCTCATCACTACTTATTTGCCCTTGATGCTGCTGACTGGCCTCGCTTGTTACAAACAAGTTTATTATCTATAAGGATTCCAAGCAGTGGCGTAACTAGGCATTTATGGGCCCCATAGCAAATTAATTTTAGGGCCCTCCAAAATATTCTAAGGTTGTCCTTTTTTACAAATATATGTTGAGATTGCTAATTAATTAGGGACTCGTGGGGCCCCTATAACTCATGTGCCCCCTGCAGCCGCAGGGTCTGCTTCCTTAGTAGTAGATTTTGCCTAATGCAGTCCCAGTGGCTTGGATAGTTTTACATCCCAGGTACATGACATTTATCAACATTGAATCTCATTTGCCATTTAGCTGCCCAGATTGCCATTTTGTCAAGATCCTGTTGCAAGGATACCACAACCTGGATGGAAACATTTGGGCAAACAAACAAAACCATTCAAATACTACAGGTTAATGAATAACTATATCATACCTCCCAACACTTTGTAAGCAAAAAGAGGACCAAAAACATGACCTATTTTTGTGGCCACACCCCCTGATAACCTGATTTCCATGTTCATTTTACAAATTGTAAATAAGCTGTAATACTTTAAATGGGCAGGGAGAGCTGTATGGCAGTCCCTACTAAGGGGGTGTAGAAAGATGTTGTGCAGCTCCACAGGTTATTGAACTACAACTCCCAGCACTAATACCTGGAGAGCTATAGCCTTGGCCCAGGGCTACTGGGGGGAGAGAAGATGAAAGAACCTTCATCTGGAACTTTGATGTTAGACCAGTGTCAAAACACACACACAGTAACACACACATACACCATAACACACACACACACACACACACCGTAACACACACAGTAACATACACAGTAACTGACCCACACAGTAGGGATCTCCCTTGGCTGGTTGCACAGCATCCTCCTCCCTAAATCCCCCCCCCCGCTACTGGTTACTGCCCATGGGGAAATTTGCCCAGTGTTGATAAATGACCCCCATTCAGTCACTAGCGGGGACTGAACACTAAAAGAGCCCATCCGGGCGCACCTTTCTCAGGCACTGAAGCACCATTCTGTAGGTTCCTCTATTGCTTTCTTTTCTCCCTTGTGTTGCCCCCCCCCCCAGCCTACCTGTCTCCCCAGGCAAATGCCCCAAAGTTGCTACTGACCCCTCGGCGCAGGTCCTCTCACAGGCGCCATCCTCCTACTGTGCATGCGCCGCCAAACGCCGGTGAATCCAGAAAGAAGACAATAGCACCTGTGAACTACACGCATTTGCCCTGGGGGACATGTAGGCCAGGGGGGAGGGATTTTTGCACTTAGGGGGTTTATTTCTCGTTTAAATGCATACAGGTTCAGTTCCCTTAGTTGCTGGGCAGAAGGGAATGTATGTAAGTAAGCTCATTTGCATATGGCTACTATTGGCTAGCAGATAGGCTGACCACTTCCTGCCTCACTGTGACGTAGTGCTGGGAAAGGAGTGGCATTTCCTCTTTGCCTTCCACCTTAGGAACAGGGTGAATGTGGGGGTTAGAGGGCCTGTGAATGAGGCATTAGATAGTGGCAAGTGTAGATCCTGTAACAGTCCACTCTAGGAGTGTAAGTCAGTCAGGGTTGAGCTATAAAGAGCATTTCTGAGGCAGTTTTGGAGGTATCTCTCCCAGGCCATATTGCCTGTAGTATAGGGATCCCAGTGGAGAGGGAATGAGATTTCCCTGATGTGATCCAGACCATTACAGAGTGTGTCACAGAGTGAAGTGAGATTCCTGCCAAGTGTCTCTGCAGGGGAGTGTCAGCCTGTGATGATGCCTGTACTGCTGGCCTCTGAGAAATGCTGCTGTCAGTTAACCCTGTGAATGTTCAATTTTTCTGTTTTGTTGTTTTCAAGAACCTCTGGCGCCTCTGTCTTTATTTTCTGTTTAACAGCAAGAGAGGTATAGTTGCACAACACCCTCACCTTCCTCTTCTACTTAGCGTAGGCCCACTCTGAGTGAGAGAGTCCAGTGTAACCAGTGTTCTACTGATACGAATCTGGGGAGGCAGTTATTCAGCCAAAATAGAGGTTACATGTAAATGAAGGATAATTAATAATTTATGTTCCCTGACATTTGTAATAGTTGTCATAGAGTAACAGCGCATATATGGCTATATGTTAAGGGCTGCTTTTCTGTAAGGAAACTGAGTGCTAAAGATTGTAGTTTGCTGTTCTTGGGAAGATGAAGGTGTGATTGAGCTGGGGTGTGGGAGAAACATTATGGATTTATAAAGAATTACACTTTTCTCTCAGTCAGCGCTTGAATTGGGGCGGGATGGCATCCCAATACTTTTTAAAATAACTGATCTCCATCCTGTCAGGCGGAATGGATGATTGATAATACCCGAGCTATGGAACGGTTGATTTTTACTTTTTTGTGTTGATCCCTCCCCTGCTTTCATTCCTCAAGGCGCTTAGTGTGTGTGTATGTATGTAGTGTATAGTGTGTGTGTATACTATGTGTGTGTATTATTTGTTTGTGTGTATTATGTGTGTGTGGAAAGTGTGTGTGTGTATAGTGTAAATGTACTGTATGTGTATAGTTTGTGTGAGTGTGTGTGTATAATGTGTATGTTTGTGTATAGTGTGTGTATAATGTGTATGTTTGTGTATAGTGTGTGTATAATGAATGTGTGTGTGTATGTATGGCCACCAGCCTGATGGGTCTCTACATTGGCCGGGTTGTCTGTGTGTCCAGTGTTCCAGTCTCTTCCTACTGCAATCACCTGTACGAGTATGTGTGTATCCGTGTATGTATATTTGTGTGGACTCATTGCTCTTATCATGGGCACAATGGCAGCAGCAGATTTGCTGGACAGTACCTGAAATCTTGCCATGCTCGTGCACAGTAGTATCAACAGGCAAATGCGTCCTACTGCGCATGCGCCACCAAACGCCACCGGATCAATGAAGAAGACAAGATGGCAGGACAAGATGGCACCATGAATTTGGAGGCAGAATGCAGATAAGGTCAGGAGTGTATATATATATATAAAGAATGAGAACACATTTTTCTCGGTTAAAGTAGGAACATTTAAAGCAAGTAGTAGCATGTGGGTGAGAACAGTAAAGAAAAAGAAAATATGTGAGAATGAAATAGAAAAGATTAAAGGGAAAGTTTACCTAGCAAAACAAATTTTTTTTCAGAACAACCAAGGCTTTCACAATCTGCTGTAAAAGTTTCTAAATGCATATTCTGTATATACATTGGGTGGTTCATCTTAGTAAGGACAGTGAGGTTGTGGAATGCACTGCCTGGTGATGTTGTGATGGCTCATTCTGTTAATGACTATAAGATGGGTTTGGATGATTTCTTGGACAGACATAATATCAAAGGCTATTGTGATACTAAACTACAGTTAGTATAGTAATGGGTTTATATAATGTATGTGAACGTATGGAGAGGTGTGTGTATGGATATAGGGTTTTCATTTGGAGGGGTTGAACTTGATAGACTTTGTATTTTTTCAACCCGATTTAACTTTGTAACTATGTAAAAAAATTAGGGTCCTTCTATTTCTTGCAATATTATTTTTTTTTTTGATAAACATGGAAATAGCAAAATAACTGGTGAGCGAGACTTATTTTAACAGTGGGCATGGCATATAATTGTGGGCGTGGTCTAATTTCTTTGCACAACGCTACGCGCAGCACATATACCGTCCCTCCACCTTTTGGAACCAAATTCAAGCACTGCTCTCAGTTGTAAACATTCTCTACCTATTGCTAGTAAGTAAGAAGAGCAGGTATGGGACCTGTTATCTAGAATCAGGTAGACGTTAAATAAACCCAATTGTTCTGCTTCCAATAAGGATTAATTATACCTTAGTTTGGATCAAGTACAAGCTACTGTTTTACTATTATGGAGAAAAAGGAAATCATTTTAAAAAATGTGGATTATTTAGATAAAATTGGAGACGATCTTTCCATAATTCTGAGCCTTCTGCATAACAAGTTTCTGGATAAAGGATCCCATACCTATATAGAATAGTAGCAGTGTGTGGCTCAGCAAAATTTCAACCCGCATCAACCCTAACCCTCAAAATGTTGCTACTGTAGGACCCGCACCCAGGGTTACCACCTTTTCTGGAAAAAGTTACCAGCCTTCCTATTTATTTATATTTTTTCCCTATTAAAGGACAAGGAAAGTTAGACTAAAGAAGTAGCTAGAAATGTTGTACATGATGTTTTGTGCTTGTGTACCAGCCCAAGGCAACCACATCCCTTTAGCAGTAAATATCTGTGTCTCCCCAGTAGATGCCCCAGTAGCTCCCCATCTTCTTTTCTGCTGATTCACTGATTCACATGCTCTGTGCTGTTGTCACTTACTGAGCTTAGGGACCCACTCACAATATACAGTACACATAGAATAGAAATGTCACAGTATAAGGCTGATTAGTCATTAATACAGATAATTACTACATGGCAGCACAGAAACCAGTGCAATTAGCATCGGAATTTAATAATCAGTCCTGTAGCATCAGCTTACATTACAGACCTCATTTTCTGCTGGATAATTAGTGACGACCCCTAAGCTTAGCTTCTCAACAGCTGCTCAGAGCCCACAGACACTTTCCAAGATGGTGACCCCTTGTGACAAGTTTGAAGTCCTGGTTCATTGCTGCTACTGACAAGCTGACACTTTAGGCTGGTGCAATAAGTTCAGGATATAAAATATGGTATTTTTATCCCATTTCATTTGTAGGGTTTAGTTCTCCTTTAATTGAATTGGGATCAACCATAATTTTTACCGGCCAGGTGGCAACCCTGCCCACACCCGAACTCATAGCCACATCTTCTCACTCTGTACTTTACTTCTGCATGTGGTTCCAAGACATGGAGTATTTGGGAGCAGTGGAGGAGTGTACTTATAACCAGCAATAGTTGTCAGAATTCCAACCAGCTGGTCACCCCAGGGTTTGGATCAGCCCCCACATCCCAATAAGGGTTAATTATATTTTACTTGGGATCAAGTACAAGGTGCTGTTTTATTTGTTTTAATTTTACAGAGAAAGAGGAAATCATGTTTAAAAAAAGTATTATTTGCGTAAAATGGAGCCTATAGGAGATTGCTTTTCCGTAAGCATCTAAGCAACAGGCATCACAACAATAATGTTTGCTTATTTATTAAAAAATCCCAATATGAATAACTAGATTGAATAAAAGTGGGAGAAACTCTAATATCTCCTATTTGTGAGTCTAAAAATTCAAAATAAACTAGAACAAAATGTTTGTGTCGCATCCATAGCTAGCATCAGTAATAGCAGTTGTAGGTGTCTGTATGAGGACAAGTGTATAGAATACATACGTGTACTCCCATTGATTTCTACATGAAATATCAAACTATTACATGCTGAAGTGACAGTAGAGTTTTACGTGCTTATTAAATACAGGTTTCTGGGTGCGTGTAAAGGTGGGTTGACGCTAGGACTGGAATACGAGTGCCCATGAAGGAAATCCAGTCCTGGATAAATAAGCCCCTATGTCATTTGACATAAACTGGCTTCAACATCACTTGCAGGATATATAAATACACATTTTAGAAAGCCTAATTCAAACAAACCCAGGACTTTGTAGAGTTTAGAATGGAATACATTTGGAAATGTATTTGTAACAAAGCTAAATCAGGTTAGTGAAGTTAGAGAGGGAAGAAACGATTACTCCAAAGAGCAAAAGAAATGGGAAGACAATAAAAAAAGCAACAAATTGTGGTAAAGCCCAGGCAGCAATACAGAACAGATTCCTCAACTAAATAAGACTACTGATCTGCATGGAGTCCATCCAGGGAAGGTGCATTAAATCCGTTTCCATAATCATCCTTTTTATTATTTCTTTTCTTGCTGTCGGAAGTTTTAGTTGAAGGGAACCCTTTGTATTCAGAGACAAACAAATAATTGACAAGTTGTTATTGGTGCCATTAATAGAAACCTGCATAATGGAGATGAGTTGAGAAGAAAATGTCCATTTCACTAAAGCTTTTGAAGATGAAGTCTGAGCAGATCCTTGGGATGTGACACTTAGGGACTGCAACAGGAATTGGTATACAGTAAGCTCTTAATTAATCATATTTAAGATGATTTAGGATGGGGCTGTATTTACACATATTCCATATCATTGGCCCAACGGGATACCAGGAAAACTCTCCCAGTGGGCCCAGGTGTCAGTGGGGCCTCTTGCTTTGAACCATTTAGCCTATTTCACGATCATATCCTATTTCTTTATTGGGGAAAAATGTGTAATTATGGAAGAAAATAGTAAGTAGATTTAAAATACTATCAGAATAAAGAGGTTGAATGAGGAGAGGAGGAATAATATTTTGAAAAGTGGACCCGCGGTCTAAGGTTTTCTGGTGGTCCCCTGGCATCCCAGTCCAACACTGTAACTACAAATGGGTGGCTGGCACAACTATTCAACAGAAAGAAAATTGGATGTTTGTAGAATGCCAGATCTTTTGCGTGAAGTGGGGGGTTCTAAGCTGGCCATACACTTTAAGAGCCGCTCGTTTGATTTTTTTTTTCATCGACAAGGCTATATAGGGGTGATACGATCGGATTACAATGAGGAGAAATGGGCTCCCGACGGGTTGGTCAGCAAAAAAATTAAACCTTCCCAAAATTAAACCTTCCCAATCAATATCGTGGCAAGATATTGATCGGGAAGACCCATCGGAAGCCCCCAGCAGATAAGCTGCCGAATTGGTCTAAAGGACTAATATCAGCAGCTTTATCTGCCAGTGTATGGCCAGCTTTAAAATAAGGTCTTTGCCATCTATGAGTGATGCTATCATCAAAGGCCATTTCAAAGTATTTAAAAATGGATTCCATAATTATTAGTTATATGGCGATGGACACACATGCAGATCTTCATCTCAGATCACTCCACGGTTTTTAAAAAGGTTCATAACCTAAAACCTATGTCACTGCATTTATCCACAGAGCCATTATCTGGAAACCGGTTATCCAAAAAGTTCTGCATTACGAAAAGGCTGTCCATTTTATGCAAATAATTCATATTCTCAAAAATGATTCCCCTTTTCTCTGTAATAAAACAGCAGCTTGAACTTGGGCCCCACTAAGATATGATTAAGCCTTATTTTAATCAAAACCAGCCTATTGGGTTTATTTCATGTTTACATGATTTTCTAGTAGACTTAAAGGGG